>JAVJGG010000017.1:14990431-15014673 GCA_035590195.1 Aviceda cuculoides | reverse complement strand
ACTGCGCATCATTTGTACATTCCAATCCTTTCATTATTACTGTTGTCATTTTATTAGTGTTATCATTATCATTATTACTTTCTTCTTTTCTTTTCTATTAAACTGTTCTTTTCTCAACCCACGAGTTTTACTTCTTTTTTCCTGATTTCCTCCCCCATCCCACTGAGGGGGGGGCGGGGTGAGTGAGCGGCTGCGTGGTGCTTAGTTGCTGGCTGGGGTTAAACCACGACAGCATTTTATATCACAGGTCTAATTACAGGCACACAGACAAGAATTTTCTCTCCTGATGTTACAGTTTCTGCATGACAGTAGACAATGAACTTTTAAAAATCCATACAAGCTCATAAAACATTCCAAAAAACCTCCTCAAACTACAAGATAACTACAGGATTACCTCAACCAACCCTTTCATATTTTCACAATTTACCAGTACACTGACTGCTACTGAAGTACAGTGACTATCCTGAAGAGCAAAGTAGCATGCACCTACAGGAGAACTTCTGCAGGCCACTTCCACTCGTGGAGTACATGGTATATGTAACAATGTGTTGTTCCACCTCTTGTGCTGAAAATGTATTATTTCCCTTCCACTGTTTTAAAATTACCTTTTAAAAGTCCATTTTAAAATTATATTAAGATTATAACTTTCTCCTTTCTTTTTTACCCCACCAACATACTACATACATTTTCTCTTCATTACACCAAATAGCAGTGCTGTCCTTTTATAGTTTTTTTCAGCTGAAAGGTATAACCCACAGCCAATGATTTACTCAGTGGATTGTTCTGTGTCTTCCACACAAAGTTTGCTGATGATAACATCAAGGAAATAATGCCATATCTAAGCAGACAGCTTTACAAACCATTACACTTGAACAGGAAGCAGTACACAATGGGTTTCAACAAGAAAAAAAAGAGACCAGCAAGCTCATGTCACACTCACAGGTGAATGAACATGCTGTGATTTTGTGTGTGTGTGTATAGTTCAGCCTCAGAATGGCACTGATGTCCAGCTGACAACATAAGACTAATGTCACACCTGTACAGGGTGAGGTTAACGTGTAGATCAGTTATGACACATTTTCCTGTCTGATTTCACAAAGTGGTATCAGATTTTAGCCTAAGATTACATCACTACTGACTTGAAAACCCAGCTTCACTGCCACTACTGCTAGGACATGTCAGAAGCGTAGGGTGTTAATTACTAAATATAGTATTGAATTTACTATTTTTCATATATGTCAAGTGAATTTTTCATTTTCTCTCAACATTTGAGAAAGGGAGGCTTTGAAGCTGAAGCAAGAATAGGTAAACATCTGATTTTTTTCAAAGTTCAGTATCTGTTGCTCTTAATAAATCAGACTGCATTTTACACAGTTGCTTGCCAAGGGTGGAAAAGGGTACCGTTATCCCTGTTGAGGGTCAAATAAGCCTTTCAGGTACACATGGTAGACCATGTGCTAGCACACAACTCTGTTATCCAGGAAAAAAGTCACAGGAAAAAAATGACTCTGAATACAGGAAACGATAGGGTGGACCAGAGTCAGGCCATGGACCGGACATTTCTAACGCCCAGTCTGGGTTTTTATGTAAAATCCATTGGGACTAATGAGAATCTTTCTACTGACTCTGGAACAAGGTTCTAAACTGGGCTGCAATGGCTATTGACTGGTGAGCTAAACAAAACCATCTTTTATTCCGACATCTGAGGCAAACCTGATGATACTTTGTCCTAGAAGAAAATACTTTCAATATTTTCTTTCAAGTCTGAGATTACCTTTATATGCCCTTACAAACATATTCTTTTGAAGAGCCTCTGATCATCATTTCATTAAACACAGGGTGGCCTGACAGATTAACAGTTCCCTAATTTCAAACAAATGAGAGGGCATTTGTCAAAAGTACACACCCTGTTCCCTTGATATCAGGTATCTATGTGAAAAACTAATTCCTAATTTGTGGCAGTGTCCAGCACCTTAGCAGATAAGGCACTTGGGGGGGGCAGTATTTCCAAATAATGGAAGTATTCCTCTAATTTGTTTCTATCTACCTGAATTTGGAAGACAGAAGTCTGATGAATCGGACTTGGAAGAAGAAAATCTCACAAGACTAAGAAGTAAAAATCTCCAATCTTGTGAAAACCCATGATAATTAAGGAATTTGGGGCCTGCAAAGATTTAGTATTTTGGTTTCTGTTTTCATCCTTAGTGCAAGGGATGATTTGGCCTATAAAAAACTAAGAATATATTTACCTTGCAGCTCTTCGTTCATGAAGAGTGCAGCTGTAGCTGAGCAAGAGGAAGGAATACGAATTCAAATCCTTCCTGCAGAAAATTCAAGAGGTGTGAAGGTCTAGTTTTTGTGTCAAAGGCATACACTACCAAAGAGGAGTGGAAAGCTCTCCAAAGACTTTGACCACTGAACTGTGCTTGCCATAGATATCACGGATAAGCTGAAAACAGTCTGCCTAAGAAACTGAGAGAGAGATATCCTAGTCAGAGAAATTACGTGTGTGCATCCACACTTATTCATGGAAGTGACATCCAAAAGTGCTGTTGCAGCAGGTCTAACAGTAATGAGCTCCCTTTTTTAAATTTGTTCCAGACACCGGACACCAGGACCACTAGAACTATTTTATTATTCTTACATGTTTCTATAAAGTATCATCTGATTTCAGTCTTCACATTTGGAGAAATATGGCAAAAGGGGAAAAAATTCCATAAGGCTTTTCTATTTTAATTTCCAAGTGAGATAGTTCTTCACATACCATGGCACTGGTTTTCAAACTGTGGTCTGCGAACCAGTGGTCATTCACAAAAAACATGCTGATGGTCCACAGACAGCTGGTCAAATGGTGCTGGCCCTTGTCCTTGTTCCACTTGCTACATTCTTCTAAAACACAGCTAACAATAGAGATATTACATATTTCCCTAATATTTTTCTTACATAAGCTGAACGGTATATAAGCCTATTGTAATAAGATTTTAATAGGAGTAGAGAAAAAACAAATAACATGAGCAGGAGTCTTCTTCCTTAGAAAGTGTCTTAAAATGTGCTTGCTTCATTCCCTGGACGTGGTGCCACAGGACTGAGCCATGCTCACAAGCAGACTCCACGCTTAAGGAAAATGCCAGTTCTCAATTGTAATATCCAGTTAAAAACAAAGGTACAAAACCTTGATTTGCAGTTTGGGGAACTTTAAGATGAATGTTTCTAAGAAAAATACTTTTGTGAATTTAGGCTTCCTCATACACATTATCTTGGGTGCACTAGATTTCTAGCCATAGACTTGATACATGTTGTTCATGGTGGTGCACATTTATTCATACTCTCTAACCAATGGCTTAACTTCGATGACGTAAGCTAACTTACAGATATATAGATCTATTTATACCTATCCAGTTTCTGCTGCATTTCCTAAAGCCTCTTGTAAAAATAATGCATGTATTGCCTTCTAATGTACATAATTGTCCTTGTAAAAATGCATCAAGTCTTCTAGCAAAACATTTTGACCAGTACAGAGGGTAAAATGCCTCTGTGAGAGAAGGGTGAGTGTACTTTATTACTAATTACCTTGACAGTGAGAATTATAATTTTGGTTCACTAATGTGCCTTGTTTTCTTCCTGTGTTGATTTCATATTTTTCATTTTAACCAACAAATTGCTTCCTTATTTGAATTTTAGTAAAGTAATTGCTGCCTGATACAGAAAAGAACTACTTCCTAATTTTTTAAAAGATAGCACTCTGGCAGTGTTATACTTTGGTTGAGATGTTATTAACACTGAGATAGGTGCTGTCTAATAATTGGGTTTATTTCTGCCTACATCTTTTCATGCATTAAGCATTAAGTCCATGTCAAATGTTAATATTATCAAACATACATGTGAGTAAAATCTATTTAAGGAAGCAAAATTATTTCTTCCTCAAAAGAGAAGGGAAATTCTGATTTCTGTATATTTTATTGTAACTATTCCCTGGAAGAAACACTGTATTGTTATACCTTAAACCAATAAAAGATCAACATGCTTTTACAGCTCTTGGTTTACAGGAGTTTGTAGTACTTTGGGAAGTTAAAATAGTAAAGGAAGCAAAGCTGCTGTCTTTTTCCACATACTGAAATGAATATATACTCCTAAATTTTGATGCACATGAATTTGTTCTGTGTGAAACAGGTATATTCTTCAGAAAGAATTGAGGAATATAAAATGAATAAACATGTGACGAGTGTCCTTTAGGAACTGATCCAACTGTATGACCCAATGCAAGACTAGGAAATAACCTCCATTGTGGAGACAGCTGGAGAAGAGATGGAGTTTCAAGTAACAGAAGTAATATCAAGCTGAAATTCACTACTATACAGAGGGTCAACAGGAGTCCTATTCAATATTTGAAAAAAAAAGGGGCTGATAGTGAAGAGTGGTGAATACCATACCCTGGAAGGGAGCCAATGGACAAATAAGCCGCCTGTTTAAATTATAATTAGTTAAATGGCAAGTACCAAGTGTGTGAAGCATCAAAACATTCTCACAGGTGTGTAGTATGCTCTCAGAAGTCTCTGAATGACTCTTCTGAGAATCACAGATTTACATTTGTGACCCATAACCAAATGAATACCAAAGAAATATTTACTTATTGGCTAATCTGGATATTTAGGGTGGCTTTGGGAATAGTATCTTTGTCGGGTTTGATGAGTATGCATACAAAATTCTAAAAAAATTGTCACAGCCTGTGTTTTTCTTTGAGATGGAAATGAACAACTTCTCTCTTCCAGAATGTACTCATTTTTATGCTGCAGCTGAGTATGAAATTCAGTTTCTTGATCACATAATACTTCAATCTTTGGGAAACAATGGACAATTTAGATCAAAGGAATGGACAGTGAGAAACTGCTCATCAGAGTACTTTCTGGAATAATTTATGAATTACAGTAACATTTGTGGGAAGTCCCAATATGAAAAGCCCATTTATACTCTTTCTACTCTACTGCACCATAAATTTGGGAGCACAGTGGAATACAATCACTTAACAAATGGCAATATATAGTTTTCTTTTGCAATGGATGGGCATAGAAGAGTGGATCATGTGGCAAGTTAAATCAGTAACTATCTTTAGATTAATTCTTTGGGTGGTTGTTACAGTTACTGGAAACATGGGTCTTTGTCTTGGTTTGGATTTATCCTTTTTGAATTCTGAGGTTCACAGGACATATATATGCTCTCAGTAGTCATGGTGTCTCTTCCTAACTTGTTCAGCAGAACATGAGAGGCACAATATTACCTTTAGCATGTAATGTGCATTCAACTAGGAGATAGCTTGCTTGGATAAGTGCTAAACATTCTTAGAGAATTTAGAAGAGAAGGAACTTCTCAGAACTATACCCATTTCCATATATCTAAGTAATTTCCATATATAACTAATTTAAAAACTCTTGGGTCAGCTACTCCTCTTGTAAATATGGCTCTGTTCATGTTGAACTGGCCTTCTTGCATGTATTATTCACAACAGCTTCTATTTCTGTCTGCTGTGTGGAGTAAAGAGAAGGTAACCTAATTACAAACTCTCAACTGTCTTCAGACTGATCATAAGAAAGTGGTTTTGTGAAGATCTTTGATCTTTATTTAAAATGTAAATGCATACTCAACTTTAACAAACTGAAATTATACATGAAATCTCTCTCTAGCAAACTCTTTTAAAACATTTCAATGGAGAGAAACTGACAGAAAATGAACATTGCTGCAGCTTCATTGTCTTTGAACTCAGGCTAACAGTAAAGAAAGGAAAACTATTATATTAGAAGGGATTAGGGAATGAAATATAAGCAACTTACTCTCCACCAAAAAACCCCTTCCAAGTATGGATAATAATAACTAATCTATTTTTTCTGAGATTATGATAAAATTAAAGAAAATAAATCAATGATAATACCTTGTTCTTATTACACACCTGTGGTGGCCCACTCAGCAGCAGCCTCCTTGGATGAAAGGCGTCCATTCTGCCCTCATTTCTATTGTTGTAGTCCATATGGATTGGCTTGGGAACCGTCCATTGGCGGTAGTATAAAGACTGCTCCGTGCAAGTCATCATCTTACTCATAAGAGGACGAAAAGAACTTGCCCACATAACAGAATGATAAGGCAAGAGGGAAGATGATTTGGGAAGTCCACTGCTGTCCGTAGAAGTAATAATGTCATAAACCAGTTTGGGCAGGAAAACTATGGGAGGCTGTTTTGATGCTTTGGTCATGGAGCACTGAGAGGTCTGTAGGATGAAGGAGTTATGAGTAGGTGCAGAGGAGGAAGAAGAAGAGGAGAAAGGTGAGGAGGATGACGAGGTGATGGCAATTTGGGCACTTTTTATGTTTTGTTTTGTATCCAGCTGTTCAGTTACTGGTGGCAAATGTTTGCTGATTGTTGTTTGTGCCCCCTTGTCTACTTTCTGCTTCTGCCTTTCATAGTTATTTGTAGTTTCTTCAGCGCTGCTGCTTAGGACTTGGTGGGAGGATTTTGCTGTATCCCCTGGTGCTATTAAAGGAGGAGATAACTCACTGCAGAATGCTGTAACTAAAAGAAAATTGGTATTTCAACACAGTGCAGCTATCTCAGCTAGTCAATGCCATAGTTAAGCAAAACAAAACAAAAAAATCATTTAGATGGAGTATCCATCAAACATTGCTATCCCACTCCTGTTCTTGCTTTCACCTCTCACGTACAGGAAGTCATAATGGGACTAGTTTGGAGTATTCATCTCATCACAGAAAATGGCTTTTAAAGTACTGAAGTGCGTAGAAAAGATGTCAGTGATTGTCCTGTCCTCTACTTCCCTCACCCATTCCTTGCTTAAGGTGTACAACATATACTTTCATCACTCAAGACAAAATTACTGAAACCATCATTTAAAAGAGTGTGAGAAAATAAGTATTCACATTCAGACTACAGAAATGTCTACACAGACTGACATCTAGAAACAGAGTCAGCTCTGATCTGACACTCATGTGTCTGCATCACTGCAGCACTTAGTCTGATCTCATAAAACCTGACGCTCAAGTCTCTGGTGCTACATAATGCATCAACGCATTCATACAGCTTTTGGTCAGCTCAGAGCACATACTGAACTCACAAATGTTGGCCTTGAATATGTCATGTAGATATACCCTACAGCTAATTGCTGATTTTCTGAAAACGGTATATTTTTACCTTATGTATTCTAACCACTAAGATTTCTTGAAAGTTTAAGGCCTGGTTTTAAGTGCTTCTAGGCATCTTTAATGCTTAGTGAATTCCAAAGAGGAGACCCAAATAAATTCACAGTCTTCAGAGTAGACTGAGAACTGGTTGAGGAATCAGTCTCCACATGGTACTAGGAATATCTGTCTGAAGCTGAATATAGATAAAAACAGCTTTCCTCTCATGTTGAAAGCAACAGTCTTGGTTCTCAAAAAAACCCCAGTCCATAGTTTCTCTTGGTCTCAAGAAATAGTAAGATATACTCTACCTGCATATTAATCTAAAGTAGCCATTAAAGAACATTAGCAATAAATACAAAAGTATCGCTGGCAGTATGAATGGTTTCAAGTAAAACCACTGTGACATCCCTTAAAATACCAGTATCCAAGAACATGGGAAAAAAAAGAAAGGAAAAAAGATTTCTTTAACCACAGGCAAATTGAGGCTACAAAGCCACAGGCAGCCCACATGGACACCATGGAACTGATGAGCAGCCTAACTTTAAAGAAGACAAAACTATTTTGAAAATTAAAGTGTTGATGAAGCTTATTCAAACGTTTTCACGCTTTTTTTCCTTTTGTAACCACCGCTATGCCTGCAGAAAAGAAAACATGGGCCAAATATGCATGTCACCATGTTGAAAACTACAATTAGATCAAAAAGAATTTACTGTCACTGACAAAAAATGTGTTTTAGAAAGTTGCATGAGATTGTGACTTCTAGGAAGTTATGGTACAATTTATATTCCCCATTTTATTCAATTCTCCTCTTAATATTATCTGCATAAAAATCATGCAAAGAAATTTATCAGACAAAAGAGCTGTAGTAGTTCTCAAGATTGCCTCATGTTTTCTACATCAGTGTGCAGATTAAAAAGGAACCAAAGATTTAAAAAATTATCCACCTACAAAAGAGCTTTCAAACAGTGCAAAATTAATGAGTGAACATTTCAGAGCAAAACCCAAAAAGGTAAAAATACCAATGAGAATGAGCATGCTTTTTCTCCTACAGATTTTGAAAAGATTTTTAAGAAATGTGAAGCATGTTTTCTTTTTCATAAATTGTCATAGCTTCAGTGAACACACTTAGCCATCACAGTACTGAGGATTCATACCTTAATGGCACATATCAAAGAATTGCCTGTTTTAGGCACCCAACCCTATGATTATTTTTCAAGCAAGAGAAGATCTTGTTTCTTTTAGTTCTGAAGTCTGAAACTTTTTTTTTAAAGTTATCTTCAGTGATCCCATTAAAATAGGCCTTACTGAAACCTTAGTGATTTATGCCTTTCATTATTTATCTTAATAAGCTGAATAAACCATCTCTTTTATGTCCTAAATGTAACTTAATAGAGATGATCTTAAGGTCTTACTGGACGCTTTCGAAGAGAGAGATGAAGATGCAGAGTCATGGGAATGAGATCTTTCTCTTTTCATAGGACTTCTCTTTTCTGAAGTAGAACCTGTTTCATGAATGGTAGTAAGGGAAAACAAAAACAAAATATAATTTAAGTAAGCCTATAAGAAGGCATAGCTACACTGTCAAAGGAGGGAAAAGTATACAAGAGTCTGTGTGGGTCTTGCCCTCATTCTAACACTGTTTTCAGTGTGGAGGGTATCTGTTCCTACGTCGCAATATTGGATCAGCCTATGGTCTAACCTAACCATGCTGAACTGCGATAGCTTCACAAAATCAATGCAGCAGCCAGGAGCTGGTAACTTCTAGGCATGTCTCAACCATGTTTTCTCTTTCTACCCATGCCTTACTTTCTTCACTAATCCAGTTTCAGGGAAACCAACAGGCAAGAAGTATTATTTTGTCAGTATGTTATGAAATTACCTCCTACCCCATACATTACAGCTTTATAGCCAGATTATATCCCAGCTTTGAAAATCCATATTTGGATGGCCACCGTGGACATTCACACTTGAGGTTCCTAGCTTAGGCTTCTAAGTTAAAATGCTTGTTTCTGTACAGTTTTACAATGATAAACAGAGACATAAGAATGGCCAGCAGGAAACTTAGACTGTAAGTCTGTCTCAGGCGTTCTGAATTGGGCTCTGGGGGAGCATACCATACTTCATGGACTAGGAAAGCAGCCTTACAATTTAGATGCCTAACAACTTAGGTGCCCATCTGACTTAGATCACATACAATCTCGGCGTACTTCAACTGCATGGACAGAAGTACTCATTGCATCTAAAGTGATCTCTGTTGTAGACAGTCTGAGTATGATCTCAGGTATTTCATTCCTCTATGAAAAGTACATATTTGATTAAAGTAAAAATTTTTGTCCTGCTTCTTCTGCTATCCTTATTATCAACGAGTATGAACTTAATAGGTGAAGAGTAACCAGCTCTCTTCCTCCTCATAGCATAGAAAAGGAAATCAAGGCAAGCAGTTTGAGATTTAAATAACCTATGGGGACAAAAATCTCTTGTTTCCCACAGTTACAAGACACAATAGACAGTAAAGAAAAATGTAAAGAACTTAATGATAACTGAAAACACCCATCAACTATCACTCAAAAAACCCCCTAACAGTTCCTGGGTAAATTATTGTTGTTTGCTTACACATTTATATGTTCTTAATTGCTCTCAAGAAATTATAAACTCACTGACTCTACACTGTCAATTTGAATTCATGGATATTTTCAAGGAGGACTCAGAAGTTACTATGTTCAGATATATTTTCTAGCCATACTATTTAATACCTCACAAATTAGAGACTAGTCAGCTCTACTATATACAGTTTCCTTGGGAGAAATCTTCATCACTGTCAGTATGTAAGCATAAGTTTGGTAGCATCAGTCAAAGCATAGGTTTGGTAGCATCAGTCAAAGCTTAGGTGGAGTTGCCCCTGCTGTGAGGGAGGGGATCAGGTCACTGCTTCCCAGACAGCAAAGTGCACACTTCCCTGCTGCAGGGAGGGCCGCCCAGCACAGCACTCCAAACAGTGAGCGTCACTGGATGCACCCACTCAAGCTCCACTTTGTGGCTGCCAGAACATATGGGGCAAAGGAGGTACGGAGGAAGGGGAGAGAAGGGAGACAAAAAACAGGGAGAGAGAACAGATGCAGCAGCAGGGCTGCAAGAGATTAAAATGCTGCAGCAGCAGCAGTCCCTGGGCAGGGAGGGTGAGAAAATACAGGCTCAATGAGATGAAGCAGAATTGAGGAGCAGAGCCCATTCAGTAAGGCTAACTCCAGAAACCCTCACCGAGTGGGTATCCATACAGTCCTGCTTCTTCTAATATAACTCAATCATTTTACAGCTTCTTTTATTATCACTACTAGTAATACCTTCCGTCGCTACTTCTTCATCTTCATTATCAGTGCTGCTTAGTTTCTCTGGGTCACTTTCTAACACATCATTCACAACTGCTTTCTCTGTGTGAATTTCTGAGCTCACAAAGTATGCTGCCAAACCAAGTTCTTGCTCCAAGGTTGTCCTTACCAAAGAAGATGAATTTATTAAACGTAGGTCACAGTATCTCAGTGATCTGGAGAGAAACAAGAGGGGCTAGTATGAAAACTCGCTATAATCTACTCCCTTATTCTTTTACAAACACAGATAAAGGAGAATTTTTTCATGATCTGCTTAAACTATGGATGAGACTGAACACAGTATATCTTTTGTGCTTAATAAGTTTACTACTGTGGTGCATACAATTTTCTTTTCCTTAATCCAGTTATGCAGCTTAAACTAGTGCACTGAAAATTAGTATCAGCATAAGAAAAAGAATAATCATTTGGGTTCTAAGCCTAACACACAGAATGGGATTCAGTTGAACATACAAAATCATTTAGTGCCCCAGGGCTTCCAGTCTGGCTTCCAGCTGCCATTCCAGAAGACACTGATCTCTCCACACATCCTGTAGCACATATGCCAGCATCAAGCAGATGTCTCAGCTACACTGAAGTATCTAAAGTAGCTATACTTTTCTTTTTACATACTCTTATTCTCTCCTCTAAGATGGGACAACCTCATAATATTTTTTGAGCTATTTATATCTTTCTATAAACAGGAGGTTATTATTAATAATATGGGGTTTGTATTTATGATATAAAAACTGCCAAAAAAGTTTTGGAAAAGGAACACCTTGACACTGAAATCTGTTTTCTTCTCCCACATGTAATTAAGCAGTTCATCTTTAGCCATTTGGTAAGCAATGGATAAAAAACTGCCACTGAGAAAATACTGGATCTTCTTACCGTGGCAAAGACTCCCCTTGTGGATCCATACCACTAAATATCAATATACAAGGCAAACCTTCCAATTCCAAATAGGTCTGTGGCCTCCAATCTACATCTTCGATTTTCTGCCAGGCCTGTATAAGGTAAGAAACGCTGTTGGACATAGCTATATGGCACAAATAAAAATAGAGAAATACATATTTTTACCATCCATTGTATGAATCAATTTGTACAGGGGGTGGATGTTCCACCAAGGGAAGGCACAGAGCAGAGCCAATTTCAACATAGGCAGATTGCACAATTTCTATGAGCATACAGGTAGCAATCTGCCTGCTGTAAGTCTGAGGAGATTGGGACAGTACGTTCCAATCTGAAAAGCCCCCCAGCTTCCCAGCTGCATAGCACTGAGGCCAGGGCATAGACGGGTAGAGCGGATATGCTACAATGGACAGTAAATCTGAGTAGGAGCTTTGGGGGAGAG
Organism: Aviceda cuculoides; assembly: GCA_035590195.1. Taxonomy (NCBI): domain Eukaryota; kingdom Metazoa; phylum Chordata; class Aves; order Accipitriformes; family Accipitridae; genus Aviceda; species Aviceda cuculoides. The sequence continues at coordinate 15,002,776 of JAVJGG010000017.1, read as the reverse complement.
AAGAGTACAGAGGGTTGCTTCTTATGGCAGACAATGTATGGATGTCTGAGTCCAAGGAAGAAAATGAGGTAGGAACGAGACTTTTTCACCTTAGAGGAATAGAGGAAAGCTGGAAGTGTTCAACACACATATACCACTGTCCTCACTTGGTACCCTCTGAAGTCTCCTGCTCTCCCCCAAAGCTATAAGTTTTCCCGATAACTTCATGAGAAGTTTGATAACTAGATCTATTGTTTGACCATTTAGCATCAGGCTATACTGCTTTACTTACACCAGTCAGTCCTTTTTGCTGTAAGACTGATCTACAGGTAAGGAACAGACAGTAGGACCAACAGTACAACAACTCAGCCTCCAACATTCGTACATGTACCACTATTATGCATGTCAGAGAAGACAACCAGGATGTAATTCAGAACTAATACCGATTTTTCAGATTAAGTTATGCCTAATTTATAGCAGAATGAGATCAGCACTAGGCCCTGGATCTCAGGTGACTTCATCTAACATATATTGAATCAGACACAGTACAGAGTGTACCATATGTATGTTACACCATCCTAGAATATAAATACATTTTTGTTTTGGTGATCAGATTATGGTAATTTTATGAAATGCAAGGGAGTATCAGAGGCTTTTGTTAAACATATGACCCACGACTCTGGATCTAAAGCATATAAATCCATAAATCAACACATGGTCCAGAAAGCATAAAGTCTGAGTTGTGACCAGGGTGTTGTAGGACCCATAACTAGCATCACTGATTTGGTACCTTCATGCCACCTGCTGGTGACAAGAATAATACAACTCTCAGCTGGTCACTGATGAAAATCTTTTTGCACTATGACGATTTTGTAAGAAAATTCTGCTAAAACTGTGACAATTTTATTTGGCTTTTTTCCTTACTGCTTCTGGTCCCTGTAGATAAAAGCAGTTCGACTGTTCAGGAGGGTTGCTGCTGGAAGTCAAGTTCTAGCCATAATAGTTAATACTCCACTGAGTATTAATCAGAGGTAGGAAGTAGAGGTGTCACAGGCACTATGTACTAAAAGGTACTAAAAGATAAAACTCATGTTCCTTATGGTAGTTTTTATTTTTACCAGTAAGACACACATTTCAGCTCATGACCATAACTCTCACCAGTGAAGTGTCCCCACCTACCCATCTAATCAAGCTTCCCAGTATATGTCATTCTGCAAGTTACCTTTAGCTGCTCCACAAAGTGCTTCCCTATTGTGATTCCAGAATTAGGATTTCCCAAGATTATTTCAAAGTTATCTTCAAGGGCTAGTCTTTCCCTTACATTATACAGACGTTCATATGCCACTGCAGCCAGCGGAGTACATGGAATTCTCAACACTACCATGAGGCCATGACCACTAGGACATTGTCTTGAAGAGTTTATTAGGTTTTGGGTGATTTCCAGAGTTTCGACTGAGGTGTAATTCTTCATCTGAGAAAGACCACACACTGCCATCATAGCTGCAGAGTAGTGTTGTATGAGGACAAAAGTCCTTATCACTGCACTGTGTAATCTGGGGAACCTGAAATAAATGGTGAATTAAATAGTGAAGTATTAAAGGTTAAAGTGAAAAAGCTAATTTTTACAAAATATAATAATCTCAGGATTTTCTCCTGTAAAGAGTCCTTCATATCTACTATACAAAAGAATCTCACCAACTTGCAGTTGGATAGTCTTTGCAAGGCATCATTTCACAATCAGAACTGATGTTGTCTCTCAATTTCTTAGTAAAGATTTACTAAGCAAGTAGTCCGGTAAGGTTACATCACTTTAAGTTACCAAGACTTTATTGCTGCTACAAAATTTGTCACAATATTTGCTAAGGCACTCAGCAATATCATCAAAGAAAATTATCTTCTCTTATCAATGAGAATAGTATTCCTTATTATGTGTTATTCTTAAGGGGCGGGAGAGGGGGTGGGTTGTTTTGTTTTCTTACTGAAGCCCTGAATGAGCTTACTCTTGTTTCCAAGAGGACTGAATACATAAGCAGCATCCAATGAGCACTCCAAGTTCCCAAGCCCAGGTACACCCTGTCTCAGTCCCCAATCTATGGAAGGGAGAGACATGAATATGCAATAGTTTCCTGTGCTCTGGTTTCACAGAAATGAAATCCAGGTGCCCAGCAAAACGAGGGAGCGTGGCTTGCTCAGAAAAGTGCCTGATATGTGTGATCAAAGCTCCAAGGTACCTGTAGCAAGCCCCAGCAGTTAAGTGTGGATGTGCTCAATCTCCCAGTTAGCAATACAAATTCACAAGATTTTACTTGTCCTTTCTCATTCTTCTTACAGATCTCAGAGAGTTCATTCACAGCTGCACACACGCACATAATGTGTCACTACCTTCCTGCTCCACAGGAACCAAGAAAAACTGATGATTATTTTCAAACTCTGATGATGCTCTGAAGTTTTTATTGCTGATTTAAGTGTACAAACCACAGTGATATGTCTACTTCTCTTTGTGGTCCAAGTGCACTATACACAAATTCTATACAACAAAATCAGCCAAGATCAGCAAGTGATAACATTGGACAAAAGTAGTAACACATTTGAAATTACATGATGATACAATGTTAGATTATTATAATATAGAAGCAGCTACTGGTCACAACAAGAACACACTCTAAATTGGGCTAAACAGTGTGCATGTTCATAGTAAGAGGCAGCCTAGACTGATTAGATTACAGGCCAAATAAATATGTAAAAAAAGACGGAAGGAGAAAATATGAATGAGCGAAATGCCCTTGCATACATAGCTGATTTGTGGGACAGTGAGGAAAAAAAAAAAAAAGAAGAACCAGGCTTCTAGCTAATAACTGAAGTTGCTAGAATACACCTCCTAAATTTCCTGTGTTAAACAAAGGAGGGTACCATACCTCTTTCCCAAAGCCATGACCATTGCTTCAAAAGAGCTGTCATACCGAAGCAGTGGAATACTATGTCCAGAGAGGGTGGACTCAATGAATTCTGACAGTCCAAAGTATTTCTTATTTTCATGGTATAAATCTACACCCTAAAGCAAATGAAACAATAAAAATATAAATGTAAAGTCTATCATTTATTAATTTACAATTGATTAACCATTGCTATCTGACATATTTGCAATCACATTCTCTAATAAGCATACATCTACTCAGACATATTAAAACAAGGAGAGAAAGAAACAGAATTAATTTTTTTGAGAGAAGTCTGACCCAATTTTTCCTTGTTTCTTTCTCTCTCCTCACATATACATATATACAGACAGAACAGCTATGTATGGAATAAATATGCACACATATGAAGAAAATCCAGGTATGTACATACATTTATGCAGTAATGCACTAGAGAGGTTTTCAGATGGTTTCCATTTATGTAGCTCAAACATTTTTAGCAGAGCTACTACAGTTTATAGAAGATATTAAAGGAATAAAGAAAACCAGCAAGAAATGACAGGATAAGCAGAGGGAAAAAGAACTTGCCACAGACTGAACAAGAAGAAGATGCCATGCAAACTTCATTCTTGTTTACAAAAATCGTGGGGCCTCCACAGTTTCACCAAGTACGTAAATGTAAAATAACTTATGAAAAGCTCACAAAAGCACCTCAAAGCATCCATCTTACATTGCTGTATGAAGAAGGCCAGTGGATCTCATTGTAAGGGCTGATATGAGTATGCTGTGTCTGCAGCGCATAGGGGAAGGAAGTCACATGGAGGGTCACAATATTTGGCGCCTCTTTCACCTCCCTGCAGTTCAACAGTCTATCAACAAGTCCTGTAGACAGTTCTGTTTGAGGATAAAGGCTATGCATAGCACTGCAAAAAAGAAAGCCAAAACTCTCCAAAGTAATCAGCACAAGGGAATATTTGTGTCAGTGGAACTGCTTTAACCTGGATGTGAAATCAAAGTTAAACACGTACAAGGAACTTCAGACTCTATTCTTTGCCCTGCTTTTGTTGCATAGAAGGATGGGAAAAGAAATGCAAATTATTTTACTGCAGCTGAAAATTTCTGTGAGTCCGATAAGCTCCCTAGCTAGCAAATTACCAGTCACTTACAGCTATCAGAATTTGAGGAGAAAAGATGAAAGAAAACTGATGTTTTGGCAGTTACCAACAGACACATAGTCTTGTAGTAACTTTGGCCAGATTGATAGTGTTGTCCTTAAAAAAATATAATTCTTACCTACAAAAATCAAGCTAGAAAATGACAGACAGTAAGTCTGTATGACAGAAAAACAAAGGGAAACTACCTGTGGTAGAGCTATTATGAAAGGGAAGAATAGTTATTGTAAGGGCAAATGCCAGCATCATAGAACATCTACAGTCAATTCCTTGCTCTGGTGTAAAACTTCAACCCAAATTCATGCTATTTAATTTTTGGCATTTATCTGCAAGCTCCTTCTGTTACCAGCAGAGAGAGACAAGTAACTCCAGAAATGGGTTGTGTCCACTCCTGACCAAAGTCAGCCCTCAGAGATGGTCATGCCTCTGTTGTGACTATGTGGGCAAACCCAGACAATTACACTCCTGTTTTAGGCACCTTATTCAACTGACTTCAGCTAGGTGGCATGGATGCTGCTGTGTAGAACAGTCATTTAAATATTTTTCACTTACATATCTTTATTAGATAAGAGGAAAAAATATCAGACTTAAGCAGTAATACAGGTACTTCCTACCACTCAAGGATGCTATATGAATAAATGCCTTAAAGGCTGTGACAGCTGTAATAGGTCATTTAAGTTCCTAAGGTATAGAGGAATTGAACAGGAAACCTTCACAGTCAAAAATAAAGTTTCAGTGAAAATCACCATTCTTAACCAGTGTGAAAGACAAGACCTTGTCATTTCATTCCCAAGCAAGATTCCATAGTTTTTGGTTTCAGAAACACTACTGTGCTCTCAAAGTTGGAATATGTTGGTGTTTCTGGAATTCAGCATGTTCTCCAAGCTCCCCAGTGCCTCAGGAGCCAGAAGGCAAAAGCAGCCCAACTCTTCAGCAGGCAGATTGTTGAGAAGCAAAGGAAATAGGGCTCTGTGAAGGAAGCATTGAGTTATGCGAGTGAGCTGATGGGGAACTTGGCAAACATTGAACAGAAACCCACCTGCTTACCTGAGAAGTATACCTGACTTTACTATGTATCCACAGAAGCTTTCAATTCTTACAAATTGGTGATTTGGGATAGAAAAAACATTGTACTGGAAAATTTCCAATCAGTTAAAAAAATAAGCAGCAGTGTTGGCTCACTAGTCGTATACTCAGTGTGGAGGGGTTTTGCATGTTTTACAGCCCAGAGGACTCTGACAGAGGATAACGAGCTCTGTGTACTTTCACAGGAAGCTTTCCTTTGAACAAATGACAACCAGCCAAAAAAACAATAGCTGTGGCTGAAAGAAGATAAGAATGGTGAGCAAGAAAAGCTGAAATATTCCACTGGGGCATAATATAATAAGCAGCATAAGAATAAATCATGAAGGACCTTAAAAGAAAAGTTTATTCAATGCATGGGAAGATAGAGTTAGCAGAAAGATGCAAACAAAGATGAAGGAAGGGATAAATCAGAAGGCTGCTCTTGAGAGCTAATGCAAACAATAATAATATCTCTAAAAAAGGTTACAGTTTTCTTACCTCATTAGATCCCAGTGTGCGTGATCATGGATTAGGACAAACAGTGTATGTGGATTCTGCATAGAGTTTTGTAAAAAGACTTTGAATTTGAGCTGGGCCTCTGCATCTAGTTTCATAACATACTGTTCCACCCTCTGCTTTGTAAGATGTTCCTTTTCTAATCCAAGTTCTAATAAAATACCTAAAGAAATGGAACAAACATCAGTATTTCCAGATAAAAATGCATTTAACAATGTCCTGTAAATCTAAAATAAAGCTAACTAATGAGCACCTGAGTGCCAGAGATGAAACAAAGTCTGCCGATAAGTCACTTCGGAGGGTGGAACACAAATCAAGAAATCAATTTTCTCGAAAGAACCCAAATCAAGATTTTGAGTGCTGGAGTCAGCAATTGAGCAAATATGAGACAGCAATTTCTGAGCCACTGCTAGCTGGAATGGACGAATCTGATGTCGTTCAATCTCATAACCTGGAAAAAAGCAAAATTCTGTTTAGATATATGCCCAAAGTCTAATCTAACACAAATTGTTAGAGTCTGGCAAAGAATGGCTGATCTACTCTTTAAGATACTTTGCTTATGCACAGGAATTCCAGTTTATAAAAATCTATACGGAATATGCAAAGAAATCTTTCTGCATTTGACATTTTGGTCCTGTAAGTCCCTTAAATGTCTGAGAGCTGAAAGGGAACTTGTGCAATAGCGTTCTGCTACCACAGAAGTAAGACTTAGAGCTTCAAAGACTACAATACCCAGTGGAATGAAGCGGAGCATCCATCAGTGTAAATCTGAATATCCCAAGACATGAGCTGCTGTTTGCCTCAGGACCTTTGCCTTAAGAGCCTCGGACTCTGCCCAGATGGATCTAACTGTACACCCAGAGACGTGGTCTCAAGTACCCTACTATGTTACCGCTTTAGAAAATCCTCCTTACTTACTTGTACACACAGCTGTTCCATTTCCATTCAGTGCTGTTGGTTTATTCACTGAAGCAGAAAGTGATGAAGAGATGTGTCCTTGGTTTTCCTGGTAAAATTTCTCCAGCAAAAAATCAATATCACCCTCTATCAAATTGAAGGGATAGTAGAATAAATATTCATGTTAATAACAGCTGCATTTCATACTGATTTTGTTTTGTAGATCTTAAAGAGGTTTATATATGCTAGCTAGTTATCCTGCCCTTGGCTTATTGGCTGTTTTATACAGAAACTCTCTCGTTATTTTCTATTGCATCTGTTTTTACAGCGTATCACTAATAAAATGCAAACCAGGCCAAGGAATGACAGACCAGCTCTGCAGACCACTGGCTAGAGCACTTATGGAGGATGGTAGAAAGCTAGCCTCAAGGCCTTGATTTAAATCAGCAACAACAAAGACATGAAACTAGCTTGGTTTATGTTCAGACCATGGAGCTATACTGTTCGCTAATAAGGATTACAAGAGGCTTTGGAAAATCTGATAAATATTTTAAAATCTCTAACATTTTTGAGAGAGAGAAAGAAAAATAATTCCCTATAAAGCTGAAAGAGAAATATGAGTTTTGTAGCTACACACAATGCTGAAGAAAGCAAGGTACGGTTTACTGAACTATCTATATCTGCAAATATATCCTATTCTATTCAGCAGGGACCCTCCTTACAGATGGAAGCTGTGCAGAGAATACAATATGCCTGTCCTGAGTATCTAGTATTCTCTCAGCAGTTGAAAAGATGTTTGAATGTGTCTGCACTGAGCGCAGAAAGGCAGGGTCTGCCCCGTGAAGTGCAATCCAGTGGACGTAGATGGCAACTATTTTTAGGATGCTCATTTACTTGTTCTGCTCAAACAATAGGAATAGCAAAAGTGATTTTGAGAACCATACTTTGAAGATACTAAGAGCAGAAACACTAACATTACTACATGATGGTTCAAGGAAAACGAGTTTCTCTTAAGTGACCACTCAAAATATCATGACATACCCAGAAGGGTTCTTGTGATCTAAGTACAGATTTACCGACGTGACGTTGAATGGCAAAGGGGATTATGACATCCCATTAACACTGACAAATATGCTGCATTTGCTCTAGTTGTGTGATACAGTTTAACTTTCCATATGGATGAATCTATCCCCAGATAATCCTGCCTGTAGTAATTCTCGGTATACTCAGTTTAAAAATGATCCAGTAACCCTGGCTCTCTGCAATTTTCCTCTCTTTGCCATGCATCGTGACCAAGTTCACAGTATGGTAAGTTGAAAGGGCAAATCCTACCTTTGATAAAATAACTCTGTTCTATCATGGTCTAAATGAATTCTGTGCTTAGGGCTAAATGAATTCTGTGCTTAGGACAAAAGAATTTATACATTCATATGGATATGGACTTGCATAGTATATGGATGGATTTGCATAGCTAAGAATAATATGCTTACCTATTTGCTGACATATTTTAATGAAACTGAGGGATTTTAGGAACTGACGCTTTTAGGAGGAATTTCAATTCAAAAGTACTTTCACAACTTTGTCCTGCATTTTTTATATATTTCTAATAATGTCCTTCTTCTGGAAAGGTAATGAACACAGCTATTTTCTCCAACTTAAAAGTTTCAGGGACTTGGAAACATGTCTCTATAACCTGTTAGGTACCTGGGCAGAGTGTGCTAAAGAAGGACCCCAGAGTTTCCACTTTCCCTGTGACCAGCTGATAGTTAACTTCTTTTTGGTAGTCTGAAGGAGTGAGCATGCTCTCAGACAGAACTCTTGCCTGATACTTTCCTAAAAGACAAAAAAGTAATTTTGAAAGCACTTCAAACTAAAGTTAAAAATGTTCTAAGTCATAATAAAAATACTGCCCAGCTAAATGAATGCCACACACACAAAAATGCAGAGATGCGTCTTTTCTCTCTCCTATACATGTATGCACCAGACATCTGTAAGATAGATTCATGTTTTATAATTCTTTGTGTTTCTTTCCCAGTTTAGGAAATATTTGTTGATACAGTATATAAAAAGACCATATAAATGGTCAAAGGCATTGTCAATTATCTTACACTTATAATGAATCTTTGAATGGCTATTCAAATAATTTATGTAATTATCAGCATAATAGGTTGTCGAAGGGAATGATATTGAAAGACCATCTTTTAGAAGCTAAGGAAATGTTCGGTCCTCTGCTCGCAGTAATATCCCAATCACACAGAGCAGGAGAGCTTTATGCACTGTGCATGCTGTAACTTGCTATTATTTGTTTGTATTAGTGTTGGCTGGGATGCCTTGGTGAGAAAACGGGTTACACAGGCAGAATGTGATTTGCTGGGGAGAGACCCAACTATGCAACATCAGCTTGGGTTCATCAAAACCCATTACTTGTTGGTCAAAGCTCTGCTTTCTGAGGCAGCTTATTGAAACTCCAGCCAAACTCCTCATACCATCGAATTACTCTGTTCTGCCTGGAGATACACCCTTGGGATCTTACCTGTTATCACAATGCAGGAATCGATGGCTCGATTTCTACTGGCACACATGATCACCACATAGTTTGTCTTTATTAATTTTCCTTCAATGAGCAGCTTAAACATTTCTGAAAGCCCTTCAGCCAGAGAGTAGCTGCATTCAATGATATGGACACTATCATTACAGGAGCTAGCTGCGAGGCCTGCCAGCCAGGGAAGCTGGGCTGAAGTCACTGGTGCAATCTGGCTGGGCACCTGAGGAAAAGTCTGTGGAATGGCCTGTTGGTACTGGCGGATTTCAGACAGGTGTGATTCCCGCCATGAACGCATGAATATTTGTTCCAAATCCTCAATCAAAGGGACCTGGTCTGAGGCTAAAAAAAAAAAAAAAAGGAGGAGAGTATTATGAAACAATTAAACAAAATTGTTGAGTTAAAAACAATCTTTTTTTCAAAATGTGTACTTTTTTAGAGATGATCATGTTTCAGACTTATGCGTGCATGACTCTATTGCCTTTAGCAGATGCAAACCAAATTTCTCATTTTGAAGTGCCTTTCTGATACTCAAGTAAAGCTGCCCTAACTGGAACCTGAGTATCAGTAATTAGAAATATTTAAGAGGTTGCGTGCTGCCTGTCTCAGCATAATACTACTTCTAAACCACAGACTGTATGCAAAAGCAGTGAATTACAGCTCTTTTCCTTTCTTTATTTTTAGTTGCTGAGGTCCCAGATTATAGGAGAAGATGAACTTTGTACAATTATATTTCAATCTGTCTGGTCTTCAAGAACTAAGTATTTAGTTTTGTTTCATAACCATGAATAAAATTGTTTAATATCACATGTCCTAAGACTGATATTTAATATTGTCCTGCTCTAATACTGCCTTTCTCATTTGCCAGCATGTAATTTATTCATTGCAGTCTTTCTGGTTGTAAAATAATCTTACCTAGTTGAACAAGGTAGTAGACAGTCAGTAAGAGCTGCATTTCCTCTGAAATAGGCTGTATTGTGGAGGCACCATATTGTTCATATGCTCTAGATAAAGACTGTGAATTTCTGTAACAGGTGTACAACAAAGGACTCACTATCACATCATTAATGTTCCCACAAAGATATGGGAAGTTTCCATGACCTACAAAATAAACAACGTTTGTACACAGCACATTAATTTCATAATTTCCCATGTATGTGTTAAGCAGTTTTAACAGTAAACCTTTTAAAATGGATGGCTTTAGCAGTGTTTAGCACTAGGATGTATCTTTACATCTCTTACAAAAAAGATGTAAGGTCTTGTTGGGGTGTTGGGTTTTTTACCTTTAAAAATAACTGGCTTTGCTTTACAGATTTTCAGCAAGTTGTCAGGAACTGAGACTGGTTCTCCTGAGCCCACCATTGGAGATGAGGCTGGCCCCACCAAAGCAGAATGTGGTAAAGATGATAGGCTTCCTCCATCTAAGATTTTAGACATATTATTACTGGAGTCAGGTCTACTAATGATTTTTTCAAAGAAAAGTTATTCAACATCATCTTATACCCATATTTGGAATCAGTACTGAATGGTTTTTATGGTTACATCACACATTTCATGAGCTGTTACTACAACCCATACCATTATGCTGACTTTCTTGGAGGACTAATTGTTGCAACTTTGAACATCACAGATGCATCTAAATGTTCATAAACAAACAATTCCAGGTATGAGTGCAAGAATACAGAGACTTATGTGATAGCAATGCACAAACAGTTATGATTTGTGTGTTCTCTATTTAGTGTCACTGCTTCTAAACAGGTTTTCTTCCTATAGCGAAAAAGAAAAAATTAAGATTCACTGTTTACTCAGTTGTAACTTCTCTACAGTAATTTTCATTTAAACAAGACCACATTAAATTAAAACATTTTGGGGAAAGTGGGTTTATTTCACTGCATGTCACTCTAGCCTGTATCTAGACTATAAAATCCAAGAGCCAAGAACACTGTGAAAAATAATTGAAACAATGAATGGTATCTTGATCTGAGTTATGACACTGATTTTAACATTCCAAAGGTGTTCTGGTGTGTAAAGATGGACACAGGCACCTGTTGGGATTTATTAATAATGACTTGATGACTGGATCCTAATGATAGTTAAGCTCAGAGGTATCTGTAGGTATCAAACACCTTTCAAAGCTCTAATATGAATCTGCTTGCACCTTTAAAATATTGCCTCTTTCCCCCCATTGTTTTCTGGTATAGCTTATATGGTATAGCTTACCATTTTTAATTCTGTTTGGAGCCTGTGGGTTGAGCTGCAAGTTCCAAGTTTCAGTAGACGATGGAGATTCTGGTGACCAACCTTTATGGCGCTTTTTTGGAGGCCCTGAATTTGTTAAAGTGCCTGAATAACAGTAATAGTTCAGAAAAGCATTAGAATAAAATGTATTCAGTTTTGTGCATGGTAATTCAATATGTTTTGATAGATTTAATGTGTGCATTAAGTACTGTGGTAGACAGGGTCAACTCCGTGAATATTATCATTTTTTATCATTTTTATTTTACTTTGCTATGTTTTGCTTAAATTTCTGGGAGCTTTCTGGTGCAGAGAACTCAGTTATCTAGGTAGACTTCACTTATTTTATACCAATGTCCATTCTATACTAAGAATAACGTAGAAAGAATGAGACATGTAAGTGTAAGCATAAGAATGCTTGTAAGTGTTAATATTTTGAAGTCAACACTGTGAGCATTCTGCTCCTTTTATTTCTGAACACATGACAGTGTTTCGTGTAACTTATTGCAAAATAAAATTCTCAAGGGTTTCAGGGTAATATTATTACAGATCTGAGTTCTTTTCAACAATTTTCTCATTTACAGGATTTTTGCCACTTCTTGCTGGTTACCATCTCTGGTTTCATGTTATTCCATGTTAACTCCTACCAAATTACTTCTGCACTTTCCTCCTACCCACATGTAGCTCCAACACTTTGTCTGTAAAAACATAACTTTCTCACAGTTTTTCTAGGAGCTCCTGATGATTAATTTCTTGAATTTTCTTTCATTAATATCTTTAATTTTCTTGTGCACTCCTGCAAAGTCCTAGAATGATGAGCTTCCACTAACATCAAGTATTTCTAATTATTGAGAGTCAACGGTCTTCTAGGAATTGCTCAGCATCTTGCAGGATTGAGCTATTTCTATTTCTATTTCTGGACATGACTATGCAGAGGTCGTAACGCTACTTCACACTGGCAGGGCTGTATCTCCTGGCAGAATGGTTAGTCCCACATAAAATTCAAGACAGAGTAAGAATATAATAT
>JAVJGG010000017.1:14949582-14990331 GCA_035590195.1 Aviceda cuculoides | reverse complement strand
AAAAAATGGGGTCCAATTTTGAAAAATATATTAAAATTAAAAATAAACCTGAAGTGTACAGATTTAAAATAAAATCGTTCCCTTGCAGAAGAACCTTACATAGTTTTCAAAGATAACTTTGTCCTTTAAACTTTTACCACGTGAGGGCAGTATTTAGCCATTTGTTCTACTCCTCCTTTCATTTCGTTTCCTGACATAGTGTTGCCACAAAAGTCACAACATAGGTAGAGCAATACAAAGAATTTTTTATTTGAAAACCCTGTACTCTTTCCTGCAGATATGTTAATATGTGAAAGTAATCCATCTGAAATGAATTGGCAATAATATGTTGCTGCATGGAAGAAAGAGCTCAAGAACCTGAATGAGCAAAGGAAAAGAATTTGGCTGTGATGCCAGCTGGGAAACTTGGGAAGACTTATTCTAAAATAGAGCTATACCATGTTTCTAGCCATAGTGAAGACTAACCTTCTTGCTTAAACAAGCCAGTGACACAGACTACAGTTTGTGACAGAAAACAATTAACACAAATCTTTATGATAATCATGCAGTGAGGACAGTTTCTTTAATTTGGAGCCAGTTGTCAAAGTCTAGTGCTCCATCCCAAGGTGAACTGCAACAGAGGAATTATCCTATGAGTGATTACTTATAAATCTTTCTTAATTCCCTTCACAAAACCTTGTTGTGAGATTGATGCAAACTGACACATTCCTTAAGAACCTGGATTCAGAATCTAGTCTGTACTTCTATTAAGTGAATGAACTGTAAATATAATGAAAACCTTTCCATTAATAATCTGAATGGTAACAGAGCTATGGCTGAAAACATATAAACAATTTTCTTTCTAAAAATTAACACAGAAAAAAGTATTATGGATGGAAAGGACTTGGAAGGGAACAGTAATTTCTATTCATACAGGAAATTATGATCATGATATCATTTGTTCAATGCTTCTATTATACCCATGGAATATAGAGTTTAAGGTATTAGACAACAAATCCATACAAATACCTAACACCGAAGGTCTTGTCAGAGCAGACAGGTTATTTTTCACCAACTGTTGTTTAGGTGATTCCTTGCCATTATAAACTGCTGAGCTGAATGCTGCTGTTGAAGGGATGTGATCTATGGCTGCAGCTGGCAAGAAAAAAACGAAGTATTTACATTAAACATTTCCAGGTCAAGATCCTCAGTTGATATAATAAACTGATCACTTGATCATTTACTTTAACAGAACCTTCGGTATCTGCTCAGAGTGAATGCAATGCTGAATAAAACAAAGTCACTTCTGATCTCATACCAAATTATTGCTGTCTGACTCCCAATTAAGTGCCTGGGTAAAATACAATTCTGCAATTAAAATACATATGTCAGATCCTCAGCTTCTTTGCAGGTGGACCCGAGCTCTTACATGAAGTTTACTCAAGAACTAGCTAAAATAGTAAGAGAAGTTGTTTAAAATTTTCTAAAAATCTCCTAAGCCTCCATTCCAATTTGACATCCTCTTTCCAAGCTTTTAAACTATTCTGCATTAAAAAGAGAGATTTTCTCAAACCTAATATGTTTGTAATTAATGTAGCTTTTTCATATATGCAACCTCTGACCAAAAAAAATGCAAATCTGCTATTATAAAGAGATTAATTATTTGTTCTGAAGGGCTACCAGTATTCCAGATCACAATTATTTAACAGGCATCTATCTCACAGAGAGAATACAACCACCAACAGATGAGCCTCAGTTCTCTGCACAAATCTCTGTAACAGTCACAAGACACTCAAGAGCTGTTTTCATTATGAAGAAGCTCAGAGAGACCACTCTAGCCTCTATTATGCATCACCTTTCAGTTATGTCAAGCTAATGGAAAAGTACATTTTTCAGAAATAATTTTTAGTACAAAAAAAGATGCAGATACTGATCATTAGTTTGTTTTTTAATATTAAAGCCACTTTTCTCAGCAGAAGAAAAAATTCAGAAGCTTTTAAGCTCATGCCCATATAATGCCTGCAGTAAAGAGGATTCTGGTCATAACACGAAACAGACTGGATCAGAAGAAAAAGCTGAAATGACACTGGTTCCTGTAACATTTGTCATCTGTGACCAGACGAGCAACAGCTGCAGGAATGTAATGCCCATTCTCAGCAACTTTAAAAATAATGGCTTTTAAAAAATTTTGGTTTGCCATAGCTATGAGCAAGCTGCAGAACACCTATTTTATTATTTGCTAACCTTTTATACATAAAGCTGAGGGGAAAAAATGGACAGCGAGAAGCGTTCAAAGTATGATTGCTTTCTTTATTTGTATTGTATCTCTAAATCTATTCAACTTGTTTTATTTTATGTGGTAGTGTGCTTCCTTCTTTGTGTTTCCATTCACAAATACGCATGCACAAAAGAGTAAGAACAGGTAGAAACCCAGCGTGTTTTCCTTCTGAGCCATACCTGTTTGCTGAGTCCCAGCTGGAGCACTTGGGTTTGCTGCTGGGAGCGGCTCGCTCGAGGTGCTTCCCGAGAGGCCCGAACTTTCTGGCAGTTGGAACGATGTGCCTGAGCAGGTGCTGGATGAAGACTGTCGGCCTCTGAACTCTTAACAGAAAAGAAACTTCTTATTCCCTGACAACAGTGGCATTTGCTTTTTCTCTGCATATTGGGTTTGATGATTTCACACATGAATTACTTAGAGGCTACAGCATTTGGAAGGGAGGAACCGATGTCTTCAAACATGCCATCCTCATTTTAGGTCAGTCAATTGCTTTTTACAGCTGCTCTAGTAATCACCTAGCTTTAAAGAGTCTTTCTTTCAACTGATCTGTCTCAGGTTTTACACAGACGCCAGTCCTTGTGATAGCTAAGCTTGGATGATGAAAACCAGAACTCAAGGAAGCCAGCTTCATTATCTTACCTGCCCCTTTCCAGCAGATTACAGATCCTTTGGTCAGAGCTCCCTGTGCATTCCTGACCAGATAATACTTTAAGTGTTTCTGTTTCTTGGGCTGAGTGGTCAGTTTAAGATTAATGTGATTTGAGAATTCTGTAAAGTAGCAGAAACCCTTCTTGCCACAGCCAACACAATTGCCAGAGAAACCTGATAAAATAAGCAATACATATAATACAATGAGATAGGTGGTCACTGTTAATAACATCCAAACACTACTCTTTCCTGGAGAAAAGCTGTATTTATGGTTTTTTTCAGAGAGTGAACTTTTAATTAACATTTTCCTCAAAAAAAAAAAAAAAATTACATCAAGTCCACTGTATTGCACTTTAGCTACCAGATTGCAAAAACAGAGCCCCACATTTACAGAACAATTAAAATGGGCCATATTTTTCATTTTTTTCCCACCAGAAAAAGGTCACAATTCTTATTTATTACCTACCTGTGAAACATTAAACCAAATCACATGCTTAACCCCAGCCCTATTCAACACCACAAAAGTACATGCTTCACTTCTGTTTCAGCTTTCATTGAAATTAAACATGCAATTAACTCTCAAGAAATTCAGTATATTTAATCTATTATATTTAATTAGATGTAAGAATATTTAAGTACCAAGTTTCTACTACAGATGCTTTTTTAGAGAGGAAAAAATACTAAAGCCTTCCTGGGCTATTAATTTCAAGTAGTTTTCTCAAATTATGGCTGGACTGTGTTAGCACTTCACAGCAGTTTAAACTATTTATGATTACGGAAACAAAGTGTCTGCAACTTTATAGACAGGACAGAGACATAGTCCTTGCACGTAAAGAAGCTTATTGTACTCAGGCTTGATGAGGCATTTCCAGGGATACTGCCATTTCCTCTCATTCTGAGATACACATTTGAGCCTCAAAGAGGGGCTCGTGATGGTGATGTCATTATCATCATAAATAATGGGCATTCCTTGCACAGCTGACTATCTACCTTTCGATTCTTAAACAACTTTTTTTGTCCATTTTCCAAGTATTTCCTAAGAATTTTCATCTTGCATCAGACCAATGCAACTGTCTGAAAATACTTATTATCTACAAATATTGCACCTATAGTGTGCGATTAGAAGATAATCTTCCCCATGAAAATTTTCTCTCTGTCCCCTACACATGACCTGAAGATAAAGCTTCCTTTTATTTTAATCATATCTAATGAACATTTTTATGTGTCATCACAGGAATTGAAAGGGAAAGGGTGTATTCAGTGAACTGGAAGATGGCAAAAATAAATTAAATATATTCCACATAACATGGACAATAACATTGGGAATAAATAAATGGAAGTAAAGGATCAATAATATGGTAGATAAAATTAAGAGCCATTTATGAAAATTATTATTTTAATCACATATTTCAAACAAATTAAGTTTGCAAATTAATGGTCAATACCTTTTTCCTTCTGTAAAATACAAGCACTGAAATACAATGCTTTGTAATCACCTGTTGCTTAGTTTACAACCCGAGCACTTTAATTAGTTTTCAAACGGCTCAGAAGAATTTATTAAAAACCTAAGTTCATGTGGAAATTGGTCTGGTATCCATGGGAACAAGTGGCTAACAACTATTGAAAGCTGCCTATTATCTCTCTGATCCTGGTCGGTAGGATGATAAAGGTCATTATGACTCATAAAATCAGGACAAGTCATGACTCTGTAGAATCCTCTGTGTTATATCAGTCGGCACAAAAGCATCTGTCTAACATCACAGAGCCTTCAGTAGCTGCAATAAAAGCAACAACAAAAGGAAACAAAATTAGAATGGATGTGGCAAAAGCTGTAGAGTTTGCATGCATTTTATGCAGATTAAGAAATCATGAAAAACGCTGCTTCTAGTAAATGAAAGCTTCCCATACATCTGGCAGCACACTGAGCATGACCAGCAGCGCTGCAATTTTTGCCTGGCTGCCACTTACAAGCCTGTACGTGTTTTCAAATACAGGCATGAAGGGACCATTTCCAAAAGTAAAATAGAAGTACCTGTACACTTTTTAGGTTTTATCATTCTGCTGGGAATGTCCAGCAACTTGCCAAAGTCACAGGTAAAAATATTTATTCAACAGAAGTTGGACAGTAGACATAAAATGTTTTCATGTGGACTTTAGTTCAGTCATTATTGGTAACTTCTGTAAATCATCATCTGCTTAAACCGGATTTAGCACTAACTTCTACCTGACATAACCTTTTGCCCTAATCACTGATTTTTAATTCTGTGAGGTCTACTGGAAAACCAGTTTACACCACATATAGCATACAGGTGAGGCCCAGTAAGGATTAAACAGACCTAAATTGTCCACTTGTTTTGAAAAGTCCTCGGAGAACATTTTAGAAGTTTATTTTTTAATTTTCCTTTTAAGTCAAACTATCATCTTTCACCTCAGGCTTCCCCAGCTCTTCTGAGTCAGACCAAGAGTCTTTTCTTGCAGACTCCTGCCAACACCAGTTTTCATCCCATTCATTCTGACTGACACTCTCTTTGATGACAGCCATTGCTTCATTAATACAGCTCAGCCCTGACATCACAGATGATAGAACACAGCATGATCTTATAATTCCAATGCAATAAAACACTGTTCCATCATTACCCATTGCAAGGCTCTGCCAACCTTGCGCATAGCACTTTATGTATCAGACTAAGTAACATAGAGAACCCAAACATTTCATTATCCTCCTTTCCCTGAATGCCCTGTTCACGTGCCATGGCCCGAGGCAGAAGCCGATAGAGGGGACAGCTTGTTTCATAAACAAGCTGCATTAAATATTCTTCCATACATTATAGAGAGGACAAAGGTCAAGGGAGTCGGGGCAGCCATGAGGTGACTCAATATATCTATGTCATGGGATTGATTTCACAAGAGAATTAGAAATCAATGCCTGGAGTTTAGGGGCTAAAAGCCTTTCACCTTTAGGTCACCAGTTCATATTCAACTAAGTTCAGTAGTGACTTAAGGCTGCTACCCTCTGAAGATTGTTTAATCAGAAGGTGTTTGATTGTATCTGGTATTTTATCATAGGCATTTGCTTGAATTTGCTCACATCACAATGATCAATTGCCCATAATTTAAAAAGCTCTTCCACAGCAGGGACCTTGTGCTCAGAAGAAGGACCTTGGACTAAAAGGGTATGAAACCTGACCTACCTTCTCACTAGGGAAATGGTTCCTTTGGATCAACAGTAAGCTTCTGTTGGGGATAAAGAGAGGACTTCAAGATGGAAGGATATCCATCTGTTATTTCATCATCTAATATTTCATAATCTAATCTTTCATAAATTGACAGAAAACTTTCTTCCTACTTCTCTTTTAAATGAATAACAGGCTGTTAATTAGTTATTATTTTTGTGGAAAGTTGGCAGCTTGCTTAAACAAAGAATTATTTTATTTTCAACTTTTCAGCAAGAGTATATCTTCTTTTCAGTTCTACTCACAAGAAAAAGCACACAAACACTGACAATTCTCCACATTTCTCCCACTTACTCAGTACCACTCCATTTGAAGACTGGAGACTTCAATTTAAAAAAATAAATGAAATCAATATGGTCAAGCTGGAGAGCTCCATTGTACAGAAACTCACTACTATCACAAAAGCCCAATAGAACATTGCATATTTTAACAGAAGCAGCCACAGTATTTTATACTACAATGTTTTCATCTTACACACAGCTTACAATGCAACCAAACTAATCTTTTCCTCTGTCATTCTGACCTCAGGGACCCACTGAAAAAAAAAGGATTTCTTATTCCCTGCTAGGGAAGTGGGCAGCTGTTTGGTCTTTTGGGAAGGAAAATGATGGGTGAATAGCTGCTTTGTTTATCATGAGAGACTCTCCTTAAGAGTGGGAACCGGGGAAAAAAAAACAAGAGAAAAAAACCTTTGGGAGTGGTACATTAGCTGCTTTTATTAGAAAACAATAAATATCGCACTATCACAGAAGTGCTTCCTCCATCTAAGCATTCCTTCAGGTCGCATAAAACCCAAGAAACAGCTTCCTAAAGGTAAAAAGCAGACTGTTTTGCAGACTATTTAAACCTGTGATCTAACTTGAATAACAGAATCATATGAGGTACCTGCTCAGACACAGAGAACTTTTTGCTTGCCAAAAATACAATCTTTTCCTGAAAACAGGTTTTTTTTCTATGGAATAATATGTCAATTGTAAAAACAAAGAAACAAAACAACCTCCAACAGAAATTACTTTCAAATCACAAGCACATATGCCTTGATGGTGGACAACTTATTAGCATAATCAATAAATTGGCACATGCCCCAGAGGCATATAACAGCCCCTAATGGGAACAAGACCATAAGTCAAAAGCTGGCCTGGAAACTACCAAGACATTTCCTGTTTTCTTCTGGAATTTCTGTACTCTCCACAGGCATCTTCACAAACACATCAGGCAGACCATGAGAAATCAGTAAACTATTGGGTAACTCATTAGTGTCTTTTCCCTTCAAATAAATTGTTCTGGAAAAAATCTACAGTACTGGGTAACAGCTGCCTTATAAAAACACAGTATATTAAGAGAAAAAGCATGAAATTAAGCAAAAACAAATGGGTTGAAGGGTTACAAGTGATGTGCCTGTATCAACAATAAGCCATACCAGAATTGTGGGATATACTCCGACTCATAATGACAGGTCATTTCAATTGAAAATTAATCCAACTCAATTTCCATTTAAACTCAGAAAGGCTTGAAGGGACCACTTTCCGTGTTGTTTCAAGAGGCCAACATGTTTGAAGGAGAACAGCCTAAACTCAGAATACCAAAAATAAACCTTCTGTTCTGTCTTTAAAAGCAAGACAATAAAAAGAGCTTCCCTTCTTCATATGAAATGTTTTCGACTTAAATCTATCACAAGACAGGGTTCACTGTGTTATACTAATAGAGAATTTAAAGCAAGAATGGTTCTGTCTTTTATCACACTATGTGTCTGAAACCATAAGACTAGTCATGTCTGCTTCTAATTTTACTTACCCTGATTTGACTTGCATCAGTGTATGAAAACCAGAATCAAACCATCGTTTCTATCTACAGTATGATCTATTGTACAAATAGTATGGTGTCCTCATGTCAATAAGATATATTGTGTTTTTTCATTAGATTAGGGACCAGGAACATCATTTTATTTCCAGCTTCCAGATGAAAAATTTGGATCTTAAAGTATGGAAGTCCTTTCATATTTAAGCTTGTTATAGAATATGTAAAAATCTTCCTACAGAATTACTAAAATTCATTGCAAAAGAATGTGATTGAGTGGTGTTTAAGTGTATAACAACAGCCAAAAATAAGCATTTAAATGGTTTCAGGAAACTAAAATGTATGAAATAAGCAAGCTGAGGATGCAAGTAGCATAAAAACTTCCCAGTTATGTTCCCGTTGCCTTTTTCTGTTCTTGTTTAGCATGCAATTAACAAATACACTACTTCCTCTCTGCTAACAGCCTAAGGAGCTTAAGCTGTTAATAGTGCTAGCATTGAATGACTTGAGAGCTACAACATTCCTGTCTTTATCTTTAAAATAACAACACGTGGGTGATTTACAACCCTCTTAATTCTTTTACAATCACTGGTCAAATGTACTGTGACCAATCCAACTCTACAAGATCACATGAGGAAAGAAATTACTGTACATAAAATTACATTATGCACCTTCACACTACACTGTCATCCCAAATGCCTAGAAGAGTTGCTCAAACTGAGGTAACAACTGAGTTCACATCATATCCTTCAGTGTTTGTGAAAGAAAACTCTTAAAAGGCATGACAAATATTTTCTTTTTGCTATTTAGAGCTTGGACTTGTACACAGATATATGATGCAGCATTTTTTGGTTAACTAAGAAAATAATATGTAAGAACCTGAGAGTGCTTGACTGAAAAAAAGAGTTCTCCCTCCGATTATATAGCTCTTTTGCCAACATAAAAAATATTCCATTTTAATAACATTAATATACAGTTCATTCATTCACATGATTGCAGATCTTCCCTATTTGGGTTGATATGGATGAGGTTAACGGCCATCAGAAAGGCTATAATAAAAATGGATAGAAGGACCTAGTTTTATGTAAGAAGTTAAGACTTTTTTATATAGATGAAAAGCAAGAAATTGAAGTATCCTACAAACACTACTATTCAAACACACAGTATTACCTGATTACACATATAGGAAAAATTTGAACTTATAATCATTCATATTTATTTATATTGTGATAACAGCAAAAAAGTCACAGGTTAGCATCCAGAACTCATGCTGTTTTTCAAACACAGTGGAGAATATTATCCCTATCTCAAAGAGATAAATCAAAAAGGTCATACATTTTTGTAGTCCAAACTATTACCAAATTGTTTACATGTGTATAGTAGCCTGAAAGTTCCACTTGACAGACCTACAGTCTGCCCATGTCAGTATTTGGAAAACTAAAATAGACGGGCAGCAGTTCAACTAGTCCAGTTCCCAGATGTGCAGTTCCAGCAACTAGGACATAAATTGACTGGACAACTTTAGCGTTGGACTAACGGATAGAAGGTGATGAAGCATTTCTAATGAACTGGCTCACTCTGTATCTTTCCAAAGCAAACATAGCCAGCTCTGAGTTGTTATCTTGTTGTGCATCACCAGTGAGCATTACTGTAGACATGGAACGGAAATAAGATCTGCTGAACTCACTCTGCAAAATTAGATTAGCTATTAATTGTAGCCCACAGAAGAATCCACTTACTGCAATCACAGACACTTACCCAACAGGGCATTGCGCCCATTGTCATCTGGCAGGAATCTTTTATCCACTGCACACACTAAAAGGTGATCAGGTAAATTTGGTGACTTCGCACCAACAAGTAAAAACCCTGCTGGTACCTCAATGTGTTCATTGGAAATGGAAACCAGTCTCAAATCTTTACCAGCCTGGCAGAAACCTAGAAAAAATCAATTTGATGTATTTTAAGTTGACAAGATTTTTTTGTTTAATACTCACAATAGTCTTCATTAAAGGACTTCCTATATTTTTAATGAAAAACAAAGGTCAAGGGCAAACTAAGAGATAATTTTATTTCCCGCCTTTTGGTCAGCCACAAACAGATGCTACCAAAACAAACAAAAATCTGGAAATGTACAGTGAAGTTTTTCTTGATGATGTTTTGCAACCTACATATTTATGGGACTACTTACTAACATCATCATAACTTAGTTCAGACATTCAAAAATGGAGATAATAGTTCTCAATATCTGGTGACTTTCACTGGCTTTTCCTGGGGTTTTGAATATTTTTTACAGCAACATTGAATGAGGTACAATTTAAATAGAAAAGAGCAACAATAAAGCCATAAGAATTACCACATTCATTTTAGCAAACAGCATGCCTGCAAACTCAACCGTTTAAAGGTCACGTTGCCTAAGAGAACAGTTCTGTCCTCATGCCCAGCGTTCCAACACAAACGCTTATCTGACACACTGGGCAAAGACCCTGTTAAATATAAGAGCAGCCAAGAGCAATCCAGCTTTATCTGGCAGGTAATGAACATTGACATTTTTAGGATTTCTATATTGTATAGATTATCTCGTTCTGATGAATTATATGGGAAATGGCCCCAATCCTACCCTTTTCAGTAGGGCAAATGCCTTCTGACAGCATGTTTAGTGCATTTCTCACCATCAGTAGTGCAACATCCTTCTGGGGGAGGCTTCATCTGGTAAGAAACAGGAGGACTACTTGATTCTGAGCCTTCTTCCTCCTCCTCTTCTTCTTCCTCCTCATTATCTGCTCTGCTGCCTGCTACAAATTAGCATAGCGTAAATGACTTAGACAACAGAAAATGCTGGCAACAAACCAGTGAATGAACAGGGTGACCCAGTTACAGAAAGTATTACAGCAAACTGGATTCTCTCCTCTTGACAATGACTTTACTGTTGCCAGATCTTAAGATATTTGTTGTTTCCTTAAAGCTCCAACTTCCAGTCATGCTTACAGTAGTATGTCTTTCATCAAAAAAATAAAGCTTTTATCTCCTCTGCAAAAAAAAAGTTCAAAAGCATGACCCAACTGCACCTGAGAAAACAAAAAAAACCTAAAGGACAAATAAAAAGAAGCCTCAATTTATTATTTTTTTTAAATCTCATTATTTTTAAGCTAACCTCACGATTTTGAGAGGCCCAACTCCTGGTGTTTGAACTCTTGCTGATCACAACAGTGTAACTGTATCCTTTGTTTATAATATTAACAGACAATATAAACCCAAAGTCATTACTTCTTAGCACTTTAGAATGTCCTGGCTACAGTCCAAGTACAGATTTTACTAATTAGGTATTCGCCATGCCCTTGGTGTTGTACAGGAAACTGAAGAAACAGTTCCTGCTTGAAATTAGGTTCACCACAGATGATGCCACGATAAGAACACCTAATTCTCAGGCCGTCTGTCTCCTACCAGAATCCAGAGCTCTGAGTAAAGCGCTGCTGCTCCCTGTACAATGTCAAGGAAGGGCAGATAGATGTCTAGGAAGACGATTCACAGCAGCCTATGTATGGACGGTGCTAGTCTAGGAGGCAATATTGAATGAACGCTGGAGAGAAGAATATATGATGTAGGCTTCATTTTTTAGAGGGCTTTAGGTGTTTCTTCTTCAGATTCTCTGCTGTAAACTACTTTTCTGGTGTGCTGGCTACCTAAATCAGCATTTTTACCTGATAGCTTGCTTCTTAAGCGAATTCACCTGCATATTATTGGTGTACGTTTCAGCCTTTCAACTAAAGACTGCTTCTTCCCTTCTCTTCACCCATAGGACAGTAAGTTTTTCATGCATAATACAACAGCTCCAGCAAAACATACTGAGCAATGACTGCACCCCCTCCTATGGCTCAGACACACTCATGGCAAATGGGACAAAGCTGGCAAGCAGAGGAGGGCAGCTGACTGGTAGATGGGGAGAACACTTCTACAGACAGGACTAAGGAAAATTTCAGACCACGTCCAGCCTTACATACAACCAAGATAGGGCACAAGTAGTAAGTGAATGCAGTGGGGCTTATGTCTTGGGCTTCTAGCTTCTTGGCTTCTGTAGGGACATGCCTGCAGCAAACACAAAGAGCTTTCACTGGCAAAACTGGGTGGTGAAGGGATGCAGGTACTTGAGGATCAGCAAGAGCTGAATAGCTGTTTGGACTTGGGCAAGTAAAATAGCAGTTAGGCTCCTACATCATTCTGTTGATCCAGCTTTTAGTCTTGAAACAGAGAAACAATGAAGCACACTGCAGTCATCCTCCAAAGCTCAGTGTCAACTGGACATACCCTTTTTGCTTCAGCTGACTTTGAATCAGGCACTCAGAATCCCATAGGATACTCATCAAGGAAATCTTTTTTCATATGACTCTCCTCAGCATATCTTTTTATTTTATTGACAGATGATTGTAGAATCAGCTAAACAAATACTACAGGATAAATGAGAATTAGGGAGGAAGCTGAAGAAAGTAAAGCTGGAGTTTGAAGATTTGTCTCTAAAGGTTCTTAAGACTTACACCCCAATTTAGAAGAGGATTTGAAGGGTATGTTTACTTTTACATATGTAAACATCAGGCTTCAGTCCTGGTGCACACAGATAAGGACAGAACATTAAACATGACTGTTTTAAGGGCGTAGACTGAAGACAAAAATGCTGAAAGTGAACAAAGGGAAAAGTGAAGCTCTCTGTCTTTGCTATTTAAGTCAGGGGTAAGTTATGTGTTATGACTTAACCTTGACTAACATCCAAATGCAACGCAAAATGGGTGAGTCTGGCTCTTCTCTCTTTCCCCACACTCCCAGCCATGAAGTTCTTTCCTTCCTCTTTGTGCCAGCTCTGGCACTGGAGCCTGCACTGAGCCATCCCAGCTTGCTAACCCAGCAGAAAACTAACTAAGCAAACAACAGTGACCAGGGTTTTTTTACTGGGTTTATGTACTAAATTAGCTCAGTGGAAGTTCCAAAAAATGCCAAAAATTGATGAAAATGGAGAAAATGGGAACATATGGATAGGAGAAGTGGGGAGAGCAGGATGTGGGATTTTCCCCTTTGGGCGGTGGTAAACTGTTCGGTTTGTTCAGCCATAACAGGTAATTTCACATCAAAACAAAAAAGATAGGGAAGGAATGGAAGTGGAGACTAGGAAATAGGAGAGTTACAGTACTTTCAGTTCAAAAATTGCGAGTGCAAGAGCAAATATGTACCTATAATACACAAGAATGAGCTGCTGTCACCTGTAAAGCGCATCATTAGGGTTTCTGCTGCTTGTTTTAAAAACCCTACAGTTTCTACTTTCATTTTACTTTTAAAGCAGGGCCCCTTCAAAGAACTCTATGTTTGCATGTGTCTGTTCCACATCTTTTCTTGAACGATCCCAAAGAACACACAATCAAGCACTCAGAACCAGAGACAAGATGGTGGCAAAAGTGGACTCACAGTGCTTATGTTGTGTGTTACAGAACGAGGCAGTCAGCTGATGTAACTTGATATAGCTCCATTAAACCAACGGACATACTATGAAGATTTTTTCCATATTTCATTGAATTTCAATTTATTCGTGGATAACGAATAAACATAAACACCACTGTTTGCTTCAAGGAATTGTTCTCACAATGGACTTATTAGACATCTATGTTATATAGTTGTGATTAAGACATTTCACATGGAAAATTCTTCTCTCCTTAAGGTATAATTTAAACATAAGTTCTGTGAATATTTTACTATACATATAATTTTTTCTCAGGGGGGTTATTCATAGGGCTGATATTATCCACAAACTGATTGCAGCATCAGGGCTTAAATCAATAGCCACAAAATACATTGTAGCCACGAACAGCCAGCCTCCCTTAAATACAGATCAAGGAAGGAACCAGTTAACCCCAGACACGAGTTAGCTGCAGAGAGCACGTCAGAACATGGTGCTGCTGTCAGAGCTGAATACACCACCGCTCCATGAAGAACCTCACTGCAGTGGGGCCGACTGCCATGCTGCTGCTCTGCATTCCTTTGCCGCGCCGCTTTCCATCCTTTTCCCACCAAAGTCCCACTGGTATCAGTGGTACAGGACTTGGATGCTAACAGAAAAATAATGCTTGTCATTAACTTTTGAAATCAGCTTCACACTTCTTTGGCACAAACACAATACACAGGTGTAAAAGATGGCACCCAAACGCATCTAAAGGCACGAGAGGAAAATGGAAGAGCTATATTTTGTATTTGAGAAATAAGATGCAATTAGAGAATCAAAACTGTGAATGTGATTGTGATTCAAATGGGATTTTGATTTCAGAAGTGAAGAATTAGATTAAGGAGCCTCACTGATTTGCACATACTGACTTCTAGTAACTGGGAATCCAGTCCAGAGGTTTAATTTGCAGATTGTGTGGTAATAACTAGGCAAACAGAGATATGCAAGAAATCTAAACCTGTTAGAGCCAAATAACCCTGCCTTCTATTGTAAAGAGTTTTTAATGCACATTCCTAGAAAGTTCCTGAACATCCAGACAATTTATTGGCATTTGCAGGTATGTTCTGCAATTACAAAGACTGAGAAAACTAAGAAGACTTTAGAAAACCCTCATTAGAAATGTACAACCAGTGAGACCACAGCAAACTGCAGGCTTTTTGATAAATGAAAAACCTAGCAAGAGGCTTGTTTAAATAATGATAATGTTTTGGACTATTTTAAGCACTACATGAATTTGCCAGGTCTGGAGAAGAGAGGAAACACATCAATAATAAAAAGGCAGAAAAAAATTCCAGAAGGAAAAAACATGCTATTATTGGAGCCAAGGAGATCTGACATTACGTTTAAGCCAACTTAGGTGAACAAGGTACTTTTAATTTATATAGCTACAAATAATTTCGTAGGCAAATGTAATTGCATAAATGACCATAAAGGCGTATGTTTATAATATGTATGTTTTTTTCAAATCTAGAATGTGTAACTGGAAATCCATACTCAGTGGAAAATATATGTTTGCAAATTCACTGCAAAAAACGTAAAATCTACGCCAGAAGGGATCAACATGTTTGTTTATTTTGTCTCCAGGCACACTACAGTCTCCTTTGCACAAATAAATTATTTTTAGTCATAAATTATCATGACAGGTATGTAATGATATTAGGCTAGTCTCAGTGGCTAGGTACTATCTTCTGGTTCAAATGGTCGTTTATGTATCAAAAGGAGACAGAAAAATGTTTTTTCAACAAAAAAATATAAACCTAAAAATAATGACAAGTTACAACAGGTGATTGATAAAGCTTAAAAAAAATATTTCCAATTGTTTTTTTCTTAAACTGACTATATACTCAACTGTCAGGCTCTCTAGCAATTTTGTTACTGTAACATCATCAGTAACAAAAGTCCATAATATCAGTTTTATTTACCAGTGGCTGGTTTTGTTGCCAAATGCTACTTTGAACACCTATAACATGTTATCAGTCCTCAAAAGGGAAAGCCAAAACACTTGGGTTGCATTGACCCACTGCAGTACCTTGTCTAAATTATTTATATCATGTCTGCTTCATCATAGGAGAACACTTGCTGTATTGAGGACCAACAGGCAGCTATGACCAAGGACAGTCCGAGTGTATCACCGTGTCGGAATGCCACCGTCAAGGAAAAATAGCAATGAGAAGGGAGGACGGGGACTTATACAAGACCTCAAGGATGGCTCTCTGCTTCAGATGCCTCCTGGCCCTCAGGGGACAGGGATTCATGTAGCTAGGACTGGAAATTTTAATTTATTATGAGGCTGGAGTACATGATGCCAGCTTGCAGACATCTCCCACACGAGGAACAACCTAGGAAAAACTCTATTACAGGTCCCTTCAGAGTTCCCCTTGTCTGCATCCTTCAGGAAAATAATCTTCTCTGCCAGGCTGTTGTGAGACTTTTAATTAATTATAGTTCAATTCTGTTTCCATTAACTGCAAAGAAAACAGAATCAGGCCCTCCAGGTTTGGAAAGTTCTTTGAAAGCCTTGAAAGAAAGAAGTTACAGAAGTGTGAAATTGCACTTTTGTTCCTGAACAATGCATCTGCTCCTGTAGCATCTTTCCCAATTGATGTCATAATCCATTTTGTGACATCACAGTTGGTTACGATGGAAAAGTTTATGAAACCCTCATAGAAGGATTTGATAGAAGGATTACTTTGTGGAGGGAATAAGCAGTATATATGCTTAAACAATGAATGTATATTCATTATTATGTCCTATATTGGCAAAAAAGAAAAAAAAAAAAAGAAAGAGAAGAAATTACTAATGATGTGTGAGCTGTGAGCAGATTTACTTTTTCAAGAAATATTTTCTCAGCTGTTACCATGAGGTACTAGTAAAGAATTTAATCTGTGCAAAATACTTTTATCTACTACTACTTTTTGGGCTGGTTTGTTGGGGTTTTTTTTCTGTTACTGTGGATTGTTAACCACTATGCATCTTTCATTACATATTTATCTAAGCCATCTTTAGCAAAGTATGACATGGGAAATAGACCTGGTCAAAAGAAATTAAACACCACCCTGGTGACAGAGATGGTTAAATAAGGAAATTATTAAACATAACTTTGCACCAACGTGCTGGTGTTCTGCACACACCAGTACACTCACTGAAAGCCACGAGACTACTACCATAACAGCACACCAAAACACCAAACTGTATCACGAGTTTGCTTATCAGATCTATACAGTTCATTTAAACTATACTACTTCCAAGAAAAAAAATAAAAAGACTGAGCGAATGAAACTCAGAAAGCAGGCTTCTCCAAACACACACAAAAATTCAGTGAGAAATCCCATGTGTTCAATACCAACTTGTGCAGGGTTTTTGAGAGAACACATCTTAAATTTTTACCTTTGCAACCAAAGAATAACTAAAAATATTATGCCCAAAGTAATTATAAAACTTCTTAAAAGCTAAAAATATTTCTGCTGTATTTATTCACAATGAAAATCAGTCTTAGCATATATCTTTTATAAATCTATCACGTGTTTGCATCATTTACTGTATAACTTTCAGCAGTGTATGAAAAATTATAGATTTATGTTCCAAACCTCCAAAGATTCCTCCACACATTTAATGGAACAATTCCTAGTACTTCGATTTATGTATATTGATAAATCTGAGCAAGCAAGTGGCTTAATTTTGTCAAAATAAAAGACAATGCAACTTGTATTTTTAATCCAATTCTAATACATATTGATACTTGTAGATCATAAAAAATTCAAATAAAAACTTTAAATACTTTTGTTTTTCTGTTCTGTTTCTGATTTGAAATCTGTGTGCTGAGACTTGGGAGAGCAAACAGCAGAATTGTCTTTGAGCAGAAATATAAATTCCACTATTTCCTACCTTCCAGTGATGACAGTTGCTGTTCAGCTTCCAAATACAACTGAGAAAAGATTGGTCTGGGAACCAAGTTGTTTGAGCGGAGAGAGGCCTCAATAGAATTATGCAACACTTCTTCAAACCGTGTTGTCTTGAGCTGACCAGCATAAGAATTTCCCATCTTCTCAAAAAAAGGACAAGAAGAAAAAAAAATAAAATTCAATTTTAGCACTCAGAACTTGATCACTGCATGTGGATGTCAGACTACAACATTTCTCATGAAAGAGAGAAGCTTCATTGTCCACAAAGAAAGGCAAAGAAAAAGAACATTGACTGCAGCAGTCGCTGAGCAGATCCTGCTGGTAAATTACAGGAAGTTATCTAAAAGTAACAGCTTTCTGTAATTCAGCAGAAAGGCAGCAAGCTTTGACACCTTCTTGAAGATGTGGCTAGAAATCTGATTCGACTAATTCCTTGGTTTATATAGCACATGAGGAGATGCATTTTCAATAGTCAGCAATCTCATCTGTTAAACAGCCTTTCTGTTTTACATGATCAGAACAGAATAAATGTTAAAGGATCTGGGGAATAGCACAGTTTTGTGTATTTACCTTTGCACAGCCCATCATCGCTGAAAACTCATGGCTAAAGCAGTTTCAACATATCTTTTAGAGGTGCTGTCTCATAAATAATGTAGCAATGCTGTGAATCAGATATTGTGAAATATAACAGCTTGTCCTTCTCACCTTAAGCAGTATTTTTCCCTGTAAAAATGCCTTTTTTTTTTTTTTTTTTTAGAATGTGACATTATTGATTACCTATTTGATTTTGCGTTTAATTATTAGGACTTTCCTGTTAGTGAAACCGCATAATTTACTCATTTTCTCACTGAAGAGTCAGTCTATTCCAGCTGAATATCCCACGTACTTAACTGCCGCCTGCTTTCCACAGCGAATACAATGAACTGGTATAACCAAAAGCCAGGTCAGCTTTCTTTTCCTATTACAAAGTAGCTCTTGCCCTGGGCCCCATGTCCTTTCCCTCCTCAAGTAACTGTGAATAGAAAGCATGAAATGCTTCCTGTTTGTGGCAGTAATTCCTAAACACTGAACAGCCCCTCCTCAGCACTGGCTACCGCTTGGGAAATGAGCCTGTTGGGAAGCATCCTGTAGGAATTAGTCAAGCAAAAGAAAAACTACTGTGAAACCACATACTACTCTTGATGGAAAAAGGGGTTTAAAAGGATCAACATACAAAGCTGATGATTTGGATATCTTTTTATGACTTTGTAAAGCATCTTTTACATATATAACCATATTTTTGCATACTTGCTTGTATCATGTTAATACTATATATATAGTATAGTTAATACTATATTATATTACATATTGATATATATATAGTATTAATAGAAGGACAATAAGAATTATAAAACAATGTAGGCAGCATTTAAGAATATGATCTAGATTAAAAGCAGGCACTACTGACAAAATATTTGTGTATATAAACAAAATCAAACAGAAAAGTTGCAGTGAATCATACTGATGTATCCATCTGGTGAAGGGTAAATGGGAAGCTGCAAAACCAGTTAGTGATGTTCAGTGCCAATATGGAAGTGAGGATGCATCTTCTCTTTCAACACAAAAAGCAGATTACAGTTCCCTTTCCACGTCGATAGGAACCCTTTGGCTCCTTTGTATTAAGTACTGCTTCACCTACACCAAACACAGCTGAAGACAATGAGCACAGCCTGATATCAGTATTGTCTTTAAAAAGCTTTATCAGAGGTGTATGCAGGAAACCCAAGGTCAAGCTCTGAAATGAATTATACTAAATGCTGTTTCTACACAAAAGCACTAGAAGATGTTTAGTTGTAATTCTAATCCATCTTTCAACAATTATATGACTGTCAGGTATCTTGACAATTATTTGTCTTTGTTGCATTGATGTTTTATGTTTAACATAACAAGGACAAATAATTATCAAGATACCTGACAGACAGGTATTTAATTATTTGTTCTTTTAAACTCTTTCCCATATTATGAACTCATATTTTGTCTCTCTAGGTGGGAGGCATCTGTGGGCTCAGGGACCCATCTCTACATTTTCAGGGGCAGGTACAATATGGTTCAACATGACTGTTCATCACAATCTTGAAAGTCTGGACTAAAGAGAAATAAAAGTGCATGAACATGCTCTCAACATGTTAACATTCAAAGTTACACCCTCAGGAACGGAAACAGAATTCAGCTATCCTCCATTGCACACACTTTCTTACATAGACTGCTTTATTTAAATACGGAGCCAAAACATGCAAAATTCGTATAACATCCAAAAGACTTTTTGCACTTAAAAAAATCACTGATACAGCACAAAGAGAATACCCAAAAGTTTGACTGCAGTAGCAGAGGCTTGTCTTACAAAGGGCTGAATTCTACCTGTTCTCAAAATGACCATGCAAAGGAGACTGGTCTACCTGATTTTCAAACTTATTTATTTCTTGAAAAGCTTCATTAAAGCATGTGAAAAATAGGAAGTTTTTAAATTCATCCAGAGTAAGACAAAACATTCTGAGACAACTCAAAAGCATTATCAGATGAATAGGCACACAGACTGCTCTATGCAGTGAAGGCTTACTTGCTCCACTGATCACTATCTGGATCTGATTGTGATGAATGAGAAAACACTAATATTTCTGTTTAGAAACTCTATTCCACAGACACAGTCAGCTATTATTCTGTAGAGTTTATTAGGAACAGAGACAGATATACCATTTACAGGGATTTAACATACTTGCTCAGGATTTATAGAGCCCACTAGTGGACAAAACAGAAACCCTGTATTTAACTCTGAGGATGGCAGAAACCAGCATCTTATCAGTGTGATGTTACTGACAAGGAATCAGTTAAGATTAAGTTATTTGTGTAAGGGGCAGGTCCTGGACTCCTTTACAACGTAAGCATGTTTGTTTATCCATTGGGGTGTTTAAATTAAATATGTGAATGGGTTTGCAAAATGAAAAAAAAATGCTTTCTGGCTTTGTACACCTGGTAAGCTCTTGTGTACCTGTGGGATCTTACAATCACAGTGCCGAACACAATCATAAATCCAGGAACACACTTCCAAGATGTGATAAGTATTTTACAGCCATTTTCATATCAAACACACACCACTGGAACCAGAAAATGGGCATTGCAGGAGCCTTTTTGCCAGCATCAGCCTTTGTCATTCAGAGTCACAGTGACTCTCTCAGTTACAGGAGAAATTACTTCTATGAAGCAAGCGAGAAGCTGTTTCTCACTAACTCTGCGATGGTTGTCATCCCCTCTTTTCTTTAAAGCTGCTCAGACTGTGGTACCCAAATTGTAAATTGCTGACTCCATGGCACCAGGAAGCAAAGGCTTTGAGTCCTATTTTCCTGCTTCAATGAACTCAGCGTTCCCAGCTCAGATTTATGTCTCTCTTGGATACAAGTGGGTGGCACAGGCTAAACTTTCAAATGCTTGTGAAATTCCAAGCCATGAACATAGACGGTGACCAGATCTATTAAAAAAACCCACCACACTGACACAGAAGGATAGCCCTCGACCCCAGCTACTGATAAATCAAAGGGCACCTCCCTATCACACTGTCAGTTTCCATGGAAAGTATGCAGGGAAAAATACTTGCCAATACAAAGGGGAGAAAAAAGGGAAAGACCTGGACCTGGAAAAGCTGCTTAAAACCATGATAAGAAGAAGAAAACCACTCTGAGGAAATTGGGAGCCTAAGAAACAATTGCAGAAACAAATGAAGCGGGTTAGGCCAATGTCTTAGAAACCCACGGATAATGCTGCCAAAGAGAGATGCCAAGCCCAAGCATCTGAAAATGAGAGTAGAAGTGTGTTAGTCACTAAAGAAAACAGCCCTCAAATTCCAACCAAGGAACTGTTTGGATTCCTGTGGTAAACAGGGATCTTAAGGGTTAATGTCTGTCACATATAGAGTCAAGTTCAGCTGCATTTGAACTAGTCAAGTTTTGAAGAAAACCTGCACTATTCTGCTATGACCCTGTACTCCAGCTGCTGTGATTTAGAAAAGGAGTTCCCTCTCAGCCACGAGGGCAGAACCTACCACAAAAGCCATGACAGTGACTGGTCACGATAACACAGAGCAATTGCCAGCAGCAGGAGGACGTGCAGTTCCATAATCTAGATCTTGGAGAGAGATCTTCCGCACAGTGGAGCAAAGACAGTAACACACTAGTAACTTTTCAGTTGCAGTTTTCTGTGATAAAGATCAGTGAGGAGTATTAAGATTCTGTGAAGACTGAAGATCTAGCACAGCAATTCTGGACAAAATTTATGCTATACCTAGGACAGACTGGGTATCCTAAGGAAAGCTATGGACTTTAGAGCATGGAAATTAATCCAGGGCTTTTGACAACTCCCATTGAAATAGACTGATAAAGAAAGACTGCCTTCAGCAGAAACTGAATAAAGTAAAGAATAATTGTGGCCTGTGTTAAGAAGGCTTGAAAAAATAGTCAAGTTGTCTAAGTGGGAACTTAGGAAGATTGGTTAATTACTAACAAATTCAATTTTAGATACAACTCACAAATTATTACAGGACGAAAAGTTTTGTATTAAGCTGCAAATTTTTTGCATTCTAAAACATAATTGATGTTACTAATTTAATATATTAATCCTTCCAGCAAAACAGTACAGCAATGGACACATTTTCCCAGTTTAAGCAGCCAGCTTTCATACTTTTGAAATGGCCTAACAGAGAAATTTCTATTGTATCATTTCTAAGAGGAGAATGGTAAGATGTTTCCAAGTTCACTGTTATTCCAAAATAATTTGTTATCACTACAGTAAGGGGCAGTTCATCACTTGTATAAAATGAGGGGGGTTGTTTGAATGAAATATGGATTTATGTATCTATCCAAAAAACTATTAAAATCTGCCGGGGAGTAGAAAGCATTCTTTACTGCAGATTAACAATTTTTTCATAGATCAGTACCGGAAAAGTTGTTAGTGTGATCCTTTTGCTCTTTGAACATGAGTTAGATCCATCCGGTAACATCCAAAATCCATCAATATTTCTAAAGTTCAGTAAAGTCTCTAATAATTCTTGAAAACCTGTATCAAAACCAACAATCTGCTTAAGAAGAAAGAAATCCCAGGGCAGGGACTTGTATGTAGATATAACGATAAGAAGAGAAGTACATTTGTAGGCAGCACAAAACTGATACTCTTCAATGTAGTGATACATACTATAAGATCTTCCTCACACATTCAGTTCAGCCACAAGACTGTGTAATCATGTTTTACTCTTTTATTTCCATGAAGCTATCTGTAATTATAGACAGTGCTTTCTTTACCTTTGGATTTGTAAGAATAATTTCTTTTTAATCTTCTATATTAATATTTGTCTTGTGTAAAAGTGAAACTGCGTGGTAAATCTATTAGCACAGGTTATATAAAATTCTTGATTCAGGAGAATTAAAGAGACTCTTACTGATATTCACCTCCCACCAGACTCAGCATAGTATTATAGCTTATGTCTTTACTACTAGCCTCAAAACAAGGTTACTCTATCCAAAATGCCTTTTGGGAATAGTCACTCACCCACCATAACTCCTGAAGTGTGCCTGGGAATTGCTACAGAGAGTGAGTTCTAGCACCAGAGTCATGCCAAGACGTAACAACAGAATATTGCTTTCTGGAACACAGGAATTTTTCCTGCAACTGTTTAATTTTCTAATTCAACTGTAGCTTATATGGGCAAAGACAAAGAAAAACTTATTCTTTCTGAAAGCAATCTGGTTGTTCATGTACCACAAAATTATCACTTGCAGAAGTAATTTACCAAGTTTTTTATTTGTTGGTACAAAGGCACCTACAGGCATAGTAAATAGGTGGACTATTGCCAATTTCTGCAGAAAATATTAGTTTCTGGAAGTCAACTCTGTTTCTTCATAATATTCTGCCAGAATGACATGGCAGTAAGAGAAAGGAAAAAAAGGCTCAGAAGACTGATGGTTATGATATAACACTGGAGTGTGGGAAACTTTTAAACATATTTCCTCATTTGAGATCACTTCCAGACCAATGTTTTACTATTCCTGTTATTTTCATTAAAATCTTCAAAAGGGGTTGATTTTCTGCTGTTAGTCTTACCCAGAAAGAGAAATTTTGAAGCTTCAAAAGTTGCTAAGAAAGTAAATTATGATCCTCTGCTGAGCTCAACATTACAGTACTAATAAGATTAAAATCAGTAGTCATTTATGGGTCTGCTGATTGAAATAATCCACTTCTTCAGTGAAGTAATTTATTCCACAACAATAAAGCTGTCACATCATTTAAAAGTATCTCATCATTCTGTGTTTCGTATATGAATAAAGTTATGGCAATTCAGTAGACCCCATTTGGCCATTACATTTTAAAGGCAACATAAAAGCTTTAACTTAAACCACAATTACCTTTCCCAGAAATTCCAGCTCCTTTTCTGTTACCAGATCTTAGAACTCATATATCTCCTGTGGAATTATATTAGAAAGGTTATCTGCAGACCAGACCAGATTAAACTTAATGGTTTCCTAATAATGCCACCTTGGAAAGTAGTTCATGATTAAACACAGAGACTCTGATTAAGGTTGATGGCAGGTCACGGAGAACATAATCGTACCATCTTTATACAGTCAAGAACAATTCTGCTACTGTTTCCATAAGGAGAATATACCACAAGAAGACTACTCAGATCTCTCTACCACTTCTTTTTTCTTTTGCGTTTGCTTTAATTTTCATCTGGTATCTTCTTTTGGTTTTGAAAATCAAGCTGACTACAGACACGGGATTTCTCCTGCATTAACAGTGAGACAATTTTCTCTGCTGACTTATGTTTCCAAGCAACAGGATGTTGGAACCAGAGCGCAGATTGAAAGGTGCCAAGCTTTCAAGTGCACTGGGAAGAGTGGGAAGTGGGAAGACATCACCGAGCTTTTTGGCAACTTTAGATTCCAAGCCAAATTGCTTCTACTAATCACTGAAATCAGTTCTCTCGCTCACTTCAGAAGTAAATAACAGGAAGATGTCTTTATTCTCAGGAGACTGCTGCCGAGATTAACATGGACACCTTTGCAATGAAATCAAATATAAGCAATTTTCCCCATCTACTGAAAAATCAAGCCTATTTGTTAACTGCCCTTTGCGCTCTTGGAAAAAATCACACACATCCATGTCAAAAGGGATGAAAACAGTCTTGGACAAAACAATGTTAAACAACCTCAATAAAAACACTGTTGCTTTCTTTTTTCCTTCAGGCAGATAATAATATTTAATGGATCATTCTTAATATGAAATTATTTCAGATCCACTGTGTCCAGTGGAAAGAGAACTTCAGCTAAAAACAAGTATTTTCTTATTTTTGCTGAAATTTTTCAACTGCAAACCAACAAGCATTACTTTTGAGGACAGAATGTTCATTTTTCAATTAAAACACTACAATTCATGCCGGGAACAGTAGCAAAAATAGCAAATGAGTATTTTCTACAGAAAAAGGAAAAAAAATAATTTCCAAGAATGTCTACCAAAAAAATTTCATATTTTTAATTTTCTCATACAAATTCAACTTTACTTTGAACCAAAAAAATAAAGTTTGACTAAACACAAAGCAATCTAACTTCTCACAAACCCATTAAAATATACAGCTATGCTCAGAGATCCGGGCTAAGGCATGTTGGCAATTTAGTGACAAGGAATCTAAGCTGTACCAGCCTACATTGTAGTTTCTAGGGAAACAGAAAACTCCAATTGCAACCAGATTCTTTTAATTATTTAAGGATGAAAGGCTGTTTTGGTTTTAAGACATAGTTTAGTCTTCCTTTATGACTACAGAACATTCAAACTTCCTTCACCCTAGAAGCTTTTATGTCTACTCTCAAACCAGAGATGAATTTTTCTGAGACATTTAAAGTAATGATTTGTTTAAAAATGGCACTCTATATCTTAACATATAAGAAAAAATGTCAGACAAGGTTCAAATTGGTCATAACAGAAAGTCCTTTGTGAAAAGTCATACATTGCATTACTACTCAAATTTTCAAAAAATCATAATCACTGTTGTGACCAATGCCTGATCAAAATCTGTATCCACAAAAGAATTCGGAAGAAATCTTAATTAGACCTTTTATAGATGACTGAAGATGTATTATTAACTTGTTTCTTAATTATAATTTTCACTGGAAATCTGTTTTCAGACATAATGATAATACTGATTTTAATTTACTTGCTTTTTGGATTTAGCATGAACCTTCTTTTCATAGACAATCATACATGTCATTCTTTAATATCCTGACAACTGGGCTAAGGAGCCACTTCATGAAAGTAAGTGTAGAGCTGGGCGATAGTCCAGTGTTATAATAATAGTGCAGACTGAATCTAATATGTGATATGGCAATAAATACATTTAGGCAATGGCATCCTGTAAATGCTTTCACATTCCTCTCTGCAGGAAACAATGTATTCTGATGCAGATTTATTCGATTTTCCTGCAGGATCTCATAGACTTTGCAGGTGTTACTGGAGAGAAAATCCCTTATCAGCAGCTTTCAGCACAGTTCAGCTGATATGCTTTACTGTTTCTCCAGCACAGAACCCTGACCCTATGGCTGGTCAGGCAGCTCTGCCTTGGCTTCCATTCGGCCTTTGTGTGTTGCTTTGATCAGCTCCTGGCTTTGGATGAAAGCAATTCTTTTAGAGACCACCTTCAAACTCTCTTAAAAAAAGAATTACATACATAAAACCAATTGAGCTTGTTAAGCAGCAGGAAGAAGCCAAGTAGAGGGAGGAGAAAGGGAGGGAAGGAGGTGCCACAAATCAACGCTAGGAAGCGATGATCAAAGTGGCAACTGGAAAATTAGTAAAAAATGATCCCTAAGTTGTACAGGTCTAGGTCATTCCTCTTCCCAGCTCTGTAAGCACAAAGGCTTTATCACTATTACCCAGGAAGGAGACACAACTCTCTTTCCAAGAACTGTCTCACACATCTGCTCTGTAGCTTTGAGTACAGCAGCACTTGAGATCTTAGAGTAAAGCAGTAGGAAGCAGACTGGCAAGCCAGAAGGAGAGAGATTATCTTGAAATGCTTGTTTTTCAAAGAAAATTCTAAGAAATCAGCATTTGGGCTATATTATTCTTTCTTCCAGTTACTGGTGCTAGAGACTGTTTCTGAGAATCTTTTCAGAATCCAAAGCGAATATACAAAAAGTATCCTGCACTGATTGTACAGGTTAGCTTTTGAGCCATCCTCAAAACCAGACTTCTTTTCCTTACCCGAAGCCTACCCCTCTAGGGCTCATTCCTGGAAGCAGTGCAGCAGCAGTCTGGGGGGCAGACACATGCACACACGGAAACCGGGATGTATAGCTTAGAGAAACTTTGGAGCCGTCTCTTTCACAGCAGCAGAGACAGAGTCAGACAGTCTCTGTAGCGGTTCTCCAAGGATATACACAGAGCGCGCAGGTTTAGAGGCTTTACCTCATTCACAGAGAAGGGCCTCACTGCTTGAGAGAGATCTTCACTGATTTCTTCTGACAGAGCACACTACGCTGTATCTGGATCATATTTTCCATCTTGTGAACAAAGAGTGGACAGAAATACAATGGGAGCTGTCTAAAATATGCTTCACCATCTGTGGATAGCAAATACATCTCTAGATGAATGTATTACATTGCAAAATAAAACTGAATATCAAGGTATACTCAATCAGGAGATGCACATGTATTATATGTTGAAAATACATTAAATAAGAAACATTCACAAACATAAACATGCAATCCAAAAGCATTAAACAAGTACCTTTAGTTAAAAAATCACCACAAAGATCAAATTCATCAATTTAAGAAACTGAACATAGCAGTTTGAGATCTGAGCTGTCTATTTTAAGGGTTTAAAAATTCAAGTTGTCTGCATTTAAAAAAAATATTTAATATTAAATATTTTAGTATTTAATAATATTCTACATTTTCCTGAGAGGAAATCACTTGCCCCAAAGATAGCAAATGACTGACAAGGCAAGAAGTACACAAAATACAGACAAAGGCATATATTTAAAACATGAATATTAGCTGTAAAATGTCTCTCAACTACAATATTTGAATAGTAACCAATCTAAGGCAGTGTAAGTATGTTATCTTATGATACGTTAATGTTTTCATTAAACAGTAACAGTATTTTTCAGCATGGAAATACTAGCTATGTAATAAAAAATATACTGTACCATTATGAAAGCATGTGCTCCTCAGTGATATCCAGTAAATTACTCCCAAAGTTTCATATTCTGATTGCACTGCTGAACATCTTACACCTGTGGTAACTGCCAGTGATTATATCTTTATGGAGTTTTCCTTCTTTTGATTTAGAAGAGTCTGCTGCTTGGCGAATTGGTTAGGACACTTAAGGCTCCTGAGTCAGCGCTGTACACAACTGAACTCAGTCGGGTCGTCGTGACATGAACACTCTCTTGTCACAGTAGAGCACAGGAAGGTTTCAAAGCTATCAGTTCTGCAACTATGGCAAAACCAAAGTAATGAGTCCACAATATACTCTGGCAAGCTGTTCTTTAATTTGTGTGCTGGCTACACTAAATGATAAATGTTCTGACTTTATGTCTTATTAATACAGAAGTGCTGTGCTGGGTCACAGTGCTCCTGGCCAGCCACATATCAATCTATCAGTCTGAAGCATTATTAACGTCAACAATTTTGTTCCAGGTTTTTGGAATGAATGAAGGCAGGGTGTTTTAA
Source organism: Aviceda cuculoides (assembly GCA_035590195.1). NCBI lineage: Eukaryota > Metazoa > Chordata > Aves > Accipitriformes > Accipitridae > Aviceda > Aviceda cuculoides. The sequence goes on along the minus strand of JAVJGG010000017.1, from coordinate 14,962,267 downwards.
AGAAATGGGAGTGTCCTTTTGCATTACATATATGTAACAAAATCACAAAAAAAAATCGTTAAGTGTATACCCTGGGTACTTCATTTGCTAACAGAAGAAAAGATTAACAGGAGGACAGAAATTTGATATGTAACAATACTTGGTATTGTTGGTACTATGCCTGTATCTTCTGAATAAACGGATAGGAAATCAAAACAATATTTGAACGATTATGTTCATTATAGTGCTGGATATACAAAGAAACAGCTTTGTATCAAGTTTAAACAAACACTGAATCTTTTCAAGATACATCTAGAGTACATGTACAGAGAACGTTTATTGCTGGTAAAGGTATATTTATCAAATGTTTCCTTAGGTCACAAATTGCAGGACATGACTTTAGAAGATGAAAGCAATCATTCTGAAAATTGAAATTTCTTTTTCCTATGGCTCCAAGTCATGAAACATTCAGATATATGCTTGATTTTAAACTCAGCTAAGTAACACTAAAATTAGTAAAATCAAGCACTTAACTAGGCTCTCAGTTGAATTTAGGTTTTGTATAACCCTTGTATGCAGGATACACTGAACAATGAAAAGAGAACATTTTTCGGTACAGCTTGTGAAACTTCATTTCACCCTTCACTCTCAGGGTATGGTATCATGACTGACTCAAGCTGCTCTAAACTCAAGTTAGAGCTGAAAAGGAATGTCTCTCACTCTTGATCATATATCCGTCCTCTGTTGTTCAGTGGCATGGATATGAGCTGATATGGTTGAAAACTAGTAATGTTTCTAGGGTTATGTTCAGCTAGATCAGATCCCTCATCTAGCTATGCATAAAGTATATGGCCATTAATACATGCAAAAGTACCAGAAACACGTGGCTAAGGATGGCAGTGAGAGCAGGATCTTTTTCTCCAGACTTTAAAAAACATTTTAAAATCTTAAAACTATACCTTCTGATACTTCTGTAACACAAAGGGGGAAAATTGAATTTTAAAGCCTCCTGAGGAATCCCTTGGAGACTTAGGTGATTTAGTGTTTTCACTCAAAACATTTTTCATATTAATGGAAAGCTTTCATTGTTTATTTGGTAATTTTTAAAAATATATACTCTATACTCTATATACACTCAGTGTTTAAGAGGCATTTGGACAATGCCCTTAACAACATACTTTAACTTTCGGTCAGTCCTGAATTGGTCAGGCAGTTGGACTAGATGATCATTGTAGGTCCCTTCCAACTGAAAGAGTCCTATTCTATTCTATTCTATTCTATTATTAAATTTCAGATGCAAGCACTGTATGAAAGAATGTGAAAAAGAAACTGTACAGAAAGTAGTAAATAATGCTCTAGGAGAGTGACTGGTATGTTTCTCTGTTACTATGGAAGTGAACTAGAAGTTTTATAAATGTTCTATACTTAATGTCAAATATGAGAGACCTCAGTCATGTAATTTTCAAGTAGGATACAAAATCATTCAGGTAGGGAATGCAGAAACCACTGTCTGGTTTCCTATCAGTACTGTACAATTATGTACCTTAACCATATTAATCTGACAAGATGACACTTAAAAGACTGTATTGAGCCACAGTTTAGAGAAATACAAAAGGAAAAAAAACCTCCAAGAAATAGATATGAATGTATGTGAAAGCATGTGATTTTTGGAAGAGTGACTTTTAATAATTTACCATTAAATGTAATAATTTACCATAATTTTAATTACTCATTAATTAATAATTTAATAATAACAGGTCAACAGTAACACAAGCCAGAAAATTCACATTTTAAAGAGGTATAACTTGACTGATGCCAGCTAAACATACTTGCCCCATAAATGTAGTGCATTCATGAATAAAATTTCTCTAGGATGCTGCGTAGGGTGCTGTCTAGAATGAAGTCTAGGATGCTGCAGTGCCTATCTCTGACTTTGCTTTGGGGCTGGAAACACCACATCACTCTTAAATAATATTAGTATAGACTAGGTGTTAAAGATCTTAACCTGATATTCAGTAATGGAATGCAGAAAGTAAAAGGGACCCGCCTGCTTTGGATAGAGACATGGAGCAGAAATTCTGGAGAACAGGCAAGCAAGCACAGAGGGGCCTATTGTGTTTGATTAGTACCCACAGCAGGAATGCCAGGAATGGGTGATGAGCATGGAGGTTATGTGTAAGAGATCCTGTATAGAGAACCAGTAGGAGTTGGTCAGTATGCAGCTGCCAATGCAACAGCCATCAGAAAACAGTGCGTCTGCCTGCTGAAATGAGTTGCTGAATCAGTGTGAAATGAGTCAGTAATGTAAGTGATGAGTTGACAGAACAGCTGTTAGGGGAAAGCCCCAACAAAATGTATGTAAAATATATACCTTGTACCTAGACACTTACAGAAAAGAATCCTCTTTTTTACAGGAATCTACAGGGAATGTTTTCCAAAGACTGAGAACATTGGAATAGAATTGAAACAAGGGACATAACCTCAGGTCAATAAGATTTTCAGAAGTTCAAAGCACAGACTAAGATACAAGGACAAAAATCATAAACAGCATCATGAAAACATTTTACCAGGACATTTGTATATAAGGAAGAATAAGGAAAGAGCTGGTCCACTGTGCAACCAGAAAGGAAAACTAAGAGGTGATTGTTAAGTTTAATGTTTTTTTCCCAAGATGAGCCAAGGCTGTTTGTGATCAAATGTCCAGCAGCTTTAGCAGGGAAAAATGGAGACTATCACTCCAAAACGCCCAACAACTTAGGATTTGAAGCATTCTGCATGCAGACTGCATATGAAAGAACTAAAACTGCGTCCTGCCAAGCAGAATGACTGGTTTAATTGCAAGACAACTACTTTTCTTCTCAAAATGTTTTAAAAATGTTGCAGGAATACCTGCCTTTTGTGTTTATGCAGTAATATTGGAATGTGTATAAAATCTTACATAAAATGTCATATATATAGGCTAAAAATATCTACCACGTTGAGCTTTTCAGGGTACTTATGTGGAGCCCAGATGGTCTCCTCTATGAGAAATACACTTAGTCTTGTACTTTGGACATGCACAAAAGGAGGCCTTTAAGACCATCTAGATATAGAGTATGATTCAGCTGCCTAACCACAGGCATCTTCTAGCTTTGAGATGTCCTGGGGTGTCATGTCTGGATTCTAGCGGCTGCTCCAAGGAAGCAGAGGTCTGAGGCAAGTCCTCTGTCATATTTGCCAGTCCTTTATGGACATCTCAGGTAAACCAACGAACCTCACATGAAACAAGGCACCTATATTTAGGCAATTGAATCAGACTGTGGTATCTACTGGTTCACTAAGCGGAAATTTCCATTATAATCAATAAAATCAATGAAGCTGAGTGATTCAGCTGACCAGCCGCTAGTGTTTATTTACTTCAACATGAGCTGAATCACTCACCTGGTTCCATTGGCCACATTGGCTATATCTTCATTGACTACCAGGAGTTGCAGCTGTAGATGTCTACATGAAGAACTCTATATTTAGGAGTCTTGGAGCTCAATTCAATTGCTTACACATAGATGTTTACTGGTCTTTGATATGCTCCAGGGTATCTGAGACAGCTGCATAGGTCCCACAAACACAATGTAAGACCTGCAGAAGACTAAGCCAGGCAGGATACCCAGGGACATCTCAAATGTCAAAAGAAGCATGTAAACAAGAAACTGAATCAAATCCTTAATCTCAAACTAAATCCCACTCTCAAACTCAAAAAATTGGCATGTCTATGGATATATGTACATAGTCAAATGACTTGGCTTCCAGTTTGCTTCTAGCTCCTCATCGCCTGATTGTCTACGCTGCATATACATTAGTTTACATCCAGGCACTCTGCACACAGCTTTAGTTCTGCTGATAGTTAACTAAGGCACTCCTTTCTCTAGGCAGGATGGACAAGATTGTGTCAGGTTTGCTCCCATGGCCCTACACAGTTCTCCAACAGTTTCCCAAAAGCTCTGGTGCCCTTACCCACCTCTCCTTCCGTGCTCCAAGGCACGCAGCACATGCCATGCCATAAGACCACGAACAGTCCTTTCTGGCTAGCTGTGAAACACACTTTACAGTCTTTTGGTCATCTGAACACACATGCACAAAACCTGTGCCTCAGAGGCACAAAAGTCATGGGAAGAGCACTGCAGACACAGCCATCCGTTCCGAAGAAGGCTACCCTTAGCAGTGTGGGTAAAAGCCACTGCAGAGCATGGCCCTTAGGCCATACCTCCCTGCACAGCTGTGGGTCCAAAGAACTGGAGGTGGATTCTCCCAGGTAGAAACAGCTGATCACGGTTCTCAGGATATCAGTTTGAGATATTCTGTGTAAATTCTTCTAAGTAAGTCCTTTGCTTGTATTTTTTTCTTTTTCTTTTGTGGGTTTTTGTTTTGGTTTTTTTATTATTTTTTCTGTAACCTCAATGTCTTTCCACTGTTTGACTGTAAATTGGGGATAATATCACTTCTCTAAGGTGCAAACAACAAGACTGCAAGGTATTCCAATCATGCTGCCAGAAAAAACATGTCAGGAGACTACTTTTCAGTTTTTGTATATATTAAAGGAACAGGAGTTTTAAAAAAGATGTTGAGGAGAACTGCAAAATAATGTGCAGGCATCTACTGTGAAATACTAACAAACGTGAAGGAAACAAAGGAAGTAAGTGTAGTGAACTGCTATTTATAAAGTAAGAGGATAGCTGGAATAAGCCTGTCTTTCATACGAAAGTTTATTAAAGGCAGATAAGAAACTTTTTAAATACTGCTTTGTATTTAAAATAATACAAGTACTTTTGTTCTTCATATCACTGAATTGACAAGGATCTTAACCACAATAGTATACATTTTTTAAATTTCTGAGAAAAAAATTGTTATTAAAGAGTAAAATAAATGGTCAATTAAGCTTTATAAAGCAACCAAGTGCTTCAATGATGAATGAGAAGAAAAAAAAATAAAATCATGAAAGGAAATGTACACTTGCCAAAAACTAGAGAAACCAATAAATTGCCATCTCTTGCTAATGCCTCCTGAAACATAAAGTGCACAGACCCTCAAGACCAAAAAATTAAAACGAACAGGGTCATGCTGACCTTAAGGCAAGCAACAGACTTAATTACTGCAACAGACAATGATGAATCATACCGAAGCAAACCTCCCATTCCCTTTCGATAGAATGCATATTAATCAGACACATTGTTTTACAACTGGTAAAACCTATGCCAGAAAAAGCCTTCATTTTCTCAGTGCACAACAGGAACATTTCAGAGTGTCCCAACTGTTTCTTCACTGCTCTTAACGGTAACCGAAACTCTTGCTGCTTTCATATCTCACCCACATTCCATTTTTACTCATGCACTGCACAAAAGCACCCACTACTTGTTCAGTCATGCTGTACCTGTGTAAAAATCTTAAATGAATGTTCAAAGACCATTTTTTAAAAACTTAAAAGCTACAGCCTGACTGATACTTCTGTAGCTACTAATGTCTCTAACTCTCCAAAACACTTCCTTAAGAGTGTTCCTTCATCCCTAGTAATTGTCGTACTGGCAAAAAAAACTCCGAACCTCCAGGCTGAGTAACATCCATTTGAATGCTTAGAAAAAGAGCTCTTAACAACTCTCAACTTTCTTCGTTCTCATTGTTAAACACCTCATATGCCAAGCCATGTGATGCAGGACACGGTAGAGTACATTGGGTCAGGAGACAAGATGTGGCACCATCTTGTACGTGGGGAACAGACACATTGCATTCTGTTGCGAAAGTGAACTGAAAGTAATTGAACAAATCTTGTGCTCAGTGTGTGTGATTTGATACGCTTGCATTAACCCACTACGTACCTCCAACTTCAAAGACAGTGATGGTCCTATTCTGCTGCAAACTATTAAGGATACTTATACAATTTCCACTGTCATTGCCATATTTTGTAACTATTTCCCAATCTGCCATTCATATATGTTCCCAACCCCTTTATACCCTTGGGAAGGAATCATGTCCGTGTGTACCAATGGATAGCTTTTTTTCATATTCAATGAATCAGAGAGGAATACATATATCTGCTTGTAAGAAAAACAAATATACCACAGCACAACTACACACACAACTGTTCTACTACAGCACAACTTTCTATCAGACCCTCTTACTTTAATTACTAGGAATCATTAGAGTTTTAATCTCTTTAGTTTACCATGGTTTCATATACATCTTTCTTAAGAATTCTATCATCCAGTCACTTGATTGATATTAAAGAGCTTAGTGCTGCATATTGGATGCATTAACTGAGAATGAGCACAACAGCATAGTTTTCAATCTCAGTTAAATAAAAACTGTGCTTTCTTAGTTTTAAGAAGCACAAGAATCTCCAATTTCTCTTTCTTCAGATTGTGGATTGTGTATCACAATTCTGAACACTTCAGTGGTTAATAACATCACCCTTGGATAACCACAGGGAAGTAAGGTTATGTTCTTCCTCCATTTTACTGATGGGAAATCATGGTCTGAAGTTATATTGGCATAGCTCCCACGAGCATCAGTATCCCTAATTACAACTAAAATCGATGGCAAGTAATGTTATCTATATACTCTTAAGAGTCTGAGTTCAAATATTTCAATCAAAGTCATACAGGAACTGTGAGAAAGCTCAGTTCTGAATGCAGCTCTCCTGGGATACCTGTCTGTACTGGATTGTCATCTGTTCTAGCAACTAATTAAATATTTACCTATTTAGTTTAAATGCAGGTAGCTGTGTGGATTTGGAGGGTGTGGAGGAGTTAATCTTTCAATTTCTGTAATTCTACTTGGAAAGCCTAACGATACAGCTATGTAGAAACAACCTTTGGAATAAGTTTTCCAATAAAAAGTAGATTTTTTTCTTTATTTAGGTAAATGGTGCTAGAAATTCCCCATAACTTCTAAATTATTGTAACCTTTAGGTGAGGGAAAATAAAGCATACAGCTTTCCCATCTCTTATTATCTTCCTCTATGGTTTCTTAATTGATCTGCAGTAAGAGTAGAGATCAAAATCCAGTGAGATCAACAGGCTTTGGGTCAAACCTGACATTGTTTTCAACTGTTTTATTAATGACCTCAGATGTTAATCAGAATTTCTGATGATATTCATTCCTTAAAATATTGTATATTTCAGTGACAAGTCAGCATCATATCAAACTTTCTATAAGTGCTACAGAAATTTAAAGAAAAGGTTCTCCTCTATAACACATTTAGTTAGTTATACAGCTAGCATCTTATTCCTCTGGTTTGCCAAGCTCTCATAGTTATCAGTCACTTGGCTCCACTAGCAAAGATAACAGATCTTGCAAATTTTTACGCTGAAAATTACTCACATCTAACAATGTTAACAGTACTGAAACAATGTAATGCTGAAACAACACAAAACACAATGTCAAAAGATTAGCAACTCTCAAATATCCATGTAATTGTTACCTCTTTTGGGTGTTAGGTATGCCGGAGACATACAGGATCTCAGTGTGACTCCAAGCAAAGCCAACTTAGGTCTCATACAATCTATCAGGTTAAGTATAGGCCATGTAACCAGAGCTATGCTATAGTCTTCCAGGTCTATTCCTCTACTATGGGTTGTACAGATAGGTCCTGCTGAACTGAGAGTCAATACAGAACTATTCTAGTTGATACTACACTGTGTTAGCCAGCACTGCAATCTCCATATTAACTTATTACCCACGTATCCCAGCCCCACCTTACCTTGTATAATGGGGAGCTGCCTGTGGAATAAAAATGAATAGGCCAATAATCCAAAGATGCTGAAATGCTGCAGTCATAAGCTCACAGTAGGTTTTAGGTACCCAAGTAGACAGGCAAGATAACAACAGACTCCTTTGAATACTACTACTCTGAAAATTACTCAGACTCTATTAAAAATGTCAGTATCAAGCAACTAAGAAACAAATCTTTGTTTTCATCCAAGGAAAGGTGGGTAAGCAGCTAAATTTGCTTTCACTTGCATCTGGAAGGCTATGGAACAAGTTTCAATATAAGAAACACAATATAAATTGAAGAATACAAATTCTGACTCCCTCTGCATCCATGATCTGTAGGGCTGCTTGTGGACAATCTTAATGCTAGCTGCCTTTTGGTAAGGCCTGTAAACCCACAGCAGAATCGCACCCACCAGAATCAAGCCCAAAAGCAAATATCTTTAAAAGTCTACAAAATCATGACTAGCACATCAAGGGTACATAAGGACAGATAATTCACTGTATCTTCAAGTATAAAAATTAGGACACTCATTTACGTTACTTTTAATGCCATTATTTCAGTTGGTTAATAGTGCCTCATATCTTTCAAAAAAGCGGGGCATTGCTCTCACATTTGAGTATTATCCATCATACATTGTCCCTGCAGCAGAGAACAATCTCTTATGATCAAGAAAGATTTAAAAGAACAGAGTTCATGTGACTAGATGAAAGAATGGAATAGCACTCTAAAAAGACAGCATGAACAGTACAAAATGGTATGACAGAAACACTACAACTGGACATATTGTACCGACTGACATGTTAGGATCAAGCTTTTATGTAACAGCAAAATTCTTGCCTTAAAGGGCTGACTCTTCCACATCTGCCAGCATCCATTTATGCCGTAATTTGTATAAGAGCAAAATTCTTTGCTTAAAGGGGTGGCTCTTTCACATTTGCCAGCATCCATTTTCCCTGTAATTATGCATCCAGTGTATTTTACACACACATATGATTTGTTCAATAGCGGTAAATATTTCTTAAAAAAGACAGTCTTTTTCCTAGACATTTGATAAAGGCTCTTTCAGAAAAATCTATCTTAGCTTTACGGTATAATTTGCAAGCATGAGGAAGACGCATTCAGAAATGTTAGCGCAAGGTCAGCAGGCAACAGGTTTAAACTTCTAATTCAAACTTTGAAAATTACAATCTTCTTTGATTCTAAGCAGGTCACTTCATCTGCCCACCACAGGGCACCTTGGTCCCACTATTTTGTCCCATATCTCTGATTTTGGGAGGCTTAAGATTTTCCTAATTTGTTATAACACATCTGAATAGACTAATGTTATGATCTCAGCTTCTGTTTTCTAAAACTATATACACAGTTTTTCACTGTAAAATACAGATAATTCTACTTACTTACTGAAAACATAGTGAAAAATTTTCTTGGAAATGCCTTGTATCCCAAAGTACTGCCTATTTTGTAAACACTGTAACACGACTTTCAGGAAATAGCATGACATTAGAACTTAACTTGTGAAGAATAAAGAAAAACATTATATTAAAAGTACCCAAACAGTAGCTCTGTGACAGAATATGGGATGAACCATATATGAAGAATTCTAAAGAATTTATCCTATGTACGGAAACATCTCCATAAGTACTGAGGAATAATCATTGTTAACTGTTGCTTGTCTACAAGCTAAGACTCAGGAACATTATCTCTGGCTAAAGAAGAGAATGAGTCAAGCTTAAAAGGGGCCCAGAACACTTTCAGCTAGAAATACTACTTTTCTACATTGTCTCCTGTGCCAAAAAATGTGAAGAAGAAAAGGGAGGAATAACTGGTTCACATAATTGCAAACCGTACCTCTACTAGAATTCTGTTGTCAAAGTCCTTCCTTTTCTTCTAACACTCTGACAGGTAACTTCTTTCAGTGCTTGACATCATGGACTTAGAAATAGTATATTATCTTTTCCTCATGATCTTCTGCATTCAATTAACAGTCTATATACTATATGAATAGCATCTTCCCATTAAGGTGCTTATTCTTTACCAAACTAGAGCTTTATAGAACTTTTACTTTATGTAGGGTGCGGCATTCGGAAGATCTCGCGATGTCACGGAAAGACAGAGAATTGGTCACCACCTCCCTGTGGCGCATGTGTGGTCCCACCTACCTGTGCTGGTATATAGAGAGTTAACTGCGCAATAAACAAGGTTGTTGACGCTCACACCGTGTGTGCTATCTGTCTCTTCCCTGGTCTGGGCCGACCAGTGATCTAGTCGCAGCACCATAATATGTAGCAATGCTACAACTTCATAAGCAATTCTGAAGCTTTGCTTCCTTCAAATAAATTCTGCTTATCACCTTCTTAATTTTTTCAGACAACAGTGTCCTAGTATGCTATTAAACTCTTTTTAAGCAATAGCTATATTCCAGTGAAGGATAAAATAAATCAGGTGGGTAGGCACTACCTGGACATACACACGTATCAAGACATACACACACACAGAGTCTTATGTGTCCTCAGGCTGAGGCTCAGTTACCAGTGCACAACATGACACTTGCTTATACAGTAGTTTCCTTCATCAGTTGACATTCATTGCTCTACTTGCATGACCTCACAAGAATTTTGCACAAAAGGCAGACAAATTATGCCCTTTATGCAGTAATACAACTTTTAGTTATTCCTATTAGGCACTTTTTCTCCACGTCACATTCAACAGTCCTTAGTGGTAGACTCCGTAGAAATCAGTTTATTGGAAGACCCATACAGATGAAGCCCCTGTCATTAGTGCTACTCAATAAGGCAGGCACTCCCACTCATGTAAGGTTACAGTTTCACAGCAACCCCATCCATTTGTAAGCTACATCCAAACAGGGAATGTCATTCCTTTGCTATGTCTGTATTGCTAAATAAAACCAGGCCACAGGTCATTCTGTGGCATGCCCATGCTAGCTTTCTTCGATACATGTAGTGCCCTATGGCTTTGTAGACATAACCATTATGTGTGGTTTGAGACAGAATTTTAATCAATGTCAGTGCTGTGTTGCAAGTCATCATAGTGACGCTTTCACAAAATGAGCCTGAAGAGCTGCGAAAACGTTTTAGTGGGAAAAAGCCTGCTGGGACAGTATGCACATTGGGAACAGTCCCCGATGCATGCCATTCCCAGCCCAGGCACTCTCTGGAAGACTGTTAACTGCCACAGGCCAAAACTGTACCAGGAATCACTCTAATCAGAAGTTCCAATGCTCTCGCTCACTACAAGCCATTTTATTTAGCACTGTAGACTCTGCCTTCAAGTCTATGTGCATTCTGGTCATAGTTTTCCCTTCTTCCTCCTACATTCTTTGATTTCTTTCCTATTCACTGTCTTTATAAAACTGTTCTCTCTAAATGCCCTTCCCAAAAGTGATATACACACTCCACTTCCACTTACTTCTCCTCTCCAAGAAATTAAATATTCAGCAATGAAACAGCTAATACTGACACTTACACACCATTAGGCTTTAAAATTATCATTGTTATGAAAGATTAAGTTGCATTTTGAGACACTGTTGCACACACAGAGGCACTATTCTGGTTATATTGCAGCTGCACATATACCCGTGCAACCGTAAGAAGAGACATCATTTTCTTTACCTTTAAAAGACATAGACTAAGCAAATACATGAGCAAATTGAGTATCTGCCTTCTACATATTAGTAAAGCTTCTACATCAACTCCTGATTTTCTGTGGGTGGATTGTCCAAACTGTGATTTAAGTCTTGTCTTCGCTCCATGCCTCTGGTTACACACAGCACCACGGAGGGTGATGCACTCACTGCTCAGGCCACTCAGCAGCAAATTTCTTCAGGCTATTCCCATTCTCCTCACAAATAGGTTCATGTTTTTCATGTGTATTCTTATTAGTTTGCATATTTTAAACTGCTTTTACTTCATCTCTGTTACTCTGTCCCATCATTATGCAGTATCAATGAGAACTGACTGTACAATGCTAGCTCTTCATTTTTTGAGGCAAGTCAGACTAGACAGGTGATTCATCATACATTAAAAAGAATAAAAAGTTGTATGATGACAAAACGGCCTGAGAAGTTTCTCTAATTAAACTGCATTAAGCCTGCTTTTATGTTTTTCCTGGCATAGTATGAGAGTTATTTTAATTTCATTCTAACTCAAAATTATTTCAAGCATCTAACCAGCTAAGTAATAACAAGCCTCATTTTAAAATGTAGCAATTAAAGGTAAGGGGGAGCTTTTTTTGCAGGGGAGCTGATACAGTTCACTTCAAAATGTCATCTGAACTTAGGCTGCAACTTCTCTGAGCATGAAACCTGTATTATCCAGCAGCATTTACTTTTCACTTCTTTCCAGATTACTCAAATTCCTGAGCACTCTCCCATGGTATGTAACAGGTTTCCCATCTCATTCTTTCAGATAAATTTGTGACAGAATTTAAGATCTCAGACATCAATACATCTCTAGTCACCCACCATCAAGACTCTCTTCTGAAAGACTGTTAGAGCAAAAGCTTGCTAAACACCACAGGAGACCTTTTTTTTTTCAGACACTACTGTAAAATTTAAGTTTAACAATTTAATCTAATTGCACCCATTTTTTATATGTGACATAGTTCAGAAGTGAGATTTAAATCATTCTCTCATGATGAAAACAAGCATATGCATAAGACAGTGCTATGGAGAAGCATGGGAAGCCAAACACAAAAAACAGAACAGAAGAAATAATAAAAGCAACCCATTTCTTCATTTTAGATTTGTTGCATAATTCCAGTGGCCTAGCTACTTCTTTTATTAGGAAAAATAGTGAATCATATAATCATAGAATAGTTTGGATTGGAAGGCACCTTTAAAGATCATCTAGTCCAACCCCCTGCAATAAGCAGGGACATCTTCAACTAGATCAGGTTGCTCAGAGCCCCGTCCAACCTGACCTTGAATGTTTCCAGGGATGGGGC
>JAVJGG010000017.1:14929695-14948024 GCA_035590195.1 Aviceda cuculoides | reverse complement strand
AAGATCCATACTCTGAAAGTGAAAAGCATTTACTTTGGACTCTCAGCATAGCAATGAAAATGAATACAACCCTCTAGCCTCTCTGAGGTCACTCAGGCATGCTAGCAAATCTGCAGCTCTTCGTCTTCTTTACTAGATGAGGATATAGGAAGGTAAGTAATGGTGAGTCATCTAGCAGCCCAAAATATCAGTTTTCAAGTGTAATATCTGTCCAAATAAATAACAATTATCCCAGCACATCTGTTACTTGTTATCAAGTTTAGTGTAGCAACAGTGATACTATTACACGCGTTCTTCTAGTTAAAGTTAACTTGTATGTTTATATCAAGGTTTTCCCTTCAATCCTAGATTACAATGAAATGAAATACGGTAGAGAAACACATTCTTCTTAAACAGTTTAATTTCAAACTTTCAAAAACATATTACACTTACATTTTTAGCTATATTTAGAGATGTCACACAACTATGTACTGACAAATCCCAGCTCCAATTTCCTCCTTTTATGAAAGTGTCAATGATTCAACCGCGGGTTTGTTTTATTTTTGATACTTACATTACCATTTGCCTTAAGTATCTTATATTAAATTAATATAGTTTTTTAATGACAATAATGCAATTATGCATATTGATGTGGCCTAATTTATTAGTAAAGATTTCAAGTATAGTCTAATTAATAACATACTCTTAGCAAAATGTGCACAGCAATGAATCCTAAAAGCTGGTTTTATCAAATATTCCTAGAGACTGATCCACAGCCAGAAATTCTACTTAGCCCTCAATCCCTCAACACAAAGAATGTGTTTTACATTGCATCTACTTAGTTCAAGAATGACAGCACTATTGCATAATGACACAGGCATTATCACTGCTTCTAAATAAAAAAAAAACCCCAGAGTTAGATTCACAGGAATCACAAGCACAGGCCCATTTCTAGTCTGACTTCCTCTCTTTTGCTACCTATCTTAGGCTTAATGAGCTCTCACATGGCTGGGGCCCCAGATTATTACCCTAGTTGTTCACCACTAAAACTTCCAATATCTCTTTGCAAAATTGGAGATTTAAAGAGCTCTGATCTCTAAAAAGAAATCCAAAACGACAAGGAGCAAACAATATTTTTTGCTTTTGCACATGGGCAATATTAGAAAATACTCATAATAAACTTCATTTCCCGAAACTTTTTCAGAATAGATTTTTTTATTGCATTTAGCACAAAGAAACAGCTAGCAGTGTTTATTCCTTCACCAGAGTACAAAAAGGGTGAACAGGAAATACAGGAGCTGAACTATATTAGGTACAGGCTTTGTTTGGATATTGTAACTTTTATTTGTTGATGAGGAAAGCAATCCATCTTGAAAATGATGGCATAACTCTTCCAGACATCAAAGTCAATGTTTTAAGCATGAGTTGCATCAAATATCAGCTCATTTTTTCACTTTAAAAATACCTCAATACATGCAACCCATGAATAAAAAAACCCCCAACCTTATTTGCAAGTGTTAAAGGAAGGTGGGGTTTTTGTTCCGTTTTCTCTGAACAGTTCTCCATGCTATGTCAAAGCAGGCAGAAAAGGAATTCTTCAAAGACTAAGGTCTCATTACATATACATTATGAAAAAACATTATAATTCATTCTTCAGTGTGCGATGTATAATTTACAGGCTTTACTAATCTGAATTTTTAGAAACCAACAGATTGTTTTACTGGTTATTGCAAATGTTATTGATCCGCTTTCTTGCTGAATTAATAGCACTAGCATAGGACAACTCGCTTTCTCAGCTTTCCAAATGTTTTCCTGAAAAGAGACCCATTACATGGCAGGGGGCAAAGGACAGGCCTAGATAACACTGTTTAGACACTTCTTTGATGTCCACAGGCATCATCCTCAACAACTGACCACTAGAGACAAAAGAGCACTCTTAGGCTGCTGGAAATCCCAGCCATTCTTCTCACCACCTTTTGATATCCCAAGGCTTCTATACCCTGACCTCTGCACTCTGACATCCTTATTCGAAGGATGGTCAGCCATGTCAAAAATTCTTTCCAAATTTAGCCAATAAACTAAGGATTTCTTTTGCTTTTCATAATTGCTTTGTGTCCTAATGTACCAGTGAGAACACTAAGAAGATTTTACAAAAAGAACAGAAGGAAAAGTATCAATGAGAAAAAACTTTCAATTTTCTGGTTTTGAAACCTTTCTCAAACATCTCCTTTCTTTCACAAACCACTCTGTCTAAAGCTTCTTGATGAGGCCCTGTTGCACACACCTAGCCACAGTATTTCTACCTAGTCAGTGTCATACAGAATTCCACTTTTAACATGCAGGTGTTGCTTGCTAATGTAATTTCACTCAATAAATGTACACATTTTAAATGGTGTGTATGCTGTAGTTTAAGGACTGATACCAATTTCTATATGTTCATATTTTAAAAAGAAATGTAATTTTAATGTTTCTCAAAACACTTTCCTCCCTACACACGGTGTGATTGATAATTGGATCATTTTCCCATTGTCTTTCAGAACATTTAGAGAAAATATTTTCCACAAAACTATCAGAGATGACCATGGGTACTTTCAACCAAGCAGTTTCATCTTCCCCCTTTCTGAGGGATTAAAATTGAACAAAATGGTCAAATAGAAATAATACACATCTAGCCAAGACACTGGGAGTCCCCTAACATCATTAACAACACAATACATTCCCTACAGCTTTTAAACAACTTTTTCTGCACAAGCTCAGCCAGGCAAACACCTAGAGAAACACACTTCTCCCCTTCATTATTTTGGGAAGTCCTTCTGAAAACGCACTCTAGGTACGTAAACAAAATCACATATGTAAGCAATAACTCTTAACAAGATGAACTTACTGATGATCAATAAGTATGTACAAATTTGGAGTTCAGCCAAAGTAGTGTCTACATTCAGTCTCCTGTACTTTGACAATCACTTTTGTAACACACCACTAAAATATAGTCCTGCCGTGAAGTTCTGTTTCTGGGAATTAGTACAAAGTCTAGTCCAATATTTGATGGATTTCATGGCACACACTCTTCTAAACTAACTTTAATTTTAAAAAAATCTATGGCTAAGTGGTAAACTGTTTTGCATTGGTTTTTTTTCAAACTGGAGTTGGTACAATTTTTTGCTATACTGACAATATTCCTCCTAATTTAAAAGTCAATGACATACCAGTGATAACGCAACAGATAAAGAAAGCATGCATGCCAACATTTTAAGAATAAAACTATTCATAATTTATAATGCAAACATTGGGATTTATAATGCTTGTTCTAAAGCCAATTCTAAATCACCTAATATTATCTACTTAGCTCAACCAATGTTTATTTACTTTAATGTAGATGTCTATCAGAAAAGAGTGAAACTGAATTCACAAAAGGAATGGAGTGTGATTAGAATGACCCAGAATCTTGCCATCTTTAGAAACCCTCTTCTCCTCCATATTAATTTACTACCATAAAAAATAAGGCATTTGCCAGAAAAATGTAGAAAAGAGAGAAAAAGAGGGGGGGGGGGGTGTTAAGTCTTAGGAATCAAAACATTCTCAGACAAAATGCTGAGGTTAGCCATACAAGGGCTGTTAGAACTGATCTTACTGGTTTCGGTGGGTTTTGAACTAAACCAGACCCTGAGCATTTTTGCTCAGTGATTACTCTTGTTATTTGAAAAATAAATTGCATGACTTTAGACAGAACAAGGGACTTGACTCTGAATCAGTACAGAGCCCTCAGAGCAGCTCCAGCATGAATGTAAAACAGATAAAGTTAAACTGGGGCAAAAAAAGGTCTACTGACCCACAAGTCTGTAAATATTTTCATTTAGCTGAATACTGACCATAGATAACATAAACAACATCCAAACAGGCAACATATATATGAACCTAAGGTCAGATCTATATAGCAACGTGAAAAGACTAAAAAATCAGTGGTGTAAATTCAACGCACATAAGGTCATTGACAAATCTTCCAGTTCTGGCAGTGTCCACTGAAAAGATTACAATCACTTTTATAGAGGCTCATTATTGCTCTGCTGTTAGAAATTATTGCCCTGACAGTTTTACCCACATCATTGCTCCTGTGAGCAATCCCTGACCGCCTTTACTAAAAAAAGTTAAAACTGTTAAAATAATAGATCTTCACCGCCCTCATTCATTTCAAGCAAAACAGATTGGGAGCCATGCACGGGAGCAGCTCAGCTGGCAGAGTCACCTGTGATAACCTCTGACAGAAGTGCAATAATGAGGTACTAGGGGAAGTAACCTTCTTAGTCAGCACAGTTACCGTCAAAAGATGTGTGAATAAAGCCTTAGTAAATCACACTAGATTTTCATGTGCATGCTTTTATACATGGCCATGACTGTAGGCAAATTCTATGACTGCAGTTACATTTAATTCTGATGTACGTAGAAGATATAAGATTGAATAGATCATTCCTTTGCAGCTCTGCTATTTGTCAGACTATTTTTTCTTCATTGTGTCAACTTCATTAGGAGTTGCCAGACTTTAATCACAAAACCTAACAAACACAACTGTGTAAGCAATTTCTAATTGTATATATCAAAAAATGCACCTTAAAAAGAAAAATATATGTCATCCTGGATCCACAGAAGCACACAGTGGAAAAAACAAACATCAGGGAAGCTTCCCTGATTAAGTAGATTAAGACCTCATCTGCAAAGTTTAAAGGCATCATTCCAACGCTTTAGTAAGATTTAGCTTGAATTCAAGATGGCCTTTTTTCTCTGGAAAGAGAGCACATTGCCAAAGAAACCAAATTACATGCAAAAGCAATGCCACCTAGCAGTGAAAAGATTGTGAAGCAGTATAGCTAATTTGAAATCGGGATAGTGCCATCCATAAAGTTTTGCTTTCTTGCTGACATCCTACACACCATTACTTCACATCCAGATTGGGCTGTCAACATGACCTTACAACCTCTACTACCAAAAGCATCTGGCCCAGGAAGAGATGCCTGGCCCTTAAGGGATGGAGAATCGCTTGCGTTCACACTGCAGGATGATGTTCATATCATCTGATGCTTGGCCATAGTGTCTTTGGGCCTCTGTTGGGCATCCATGGCCCTGATATAAGTATTTGTGTGTGGTCTTTCCCTCAGTCAGTTTAATTCAATTGTTATGCAGGCTGTATTGCAGCTTTTATCAGGGCAACATTTTTTGCCATGGAACTAAAAGCATGAACTGGGATATTGCATCACATTACACACAGGGTAAGAGACCTACTTAAATAGTATTAGAAAATTGTGTGGGATTAAAAAAGTCATAAGTAATTGTGTCATCCATTTTGCCTAGTGGGAGCAGTTTTTGAAATAAATTAGCTCCAGAACAATGCTTAAGTTTTGCCTTGGAGGGAAATCGTTGAATTACTGTAAAAAAGATCCCAAGAGAGAACACCATTCAAACTGAACATCATCAGTGGGGTGGAACCTGGGAATGAACTGAGAAGCCAAGTCACCTGCCCCCCTTGGCTGTACTCTTTTTCATACCAACTGATACTCCCAGTTGTATCCCTCAGCTGCCTTTGGCTTCCTCTAGTGCATATGAAATGCTAGCTGCATAACAGAAAGAAAAGAACTAAAATATGCAACAGAATGTGTCAGGAAACTTCACTGCATAAAAGAAAACAAGATACGCAAGAAAAGACATGTACTAGCATCTATAGAAGACTACACACAGTCACTGCCTGAAATTTTACAGATGTTAATATTTTAATTCATGTGAAATTGAATAAGGTAAAATGACCTTTTGAGACTGTAGGGATCCCTTAAGCCAAAGTAATAATGAAATGCTAAAAATGCATAGGTATAATGAAGCATTTGCATTTTCAGGGATTATAAAGTCATTATCCAGCTTTTTAATAAGCACATATTTAAAAGAAAATTGCAGTGTTAAATTCAGTAGAAGACTTGCATTATAGCTGGAGAATACTATCATTTTCTATTCATTTTAACTACTCAGCCAAACTGTAGGTAAAAACATGTACTTATTTTGTTACATACAGTACACAGAATCATTGCCTTCCCCACATGGAAAGGCAGCCCATTAGACAGATATGGTATCCATACAAGAAGCATCCGTATGGATAGTGATGTTATGGCTTGATTACTCAGATGCATGGGAGCACAAAATTAATCACATGAAGCAATATTCTAGATCATACAAAACATACATGAATTAAGCTATAAAGATATATGGCAGGAGCATAACAGAAAAAAGAATGACCAGTTGTGGAGCCAAAGATATGCCCATTAAAGACTAGCAGGTCCCTTAACCAAAGAGCCTCATTAACTTAGCTATCTGAACTTGTATGAATAAGACCAGTTTTTGCATCAGCAAAACCACTGCCTCTTTAATAATCCCAAGGAAAAGAACGCTGACTACTTCCCTTCTATTCTGTCACCAGTGCTAAGTACATCTTCCCAGAAAACACCAACACTGCCTGTTTTCGTAGTTGTTCCTCCTATTATTTTTCTGAACAGGAGCTCTTTTTTTCTTTTTGTATTAAACCTCCGTATGTGACTGTTAAATTGGAAGATGTAGGATTGTCAGTGTAAAGATTGCTTGTGGATTAGTACATGAAATTAATAGCTTGCCTTTCAAAAATCCCCACTTTCCCAGCCCACAAGAATTGCATCACAAAACATACTTATGTATTACAGCATACAGAGCTTTTTAAAAAAAACAGAAAATATTATGATTAGGTTTGATGGAAGACAAAGGAAATGGCAGAAGAATCAAAGAAATGTAGAGCTCAAGGCTGGAAACACAGTTTGTAAGACAGAGACTGTGGTGATGTTTTGGTGCAAAGTAACCTACAGTCTCTTACTTCTTTATTAAAGCCTCACAGACAAAAGCTTTTAGTTATGGGTAACTATGACAGAGCAGCTGATCAAGCGTGCAGCTAAGCCATGGTAACTTACACATATATCTACAATACGTGTTGTCTTTTTAGGCTGTAAACCTTTGTTTGAATGTACGGTTCAAGTTGGGGTCATGTGAACTTTATCGGCAATATTAGTACTAATGTTCATCAGTGGGCTAGCGTAGGCAACTGAAAGATACTGTAAAAATGGAAGTTGTTATAATTTCACTCATCAAGTTTTTACTAATTTTATTGCTGGTTTAGGCATGGAGAAAAAAGACTGGTTGCTTTTTCTAAGTTACAATACTATGAAATTTACAGCTGACTGTTCAAAGGCAGTCAAGATACAGTAACATTATATGACAACTTCTATTTCATATAGAAAAAAAATCTCACTGTCATTTTGAGGACAAACTTCTCAAAGGCAAGACAACAAGAGGAGGGCTCAAGGAGTTATAGTAAATGGGGTTACATCAGACTGGTGGACAGTCACCAGTGGGGTTTCCCAGGGCTTAACTTTAGGGCCAGTGCTCTTTAATGTTTTCATAAATGATCTGGATGCCGGAATCAAGCATACATTAAGTAAGTTTGCCAACAATACTAAACTAGGAGGAGCTGTGGACTTCCTCCAGGGTCGAGAGGCCTTACAGAGAGATCTGGATAGACTAGAGAGCTGGGCAATCACCAACCGTATGAAATTCAACAAAAGCAAGTGCCAGATTCTGCACCTGCGACAGGGCAATTCTAGTTATACATACAAATTGGGAGACGAGAGGCTGGAGAGCGCCCTCGTGGAAAGAGATTGGGGAGTTTGGGTTGATGGAAAGTTGACTATGAGCCAACAGTGTGTCCTGGCAGCCAAAAGGGCCAACCGTGTCCTGGGGTGCATCAAGCACAGCATAGCTAGCCAGTCAAGGGAGGGGATTGTCCCAGCCTGCACTGCACTGGTACAGCCTCACCTCAAGTACTGTGCACAGTTTTGGGTGCCTCAACATAAGGACATCAAACTGTCAGAGTGTGTTCAGAGGAGGGTGACCAAGATGGTGAAAGGTCTCGAGGGCAAGACTTGCGAGGAGCAGCTGAGGTCACTTGTTTGTTCAGCTTAGAGAAGAAAAGGCTGAGGAGGGACCTCATGGCAGTCTACAACTTCCTCAAGCGGGGCAGTGGAGGAGCAGGCGTCGATCTCCTCTCTGGTGACCAGCGATAGGACACAAGGAAATAGAATGAAGCTGCATCAGGGGAAGTTCAGATTGGACATGAGGAAAAGGTTTTTCACTGAGAGGGTTGCTGGTCACTGGAACAGGGTCCCCAGGGAAGTGGTTATGGCACCAAGACTGTCAGAGTTCAAGGAGGGTCTGGCCGACGCTTTTAGTCATATGGTTTAGTTTTAGGTAGTCCTGCAAGGAGCAGGGAGTTGGACTCAATGGTCCTTATAGGTCCCTTCCAACTTGAGATATTCTATGATTCTGTGATTTTTGTACATAGCTTCTTTCCTGTATCCGGATTTCCTCTAAAGAGCTCCATAAGCAAGAAAGTGTACGGTATGATGGCTCTCACACAAATATTACATAAAAAGAAATGGACTTCCAAAGCATCTGATACCAACTTCTCCTGACATCACGGATAAATGTCTGGGAATCTACCACTGTAATCCGAACCTACCACATAAGGCTGCAGAGCAACACCCAATATTTATTGATGAATTCTGAGGCCTGGTACCAAGTCTGAGTAAAAGTCAGAAGGATATAACCAGTGTTTCAGAGCTCAGCTGTTCAAAGCTGTCAGCAACTGTGCATTGCAATGCTTCTGACCTGGAGCAATACAGCATCCTCCTCAGTGGTAAGAATTAAAACAGAAGATTTACCAATATCAAACTCCACAATATAATCTTCCTTGGTGATTTTATGACTCATGCCTTAGGATGTAAGGAGATTGACCTTACTACCCTGAAAGCTGGGTACTTAAAATTTCTTTTTTTTCAATCTGAGCAAGACCTAGACAAGCATCGCTAGACAAAAGTGAATTTTCAACTAATTCAAAATTAACTTTCTAAACAATCCTTTAAATGGCAAGAGGAAATACATTCCAATACACTCAGATTATATGAGACAGTAAATTCCACAATAATCCATCAACAATATTAAAACTATAGTAAGTTCTCCTTGTGGAGCTGCCCCCTCATTTTACATTGTAGAAGCCTATTTGTCCCTAGAGAATGGACTGCAGTATCAGTAGAAGACCAGAGCTTTCCAAACAGCAGCTCTCTGATTCTGCACCCAGATTTGCTTCACAGAATTTAAGGAAACTTTTCCAGGTCTTTGCAAGCGCTTCTAAATACAGAAGGAGCATTGTATGTTTTTTTTCTTCAGCCACCCTCTTGCATGAGTAGGTCTGGTTGATATCTCATGGTCCCTACCATGCTGGGCCATGTATCACACACAGGGGACTGGACTAATGCCACTGCCTAGGAAATATTCCTTCTAAATGGTCTTTCAAGTGGGGATCCCACTGTGAGGCAGTGTACTACGGTACATCATCAAGATTTCTCTCTTGCTTTTCCAGCATCAGGTGAGCTTCAACGCAGAAGTTATATTACAATGCTGTGCTGTAATCCTGTAAGATGCTTGTATGATAGCTGGGGGGCTGGATATTGGGTCAAATGTTTGTCTCATGCTGAGAAGACAAGACTTGGCTTATCTCCTCTCTTTTAAGGCTCTCTTGCTTCAAGGCACTTCTGAGCAGCAGAGACATAATTACTACTGATGTGAACGCTATGCTTTTCTTTACACAAAAGATGACAAAAGACAAAAAATGTGGGAATATAGCAGAACAAGGGGGAAAATAACTAATTGTATAGCAACATATATATCTGTTGACAGAAAATTTTTAATTGAATAAGATGATAAAACTGAAAACTACTCATCAAAGTCAGATACATTCTAGTAAGTCTGAACTGGCTGGCATCTAGATGCATTTCCTCCTCAAATGGGAGTGACAAGTGACTTTTTCACAGATGGCAGGAATGATCGAGGCCGATTTACATCTGTATGTCTATGCATATCTCCACAGCATATTCAGGCATGGGTTTCGAACAATTAGGGCCCAAACAATTTATAGTTTCATCTACACAAAAATGCCACTGAGATCTGGATCCCTCACTTAACTAGAGCATCCTTTCCATTGAAATCATGTAAAAGTCAGAAATGTTTTCATTAAATACAAACGCATTTACATAACAAATCAACCATTTCATTACCTCTGGGGTGAAAATAATGAAAACATCTGTCAGATTAGGATGAGAGAATCTTTACAACTTTACAGCGACTTCCAAAGCATTCTCGTGTTCAAAAATATTTTCAGTACTGTTATTACAAATAACATACTGAATTATGACACCAGTGACATCTACAGTTTTATCCATCTCTCTGTGCATATGGTTTGACCACTTTGTGTATGGGGTATTAATTTGCTACTTTAAGCTCTAGTTCATACAGAAACTGGGAAAGTACAGAGATTTTGAAAACATGTGAAAGTGTGGTTCCAAATCAGAAAAGACTGTACTTTCCTTTTTTAACACA
This sequence comes from Aviceda cuculoides, assembly GCA_035590195.1. NCBI lineage: Eukaryota > Metazoa > Chordata > Aves > Accipitriformes > Accipitridae > Aviceda > Aviceda cuculoides. Next base: position 14,937,554 of record JAVJGG010000017.1, on the reverse strand, counting down.
CTAAACTTCTAGCTGATAGAAGCAAAACCAGTGCTTTTAAACCTGTCTTTACACCCATTCAAGTCCTCTTGCAGTTGATACTATACCCTGTAGGTGAGGACTTGTATGATGAAATCATCATAGAATTGCAGTCATAATCATTAGAAACTAGCTTATCATTTCAAAACACTGTATAATGACACTAGAACTTCACAGGATAGGATCAGATCATTATTTTTATTTTTAAAAAATGTTTATCTTTGGAAAAGGGATAAGAAATGTTGTGGAAATAAAAATTTCCCATCCCAAAAGACAAAATCTATGTATTTTCTCCCTCTCATAAAAACAGAAGACCTAGCCCTACACTTTCCTACTAAGAAGCTCTAAAAACTAAGACAGCTAGGTTAAAAACATTACATTTTGCAGGCAATCATTTAAAACAACACGAAGTGTTAAAAGACTCAATAAGCTAAGTATCAGGATGAACTCTCATACCTATAAGTACATCTGGGATGGCAATTCTTTGTCAGTACTGCCTATTTTTATGACTGTGATGTTAATTTACTTTCTACAAATAATTTTTCATTTCTAACTACTGCATAGATACATAAAATATGCCTCCAACATCATTACAGATTGCTTTCAGTGCATAAAGTACTGCTGTGCTGTTTAATTAGAAAAAGAATATTTTCTTCATATAACACTCAATCAGTATTTTAAAGCATTTTTTTCTAAGATATACAATGTCTAAATGGCAAATCTCTTTCATTGCTTCTTCAGAAATACACCACTGGCTATGTTACTTCTTAGACTTCCTTTATTCCTCACATAAACATTCAAGCATGAAGGGCAACACATGGATAACGGCAAATGAAGGCAAACTGAAAATCAAACCAAGGTTCTTAAGAATCCTTAGGTGTAATTATAAAGGAACAGCTACAAATGTCTAAAAAATGAGTGTGACATTTAAATTTCCTTAGTAAATTACAGTATCTTCTGCCACAGTCTGTGTAAGAGAAGTTTTGAAGAGTTAGTCAGATTTGCAGACTGGCTGAATCATTAACCACAGTCTAAGTGGGAAAAAAGCAAAGCATTTTCAGCTGTAGTTAAAGATGCAATGCTTTCCCTGTGCATGTGTGTAACACATGAATGCAGTCATGTTTTTGTGTAAGTAGGGATGTTTGTATGTAGATTTTGGTTGTTACTAGTTACACTAGCCTTTTATTCCCCTTCATGTAGCTTTTATTCACATGAAATAAACCCACGGTTGTGCCTGATCTCAGCTAAGAGTAAGTAAATGCTTTATTTTGTATGAGGGTGAAAAAAGGAGTGACAGATCACTTATCATTCGCTGTGCAGACTTTGTATTCATTAGAACAGACACAATCAATAAGAAGCAAAGGCAATTTTTCCCTAAAGATAATTATGCCCAGCATCACTATAGTGTTTAGGAGTCTGACAGGCTTTCATTTATTAACAAGAATCACCTCTGAAAGTTTACAACTTCCTAATCCAAATTTTGCCTTACGTAGTGTGTGCTGTAAAATGCTCCTGTTTTATTTTGTTATACAAAAGTATACTGTTTTTCTCATGGTTACTTTTACATTGTATAAGTTGCATTAAGTTTCAAATGCAGAAAAACTGCAAATGTCAAAATGACTTTCCCACTTTTCACATTTTATAAAGCAATCTCTTCATGGTTTTGGGGCAGGTGTTTTTTCAAAAGGCAAACTATGGAAGCCATTGGTTTCATATACAGAATATGTTTTTTTAGGTTAACAAGAAAAACATCATTCAAAACATTGTTTTTAATTTGCTATTTCACATTAGAATACTCTTTCCTTAACTTTGTGCATATTATGCGTAGTATTATTGAGGTTATAAAATCTCATCTAAGAGATTCTAAGCTATAGTATCCAAAGGCTGACTCCCTTAACAAAGTCTTTAAATATAGACACAAATAGGCAATAGATTTGAAACCTAAGTTAGAAGACAATTTCTGCAAAACTATATATTCACAATACCAAGGAAAACAGCCATCTTTAACACGAAATAAATGAAGCATTGCTTCAAAAACATTGTGCCTAACAGATACTCACAAAGCAAAAACGATCACAGCATAAGTGAAATTCCATCCCTAAATCATTCAGTTCTGCGCTTGTGCTTATAAGATCTTCTGTCAGGAGCTAATCTCACGTGACAGGCCTGATCCAAAGCCATTTGAAGTCAATGGAATGTCTCTTCCTGACTTCAGGGAGCTTTGCATCCAGCCCTTATAAACTTCAAGAACAATACAGTTCATAGAATGTTGTTTTAAGAGAACAATAGCTAACTATTGTCTAAGTAGAAAAGAATGTTAGCTTCAAATGAAATTTACCTGCAGTAGTAGATTTGTGTCAGGTTTGTTTTGTTACTGTTTTTTATGCACATAACACAGTTAAACCTTTCCAAAGTGAGAACATTCAATTTCTTTAGCAGAAGCCACAGAAAATCAAAACTGCAGTCAAAAAAAAAAAAAAAATTAGGCAATTTTGTATGTAGTAAGTTTAGTTTTTCTAAAGAAACAAAAGATCCCATTTAAGGCCTCAATTAATTTGAGGTTTTCTTCAGCAGATGTACATTAAGGACAAGACAGAACAAGAGGTTTCAAAAATTTATCAGGCATTCCTGCAGTTAGCAAACCAAAAGAGAGATTAAAAAAATAAAACTAGTTGTGTAAGCAAGGGGGAAGGCTGACAGGAAAAGAAATTGGTTTTGGTTTTTCTTTTTTACTAAAAACGCGGATTCTCCACTGACTGAAGTCAATTTCAAAGGTAGAGCTGACAACTAGCACAGTAGATAAGGTGACTAAAGTCAGACTGTTATTTATTGTTTGAAAATATTAACAGAACTATAAGCCCTGAAATAGCAATTAACATTATTGTAAAAGCTGGTGAAAGTCCCATTGCTGTGATGTGGCTAATCTCTCTTTTATAGAAAAATGGGGCAATGACGAAGTAGACCAGTACAAGACCCGATGCTGATACGATGTACACTTGTACCAGTAAATTTACACTGATGAAAAAGCAAATCAAAATCAGGTCCACCATCTCCAAGTTCCCCAAGGCAGCAAAGAATGGTGGTTCTAACTTTCTCACTCACACACCAAATCCACTTACTACAGCTATTTTAGTTACCTAGCATGGAGATGAAAACACAGAAACTTCCAATTAAGCACAAATATTCCAGAATGCCCACTTTTGGAGACTGATTCTATGTTTCATAGTGAAAAAAAAAGACTCTTATTCATAAGACATACAAGCCACTGTTAATTTTCCTTGTAGTTGGTTCAACATGTTTAAAAACAAACACTGACATTACTGACATTATTAGTTAATAATTTTCAGAAGGGTCTATGAGGTGTTAGATCAAAACCAAGGTAGCTCATACCTCAAAAAGTAAAGTAAATGAGATAAAGCACAAGGAAAAAGCAAGCGTCAATTTCTCCAATGTATAGATGCTATACTTTCTATCTCCTTCATCTAAGCTTCCTGTATCCACAACTAAAAATAAACAATATTTACTTTATAAATACACCTAACCAAATTGCTGATTTTTTAGGTCAAGTGAATGAATCAAACATAATGACAAATTTCATTTCAGGCCAGTACAAAATTACGTTGTTTTTTCCTAAATGAAATGAAACAGTATTTCTCAGGTCAAACAGAGCACTTTGTTTTGGTATCACAAATATTTTCTTACAATAACTGTCAAACAGCCCACTTTGCTTGACTCAAAAAAACCCCATTCCATCTGTGTGTTTTGCCTTCTTTTCTCCTTGTTGCTATTAAATGCATTTCTGAACGGAAATATTGTCCTAAAATGAAAAATCAAATTGTCATGTAAAAAAGTCAAAACAATATGCAGATTTCAGCTTTGCTTTTCATTTATATTTTTTTCTTCTGATATGCACAAATTAATGAATTGTTTTGTTCACTCCAGAGCTACATTTTGGGTAAATAAACCATTCATATATTTTGTTAAGCCTTTTTTAGCCGTGTATTTCAGGTATCAGAGCATTTGCTTTCATAGTTCTACCCTATTCTCTCCTCTTTCTATTCAGGCAGTTGGGACACAAACTGCTCAGTGCTGAATATTGCTAGCTGGTATCCTGATCCCCTCGGACCTGATCTGCTCCCCTTTTACTCCGTTCTTGCTGCTTGCTGCTGCTGCTGCTAACACTTCCTTACCCTTCAGGGGACCTGGGCTTCCAGTTACCCCCCTGCCGCACTGAGCATTCCCAGGTGATGATAATCTTTTCTCTGTATTGTTGCTGCCGCTTCTCCTCATTTTGGCAGATGCTACAGCTTTGCAAGTTGCAAGGATCTTACCTCTGAGACCCTCTTTGTTGCTCTGTCTGTGACCACGCTGGAAGCAGGGAGTGATGGATATTAGGGAAGCATGAGCCTCCCCTCGCTGTTTAGCAGCGTGGTCTGCAAAGAAAGATAGAGATGCTGCTCTCTCCTCCTCCCCCCTCGCTGTCCCAGCTTCCTCCTCCCTCTTCCTTGCTCCCTCCTTCGCATCCACAAACTCTAGTTCTGTCTGTGCTCCAACACAATACGCTACCTCTCAGCACCAGCTACCTAAGGTCAAGAATACACCCCCTCACCCTTCCCCCCTGCCTTTCCCTCTCCAGGCTCATGCATCCTCACCCCTGCTTCCCACTGAATATGGTATCTTCCCAATTAGACATGCCTTATTTGGCTCTAGGGTCGAAAGCGCAGACAGTTTCAGCAGCCCTAGGAGAAAGAGTTCTAAAACAGAAGATGCACAGGGAAGACCAGGGGTACAAAGGGAAAGTGGAAATCTTCCGGAGAGACTGGAAACTTTGGGGGTTCATCTGCGTGTGAAAGAAATCTAGTCACAGTAGCCAAAGCCTGCCACTTGGAGATTAGTTTAAAAGATCTATACAGATTAAAGAAAAGTGCCCTGGATAGCTAGTTATCTCCCAAATCCAGCTTACCTATTGTTTATACTCTTTGTTTCTCGATCCTTATCCTCTATAGCTTTTTTTAAAGAAGCTTCTAAACTTTTCCCCTGCAAAACCAGACTTAAATACCAGTATAATCTGGTGATGCAATAGTGAATGAAAGTGAAAAAGTAACCAGTGGTATTTTTTAAGATTATAAACTATGAAATAATCAACTTTAAGATCATGGAAAACACAGGCACACATCCTCTGACTTTTCAGCTTGAATAATAAATGTGTTCAAGTGGTCTTTTTTCACTTTCAGCAGTTATGATGACTAGAAGCACCTTCAGGTGAGCAGTATGCAGCTTCCAAAAATCACATATAATTACAAGTAGCCAACATGTTCTTCTTAAGGACCTAATTTTAGACACGCAACAAACCAGTCTTTTTAAAGTGTTTATGTTTGTTACAGAAACTGTGGAGAGAGGTAGGTGATGCTGAGGACTTCTAAAAGATCTTGTCAGCTTAAGGTTAAACACTTAAGTGGACAGGATCTCCCTCTGGAGGCCTTGAGAGGCACCTGACTCTCTCTGGTGATGTATGAAGATGTATTAGGCACTTACTTCATGAGGTGTCTTTTACTGACTGCCTAAAATTAAGCAGCAAGTTAGCTACTGCAAGGCCAAGGTCGGACACAATGACAGTGTAGTAATTACAAGTTATCTTAAAACTTTAGATATCCTAGCCCATGTTTCTTCATTGTTGGTGGCCTCATAGGGCAACTAGGAGGCATGACACAACTAAGGTCAGCAGAAGGTGGTCCACAGGGCAGAGAAACAACTGCTCTCATTTCCTGGATCATCTCACAAATAAAAGAAAGATACATTGTAAGAAGACTCTTTGAGCATAACAGCAATAGCCGCCATATCAAAACAATCTATTGATCAATCTTTGTAAAACTCTTGATCAATTTGAAAAGAATCAGAACATAGTCTTTATCTTCATTCAGTGCTGGGACAAGCTCAGTAACTAGTGAAAACAACACAAATTTGATCCAGCTTGAGAATGATAACCTGAATGACTGAAATGAAATTAACGAACTAGTCTATTTACTCTGACATGATAATCTCAATCATTTTGCCCAGAAATGAAGACTTAAGAAAAAATTATAATCCAGACTCGCTAAATCTCATATGCTCAGCATGTGTTTCAATCAAGCAGCTTCTTCCACCTTCTCCTCTACAGCAAGACCTATATCACAGCATAGTGTTCTATCCCTCACTCCCTCTTAAAGGCACAGCAAGTGTGGCTCTTGGGAAATTGTTTAAACTTAACCAAATGCATCTGACACACTCAATATTCAGAAATGAGCCACAGTGTTGTGCTGCAGCAAAAGGGCATGCTGCCTATTTTCATGCTCAAAAGACTTGCACCTCAGTGTGTCTCACCTAATTTAAAGAACCAAATTAATCTCATGTCTCAAAACCAGTGCAGAGCTTCTTCAAAAATCAAGATGAAGTAAAGACCTGAATGTCTGGATAACTTCTCACAATTAGCTGGACTGCCATCATCAAGTCTTTCCTTCCTGAGTTGTGGGCTGCAATATGCTTTTGAAGAACTAGAGCCATCTTGCCCTATGTATGGAAACATTTCCTGCCAACCTTCAGTATACACACTACTTTCCAATAGCCTTTAACAACCCAAAAGGACAATAGTACCACTCCTAAGTTGTAGCAGAAAGTTGCTCAGAACTTTGTGTGTGCAACAAAGTTTGCAGACCAGAAACACTCCTTATTATCATTACAGCAACAAATTCCAGACAAGTATGAGTAATCATCTCAAACTGATGCTGTTCATGTTGCAGTTGATAAGAGGACTAAATCAGAGCTCATAATTTGAATGAGTTTTTATCTTAACAACCGGCAAACTTGAAAAATAAAAAAGGTAAAAAAATGAAAGGCGAGAGAATCAGATTTCTCATCTATTTTGGTGCTAAAAGATCTCTATAATATCAGCTAGATGCTTTTTCTAGAACACTCTGGAGACGTCGCATGTCAGCACAACTTCTGAAGGTCAGAACTTCTTCCTGATGGTCAGCAAAGGAAGATTTAGAATGGACAGATCATTTGGAAGTAACATATCGCCAGGACCAGAGTTTTTTTACCCAAATACGAAGCGGCTGAACTACTAGCTGTAAGGTAAGACACGCATAGCTTAAAACAACTTCAGCACCAGAAGAGTGGTCTATATGAGTGGGACACCAATGACTGACTGATGGACTGTCTTTCAGCATACTCATCAGTCATCTGGAGAAGGAGGTGAACACTGCTGTGACAAAGCTTGATACATTGTACAGCGCAGAACAGTGAAATGACAGAAAATTATTCAGGATACCCAAATGTAGACTGAAATGCTGCAGGCATATCTCATAGTAGTGGATGATTGAAAAGGCAGGTTAAATTCAGTACTAATAAATGAAAAACTATTGACATGCAATAAAAGATCTGCCTTGTAGCTCTAGCAAGCCATAGTGGCAGTCAGGGCAGGAAGAAGGCAGAGGCAAGATGCTGATAGTATAGAATCATAGAATCATTTAGGTTGGAAAAGACCTTCAGGATCATCGAGTCCAACCATCAACCATGCCCACTAAACCATGTTCTGAAGTGCCTTGTCTATGTACTTTTTGAACACCTCCAGGGATGGTGACTCAACCACTTCCCTGGGCAGCCTGTTCCAATACCCGACAACCCTTTGAGTAAAGAATTTTTTCCTAATATCCAACCTAAACCTCCCCTGGTGCAACTTGAGGCCATTTCCTCTTGTCCTGACAGAAGAGACCAGCCCCCACCTCACTACAACCCCCCTTCAGGTAGTTGCAGAGAGCGATCAGGTCTCCCCTCAGCCTCCTCTTCTCCAGACTGAACAGCCC
>JAVJGG010000017.1:14891268-14914532 GCA_035590195.1 Aviceda cuculoides | reverse complement strand
CATACTGAACTCAAAACACAGCACTGTACCAGCTACTAGGAAGACAATTAACTCTATCCCAGCTGCAACCAGGACATTGTAATGTCTCTCTTTGTGTTGTCCCAGTAAACTGTCCATATCTCAACCCATGAGGTTCCTTTCCATCGTCCCCCCCCTCCCCCTTTCTGATTCTCTTCCCCATCCCACTGGTGGAGGCGGGGAGGAGTGAGCGAGCAGCTGCGTGGTGCTTTGGTGCTGGCTGGGCTGAAACCACTGCAGTCCATTTTGGTGCCCAACGTGGGGCAGGATTATTTCCTCCCTCCAGCCCACTCTCCATTTATATACTGAGCATGATGTCACGTGGTATGGAATACCTCCTTGGCTAGCTCAGGTCAGCTGTTCTGGCTGTACCACCCCCCCACCCCCCCCGACTCCTGTGAAAATTAAGTATCCCAGCCGAACCCAGGACATTATGATATACTATGAGTAAAAGTGCATGTTTCATTCATCCTGGGAGGAATACTGAAGTTTGAAGTAGAATGTTTTCTAGGGAAGTTTCCTTACACATGCGTCCATGCACATGAACACACACACACACATATTCTCTTGAAGCATTAAACTGGAATACTACTCAGTGGCACAGTTTGGTGAGGTATGAAATACCTGGTTGCTTTGCAGGAGAAAAGACAAGTAACAGCAGGATTTGACAGTCTTTTGTTGACTCTATAGCATCAGATGAGTGCACGTATACCACATCTTTTTTGTGCCTCAGAAATACATGCTTTTTTATACTTTATGCATACGTAAGTAACAATCTGAAGTTAAACAAGCTGTTCATCAGTAACTTTTCTGCTGTTTCTGTGAATATGCTAGTAATGGATTCACATAGCACAGGGATCTCTCTTAAACTTGTGGTGTCCTGGTAACTGTAGATCTTTTTTGCATTAGTAAATTAAACAATGGCATGACCAATTCTTTTGCCCTAGGGCCAAACAGTACAACCAGAGTTTGTCCATATATGAAATTGTTGTACTCCAGAACAGATTGGTCATGTCCAGACTGAAACAGTCCCTGAAACCAAGCTAAGTCCTGAACCATGCCTGAATGTTATTTGGGAGATCTACTGGTTAATCTGAGCCAAAAGGGTGTGAAAAACATTTTAACAGTGTCACGGAGCAGATGATAGAGCTACAGTTCTCTGGCAGTGCCCTGACACTATCTATAGTTAACCGAAGCTTTCATTGGTATTCATTCAGTAGTCTGAGCTCATGTCCTACAGAACATAGTTATACAACTATTAATATCTGTACTAGCAGTCTGAAGTCACGAATGTTGAAAGCATGAAGATGCATGCTTGCTATTTAGATACAATCATTGCAAACAAATGAAGATATATGTAGTTAATAGACTTTATATGATGCCATTGTAATGTCAATGTTAATAATTGCAGTGCTTCGAGACTTTTATCTTCATTGTTACTTCATCACTTTTTTTTTTTTTTTTTTAGGAACATTTCATACTTGTGTAGTAGTTTACCTTAAATATTCTGTCAAAACTTTACAGGAACTCTGAAACTCAAAAAGCCTCGATTTGATGCATCCTTGGTTTATTTGACACGAAAATTCATGGATCTTGTCAAAACAGCTCCAGATGGTGTCCTTGATTTAAATGAAGTAGCAACAACACTTGGAGTACGAAAACGAAGAGTGTATGACATCACGAATGTGTTGGATGGAATCCACTTAATTCAGAAAAGATCTAAGAATCTTATCCAGTGGGTGTGAGTTGGCTTTGAAACTTCTAATTTCTGAAACAATAAAACCCAACAATGTTGAGTAATGTTTATAACTTTGAGAGTATTTTTAAGCATATTGAATTACTTTTAATAGGTGAAAATATTTTTAAGTTCATCTATATCCTTAGGCTATCTGAATTACTTACTGTATTAACAAATATCAAGTGCAAAAGCACAATGAGTTGTATTTCAGCAGAGTAAAGGATGCTAGAGTTCCTGGTTGTTTTCTATTAGCATACTTTGTGTTCATTAAACAGGCTTTTATTTATATAAACATACTAGTCAACTTTCATATTCTTCTAGAGGTTCTAATCTTGACCAAGTTGTTGGAAAAGGTCCAGAGCAGCAAAACCTTAAAGATGAACTTTCTGACTTGTCAGCCATGGAAGAAGCTCTGGATGAATTAATCAAGGATTGTGCTCATCAGTTATTTGAACTAACAGATGACAAAGAAAATGCAAAATATCCTTTTAACTCTTGCATTACTTTAACATGTGGTTTTGGTTGCAAATACTGAGGTGTTTAGTAATAGGTGTAGGCTGATACCACAGGTATGCAGTAATACTTGATAATGAGTTTTCTAATAGGAAACTTTTTGGTTATTTTATATTACTGTATGCTAGTCACGTGCCCTGCTTTGCAGTATCATGCGCAATCTAGCCTGTTCTCAGGGGACTGCTACTTGTGTGACCTCTACACTGCAGAAGAATGGAAGTGGGGCAATAGTCTTAGTACCCTGACTATCACTGTGTTCTCTCCATTATAGAGTTTTCTCAGGGGCAGGTCTCAACCTACTAGTGAGGTTGAGTTGCTTAGTGAGATGAGAAAGAGGATCCAAAACAGAGTCACAGTGGCATGTTGCCAAGAAGGTATAGTGGTACATTGGTTGTGTCCTAATACTGTTCTGTCTCTTGAGAGAGGTTCCAATGCAGTCTTGTCTTTCAGATGAGTTTTGATAATAGAAAAGGGATTTCTATTAATATGACATAAACATGGGATTTTGGCTTTGGGTTACAATAAAATATTACTTAGCTCCCTTGTCCGGCAGAATGTTAAGGTCTGTGCTTAAATGAAGTGTGCCTGTTTTCTGTATGATATCAGGAAAACTTCCATTACACCTTACCTGTTCTGGTTAAAGAAATAATTCTATAGTTTTCCAGGAAATTATTTATGTGCATAGTTATTACAAAACAAGGATTTTCTCCAAGGCAGTACTCCCTTGGCTTTCTAGACTTAGAACAGCATCTGTGAAAACTGATTGTCAGAAGTGTTTGTTTTTTTTAATATTGGATATCTCTATTTTTTTAAAAGCTTTTTCCATCCTAGAAATAAAGAAAAAAGGTTTTCCACTTGTTAGCTAATAATACTTAATTTTACAAAGCTAGTATTAAAGTAACCTCAGCTGAACTATTTACCAGTTTTCTTAAGTTGGTATTCTGCTTCAGTATATCTTAACATCATACTCTTTGCTTCTGTCTATTAGCAAATTACTTTACAGAAACCTTGACCAATGTATACACTAGCTTATGTGACATGTCAAGATATCTGTAGCATTCGGGCATTTCAAGAACAGATTGTGATTGCAATCAAAGCTCCAGAGGAAACCAAATTGGAAATACCAATTCCTAAAGAAGTAAGTTTTATACATTTCTCTCTAACGGGGACAGAAGGTCTCAAATTTGTTTTTGCAGCAGCAATCAGTAATTGACTTCCAGTTTCTTTGTCATGTATAGCAAATATTGGTACTTCATTGTTCTTGTGTTCCATTAAACAATGCTGTAGGGATAATAGTCTAAGAAACTTAACTTCGGTATTTTTCTGCTTAGCTAAATTATTAAACAGTAAACTTGTCTGAGCTTTAGTTACTTTGATTTGCTAGAGAGAATGAAACAGCTGTAATAAATGTTATTTATTTCCCCTATCAGTTTGTTTGATAATTTACTAGGATAATGAAACTCTCAAAGAGCTGTACAAAATCTACAAAAATTGTAAGTCTAACCAAACAAAGCAATAGGCATGATTTGTAATGATCCTGACAGCATGTAAATGCTGTCTTACTGCTTAATGAGTAGATGGATATTGTTACTATAATATTAAAGTATGAAATACACGGTGTGGTTCACAAAACATTTTGGCGCTCTAGTAGTTCATGTCAAGATGGATTTTTCATGGAGGTGGGGGGCTCTGCCCTGCCCTCACCTCATGGTACAACACGCATCCTCCCATTCAGGACATACAGAGGAGCCGTAGCTTTGCCCTCTGCACACAGTCACACTGCGCCTGCGTCGGGGCCTGCGTACTGGGAACCCACTGCTTACAGTAATGCTGCGAAAGAGGGGAAATACTGGAAATAAGCTTAAGATAACAAGTTAAGCTGTAATTCTGTTTTCCTTTTGCGTGTGCATTTTTTATAATGTTCTTAATTGAGTGGTCATCAAATTTGCCTTCCTGTGTGTGCAGAAAGGGAGGTGGTATCCTAGGAAAAGGAGGTATGAATCAATAGAACCAGAAGACTTTAGATACACTGTATAGATCTCCAGTGGTTTCACTGGTAAAAAGAGCTGGCTCTCACCCTGTGAAGATGAAAAAGATTACATTTCAGAGGCTTCCTGAAGCAAAAGAAGGCAGGATTTAAAAACCTGTATTTTAGAGAGAACAGAATCTTCTTTCCATTGTCCATTAAATTTGATTTGCTCTGTGCCTTGCAATGCGATGGCTGCTGAAGGAAAGCAGTAAAAATAATACAGTGTAGTTGCTTTCCCATATTATTAAAGCTGCTATGTGCTCTGAATTGTTTTCTGATTCATGGCATTGACTTGTCAAGTTTTAAATTTTGTTACTCTTCCTAAACGTACAGTAAATCTTTGTCATATATCTAAAGGTCAGTAAAAAGACTAAACAAAGATTCATTAAGTGCATGTTCATCAAAAATGAAACCTTGTTAGCTTAATGGTGCTTAATAATCGGCCTACAAATCTACGTAATAGTCATAATTTATGTAGAACTAGTAACACAGTTTTAAATAGTTACGTCATTTCTGTATTTGTTCTGTTCTTATCTATTAGCTTTAAAATATATGCAAAAATAGATAACTGTGTAAGATTGTTCTTTGGTTTATATGCAAATCACTGTTTTATAGGATTGCATAGAAGTACATGTGAAGAGCACAAAAGGACCCATTGACGTGTATCTCTGTGAGGTGCAACAAGAGAAGCCAGGTGCCAAAACTTTTGAAGATATGGATACTGTCACTTCTGAAACTGAGCCATCGGTTCCTCCTGATGAAGGTAGTTTCTTCCATTTACATTTTTATCCCCATGTAATTTATTTTTTCAAGTTGGTCATACCATTCTGATAAAGTTGAAAACTGTACTGTACAAGTATGATTTTCTGGGCATAGTTTGTGGGTCAGGATGTGTGGGAGTATAGGAAACGCCTGAAAGAGAAATCTGTGCTGTTGTGTTACCTCACAACAGCAGGAGGTCAGAGAGTCAGGCATGTGCACACACAGCGAGGCACTCTTGTTCCCTGACCCTTTCCTTCCTATGCTCGTTACTGGTTTCCTGTTGGAGCTGCACTCTGCCGATGGAACAATGTGTGTCAGTTCTCAGCTGCCGCACTGCAGTCCAGCAGCTTGGCTGAAATAGTTGTCATTAGAGTTAAGATGCTGTTTCAAACAAGAGAGCGTGCTGCTCTGGCTCATTACTGCCCTGTCTAAGGGAGGAGAGGCGGAAGGGGGGGTGTAGCTTTTGATCTCCTAAAACAAGATTGGCTGGAATAGAGTTTCTCAAGAGCCCCAATGCTGCAGGATGTTGTGGTTCAAAAATAAATGTGGCGGGAATTGCAGTAGCTCAGAACACAAAAGATAAATTATTTTTAGCAGTGCTGCTTATAGTTGAGGGGAAGAGTTGACTTTTTAATCTCAGGCAATTTTTTACTTTATTTTGCTTGTGAAATGACTCAGAATTACATTTCCTACAATGACAGTAATCCTATTCCTTTTTTTACTTTGCTTTCAAAGTGAGATCTCCGGAGGAAGAAAAAAAACAAACCACCTGAGGTGACACATTAATTACAAATCAAAAATCTAATACAGAATGTAAATATCTGTGTTATAGAGCTTTTCCAAAGCTGCTTGGATCTGCAAACTTACTAACTTGAAATACTCCAAAGTGTTTTAAATTTAAAACAGCAGTGGGTTGGTTGACTGCTTTCACAGGATTGCTTATCTTCCCAAATCAAAAGATGACAGTTCCTAGAGTTGCTTTTAGGAGCTTTGTTTTCATAATTGCATGTGATCCACAGAGCTTTGGGAAAATGGTAATTTTTAGCTTATGAAATAATTTTAATTGACAGAAAACAGAGGCAATTAATTACTTCTAAAAATGAAGATTTGAAAACTATTTCTGGAATGATCCACAATCCTTATGAGAATGTATATAATAAAGAAATGCACTTTTCAGTTCTGAGGCTGCACTACTACTAAACAGGATTGTCAGATACAAGTGTAACAAAGAACTGGTGTGTCAGAAGCCTTCACTATAAGGAACAAGATGTAAATGTCATGAGAGTTATGCCTTATACTGTGTAGATGCTGTTTGCATTGTTTGCATCCAGCTCTGCATGAACTATGGTATCAACACTGAAGTTAAATAATTTGAGCTTTTTGTATATATCTGTATCATGTCTAGGTAGTTACTGATGTAGATTTATTGAGATGGTTTGCATTTCTGCCTTTGTACAGCAAAGAAATAAAATAAGCTTATAAAAATATTCAGTAGTCTTAATCAGTCAGTCTAATGAACCATGTTGGGTTGTCTTTGTTGGAATTCACTGGCTAACTACAAACATTAAAACTGATGTGAAAATTTTAAATCCGTTACACGTGGTGCTGGCAGCTAGTGGTTAGATCTGATTCTTGTGATGCCACAATACCGTAGCAATTTTCAGAAGAAACATTATGATCTATTACCACTTAGATTGGTCCCTTCTAGTTTCTAGAGTTTACATACAGCATAGCTTTAGCCTAGTACCATGATATCTTTGTGGCTCTAGCTTGCGAAAATACGTAAAATACTTTAGAACTGCATCTGTATCCATCCATCTTTAGTATCTGTAAAATGAAGCTTCAGAATTTTGGTACTGGGTTTTCTAAGTTAATTAACTGTCACTGTATAAACGTCATACTTAGGCTCACTTCACTCCAGTATGGAAAAGTGTACTTAATATATTGTTTTCTGCGTGGGGAGGGGTGGGTGGGTTCATTGGTTGGTTTTTAAATCAGAACTCAGTCACACAGTATCAACAACTATCCGTCTACTCACAAGTGTGAACAACAAAGCTAATAAACCCCTGAACATTTTAACCAGCAACTCTACAGCTATTTTAGACAGGTGTTGTGAAAGTAAATGCCCTATATTCTACTAATTAATACAAATAAGGTTGGGCATTCGACACTGAAGAGCTTAAATGTACCTAAACAGAGATTGGGAGTTAATCCAGTTTTCTACAAGGTTCACTAGTTCTGCAAAATGCATAGTATTCTACTATGCCAATTTGGAAATACGCTGAGTGCAAGCTTGTGTCAGAAAGTAATCTTGACTTCTTGTGTATATGCTGCCAACTTCTAGCTCCAGAATACAGGACTTCAGTGTTGGATACTATTTTTCTGCATCTCTATAAAATGCAAGCTGCAGGCTGAGCTGTTACAATAATAAATAAAAGCAAAGTGAAAGAACATTTCATACATAGATCACAGTAAAAATGGGAAAGGTGCTCCTCCAATGAAGTTGGGGGCAGTGGTTAAAATTAAGATACCATCTTTTTGCACAGAAAGGTTGTCCTTTTCCTTCAGTGGCTGGCTTCTTTCCGGATGGCAAACTTGCTATTTGATTTTTTTACACCACTGTTCTGTTTTGGTGGGGAGAGAGGTCTGTGCTTAAGAGAAGTATTGACCCCCCTACACTGTTTCAACAACTTGGGATAATGTTTGCTGGGAAACGTGTAAAAAATTTCCAAGCACCAACAACTAATCCTGAATGCTATGTATGTGTTAGGGTGGGATTTGTTATGTTATGATACAGTGTTTTGAACTGTGGAGTAAGGAAGTATACTTTTACAAAACAATCATCTTATAAATGTTAAGTAAGTCTGTCTTCAAAAGCAGAACATACTTTTTTAATTGAAACATTAGGATTTTTCATTTTGAACAAATCTCTAGTGATTCTGTTTTTCCTCCTTCCTTTGTGTGGGTTTTCTAGCTGTAGAATTCATTTTTTAACTTCAAGCTACACAATTATCACAGTGAAATGGGAGAAGCTGTAATATGATAGTTATAATTATTTTCTTAAATACACACATTGTTTTAATAGTGCACCTTCAGTGGAACAAATGGACTTTTGAAGTTGAAATCACTTTGTTGTTACTACTTGGATATGTATGATATTATCCAATTGCAATACTGGAAAACAGTGTACTGTGTAAGATCAGTACGCGAACTAGCTGAAAAGATTAGACTTGAACTTGAGGAAAAGTTCCTGAGCGATGCTGAACTTAAATACAAGTTACAAGCTCACTTAAAAAGTAAATGTGATAGGACCTTACTCTGAATTTGTATAATAATGCTTGATTTTTTTCTGAAAGGTTATTAAGATTAAAGTATTCTTGTTGAGTCCATATCTGTCCATTTTCAGCATATTTGTATGTGTAAGCACTTCCCTTGCCTATTTGAAGACTATGCCTGTAATAAATTAAAAAGCTCTAATAATGTTTTTGTCTTTCCTTCAATAAGAATGGCTGAGCATCTAAATGCATTAATCAGCAATAGCAACAGCCAGGATCCGTAATTATAAAATGGCCTGGTTTTGCTGACTCTGTAACTGGAACAAATGCTGCTGGCTGCCAGTTCAGCCCTTATTTGGTATGGGCAATTACTGGTCAGAGTTTTCAGATGTGAATTGCAGTTTTTAAATAATGTGATTTGTAAAGAAAAGAGAAGATTCCCTTAAATTATTATCTTTTGGAAAGCACTTAAAAGACAGCAGATTCCTTCATTTTGAGTAATCTTTTTGTTGTGTGTGAAGAGCCTCATTTATACGCGTAATTAAATTACACCGATTTCAAAAGTCACTTTAGCTGTTGTAATTTTCAGTGGTGAAGTTAGTCTGCTTGCTAGATAATCAGCTGGTCCCGAGTAGCTGATGCTGACTGCAAGCTTTAAACCTTTGTGTGTTCCACGATCTTGGTGTATAGGCTGGCTCTGGCACCGTGCCGGGACTTAAGTTACTGCTGAAGTGTTTATCCAGAGCAGGAATCTGCAATTTTCAGTTCCACTTCTGATCTGCCGGCGGTAATTTGAGGTTAAAATCACATAAATTATACTTGGTTGTGTACAGTTTATATAAATCCACATGAGGCTTCTCACATAGATGATTAGTGAAGGATTGAGATACTTGTAAAAAACCATAGTGTATGTTCGCAGGGAAGTCTTGGTGATGCTCGGAGAGAGAGAGAGAAGCCTGGTGCTCTGCACGTATCTCACAGGGGTTCCTTCCCCTCCTTCCATCCCGCTGCAGGCCGACGGTGGGCTGTCTGCGGGCCGGTGGCTCTGCTCTCTGGGCACCCGCCGCGTACACACCGGCTTACGGTAGCTCCTCAGGAGGCGATCTGTGGATGAGGTGGTGTTTGTAACCGCCCCTGGTGAAGTGGTGGGGCTACGGGGGCACGATCCTAGAAGTTGTAACAGCAAATTCAAAAGATACAAGCGCAGGGCATTGTTAGTCTTGTATTGACTTTTATTAGGCCTCTAACATTTCATAGCATCCTTCTTCAACAGGAAGACTTAGCATTAGCACTTCAAGTGAAAACTTCAGGAATCTAAAAACCTGCAAGAAGCTATTCAAGTTCCTGGAACAGTTTTGCTTTCAGTCTTTTGTAGATTCTAACACAAATCTGCACAGATCTGCTTTTGGATAATGCAATATTCTTTTCCAGACAGACAACCAATTTTGGTGGTAGAGCTGTCATTTTCTAAGGAACTCTTTTTTTTTTTCTTTTCCATCTATAATCATAAAAACATCATATGAAGGTTACAGCAGTAGTTGTTGCTTCTCTAACATGCAGCCAAAGTGCATGTCATGAAAAATGAAACAAAAATTGATAGTTTTTCTCGCAAATTAGGAAGGTGTCTGATCAGATAAAAAGTTTCAGCAAGCTCAGAAAGGGAAAACCTGTTTCTATATATATCTTAATTACAAGGCATACAAATTCTTAAGAGGCTTGCTGGCTCCTAAATCTAGGATAACATTTGCGTGCACAAACCGTGACCTCAACATTAGAAGAGTTCATTTCCAAATGTGAAAATAAAAGTTATCTGTCAGAAGAGAAGTTCAAAGTCTAGTAAAAGCATTTCAGAATTAATTTGGATAATAAAGTTTTAAAGGGAATTGTAAATTAGAGATGGGCCCAGTCCTTTAAGTGCAAGTTAAGAAGCAAGTACCTGCAAACTTGAAGAGTAACACAAAGTCAATAGGTCCCATGTTTATTGTACCAGTCATTAACCGTAAAGGTTGAAGCTAGATACAGACTTCTCTAAAGATTGAGATCTCTGGCTGAGATTTAGCATGACCAAAATATTTGTGAAACAGCTGGGATTCAAACAGAACTCTGGATCTGGAAACATCAGCAAAGGGAGAATTTCCCTCATTATTTGCAGTCGTAGCTATTTGTAGGCAGGTACCTACCTGTGTATTTTCTTCACAAGCAAGCAAAAAAAAGTTCTTGAACGCAGGTACCTGTATGAAACATAACCTACTAAATAGTGCAAGTGGTAAAATTTTAGCATGGTGTCTGGAAGGAGGGAAGGCATTAATGTGATTTTGAAAAGGTGGACACACAGTGTCTCTAAGGCTGTTACTGGTAAGATCCACCTTTCTGCAAACTGTGATGGGACTGACTTCTGACGTTCTCATCTGCTAGGTTGTACTCTGCCTGTGCTCTTGTTCAGAAGTGTCCAGAAAATAAATTGTATATGGAATGAACAAATGAATGAACTCCCATTTTCCCCTGGTGAAACTCATAAACATTCAGACCATTTCTTCCTGACCATACAGCAGCTATGAAAGTACTCTGAGTAACACCGGACACTCTGCTGATAGCTGGGCACTCAAGGATCAAACCAAGCTTCCCCAAAGTTAGTTGTGACCTCTCCATGATCCCTAAAGCACCTACAAAAACAGGACAATATCCAAGCTGCCTCCATCCCTTACACTAAAGCAGGTTGCGCAGAATTTGTAGTCAGGAGCAGAGAACCAAGATTTACTTGGTAATGCTACTCCCCACAAACTGTGAAAGAATCTTTTTACCAAGCAATGTTCTCATCACCAGTGACGGTAATACTTTAGTTTTGTGTAGGAAACAATTTCTTGTGGCAAAAATCCCCCTGGTGTTAGAGACAGATTCAACCTTAACTGCCCAGCAATGTGTGCAAGGCCTTCAAGCTGGTGAGAAGCTACTGGAGATGATGATTTCTGTCCTTATTCAGCTGCAGAGAAAACAAACACCTTTGAAATGATGCAAAATGATCCCATCCTGGGAGAATAATCACAAGGGAAATACAGAGATTTGCCTCAAGAACTGCAGCATCAATTCTTCCTGTGATTAGAGGTTTGAAAATAAAAGCAAAATACTGTGAACATCAGCGTTGCCTTTCTTCTGAGATCAAACAAGTCTTAATTGCAGATTTTTGCTGGAGAACTGAATAAAAGGATAAATACAAATGTCAGTCTTTCAACTGCCAAAGTTGACACATAGGTTGGCAGTCTCAATGCGCAAATCAGTGGTTTTGATTTGTTTGGGAAGTATCAAAAACACAGCCCTGGGCCACTGAATAGCACAAAAGGAAAATATGGATTACTGCATATTTATTGATTAAATATGTGTTTCTCGCAGTCTGAAAGACTCTAGGCTGTATTAAAAATTCACTGCAGATCAAAGCTCAGGAATCTTACTTCTTTTCAAAAAGGAATTAAATTTGTGACATCAGATGATCACTTCGTAGAGTCTTAAAAACAAATATCTTCCAAATGCAAATATCTTCTATTCCCAACTGTAAAATACTGTTCCTTTACACATGGAGAAAATACAGACTGTTATAATCTGGAGAGAAGGGGTTGGAAGGCTGTCCAGATATTGTCCGTATGCTGTGTATGTCTCTCAGGATCTGTTGCCTAGAAATGAAAACAAGACAACAATAGCTGTTTACATAGATGTTGCCTGAAAACTTCTCGGGCATTTATGCTCCTGCTGCTGGCTTTATGCCAATGGACCATTTCTTAAATTGACAAGTGGGAGCTATTTTTGGGGAGTAAGGAGGGAAGTCTGCAAAACGGTGTTTATGATTTGGAGAGAAAATGATACAGCTGTAAAGGGAAAAAAAATCCTCCCAACACCACTAAAGAATTTTTTTATTACCTTTGAAATCAAAACCTGATCAGGATGGTGTCTGTTCATTCAGTTAGTCGCTTCTGATCAGTTTAACAAAATCGATGTTCAGCTAGAAGTAGTCATTCAGCTGTGTGCTTTACTGACAGCAAACGGTGGCTTTGAAATGGGCACGAGTAAGCTGAATAAATTACACTTGGAGCTGAACTGTTACACTTCTATATTTTGTATAGGGAATTCTCAGTTTAAAAGTAACCATGGATTCACAATGGTAATACTGGTAGTACAGATGAATTACTGAGATAAAGAACTATGATTATCAGAAGGAGGAGATTTGGGGTTTCTGTTTCCATAACAGAGAGAATCTCGATGTGGGCTGTCCTCTCAGGACAGTTTTACTTACATATAAACCCATATATCCTTTCAGCACCACATCACGCTGCTATCAGGTGGCTTGCTGCCTCTGGACAAATCATTCCTCTGTGCTGTGCCCATTTGCAAAAAGGGGGTGACTGCCTTGATCTCCTTTGCAAACTCCTATCAGTTCTACTCTGCAGTGACTCCCAAGAGCATACCAGCTTCCCCAGGACCCTCCACAGGACGCTTGGCCAGCACCAGCAAGGTCAGTCCTTGGACTTGCTGCTGCGCTTCATGAAGCAATCACGGTGGGTGCCAGGACCTCCCAGGTGCCCTAGAAGAGCGTTCTCCCTGAAGATGGCACCGGAAAACTCTGCTGTCTTGAAAGATGCTGCCCCAGGGCTTAATGATGTTCTCAGTCTTTACTGCATGTCCTTTAACAAATTAAATGGCAAAATAAATTCAATGTTCTGAACACATAATCAAAATTAGCATCTTATTGGCAATTTCAATTGAGAAGCAAAAGTGTACAAATGTACGATAAATGTTGCTTATGTTTATTTTACATATACCGGGGATTTTTTTCTTTGGCATCTGATCAGTCTTATATTATGGGATGGGAAAATCTGAAACATCTGATTAATATTCAGTAGAGCTCACTTATTTTTTCTACAATGACAAAATTGCTCCCTCTCTAGGTTAAATAATCTGACATTTCAAAAAGCTTAGAGGTAGGACTAACCCCTTCCTCACCCATCTCCCAGTACACCTTTTTTACAGTGCCCAGAGAGGACCTGAAATAGGTACATTCTTCCAGCATCGTGGCTCACGTGAAATAAACGCTCTAAACAGCCCGAGCTGGTGCCGAGTTTCCAGGGCAATTTTGGCAAAAGGGAAAAAAAGGGAGAAGTTATCTGCCATTCCTTACCCATTTGGGTCAGACATGTCCCGAGCCGCACAGCGTGCCAAGACCCAACTCTACCGAGGAGCGCCTTGGCTCGCCGGCCCGCGTCCCTGCGGGTCCCAGGGAGGTCCGGAGCTGCCCGCAGCCTTTCCGCAGCCCGCGGGGCCACTATAGAGGTGTCTGCAGCCATCCTGCGCCGGCCTCGGGCTCCCTGACCACCACTTCCCCTTTCCCACCAGTTGCAAATTCCATGCAGCATCAAACCGTAACTGAAAATGCTGTAAAGAATGTGCCGGGGGGCTGCTCGCCGTGGCCTAGGGAAAGTATTTGGAAACTACCTATCTGGGAAGATGTGACACGGCGCCGGTGTGCCACAAGGTCTGAGTGAGCTGGTCGGAAATCTTCTTCTGGGTGAACAGTTTTCCATGATCAAATTCCAGTTTGGCGGAAAGCAAAGGGCTTCCCCCCAGATCCCTCGCTGCTGCTTTTCTTCCGGCACATCAGGCAGGGTCCACCCAAGTCTTTTTGACAGCCCAAGTGCAAGGGCTTCCAGGTCTTGGAAGGTCGGGGGTCTGGGCTGTGGCAGGACAAGCCGACCGACTCTCTGGGCTATGCAGCTGCCTGCCTCCGATACCAGTTGTGGGGGAGTCTTGGACAGCTGCTTGGAAAATTCTGAGAACCCCAAATTTCATTCCTTTCTGTAGTGAACTCTCTCTTCATGTTGCTGCTCTGCAGTCAGCGTCTCATCCAGCACTTGGTTCAGAGCTGGAACTCTGTTTTACTGTAACATCTCCTACATTTTTATCAACTACAGCTAGACACATCCTTTTATTCATTTATTTCCTATGGTTTAGCTTGTATCTTGTGGCGTGGCATAATCTATTTAAACTGTCAACAAGTTAGCAGTATGCTCAGTGACAAAAGTACTTTTTTTTTTTTTTTGTTCTAAATTAGTTGACTAGAAAAGGATGAATATTTAATAGTGAAGAGTACCCCCCTCCTACAAGGGCCAACTGTTGGAACTGACAGGACGAAAGGGGCTGCAAAGAGAGGAAAAAATTGGTAAGCTGAAGAAATAAGCATTAGTTGTAAGTGCTATAATAGGTCTTATGCACCCCAAAACAGCATAATCAATAAGCCCTAAGTTATTACCCTGGCTGGGTAGATGGGTTGAACTCTTATGCTTAAAGAAAGATAAAAATGTGTTTTAATTTAGTTGGAAAAGAAGCACCATAGATTTTAAAAGTGGTAATAATGTTGGGTGATTTATTTATTTATTTTAACAGTTAATTCCCCGGAAAATGTGGTTTCAGTCATGTCTAAACTATTTGCTTCAAATTTGCTGAATAATTTTGGCTGGAAAAAAAACAAAGGAGGGAATAAACTCTGTTGGAGGAAAGTCCCCAATTACCCAACAGCTCAATGATCAGAGCATTTACTTAGGTAGTGGGGACCCCTCAGCAGAGGCTGTTTTGAGGCAGGCTATGCTCAGTCCTTCCTGTTACCACTTTGATTTTGTCCAGATGGAGAGGGATGGGGACACACCTCCGAAGGGAGCATGCTGGTTCCCAGGGTGGGAAGCCATGATTCTCATGCTCCTCCTCGCTGACCCAACGAACTTGGTGCCTTTGTGCAGGGCAGCAGCTTCAACGTGAGGAAGAATTTCCTCTTTCTCCCACTTCAGGCATCCCCAGTCCTTTGACAGCTTTCTAAGAAGTAGAATTCTGCTTCACGTTCCTTTGCACAAAAGTAGGATTTCCTTATCCTAAGTATTTCCACGCTATGAGATTAAAAAAAGAGACCGCCTCTTTTCTTTCAAGCATCCAGAGCAAATATTCTACATCAGATCAAACTTTTAATGGTCCACATAAAGAAATAACCTTCATGTTATTTTCTTTCAGCAAGGAAAAACAGCCAGTTTGGTTATGTCCAAACTGTGCTGGTTTTTATTATATTCATTGTGGGTTCTGAACAAAAATGCAACCTCTATAAAGTCTTTAACTGGTCATGAAATAGTTTGGTTTCACTTTTATCCAGGCTGCACTACAGTTCTTACAAACCATTGTCTGCAGCCACACAAACAAAGAACCGAGAACAACGTTCAGGGCTCCCGACTCCAGTCCCTACGATGCCAATCACCACATTGTACAGCCCTTTCCAAATGCACTGATCACGCTGCAGGTAGTTAATTTCTTGCTGTCTTTACTAGGATGAAGATTGTACCAAACCCCCATCATTTATAGCTAGAAACTTTCTTATTTCCCATCTAAGCTTATTCGTGGCCAGTTTACATGCGTACGTTCTTCTGCCAGCATTGTTCTGTAACGTACAGAGCTCTGAGTCTCCTTGGTGTGGACTTCTTTGGTGTATCTACAGACACCACCATAGTCTCAGTCACCCCTCTGCTGGACCTAGCAAACTGAGTTAATTCATATAAAACAGGCTGCCTTGTTGCTTTATCTCCGCCCAATTCCCAGTTTCAGTTCCTCTCCTTCAATACAGGTGAATGGAACTATTTATGTCCCAGCAGTGTTTTTACTTGATCTTGATCTTGCCCTTACCCTGTCTTACCTGAGTATCTTTCTTTGTTAAATTTTACAATACCATTTACCCTTTTTAATTCCACATTTCCATCAACTAATGGAAGTCTGAAGTATTTCTCTTCAGCTGTTTCCAAATGATAAGTTCCCATGTTGTATCAGAATTTCCTACTAGTCCCCAAGGGCACATCCCTCTATAGACTGTGCCATTTAATTATATCCTATTTCTATCATTCCCATCACAGAGATGATCCAGATCTTCAGAGCAATATCCCACCCCCCAACCCTCTATTGATGTTGTCTTCTGACTCTGTGCAAACAGCCAGCATTGGCAGCACACTCCTTGGTTTCATCCTGGTAAACAAAAAGGTTCTAATTTCAAAATGTTAAACAAGATGGACCAAGATTGGTCCTTGTAATTCCTACCAATCCAAATCTTCAAGCATTCAACAAATACCCTCCTATTTCACTCCATAAGGCATTGCGCTCTAACCTATATTTGGTTCTTTGTAGTTTAGGAAAAGAAAGTTAGCCTCTGGAACATTTTATAGATGGATCTCCTACAAAGAATGCACATTAAAAGTCCCCTTAATAACTCCCATTAACTCCAGCCTTACCATATCAAATTATTTACTGAAGACAAGGTAAATAAGATCAGCTGCACTTGTTTTGGACATTATTTTATAGCTGCGATTAGTTCGGTATGGTGTAAATTTAGACTGTTTCCTATTTTCTTCCATATCTTTGTTATTTGTTAGAAACGTGCTTTTAAACATTGTATGCTACTGAGGTCACAGAAGGAGTTTGATAACTGTCATATTTGTCTCCTTTTAAGATACAGATCTATACTTACTATTTTCAATCATATGGCATTATCCTGCCAATAGTGATTAATTTGAAAATCACTTGTTATGGAAAATGAGATGTAATTTTAGTAATTTCAGAATTCTGATGCTTATCTGATAACAAACTTATTAAAATCTTCTATGTTTTTCTTCCAATTCGGTTGTAATTACCACTTCTATGGCCATTTTAATTTTCATACCTCAATTCTGCTTTTCCATATAGTGTTTTAACATCATCACCCATCACCAAAGCCTAGATGAAGTATTCATTTGGACTGAGGCAAAACTGAGATCACCTCTATGCTAGCCTCTTCACACAGTTGTCCCATTTACTATTTGAGAGTCAAGCCTATCAATAATGGTTGTTAAATAAGACTGTCCTTCTTGTTGGACAAAATGAGGAGAAATAGGAAAATCGTATTTTTTCCAAACAGGAAGAAAAAAAATACGGTTCCTAGATAGTCTTTTTCTTTCTTTCTTTCCGTCCCTCTCTGTTCTGAGTGTTTACTTTGCTGCTCAGCTCTGATGTTGTTTAAATACAAAATAATGTAATTTCTCCAAGAGTGTAAATCCTTATCTGCAAAGCTACGTCTTCACTAGTGCACTCACAACTCTTTTTATTCCTATTTTACAGCCCTGCAAGTTCCCCAAGAGTAGGCACAGCAACTGTAGTTGTTTACACCCCAATATCAGCTAGACTGGCTTGTTTTCCCCACAATTAACAGTAGCCAAGTCTTGATAAAAAGCAGATCGTAGGAATGACAGTGCTAATGTGGAGTCACATAATGTGGGTATTCAGAGATACACACAGAACTACAGCAATAATCATCTTTATTCATCCCATTCTATACAAGTCATCTTCTATTGGCATTTCCCCCTAATTGCAGGGACTGTTCGGTGCCCAGGATTTTACTGTCACTTTCCAAGCCAGTTCCTGCATACTTATGGCTAAAGGCCAGATCAAAAGAAGGATTTATTAGGTGCCTACAAAGGTTCTTAGATCAAAATCCAAGATCACAATCCAAAAATACTCTTCTCAATACCCATCTAACTGTGAAGGTCGCTAAGTTTGCTATCCTCTACCTCTCTGCCTCCACCCTGCTGAGTGCTCTCATCGACAGGCTAGAGAGCCTTTTCTTCCTGGCCTCTTTGCTTATTAATGCATTTTTACTGCATAAAGACTGCTTCAGCAGAATTCATCCTTAAAGAGGCAAAACCACACAGAAACCTGCAAGATGGCGGCTACAAACTTTATTTGGGGGTGGAATATGCAGCAAGAATTGCCACCGGATGGAGAATGGAAAATACGTATGTGGGTTCTCACTCTGGTAAAGAATTATGGATCGGATCAGGATGGACATGCTGGTTCAGATTACGTATCATCTAGGAAAACATAGGGTTTCAGGCACATCTCTTATAACAAGTTCTGTTCAGTGTGCAGTTGGGTACTCCTTTCTAATGTGTCTGATTCTCCTCAGGTTTTCTGTGAGGAGCCTGTTTGCCCAGTCCTGGACTTTGGGTTCCATTTTGGGAAGCAGGTGTTTAAATGTTTGATCTTAAATCCAGAATAAACTACCAGAAATGCTTGTGTTCATATGGGTACGTGGTCACTGGAAGAGATAAGTATTACAGGGATGCAAGTGACAGGACTGAATCAATCCTTAGTCCCCTTATCAGAATGAAAAGGAGGCAGAAACAGCTTTGAGACACTATGGCCAGCACTTCCGAGGGACCAGCAGCTTTGTACCCTGCATGCTTCCAATTTTGCAACCTTTACAATGTGTCACGTAAAGGAAGTGCTGGAGATAATCCTCACAGCGGAAGTAAGAGTGGTAGAAACCCTCCTCTACTCCAAGATACTGTGAGACATAACCAGCCCACTGACAGCACAACAGGGAGGACTTAATAAATCAGAGCAGCCCCCTGAACTGCTGTGACTTAGGCCTCTGGGTCAGAGAGCCCTAAACTTTGCCTAAACGCAGAAAGCAGCAAAGGAAAACTTGAGGTCCCTTTGTCCTTACTCTCCAAGCTACACTTACTGCAAGTTTCCTCCTGAGACTTACAGCAGAATCTGGCACATCAGCATCAGGTAAGCATTTCAATTAACCTAGATTCACAGTTTCATTCTGTCTTCCCAATGCATCCACGAAACTACCCGATTAACAAAAGCAATGTTAGTTCACTGGGGAGAATTATGTAACCAATTAAAAGACAGGCAGAGACCAAGTCCTGTGTTGTCAGGACGCACCCAGGAATTACGCAGCCACTTCTGTTTCACACCTCCTTTTCTTGATCCTCTGGTATTTGTGTTCAAGATACTGAATTCCACACAGCACAGACAGTTCCAACTAATATTTCTGCATTTATCAGCTATAAACGCTGTTTGAAAGAGTGGGAAGCAATGATACCTGGCATACCTATCGGAGACAAAGATAAATTCCTTCCCAAGTAGAAAGAGCAGATGTAGGCCTTTACCTATAAAGTTTACCATATGAAGATATTTTTTTTAACATTTGCTTGACTACTTTGGTTTGCATTTAATTATACAGATGGCTGAGTGGTTTTGTAATTTTATAGCTGGTCTGTGCTAGTGATTGATGTGGTACTGTCATTCTTACTGAGGGCTGGTTTGGAAATACATGGGGTTTGAAAAGCTGCTTGTATTTAAAGCCACTAGCTGCAATGCAACAGATGCTGTGCTATGAATTAAATGAAAGAATGTTAAAAAATGGGGTTTTTTGTGGATGTTACATAACTATAGTATTTGCACCAAGACAACACTGGAATCAGAAAATCAACAATGATGATGATTGTGGCTGACTTTGCAACTCCTTTAAAAACATGTACTTTTATATCTCCCAGATAAAAAGTCATGTACCTTTCTTCCCATCTGTTTTCATTAACCTAAAATGAAGGAAAAGGGGTTTATTTTTAATCCAGAAAAATAATTTATTAACCCTTAGACTGATTAAACACTAGCATGTGAGAAAGGAAAATTTAAAAAAAACCCCACAATAAACTTACATTCCTTTCCATCCCTATTTCATATTTATGAATCTAAAAATAAAGAAACCCTTATGTTAGTGAAGTAAATGTAAATTATTTTCTGGACATAGAATGACAATCTTTAGGTACAACCTCCAAAGTCCTGAGACCTCATTATCTAAAAAAACCACCTCTTGTCCTATTTCCATCACCACAACAATGATCGACTGTGACGCTCAAACCGTCAGTGCAGTGTCCTGGACGCCCCAGCGGGGAGGGTCGACAGTTATGCACCTTTGCCCATACCAGTTTGATGTGGCTTAATTTTGGCAGCTTTCAAAGACTGTATATTTGCTTGGACTATTGTTTTTTTTGTCCTTCTTACTCTGTTGTCACCATTTGGTTCTCATTCAGAGTGAGAGTCAATTCATGTCCCTAGGCAGAGATAGTCCATGAGATCACTGGCAACTCACTTAACTTTTCTATGCATCTGTTTACCCATATGGAAAACACAAAAATGGACTAGATCCACATGAGATGCTAACCCTCAATTTTAGGGACTCTACCAATTAGCAGAATCAACTCCCCCCATCAGTAATGCTCTTATGCTCTCTATACAATACCTGCAGAGAGTGAGAGCCTAAGGAAAGGGTTTGCAAAAGCCTTAACTAGCCAGCAGCAAGTGCTAAAGACATATCAGCCCATTCTCCTAAAACAGACGCACCGATGGGGGGTTTGTCTCCTTTTTCTTCTTTTGCAATAGCTAGCAGTGAAAGCATGCCTCAAGTCCAGAGCCAAATCTCTCTTCTTCCTGAGAAGACTTGATCCCTATGGAATACCCTAAAGGAATGACCTGAAGCTGATGACTTTTAACCAATAAGCCCCGTTTACCAACTTCTTACAAATCTGCTCATGAAAATGCAGCCAGTTCTGAAAATGGTCAACAGCAAATTCCCGACTGCCTCATGACACCTATGACATATTTGGACCATAGACACCTAAAGAGTTAAATGACATTTCAGGGCATAGAGAGAGAGATGAAGGATCCAACTGTGGATTCATAGGCTTAAAGCTGCAGCATGCACGCTGGAAGGCTTGGACTTTGCCTTATAAAACATGGCAAATAACATTTGACAATTCACTGCATTGGATTTCAAAACTACTGTACACAGACCAAGTAAAACCAGTTCTTCCTTAGATGGTCATTGTTAGGGATAGGTGTTATCCTAAGAGATACCTACCACTATAGGCAGAAAAGCTAGAACTGTAAAAAGACTGCAGAAGGTGGTGTTATTTTTCCTTCGGGACATGTTAAAACCAGTGTTTTTTGCAAATACTGAGGGAAGGATCTGACATTCTGAGTACTCTTTTTGCCACGTTATCACTTATAACCAGCAATAAAGTTTCTCCTGATGATTTGGTTGAGGATTTGTGTAGTACAAAAGAATTCAGCTGACTGCCGTTGTCAATTTGTCCCTGTAACAGAGTAAAACTTGTTTTGTCAGTAAACAGATATGTCCTGAAGGCTGGAGGAACAGATCTATTGGGCAAGAATTTCAAGAAGGTACTGTTTCTACACACTTGCTTTTGAAGTCACAATCACACTTTTTTTGCATGCAGAAAGGGCTGTTATGCTCATTTAAGAATTTGTTACCTTTGTTTAAATAGTGCCCTGAACAATGTCACTAAATCATATAAGCTAGATGATAAAGTAAAGATTAGTTTTTACAAAGCTCATTTTATAGATAAGAAAAATGAGGAAAAGAGAAGCAGTTTGTCTACAGCCAAGGGGAAACTGAGAGCTTAGACCTTCGCATCACCTGGTGCTCGACTCAAAGCTCATTGAAATCACCCCCAAAAGTGTTCTGACATTAGCAAAACCCAGCACTGGCTCTTTATTGATCACTGGAGGCACACTCCCCACATTTGGTCTCTTGTCCAAACCCATTTTAAATCCCTTCTTAAAAAACCCGAAACATTTCTGCTGTGCTGCTTACAAGAAATTTGCCAATTAGTAGGCTGTATGTGAGGAAATCATGTTTCTTCTAGGTAATTTAGAGCTTTTAATGGTGGACATGCTAGGCCATGTAACTTTATGATCCTACTAGTACCCACATCCTAATCCTAGTAGCAATCCTACCAGCTATTGCACCTACTTCTTTTATCTCATTGTAAAGTAAAATGCTCCAGCAAATTACATGACTTTTTGGTGGTGTTGCAGTAAAGTGGATCCTAATCTGTTTTGGGGATGAAGTAGTCCTACAATATAAATAAACAGTGCCTCTCCCAAGCAGATTTTCGTCAATTCCTTCAGAAAACTCACTGTGGTTCACTAAAAGAAGTGTGAGTCACAACGCCCAATCTGACTTTTCAAAACATGTTCAGATGCGCATGAGCGTTTCTGTCAGGTTCGGGGATTTTGATTCAGTGGATTGTAAAAGAGAATCCAGTTATGGGGTTTGGGTTGATATTCAGATCTGACCTTCCCTCAAGCTGGGGGGGGGGGTTGTTCAGTGCCGGGGCCCTGACTCTGAATATCAGAGAGAGTGATCTCACTCAAAACCATGCAAGTGACTCATGTATTTACTTCTCTTTGACTCCCTCTCCTCTTCCTTTCAAGTTAAAATATTGGCCCATTTTTCTGACATCAGCTCACTGACATCCAGCTATCAGCTGAAAGTCAACACAATAAAACCGTTAACCTTTCCTCCCCGAGGTCCCTCCACCTCCGCAGATGGCACTTCTGCGGTCTCTGTGGTTCTGCCCAGAAACGTCAGCCACATCTCCGGCCTGCCAGAACCGCGGTTCGGCCACAACCTCACCACCTCGTCCCACGGCGCATCCCTGCCGTCCAACTCGCCTCCTTCGTCCCCGCAGCCGCAGCTCGGGCCGGCGGCAGCACTCTCCTCGCTACAGCCTCCCCTGCTCCTGCCTGGGTCTGACGAACAGCATCCAGGCCCCCTCGAAATCCCGCCGAGTGCGGCGAGGTCGCGGCCACGTCCGCCACAGCGTGTGGAGGTCCATCTTCCTCAGGGTGAACCAGGGAGGTCTGCATCTTCCCTGGCACAGCTCCTCACCTTCTAGCTCTCTGTCCTCCCTCTCGTATGTGCCCCGAGCATTGCTGCTCTACCCGAAATGCTGCTCACCCACTTTCTCAAATGTTTGTTTGTTGGTTTTTTTTGGTGTGCTTTACGGTACGCGGGCAGGACGAGGTCTGCGCCTAAATTCACCCAGCCGCCACGCAGCCCTTTCCCTCTCCGGGTGCTGTGCCCAGGCCCGGCTTGCCCGCAGCGGCTGCCTCAGGGACCGGCGAAGCGGGAGGTCACCTTGGCGCTGCGACCGCGCGGCGGGCTGAGCACAGCGGGGCGGCCGCGGCCCCGGCCCCGGGCCTCCCCTCCCGGCCGCGGGGCGCTGAGCTC
>JAVJGG010000017.1:14862467-14875139 GCA_035590195.1 Aviceda cuculoides | reverse complement strand
AGTCCTTCTCTGCAGGGCTGCTCTCAATCCCTTCATCCCCCAGCCTGTGTTGATACTGGGGGTTGCCCTGACCCATGTGCAGGACCTTGCACTTGGCCTTGTTGAACCTCATGAGGTTCATGTGGAGGAGTAGGCCAATAGTTTACTGGAATTGGTATTCTTGATTCTTTGTCTGAAAATCTTACAAACTAGGTCAAATACAATTTATGGAGGTATAGACACTTGCAGTGTCACCAGAGTCAGTTTTACGTTCAATTTGTTTCCTATTTGTAGCCTGATACTAACCAATTCAGAGCCCTTGTTTTGGTAACAAAACAGGTTGAGGGTGGTACAAAAATACTTTTTCACCATTAAGAGTGCAGGAACTGTGACAGGATCACTTTCTGTAGATACTGGATCTCCTGATCAGACATGCTAAAGGAAATTTTCTTTCAGAGCAGTATGTGTCTCAAGGGATGGTATTAAGCAGTTATTTTCATACAAGTTGCCTTTTTGACAACACTAATGTGAAAAATCAAGTACAGCAAATCAAAAACTCTGTATTGTTATACTGTGCAGATGTTCCCCAAACATGAATTTATCATCTATTCACAAAAAAGGTGAAATGAGTTTCTCTGTCACAGTGGGAAGTTTCTTTGGGTATTTGTATGTTCTCTCATAGCTCTCTGTTATATATTCCTTTTCCCAAGATAAACCGATTAGATAGCTAGACCAGGATTTTTTTTTTTAATATTATTTAACAAATCATGAAAGTGAAATGGATCCTGGAGAGATGGATTCCTGAAAGTCTTTTGAAAGGCTCTTTGGGCTGCGGGGAAATGTTTTTCAGAAATATTAGGGTGCAGTTTTACAAGCACTTACATGCACATTTAGCTTAAAACATTTTAGTAAATACAATTAAGTGAGTAGGAATACTTATGGGCCCAGAATTAGACATGAGGTTGTTTTAGTCCAGGGGACCATGGATTTGGTCATCGTCGCCAGTGACTATGGTTTTTTTTTTTTTTGTCATCTCTTTGATATGCAAGATACTTGTTGTACCCACTTCATTTTAATCTTTCTTCTCACGTTAGAGCAACATGGAGCCATTTCAGTTGAGACTAAGAAATGAAGTCTCTTCCTAATAAAAATATGTTTTAAGTGGATTCCTGACATCTTAGACCTAATGTTTGAATGTGTGTTTTGTTAGCATGTAGTTCTGTGAGGTTAGTCATTACTGCTTTGAAGCCGAACAGTTTACCTTATGTGAAATTTAGTAATACGTTCAGTAATTTAGTAATACGTGCAACTTACCTCACTGGAATTCCAGTCCTTCTTTCTCAGGTATTTCATTGTATTTTTAGAGTGAGTTTTGTATGCCTTATGGAGAAATAATTGGAGGAAGAGGAAAGGGCAGACGTCCTGGGCCCAGTGATGATTTTATTTTATTTTTTTCAGATGCCAGATGTTTTGTTGTGTTACTAGAATATCCGGGTGAAACTTGAATTGGAGTGTAACTGGAATATTTGCAACTGTGCCACTGTGGTGAAAATCACAGAATTTAAATTAATGATTTATCACATCTTTAAATGTGAACAAGTTAATAGAACCTTTTCATTATTTTTCTTAAATAGTTGTATTTAAGGATGTTGAATGTTTTCCATCCTGCTGTCGGCTTTTCTTTGAGATCATTGGTAGGAGCTACAGAATGTCTTGTTATGCATATATGTATGTGTTCATGGAAGTTAACATTTCTTTATATTACTGAAAGTGACTTTTGGCCAGAGATTTGTTTCGTGTTCATGACTTGAGTAGTTACAAAAATGTGTTACTCTTTGTATCCCCTATGATTATTTAAGTAATTGTTTATTTTCTGAGTTTTTCATCCACTTTGGCAAATATGAATATGTACTGCTGGAAGTAATAATAAAAAGTATTTTTCAATGTTTTTAGTGAGGAAATACATACATTACCTGTCTTTTCTTTCCTCTGCACGTTTCAATAAGTTTAATCAGGTGATATTGACGGACGGATGTTCTGTCCTGTTCATCTCATTTTGCCAAGCATTTAGTGAAAATTACTTCAATTTTATATGTAGTTTGCTCATCTTAGTGCGAGCTACACTACCTTTATTAGGCTAGTCTTTGAAAAGCAATTTCAACCCAAACTGTCAAATAATAACCAGCTATTATCTCTTTTTCTCCCATTTCTCTCCATATGTTCACAGGCCATCTTTAAAGAATAAATATATTTTAAAATTTTGAGGTAAATTATAGTATTTCCTAACTGCTTATTTTATAAGTAATTGTGGTAACTGCTAACCTCTTTATTGTATGCAGGAGTAACATTCTGCAACAAGTTTTAAATGTTGTTGAAAGAACACGCTGCAGTGTTACAAAATGCATTGTAAAAATGACCTCCACATAAGTGAAGAAAACTAGTCTGTCTCAGACGTGCAGGCCTGGCTACCCTTAGAGCTCCTGCAAGCTTTCTTTGTTTTTATAGTTTGGGAAATTATATTCACTTTTCTGTAAGCTGTTACGCTGACTTCCTCAGCTGTGATAGTTGGAGACAAATCTTGTACAAATAAGCATCATCTGACTAGGAGATGCAGCTTGTGCTGGAGAAGTTGGTGAGCTTTTCCATGATCCTTAATTTGTGTGGAATTTCATTCCCTAGTTTTGGACCAATCTCTCAAAAGCTTAGGCTTCTAGATGGAGATTATAAAACTCACCTGTGTTGGTAGAAAGCCTCTTTGCTCAAGCGGAATGTAATTTTAGACCAGGATCTTCAGGTGGGAGATTCAGTTCATGAACACAGTGATTCTTGAGGAGTGAGAGGCAAATGTATTGAGATGGCAAGTCTAACTGCGGAGGAATACTGTGGTGTTTTGTACAGCGGGACTGGACTCCAGAAGTCTTCATGTCCATAAAATTGTTTGGCAGTACTCCAGCCAAAGCTTAAGAGAAATGAATAACTAAGGCTTATCTGCAGAATGGGATTGGAAGTTGAGGAGGGAAGGTGTTGTTCAGGTTTTTGCAGGGTGGGTTTTTTTGAAGGGTAGGGAGGGAAGAGATTTTCAAGTTGACAGCGCAGATACAGGAAACTCAGGATAAACATTATTTCAAACTACTCAGTATAAATCCAAACAACACTTTTATGAGAGGGGACATGACCATTGTCTTAAATAGAATGAGAAAAACTATTTGAAAAGGTGAAGCGATGTTACCATTTCTCTATAGAGGACGGATCAATTCAAAATAGAATTATTTAAATGACAATAGTTTGTGATTAATCTATACCCAAAATATGTACTTCTTGATACAGCTGTGTGTGTTTATTTACAGCTGAATGTGACCCTTGTGCAGTACATAAATATGACTTTCTTACAAATTACCTTTCTCTTTTTCACTATCTCTAGATTTCCTGCTCTATTTCCTAAGCAAAAGAAGGTACTGCATTCATGTTTGAACAGTTTTATATTTAATTGTATAATAATTCACTATTTTGACATTTTGCTGGTTTTTGTTCTTGTTGTTTGTCAGGAAATAAAGGATGAACTTACTGGATGACCCTTTAAAATAAGTAGAGAGTATTTTGTTCTTGAGACATCTATCTGTCCGCTTGGATATGAACCATAACTCAGCAAAATGCAAAATATTTTCTATGGA
Source organism: Aviceda cuculoides (assembly GCA_035590195.1). NCBI lineage: Eukaryota > Metazoa > Chordata > Aves > Accipitriformes > Accipitridae > Aviceda > Aviceda cuculoides. Next base: position 14,871,489 of record JAVJGG010000017.1, on the reverse strand, counting down.
TAAACTAATAGCTATTGATAGTATGCTTAGCACATTTTTCTTACAGAGTTATGAAGATATTTTCTGTACTTAAAATAGACTTATTAGTATGACCAGAAAGAATCAGTTCTAAAGACTCGATACATCTTCTTTTCAGAAGGAGTTGTGTTGGTAGAATAAAAGAAACAAATTCTTTACAGTTGTTTGTTGTGTTTCCCCTTCTCCCTGCCTCAGTTTTTCAAGTTCGAATGAAATGACATTTTCTAAGGAGTAATTCCCCATGCATCTAACTGATCCGTCTTGGTTGCTATATTCTTTCTGCTGCCTTTCTACTGATTATTTTACTTATTTCACCCTGCAGTGAGCAGGTTTAAGGAGTTAAAAGGTCAAATATGAAAACTGCAAAAGACCTGTCCAGTTTAGCTCCCTAAACTGGCTTGCTCAGGATGAGAAAGGCATCACTGTTGAGTCAAAGGAGGGGTGGGGATTTTTGTTTAGGGGATGGGGAGACTGGTTTAGACTGTCCTGGAACTTCATCCTCAGACCTTGAATAGATTGTTGCTGTATGCAAACATATGCTGCTTGACTGGTTAAGCTGCAGCCCTGAAAATTACTGTGGGTTGCTGTAATTGATTTACTTATTGTTAGATGCCTGCAATGTACACAGCTTTGGAAGCAAATGATGATGTTAACCTGCTTTCGAAGTTTGTTTTGAGAAGGTGGAGTAAGTTTCTGAGGCATCCATCTTAACTGCTGTGGATATCACATTTCACTTAACTATAGCATAGGCTTGAGCTTCCGATTTCTCTGCAGTTTTTATTGAAATGCTTCTTGATAGCGTCAACAATGTAATGTCTGTTTTCTACAGTTTGGGGCAAATGGAAAGAAATAAGTTTCAAAAGGTTCTACACTTTTCCTTGATAAAGCATGTATATTAGAATGCCATATAATGATAATTACTTTGTATGAAAATCATCAGAGTTGATCAGTCTTAATGAAAAGTACAAGCTGTTCACTAAATTCCATCTCAGAACCCCTCCCAAAGAACTACTTTTGATCACTTTTCTTCAGTGAATTAAACCAAAGCAATTACTAACATGTTTTACAATTTCAACATTTTCACATTTGTTACTTGTGGAATTCCTTCAGGCTTTGTTAAAAGATGTAGCAAATGACTCTTGGAATACAGGATGAAGTAGTTACTTGCTACAACTTCTAGGCTTTTTCTCATTTTACATTTAACATAATCCTATTTAAATGATTTTAATAGACTATAATCTGTTTAGACATAAGTTTCAAATTTATTAACTTTTATTTTTTAAAACTTGCATTTTTAAATAACTTTTATGCTTTCTGTATAGTTAATGTATGCTGCAATATCTGTTACAGCCAGATATTTTGAGATGTTGAGACCTGGAGGTAGGCAATGTAGGAGGGATAGAGTACATAGACTTTATTTATAAATCTCTTTAGATGCATTATTGTTAATGTCATGTTAGGGAGGGAATGTATAAGAGGGGAGAGCTTGTAGTAATGTTGTCATTTACATAACCTTTTTAATGAAGGACTTAGTTGGCTGAAAGCCATATCTTGTTAAAGAGGTGAAATGACATCACATAGCTAAAACTTAAAGATTGGAAAGACTTGTGTGTTAAACTATGAACTGCATTCCAAGAAATTATGGAAAATAAATACTATGAATGTAAAGCAGCAACTTCATGTGGCCACCCAGGCGCTCTGTCAATGTTGGTGTTCTAAAACTCCAGTGGTTTATGCGGTGATGTGTGTCTCCTTATGAGATGGTGCCAGGCTAGACCCTCTTTTAGTCCCTAGTCAGGTTTTTGAAGTGCTCTTAAATAACATTTCTATCAAACATTTGCTAATTTACTGACAGCATTTTTCAGTTACATTGGGCACTTATGTTGAATTTCACTGTGTAGTCTTGCTCACTCCAAAGTTCTTGTTGAAGCATTTGGAAGTTAAATGCTTATAATAAAGGTACAACTTAACTAAAATTGTGTGGTAAGTGTAATACTTTCACAGAAAATGCTGAGATAGTGTAGTTCCATGCAACAGACCTCCAGAACCTCTTTCTAAATGGTTATTAATGGTAGTTATTTAGACTTTCTCTGCTTTTGTAAAGTTGGTAGAGTGCTGTTGTTTAGCCATGAAGTAGACTTGACTTGTTTTTTGCCATTGAGTAGACTGAAAAATTAAACCTTCAGAGAGCAATCTAAAGAAGGCACAAAGTTCAAGGAAAAAACTGGTGTCCTCCACAGGTCTGTATGTGCATCTAGGGGAAAAAAGAACAGCTGAACTATTGTAATGTAAAGGGAAGAATTCTGAAAATTATTGTTTAAAAAAGCTTGACTTTCCTAAAAAAGTCCCCAATCTTCAAAAGTTTGTGGTCTTTTCAATCTGAAGGTTTGAAAAGGTCTTTTACTGCATGATCTAATGAGAAGAGCAGCGTGCATTGTTAATACAGCAGACCTCTTCACATGTAATGAAGACAAAAATAGTTATAAGAAAAAAATGATATGGCAACCTGGACTGTGTAGATAAGATGACTTTAAAAAGCTCTAAATGTGCTGGCCGAGTAAGACATTGCAACTCTGAAGAAGACATACGACTGTGGTCAAACATTTCATATTAAGATCAGTTAATGACAAATTATGGAAATAATGCAAGATGAGTTTTGAGATAATGAAATTTTGTCTGGGAATCAAGCTGAGATGGAGCTATAGCAGGGAAAGAAACCCCAAGAAGAAAAAAGCGGGAGACAAGAGGAGCACAAGAACACGGCTTTGTTAAATAACTACTTCTGACATCATATTACTGATGCAGTTAAAGCACCACATTTTAAAAAGCCTTGAATATTAAAGTAAGACAGTTCTGCTGACTTCAGTAGAAATAAAGTGAATCTTGACTAAAGTGCCTTCTTGCAGCACAAAGTAGTAAGAAACTTTTAGTTTTTCCTCCTTATTTCTGTGGCATAAAGAGCTGGTGTAACTTGGTTTGCAAGTGGAAGTTGCGAAAGCACTTACCTCATTTTCATCCTCATTTTCATGCCCACTGCACCGAATAGCTTACCTCTGCACTTACGGGGACAGTACTTCATGTTCCTCTGAGTTGCCCAAAAAATCACAGCATAAATTTCCATTGATCTTCATGCTTCTATCTTACTTTAAAAAGTGCATTCAGTCCATTTCTGTCCAGGGAAGGACCTAGGTCTTTTAGTGGAACATGAGGTACCAGCGGGAAGGTTGCGCAGCTGGGAGGTGACTGTGTCATAGGGCTTTCAGAGAGGATTGTTGAAGGACTCTGAATGCTTCCTGATTTTTGACTTGGTGAGAAAATTTAAGAGGGAGTTGGTTTACTAAGATCATGGCTAATTGGAAGAATAAGCTTAGTTACAGTGTGCTTTAATTATATAGTCAGTCAGAAAGTGAGTTTGCATAGAGCATTGAGATTTACATTGTCACAGCTATATTGAGTGTGGCTTTACTCACACTTTGAGTTTTAAGCTTGACATATGCATAGTTTGGATAAATTAAAAGTCACTGTAATATTGTTAAAAATTCCTGCTTTTCACACAAACATTCACACAGTAGCTCATGCAGATGGCTATGTGTTATGTAGCACCTTCCTAAATTTGAGGCAGATCAGGAAATTAAATAATTTCCCTATCTAATCATGTACTTACTAGAGGATAGTGTTTGAGCAGCTGTTCATAGAGGTGGACAGGTGCCCTATTCTGCTTTTGTTCAACTACTTCCTGAAGTGAGTGCAAGATTTTTAAAATGAAGCAAAGTATGAGTATAATTTCCTAAACATTTTAGAAGATGAAAATGTCATACTGTTAACTTTGCACATACAATCTTAATTGCAGCAACTGAGGGGGTGGAAATCAATATATAGCAAAGCATGGTTGCAGGTTTCCATGTGTATTATAAAGTGAGGTTGGATTGCAAATTTATAGGTAGCTTCAGAACTTGGGAGACTTGTGGAAATGTCTTCTCAGTATGATTTCTACTTACTGCTAATTTTCCTACAGTAGATTTTTTTTCTAGCGCTTTGTTTAATACAAAAAAATCTAAAACTGTGCTAGTAGGAGGTTTCGCATTTAAAATATTTCTCCATGACAAAGGGATTGAGTTAGTATCTTCACTAGTGTTCTTGTTAATTGAATAGCACAACTATAAATATAAAATTGATATGCAAAACATCATGTCCTAGCAAACAGCCCTGATTTCTGGTAAACTGCATTTTGGTAAAGAAGGATAACGTTTGTTCAACTAGAATAGAGTTCCATGTCAGAAATAAGGATAAAGCTTCTGCTGTGAGGGCAGCGTTGGCTTTCATGTGTAACTGAAGGACAGTATCCTAGATTTGAAAATGCTTGTCTGGGAGTGTGGGGCTATTTTTTTTTTTTCCTTCCCCTTTACAGTTTTCAGACAGGAAGATATTGCTGTGAGGTACAAGGGAAGAACTGGCAAATACTGGCAGGGAAGCAGCTCTGAAGGCTTCTTGGCACAGGGTGGGAATTCTGGTTCTTACTCCTGAACACATAAAGGGATGTAAAACCCGTGCTCCTGACTGCATCTGTAGGTGTGGAGGAGTGGGACCAGAGTGGCTGTCCCCTGTCCATGGCCATGATTCCTGCTCCGCTCTCAGCAATTGTAGGTTGTACCAGCCACAGCTGGGGAACAGGGTGCTGCTTCCCAGCTGCTGCGAGATATGCTTTTGCACAGCCTCAGCTGGTGGGCAGGGGAATGGCGGTTGGTTTGCTAGGAGTGCTTGGTAAGGGTAAAGCGATAGATCCCTTTTAAATATGTATTTGGATATAGTGTATTTTTTGCATATTTGTTTCAAGTTGTTTGAGTTTTTTAAAGCCAAATAACAATCTCTAAAATTTCAATCAGCAGGTGAATTATATAGTAAGAGGTCAACTTTCGTGCACAGTTCTGAATGATAGTGGTCCATGAAGATTTTTCCCAAGTTTAAAATAAGTTACAGGTTTTATTACTGTGGAAGATACTTTATAAAAAGATACTATGCTTTCTGGTTTATTTAAAGTACTCTTACTATATACAGCACTTAGCACTTGTCTATAGTTGTATAAATACATTTGTTAAGGGACACTTCAATTAAGTACAAGGTTTCTAAGTGTTGAGTAACTCCTGAATTGTTGAAACTCCTGCCAAAGTGGGAATAAGCGGGTGATATAACAGAAAGAATGATGCTACTAAGCTGCTATAGTTGCTTTCATTGCATAGGTAGATGTTTTCTCACTAATGGATGATACTGGTAAACATTTGCCTATTTTAATTTATGGCACCTCACAAACTTACCTTTCATCTTGAGGCCATTTGCCTCTCATTCACAGTGTACATTCTCCTGCTGGTTTTGGCTAACAAAGGGGTGGAAATGCAGCATTTTTGTTAAACTGATCCTATTTCCCAGTGAAGGAAATTAGCTGCTTACCTGAGTGTTGAGTTTGCAGCATGGATGAGATATGAGCTGTGATATTGGTAGAGTGAAAATTAGTAAGAGGGAGGAGAAGGGAAGTGCATCAGTGATCTTGTGTGGTTGTGCACCTACCCCAGGCAGAAGTCTCCATCTACAAGTCTGCCTGCGTTTCAGGTGACAAAGGGAATTGCAAGTAACAGTTGTCGAGATCATCCACCTTTTTTCATTTGCAGTACAGCAATAAGGCTGTGCTGAACTCTGGGCATAATCTTCGCTGCTGGTAGTGCTCTGAAACATAGTCATTGGCACAAAATGCAGCTATACAATCTGCATGGGGGGCTGAGTCACTGCTTTGGGTATTTCCACTGCGGAAGGCTTCTTTGGCTTGTTGTGAAGTACCTTTCTCTGGGAACTCGGGGCACTTGTGATTCTGAAATCAGGGCTGTCTTCTTGGCAGATAATAGGACTTTTAAAGGTGGTGGTGGTGTTTATTTGACCTGTACCCTACGCAGCCTGTGCTGTCTACCTGAAAGGCATCCTGTTTGTCTGTGCGCTTGTGGCTTAGGTACTGCCATTCCCACTCTTGCTTTGTAAGCCTACTGGATTGCTTATCATAGAATCATTTAGGTTGGAAAAGACCCTTAAGATCATCAAGTCCAACTGTTGACCTAACATTACAAAACAACAAACTTCCATTTCTAGATTATTTATCCCCACGTTATTCCCATGGATGTAATGTGGGGGATCCTGGAAACCATTTACAAAAAATGAATCATATACTGTGTGATGTACATGTACTGATGAATGATCTGAAAGAAATCGATCTTACTGGCTCAACAAGCAACTTTAAGGCACATGTATTTTTCCCTAGTTGAAACTGGGAAGGACTCAGATTGTAAAATTTAGTTGTCAATTTATGATGCTTTATTGGTGTGCTGGTTTTTATATATGTATGTAGGAGTACCTGAAAAAAAATGACATTCTTTTACTAAAGAAAATTGTAAATAATTCTAGAACTAGTTCTAGAATTCTAACATTAGTATTTTAACATTTTACAGGAAAGCTCACTTTTCAAATAGGCAGCTTCAGTTTCCCACAGTATGGTTCAGTGGTAGTTAGGGAGTTAAATTTCCATTTAATTCATTTGTTGACTTTTAAAAAATTTTAATATCCAATTACAATTTGTCATATAGTTTAGCAGCTAATGGGTTTTAAAGTCAGTACAGAAACATAGGTATATAATTTGAATTATACAATTCAGATTGAAAAGGCCACAACAATTTTATCTGGTCCTCTCTTCCTTTTGCCTAAGTCTAAGTGATAACAATATTTAGAATTCCTTCCAAAATGTCTTTGGAATGATCTTTGTCATTTCCCTGTGTAATCCTTTCCTATCCTTTCATCTTTTTACCTGTTGACCCCCTTTCTTGTCTGCATTATGTATGCTAAAACTCTGGCCTTTTTTTTCTGGTCATTGTACTATAAACCTGATTTTCAGTACCATGATTTACTGTAGAAACCTGTCTGTGGATTTTCATTCTTCCAAATTCTTTGCATGACCAAATGGGATCTAATTTTCAAGCCAAACTTTCATCAATATTTGTGTTGATTAATTTTCAGGCCTTAAATATCTCCTAATTTGATGACTGCAGTATTTCTTAGCCTCTTTAACAGTTCACCTGTCCTTTGTAGAAGGGGTTTTACATTGCTATTAGGCTAATAGTTATACATACTTTTCAAACAGGCACTCTGTGGTCAGCTTATTATTCAGATGTTTTTAAGTCACTGTAGGATCAGACAAAATGACATGGATTAGTTGCACATTAGTGAAGTTTCACAAATAGTTGTTATTGTAGTGAAAACAATAGCTGTAATTCAGTTTTTCTAAAAAGTAGACTTAAACAGGGGTAAATTGAACACGTAATGAAGTTAGGTGTATGCTTTCGAAGAACTGAAGTTATATTTTCAAATGAGTCAGCAGAAAGGATTACTGCTTCTAGGAGTTCTATTTTGGTGTCAAACTAAAGTATTTCCACTGAGAGTGATGGCATTCGGACTGAAGAGATGGCTTAAATATAGAATTGCATAGTGTGTAGTACAGGGTGATACCAAAATATAGAAATAAGTATTGGAAATTAAGCTGTGTTGTGGGTTATTGCACCTTTAAGTGATTAAAATCAACACACTAAATTTTCATAATGCTGGGTTTGTGCATCAATATTGAAATGTTTTCTTGTAAGTTGAATGTAAAAAAGGGATCCCTTTTATCTCTTAACTGCATACCTTCATCTTCCTGATTTGTGTACAGGAGGTTAGGGAACAGGAACTCTCTTAAACAGTAAAAGGAGGTAAAGATGCACGTCAACTTCTAAATGTAGTGGTTTTGGACAGGATTTTTTCTTGAGAGCTTGTATGTCCACCTGAAAATCACATTACAAGTCTCATGGCTAAAAGGGTGAAGGTACAGCAAAAACTTTATTTTTCTTCATCTGTAATGAACAGAAGAGTGAGTGTACAATAGCTCAGGAACATCTTTACTGTGAAGAAAATATATTTAGTACTTCTGATTTCAGAACAGTTTCACAATACTGCTTGTGTTAGTAGAGATAAGTCTTGTTTTGAATTGGATTTGAAAATGGTAATTTCCTAGGTTGGTGAAATTGTGCAACTAATGCTAAATTGAAAATTGAGATGGACATTCTGTCTTAAAAAAAATAAGACACTGGAGTTCTCTTAAAGGTCAATCATATTTAAAATTTTGCTACAACTTGAAACAGCTTTCACTCTTGGCAGTAAAAGACTAAGGAACTGCATTATGATTTTGAGTCTCTTCTAAAAAAGACTACCATTTCCTTTACTAATTTGATGTGATTCCTTTTCAGAAATGAAAATGAAAAGATCTTGTATACATAAGCACACCCAACTGTTTGATTTGCACCTACAGCTGGAACATTGGGAAGAATGTTCTGGGAATTCGTTATGCAAATACCAGACCAAGTGTCCCACTTTTTTTCAGAGTTACCATCTAGACTATTACCACAACAAATAGCCTTTTTTAACTAGAATGAGGTTTAACCAGCTGTAAAATTGATAATCAGTCATGGTATTTCAGAAACTGCAGTGTGAGTGGTTTTTGCATTGTCTGTGCAGTAATGAAAATCAAGTTCCTAGAACATTGAATGTACCTGAAATGTTGTTTTTAAACTACCAAAGAGAAATTTTATACACTTAGTTCCCTTGGTTTTGTTTTCACTGAGCAAGAGATGAAATTGTGTCTGGGAAAGAGGACACAAAGCAATATTGCACAGCCACCCATTCCATGCTGGAAGGATTATCATGATATGGAAGGGGAAGTGAAGTAAGGTTGGGCACTCAACCTTTATTCTATTATATTCTAAGTTTTGAAAATTTTCCCTCTTAATATAGCTGTATGTGTATGCAGTTGTAATGCCACTCCCAAGATTTACAAGTTAGCTTAAAATAGAATCATAGAATCGTAGAATCATTTAGGTTGGAAAGGACCTACAAGATCATCGAGTCCAACCAACATCCCTGCCCACTAGACCATGTTACA
>JAVJGG010000017.1:14834744-14862367 GCA_035590195.1 Aviceda cuculoides | reverse complement strand
CCTCCGGGACCTCCCCCGTAGCCCAGGATCGCCAGTAGATGATGGAGAGTGGCTTAGCAAGGACCTCTGCCAGTTCCAATGATGCAATATGACTTTAAAACTTCAGTAAATGGTAAATAGGTTTCTTGTTCTGTGTATTGCTAAGGTTAGAAAAATTGTTTTATACCACATAGGTCTGATGTTAAGTTCTTTCAAACGTTTTCTGCAAGCTCATAGCCTGCTTTATAGCAGTGACACTTGGTTTGGCTGTTGCTGGAGCTGGCATTTGAACCCAGCCTCCATTTTCTTACCTTTGAAGCAAGATACAATGTACCACTAGTTTCAGAATGGTTTCTCTTAGTCTCTGTTGTTGAAACTCTTTTCTTTTTCCTTGTGTATCTTTGAGTTTGGCACTTGATGTCCCCTTTTGTCCAGAGCATGTAATACTAAGGCTGAAGGAAAGTCTCTGTTTTATTTCTTTGTAACTACTTGTAGGGATTGAAGCAGCTTGTGTAGGAATAAAAAGACAGTTGCCCAAAGTAGTAACGTGAGAGTGGATCACTAATCAGGAGTTTGTCTAGCCTAACTACCCTGTTTCCAGCAATAGCTCAGAAGTGTCTGGGACGGAGTGCAGGAGGAGGACTCTTCCCATTGCATTCTGTCAGCCTGTGGAGACAAGGCAGCTCGGGGACTCTCCGAGGTAGACGTGGTGTTTTTCTGTCTCATAGCTCTTGACAGCTTTATCTGCCTTGAATCGAATAGCCTTCAGCCCAGTGTAAACTTCTTGGCAGTAGAAACCTCCTGTGGCAGTAAGTTCTGGCTTAACTCTGTGACATCAAAAAAACCCCTTCCTTCTGAGTGTCCTGCATGCTGGGTTCATTTGCCTTCCATCTTCCTCTTAATGGGGACCCAGCTAGCCAGTGAGTCTGAGTCACCGCATATGTAGGAGACAGGTTCCAGTTGATTGCCTGTGACACTGCCTGATGTTCTCTCTGCTTATTTCAATTTGTGCTTATGCATTAGGCATCTCTTAGATTAAACTGCAGTACAAAACAAAACAAAGTCATGATCTTCCACAGACAGGCCCCAGTCCATGATCAATGACACTGTGATAATACAATTCACGATGAAATATTGTTTCACAGAATAACCTGTCAGCTCCTCTAGCAGTGCCTAGCCAAATAATTTGTGGTATTTCTGGAGATTTACATGGCACCATGTCAGTAATTGAGGTCTGGTTGAAGCTGTTTTGAGAATTGAATAAAAATACCCATCATAGAATAATTTAGGATGCAAGAGACCTGTGGAGGTCTTTTGGACCAAGCTGCTGACATGTTCTTAAGCAGGTTCAATTAGATGATGATTAACAATTAAGTTTTGAAAATTTCCAAATACAGGATGCCACATCCTCTCTGGGCAGCCTGTTCCAATGTTTGGCCATGGTAGAAGAAATGTTTCCGTATAGCCATCTACAGTTTCCCAAGTGGCAACTTTTGTCTGTTGCCCTCTGCCACAGGGCCTACTGCCAACTCATGGCCAGCTTCTTGTTCAACAGGACCCTCAGATCCTTTTTCTCAAAGCCACTGTCTAGCCAGCAAGTGCCAGTGTCTCCTGGTGTGTGATGGTATTCCGTCCCGCATGTGGGAGTCTGCGTGTGTCATTGAAATGCATGATGCTCCTCTCAGCCCATTTTCCCAGCCTTTCCACGTCTGTCTGAATAGCAACTCTGCCCTCCAGCATATCAACTGCTGCCCCTGGTTGTTGTTATCCATGACGGTGCTAAAGGTACAGTGTGTCCTAGTTTTTGGGTCATTAGTAAAAACGTTAAACAATACTGGTCCCATTGTTAGTCCCTGGGGAATGCCAGTGGTCACCACCTGCCAAGCTGGATGTGGTACTACTGATCATGATGATTCTTTGAGCCTGATGGTCCAGCCAGCTTTCCACCCAACTGATCATTCACTTACCCAACTGGCCGATAAGATTACTCTAGGAATCCACATTGAATACCTTGCTGAAGTCCTGATGAACAACATACACCGCTCACTCTTTGGGCACTGAAACAGTCATCTTCTTGTAGAAGGCAATCAGGTTGATTAGGCACAATTAGCTTGTGATAAATGTATTCAGTTACCTTTTTCTTCCTGTATTTGGAAATGGTGTCCAGGGACCTGAAGTTAACTGGAATTCTGGCCTGTTGTTCTGCAGACCCTCCTTGTTGCCCTTGTTGAAGATGGGCATACTTGCCCTTTTCCAGTTAACAGGAACCTGTGTATGGAGCTGTGTATGTCCCAGGGGACAGCAGCAAAAAAGGCATCGAGTGCCTGTCTTCGATCCCTAAGTCTGCTACCCCACCGAGAAAGTATGCCCACATTTAGTTTCTTTTGCGACTGATTTATTCATAGAAGCCTTCCTTCTTGCCCTTCATATCCTTTCATTGCCAGGATCTGAACCTGTCTTTGTGTGCGAGGATATACATGTATGTGTGTGTATTCTGGTTTTCCAGAGGCAGTGTAACTCAAAATGCTTCCCAGTTTAAGAGAAACAGGTTTAATCACGGTCACTCAGGTATTCTATGCTCGGCACAGGATGGTTTACAGTAACTGAAGTGACATAATATGCTTATTGTATTATGGTCTAGTATGGCATTTGACTGTCTCACAAACACTGATAAGGTGATGTTTTCTCCCCACTGAAGCAAAGCTGAGGTGCTGTGTATTAACAGAAAAAGTATTTATTGATTATGGTTTGTCTGTTCAAGCTGCAATAGTTTGGAGTTTTTTCTTGTGTGTCTAGTATTGTGTAACATTTAGCTTATTTTTAAATACAGTTCCTTCTGATACAACTTGCAATCAGCATTCAAAGCTTCTGCAAATGGATTTGTAAAGCAGAGGGTATAACAGCACCCATTGACTGGAAGTTATGGCTAGATAAACAGATCAGAAATCAAGAGCTGTTATTTTTCCCAGTTTGTGGTCAACTGTGGTAGAAATTTTAAATTTTGTAATGAATTCTTCTGCTAGCAACTTCTAAAACAAAGTTTTGCAGTTGCCCTGATGTCTTTTCAACCTTACCTTAAGTAGATTTTGGTGACTAAACAAGTAACAGTTCTTCCATGACTAAATTAGTTTATTGATGAAGTAGTTGAAAAATCCTTCAGAAGAAATTTTCTGCTCTCTTCTGTGGCACTTCGCATCACCTCCTCCTCTAAGAAAGAAGGCCAAAGATCTTAATAAAGCCTACCCACAACTTTGGGGAGCAGTTGTTTGCAATGTGAAAGTCTTGACTGATCTTGTAGGTGAAGTAGCTAATTAATACAGATTTGTGTACAGAACAGACTTGTTGCTTAGGGAGTTGAAAAATGAGTAATTAAATCAGCAGAGGGGATCTGCAGAGAAGAAGTTCCTGTCAGCCACACTTGCTACTGTTTTACTTCATACTTTTTTACAATAAAGGAATTCCTTATTTAAGGACTATCTTTATCTTCCACTAGACCAGAATTTTTTGGACTCGATACAAAAACTGATTTTGATGGTGCCAACCAGCATATGCTCAGGTCAAAGGTAATTGTAGCATCCCAGAATAATTCAGCTGTGAAGACCTCAGGAGGTCTTCTTGGTTCAACCTGTGCTCAAAGCAGCTGCTTAATGTCTGTCCCAAGTGTTAATCTGGTCTCTTTTCTACAGGAGAGCCAGTTATGTGGGTCTGATCGGTGGAGGAGTGTTGGTTTTTTCCCTGGTTTTTTTTTTTTTGCCTTTTCTTTTTTGACAGGTATTTCAGCAATAGGAAGTTTCTCAAAATTATTTCAGATGACAAAGACAATCTTACTCTTTCTGTTCCAGACAAAAACATAGGAGATCAGACACTTCCAGTTGGACTTGTCAGGAAATCCAACATGTTCCATTCCAGGCCTAGAGGCTGAGGCTAGTGACCTCTTGAATACCTTTTTATTACTGAAATTGGTGAGAAAACTTCAATTCTTTGATAATACCTCATCATCACAGATTGTAGGTATGGTGGAATTATTACTCCAGTCAATGCCTAGAAGTGTTTGTATTTAGTTTTAGCAGAAATCATCCAGAAAACTTCCTGTTCTTCATTAAAACCTAGAATATTCCATTAGTAGTCCTGACACAGGAATTGGAATGGAAGTGTTATTTCTGTTATTTTACATATTTAAACATTTTTAATATTTACATATTTTAAGATATTTACATGTAGGCTTATTTTATGGGAAAATACATTACCTGTTTGAGAGACAAAATTAATAGTGAATTTGACTGCAGTCTACCATCATCAGTGAAGTCTGCTTCTAGGACGCATGTTGGACTGTGGAATAGTGTATCACAATGTATTTACCTGAGACCAAATATTCCACATGAATCTAATATTATGTATGAGATGGGAATTATGCTGTGTGAACACACTGTTCTACTAAAAAAAACCCCTAAAAAGCATTTCTTCAAATAGATTCCATGAAAATGATTTTTCAAGTTGTATGCCCTTTTTTATCAATAATAAAGAAGATCTGTATTAGCTAAGATTGTGAACAGATATAACTACTTTCAAGAATGTCAGACTTAAAAATAAGAGACTTGTATTTCAAGAAAATACCGTATACTTGCTAATTAAATAAAATCATAATAATTTCCTTTATTGTCAAATCCATTTCTGGTGAGAAAGCCATTTTTTAGGGCTGCTTAGTTTTTGGTGTTTTTTAAAATAAAAAAATAATCTCCTTGCCAATGAATAATGCATATATATTATTTAAAATATAAAAAATTGTTTTCCTGATGTTGATACTCTCACACCATTTCTTTCAGATATTGATGGTTGGTATAAATGGATGCACATACTCAATTTGTTTAAATTCCATCAATTTTCCTCCAGTGTCATTAGGTAGCTACTCATGCAAAGATAATCTTAAAATAATTGTTTTGTCCGTGTTACTAGACAACAGAGCAAGAGTAGTTTAAAGTTGAACAAGGTCTTTTGACTCATCATTATTTAAAATTAATTTTTACCCCTTTTGGTTTTTTTCCCATGTCTATTTAATTTTTCCTATTGTCTCTTACCTGCAAGCTCCCTTTTTTCCTGCAATTATTTTTACAACTATTGACTTTTCCAGAAGTTGTCCACGAAACACATCTGTGTGTTAATATGTGAACAGCAGCTAAATGGTAGGACTTCTCTCTGTTTTGACTATTTCTATTTGACTTAGACTTGTTTCTCCCCTGGAGTAGAAACAGTGCCTTTTTCTGCTGATGTATGGATCAGCGCATCCTGATACCTGATGGATTGGTCTTGGTATCTTGACCTAAAAAAAAATAAAGGAAATCCATCTGTGGCAATAAGTGTTCTGCCTTTCTCCATACTGCATCCAAATTCTGTACTCCAAAGTTAGATGTGATTTTTGACTCCTTCAGTTTTATTCATTACTTCAACTGGAAATCTGGGCTCATGGAATTATAGTGGAGTACAGCACTTACATTTCAAGAAGTATGTGGTGCAGCTGGTTAGAATATGCTGCTGACATAAATCTGAAGTTAGGCAGGAGATAACATGATAGGCAGGCTATTATTTATTGGGTTAGAAATATCCTAAAGAGTGATTTTAAACAGTTGCTGATATTTTTAGTATGGGGAAATTTTGTAATTATTTGTTTTGAATCAGTGATTAGAAAAATCAACTCCTTTTATTACTTCTAGTCAATCATGCATTTAGGGGAGGAGAATGCTAGATGGTATCTTGATTTTCCTTTCAAGCCTTGTTTGCAATTCCAGTTACTGTAAAACAGATTGTTATAATTTTTATTATTTGCTTTAATAAGTATTCTTTTTTAGTTATTAGATTGTTTTCTTGCATCTTATTTATCCAAGACTACTAAATAGATTAGTAAAAATGTATAATATAATGCAACCGTTTGCATTATATGAAGGAATGTGTAAGAAATATATTTATCCAAAAATAAGCTTACAGTGGAATTGAGGGATAAATGACTCTGATGGTGTAACATGCAATGGCTAGTTGCTGAAACTAACTTCACAGACTGAACTGTTTGAGGGTACAAAAAGATAAATAGAGTAATTTTCATGATGGAGAAGCAGGACTCTTATTTAATATGAAACAAGGATGGCCTTGTGGTCAAAACATGATTTTAAGAATAGACTGTACATCTGCCTCCTACCTCAATCACAGACAAGCTCCCTGACCTTTTATCTGTGTTCCTGGTGTTACCTCTGATTCCTGCAGCTGTAGCCTTTGAAAGCCCTGATCAGGAAAAGAAAAAGGAATAGGAAGCTGTGTCTTGCATTTGGATTTTTATGAAACAGCAGGTAATTCCACTTTTTCAGGATGTCAGAGAAACAATTCCAGGCACAGGTTTGCTTTCTGTGCATTTGTAAATAGTCTTTTTGCAGTTCTAGTACTTGTACTACTCTGCTTGATCACTTGAGAAATCTTCATCTGAACTGATGCATAAATGGCTTGCTGTGGGAGAGTAACAGTGAAAATTACCAGACTGCTTTTGCGCTCTTGTTAAGGAGCTAAGCTTGCTAATAAAGGCCTTGGAGGATTCCAATTAATAAGAAATTATCTCTAGTGTTACTTTAATGGGTTTGCAATTCTGGGCTTTGGTGCACATTAATTTTTTGAAAGCAATACAAATTCTAAAATCAAAGGTAGCTAAAGAGCCGGAAAATGTACAGCGACTTCAGATGAAAGCAGATTACGCTGAACTACTGAATTTTCCATGGCTACAGTGATAATCAGCAACACATGCAAGACCAGTTTTATTTTGTTAAGGCTTAGGGAGAAAATAACAACCACTGGTTTGGAGGAGATGATGTGCATTTTTGTAATGGTTAAATGTATTAATACATTAGGGTTTTTGAAGTGAATAATATTTTAGAGATTAAGTTGTATATTCACAGCTGCTGGCTTTCTCCTCTTTTTCAGTCCTCTCTCTTTGCCTTAATTTACTGCTTTTGTGTGTTTCTTCAACTAATTTATGAAGAGTTTCCAGATAGGCTTGGAAGGAATTTTAGAGATCACTAGTAAAGTCCTCTTCACAAAGGTAGGATCCACAGCTGGATCTACTGTAATAAATATTTCTCTAACTTGTGGATCTCTTGTGAAGGTGATTTCTCAGCTTCACTGGGTTAGTATATTACATCAATTCCTCACTACTGCTGTTTAGAATTTTTTTCCTAATCTGTAACCTAAATCTTCACTCCTAATTCAGCTAATTTTTTACGCTGTTTCTGGGGATGTGAGGAAATGTCCATCAACATTGCTCATAACAGCTTTTTATGTTGTGAAGGAAGTTGTCCTGTCTTCTCTTAGGCTAACCATTTTTAAGACTAAAATCTCTGGTCTTGACAGTCTTTCCTAGCACAAATTGCTTATCACTTCCCTGCTCTTGTTAACTTCCCTTCAGTTCTTCTCCAGCTTGTCTTTTGCAGTCCTCCGTATAGGGATTCACAAAGTTGGACACAACATTCTGGCTTAGGCTAAAACAATATCAGCAAATGATTTCTGATCTTTATTTACAAAAGAACCTTAGTTCTCTGTGAGGTCTTATACAATGCATCTGCTGTTTATGCATCCTAGATTGGACTTCTAGTCTGCTATATAACGCTGTGTCTTTTTCTGTTATCTTCCTGTTTACTCTTTATTCCCATTTTCACATTCTGTGCATTTAATTTCTTTCAGAAGCATATGTTGGTGGGTTTTTCCCCCCCTCTTTCTGTGCTTATCCTTTGAATTGCATCTGACTGTATTTTTTTCAGTTTTTTTCCTTCACTTTGAGATAATTTTAAATGCAATAAAAGGCATGTGCTCAGAACTCTGGACTTCGTATCATTTGCTGATTTGTATTTGTTCTTAATAGATAAGTTTCTTATTCCATTGCTTTTTTATTCTGTTGCATTCGTGGTAATGAAAATATTCTGTAGAACTGGAACGGGACAAACCCAGGGGAGTTTCTTTTTGACACACTTCTCCAAGCCCTGATAATTACCAAACTCCTAATAATTACCTTTTGGACATTTTCTCCATGATTTCCTATACAAAAACTATTGTTTTACTTTGCTAATGACAATGGTTAGTCTTGTGTTTTATTCCTATGTTAAGATGCTGTGCTTTTTTGATTACACTGTATGTTCTGCCAGAAATCAGTTACATGACACTATTTTATTTTTGAGAAGAATACAAAAAATTTTAAACCCTGGATCTTACATGTTAATCTTATAGGTGTTTACAAATCAATTAATGTCTTGTTCTAACACCCTCTCCCCAAGTTTGGAAAGCTTTCCTCCTATTAACGTTAGTGCTTCGATTTGCCCTTTTCAGTCCTGATGACTTCTCCTGTTCTCCTGAGTTATCACAGAAAATTAAGACAGTCTTCTTAAATATTTTAGACTGAATGACAGTTGGTCTTGCTGTCCTCAGCACATTTCTTCATGTGTAGTGATTTTCTTTAGGGGTTTTTTTTCATTCTTATCCCTTGTAAATAAGTCCAGATATGTAACATTTAAAAAAAAAAAAAAAACAAAAGTTGAAGAAAGCATGAAAAACTGAAGCCTTCTGTGCCCTCTTTGCCTTTCCAAACTCTTAATGGACTTTTGTTAATCATTTTTATATAATCTTCCATTATTTCCTCTTGTCCCTTCTAAACTGCAACTCATTATACACCTTTGCCTTTCTGATCTTTATTTTCATGCTTTTGCTGTTCCATAGTGTTGTTCCTTAAAGTTCTTGTTGCATATTGAACAATTTTGTGATTATTCTTTTGTTAGTATTTAAGGATGAAGCTATTTTTGGTCTGCTGTCATCCTGTCATTACAATGGAACACTTTGACACTGTGCCTTTCAAATAGCAAGGTAAATTGTATAAAACCATTAAAATATGCGTGTAGGATGTAGCACATGAGATGATGGTCCTTGAGGAGTATTGCTTGTACAATGAAGAAAAATGTGCATTTATTCAGTAGTAGGCAACATTAAAATCATTTCAATAATTTAAATAATTTCAGCATTTGTTTACCTCCAAATCAGATTTTAAGTAAAACCTAAACCTGTTGTGAAGTATTTACATGCTTATTTGTGGACAGAAGCTGCTTTTAGGTTGCTAAAGTGTACATAGTCAATACTGTTAAAACTTTAAATCTGTTAATTAATTAAGAACTATTAAAGAACTTCTAGAATAGCAAGGCCTCCCAACAGTAAATGTTGGCTACATTATCATGCCCTGAATTATTCCTTCACATACAAATTATGCTTAAGTAAGAGAAAAATGAATTGCAACATACCCTAATGATCATGGAGTAGGATAAGCTTGGGAAAATGGTATATTTGCCTTGCATATGACCTTTAAGTTGTTTTTCGTATTGTATGCTCTTACTGAGTTGTTCACCTCATATTCAAAAGTAGCTTCTATGATATGGAAAGAAGTAAACACTCAGGAAAGACCAGAATTATTTAAGAGTCCATTTGGCATATGGAAGAACATAGTGGGGGTTTAATCCTATTGGAGAGTTATTAGATGGTCAGTTCCTGTGTGCATAGATTTAGCAAGTTCTGCCTTAAAAAGCATGTAGGTCAAGTTAGAAAAATATAATCTGAAGTTACAGACTTTTCCATCCTTACTTTCCACTGCAGCATACTTTATTAAATTTTATTTGAGGATTTGGAAAGGCGAAGGAGTAGTGTTTTCATTTTCTTACATGTCATGGCTTAATGAAGTTTTCATAGAAACACATAGGTTTGGATTGGAAGGGACCTTGAAGGATCTGTCTAGTCCAACCCCTCTGCCATGGGCATGGACATCTTTCACTTGATCAGGTTCCTTATGTTTTTCAGTTATTGCAGGATTATGAATTGTTTCCTGAAGCAACTGATACCTCATCTGTTCGGTCATCGTACTTTTTGGTTTGAGTTTTACTTTTTTCTCATCATGAAAGTGAAGAATAAATCAAAGTAGCCAAAGCTGTTGTGACACCCTGTGGACTTTACGTGTACATATCAATGTTAGACAGGTTCAGCTATTTTAATTTCAGAAATTTGTGTCAGCACAACATGGTTTAATTTGGTGAGGGCTTCAGTGGGATTGTCTGGAATTAACATTGAGCTCATTATTTAGAAGCTACCATTATTTTTCCCTATTGCTGCCCCTTTTGTCAGAGAACAACATAAACATTTAGTTCCCGTATTTCCTGAACTTTTCTTGCCTGTTTTTTCTTTGGTTCATTCAGGTCTGTAACAGTGTGGGCTGCATACTGGGAAAGCCAGGCTCCGTGTTGTCCCTAGAGGTGGTGGCTGCTGCCCGAGTGGCCAGGAACTCTTTTCCTGGTGTAGGAGGGTATTGCAAAAATATCAAGTTTGGACTTTTTCTCTTGGAAAACAATCTGTGGAGAACATTTTAGCGTGTTTGCCATGAGCAAAAGGCTTTTGATGGGGGCAGAGCTGTCTTTGCCAACAGTGCGTTTGTTTGGAAGCTGCTATTTTTGGCCTCTTAGCTTCTGAGACTTTTGTAATAGCAAAAAGAGGAAGCGAACAGTGAAATCACTTTAATAACATATTTCCTGGTTGAAGTGACTTATCTGTGAGGCCTAGACAGAGGAGATGTCATTTCCTGGATTACTTCTCTTCAATTCAAACGGTCTGTTCTACTGTGTAATCTTCTGACCCAGCTTCTTAATTGTAGTGTAATTTTCCTGGTAAGTAATGTAAACTAGGTCTTTTAATGAAAATGTAAAGCTTTAAGGAAGCACCTTTTGACAAAACACTAATGTGCAAGACAAGTCTTTCATAAACTACATATTGATATGAACTTGAAATCCCTTACCTTAAAATTATGTTCAAGAGCATAAAATCTTGTCTTTAAAAGAGTATGATAATAAGGTTTGTTCACAAGGATAAAAAAAAATTGACACTCTTTCTATGCTTTGTGATGCTGATACTACTCAGCTCTATTAGACACCAGCTGTAGCTGACCATCCTCAAGAGTTAGGAGACTTCCACATAGTTAAGAATAGGCAGTTGCGCTTTTCTCAAATTTCGGTTTGTTAATAGCTACTTGTGAAAATTGTTACCAGAAGTCCATGAAGAGGAGACAGAAAGAGCTAATAAAAAAATTAGCTGCAAATATGGTTCTCAGTTTTTATAGCCCACAAAAAGGCTGTGGAATTAGAATGACATAGGGGAAAATCAGTAACATCTGAAATGATAATATATAACCAATATATAAATTGGAAGTTACAGTTGTTTTGGACCTTGTAATTCAACTTTACTAAAATGTCTGCCAGGGGTGATAACTTTAATCTTTTCCCTGACTTTGTGCATAAGATATAAGTAGAGCACACTATAAATGTTTTACTTGGTCTACCTATAAAATATCTTTGCATGAAAAGCATTAAAATATCAGGTGACCTTGTGTCCCGTCCCCGTCCCTCCCACACAAAAATATGAAGAACAAAAATACGCCTTATTGATTTTTGCTAGCACAGAGTGCTTTTACATTTCCCTTCAAATGTCTACCAGTTGTTAGTGATCATTAAAATGTTTCAATAGCAATGAAAGAAGAATGTAAAAGGAGTGACAAATAAGGTATTAGACTGTGAAGAGAGAAATAGAGTAAGAAGGTGCTCAGAGCTCTAGAGAACTAGTTTTTATTTTTGAATCTGTGCAGTAGAAATGAGAACTGTAATTCATCAGGAAGAATATGTTCAGGACCAATTGTGAAACTCTAATTCCATTAAGAGATTCTAAAGAGTAATTCTTACTTTGATACTGTAAATTGATACTGTAAACTACAGTCATGTATTAATGCAGTTATATTGCACATATATTAATGAAAGTGTAGCTTCAACTCATATTTGATGTTGGAGTTAGGTGTTTTGTGTAGACTACCAGCTAATTGGAATTGAGACTTCATTGTGCTAGGCAAAATTATAAACGATGGCCCAGCTGTTCTCCATCAAGGCATACAATATGTTCCTTTTCTACATGTTGCAAGGTGAGGATCTATATTTCTGCTGACACACTGTGCTACAGAATGACATATCCTTTTTTGAAGGTAGCGTTTGCTAAATAAAGAGTTCAATATTACAGATTCTATTACGTTATTTTGCAGGAAGTCACCTCAAGTCAGTACTTTCCGTTGGATTTGTCCAGGTTATTGGTCAGTTCCTGTGCAATTCATGCAGTGACTTAATCCATAAGTATTTAACTACTTTGTTACTTTGGTTTGGTTCTACTGTATCTTTTGTAAAAATGTCATTGAATTTAAGAAAAAGTACTAAGTCTTCCATCCCTCTGAAAGATGAGTACAATGTCCTGGTGCATCCCTCCTTTGTCCTTAGTGGGTCTTGCAGGAACAGTTATGGTCAAGGCTGAAATAATGCCTATAAATATTGTTCTTAAAGTAACTAAGATTGTTAGTGTGTCTTCTTTACTGACTTATCTTTTTGCTTATTAACACTGTTTTATGTTTCTTTTTGTAAGGAAGTTCTAAAATGTGATGTGTAAGACCTTCACACAGTTCATGTTACATAAATTGAAGAGTAAAATTCCACCTTTTCTCTGTGCAGCAGTGGAAATATTGTAAAAGTTACAACACAGAATGGTTGAGGTTGGCAAGGACCTCTTGAGATCATCTAGTCCAACACCCCTGCTGAATGCAGGGTCAGCTAGAGTAGGTTGCCTAGGACCACATCCAGTCAGGTTTTGAATATCTCCACTGATGGAGACCCCACAACCTCTCTGGGCAACCTGTTCCAGTGCTTGACCACTCTCACAGGAAAAAAGTGTTGTGTTCAGGTAGAATTTTGTGTATTCTACCTTGTGCCCATTGTCTCTTGTCCTGTCAGTGAGCACTACTTTTTCTTCATTCCCTCCCATCAGGTACTTATACACATTGATGAGATCCCCTGCCCTGAGTCTTCTCTTCTCCAGGCTGAAGAATCCCAGCTCTCTGAGCCTTTCCTCTTATGAGAAATGCTCTAGTGCCTTAATCTTCATGGCCCTTTGCTGGACTCGCTCCAGTAAGTCCCTGCCTTTCTTGGTTTGGGGAGCAGGAGTGGACACTGCATGCCAGGTGTGGCCTCACTAGGGCTGAGTAGAGAGGAAGGATCACCTCCGTTTGCCTTCTGGCATCACTTCTCCTAATGCAGCCCAGGATGTTGTTGGCCTTTTTTTCCTGTGAGGCTGCATTGCTGGGTCACAGTCAGCTTGTTGTCCATCCGCCAGGACCCTCAGGTCTTTCTTCGTAAAGCTGCTTTCTAGCTTGTCAGGCCCCAGCCTGCACCTGGAGTTATTCCTCCCCAGATGCAGGACTTCGCATTTCCCCATGTTGAACTTTGCGATACTCCTCTCTGTCCAGTTCTCCAGCCTGTCGAGGTGCCTTTGAACGGCAGCACAATCCTCTGGTGTGTCAGCCACCCCCCAGTTTTGTATTGTCTGCAGGGTGCAGCAGGGGTAATGAAAGTAATTAAGATGTTAAGCAGTACTGGCCCCAGTGTTGAGTGCTGGGGTCCACTACTAGTGACTGGCCTCCAGCTGGACTTTGTGCCACTGATCACGATCTTCTGGGCCTAGTCTTTCAGACAGTTTTTAATCCACTTCATTTGTCTAACTTGTACTTTGTCAGCTTGTCTATGACACTTCACAAGACACTTTCATTTGTTAGGAAGTAAAAAAAAAATAAATTGCAATCAAATGTCTTAATTTTGAAAATGTGCTTAATCATTAATGTTTTTTGCAGTGAAAAGTGACATCTCCACAGGTGAGGTAGTCTTATTTGTGCATGTGCATATTTAGGACAGTCTGACATTCAAAACGTATTTAATAATCTTGGGCCTTGCCTTTAACTCTATCCAGGTAGATATATTATTAGAATGAGTATAATAATTTTAGTGATGTTTGCAACAAATGATCCCTTCCCAGATATATTGAGGAAAAAAACCCATAAAATCAGCAGCTTGTTAGCTATAGACTCAGTTATTAAGAAGACTGAAAAGCTGTCTAGTTCTATTGGCTGCCTATTCATAAATGTGATGTGGTCTCTGACTTAAATCTCTGTGATGCCCTGTCAAGGCTTGAAAACCTGTAGAAACAGTCTCAGGATTTTGTTCTTAGAGCAATGAACAAAGCTGCCAGTTCAGGCAGAACACTGGAGGTGCTGGCTATGAATGGAGTCTCTGGCTCTTCTTAGTATCTGAAACTAATTTTTATTTTTATTTGTCCCTGTGTAACTGGAAAGGGCTTTGTGTTTTTAAGAGTAATTTGTTAAGTTTTTCTAGGTTGCTGAAAGGTGGAATTGAATTAAGTCTTGCAACAAGTGTTTTAAAATACTATTTTTAGTTTAGATTTTGGTGATCTCATACCTTGCCATTTTAAGAGGTCTCAGTTGTTTTCTGTGGAGGCATCAATAATTGGTAGCAGAATGGCATGTAGAGTTCTGGCTTGTCTTCTGTTGAGTCACTTAGAAAAAGTAATTGAGTCTTGTGAGCTTGAATTATGTTGTGAACTGTCTTTTTAAGTTTAGGTCATGTCTTGCTTCCAAGAAGAAAAATGTGCAGTTGGTTTTTGAATATCCAGAACGAGAAGGTAGAGAGACTGTGATCAAAGCAATAATAAGGATAATACAAGCATAAAGTTTTTGAACAGGCAGGAAAAGTGTAACAGAAATAAGAAAAACAGATAGACTGAACTGAGTATCTTAAATCAGTGTTTAATGAGTAGAATTACTTACTGGTTAAGATTAAAACTACTACTACAGTTTAAGTCCCAGTGCCACTAATCAGTGGTAATGTGTCTGTAATGTTTATAGATCAACTTGGAGCCAGTCAGTGTGTGTTAGCTCCTGTGCTGGTTTATAAACATACTTGAGAGCTTGTTTGATTTGCCTACTAGGAATGTAATGCGTGCTTGGAATATTACATAATCAGTCTCAGTGTAGTAGTTTTAAGAAAGTTGTTAATTAAGATTTTAGAACTCATTTAACTTGTTTTAATTTTTTTTCAGGATGGCTTGAATTCTTTGGTCCTTGATCTGGATTATCCAGCGCTGAGGAAGAACAAGAACATCGATAATTTCTTAAATAGATGTAAGTTGCAGGTGGCCCTTAAACAATAATGTTGTGATCTCAGTCATAGGAAGCTGAGTGGTCAGAAATGCATTGCTGATTTTCATTTTACTATTTTTTTGTAACTCTGAGCTTCTATATTCAGCAGGCTTTGGAAGACCATTTATTACAGAGAAGTATCATTTTGGGGAGTCATTGTATTGCTGAAAATATGTTGGAAAATACCAGCTGTAGATTGTAATTTTTCCAACAGTTGGAAGAATCCTTTTACGTTTTTTTTTATCTTAAGTATGTGCAGCGACACAATTTGCAAAGCATATCCCAGTTATTATTCTTTAGAAATTAATTAGTCAAAATGTCAACATTGTATATACAGTCTTATTTAATTTATAGAGAAGCCTTATGTTGATTTTTAAAACTAAATTATTGTACCTTAAAATCTGTTGGTGCATTTTTGAGCCTTTGTATAAATTTTTGTGATTCTTCCCAAATTAATTGTAGACAGGATCTTGGAGTTTGACTGTATGAAAATGGAAGATAGTTACATCAGAGTAGCTGTATTTTGTCTTTTTGAAGTGTTTTCTATACGTGTATATAAACAAGTTGGTTTTTTCTTGTAAAAATAGTAGATTATTTGCTTTAAAATGTGAGTTGCAGTGAGTAAACTGTCTTAGAACAACTATACTTTGTAGTGAGCTTATTTTGAGATATATGTATATATTTTTAAACCTTTTCTATTGCGTATGTTGAGGTTACTGCAGCTGCAGTCTTATCAGCAACTGTTCTTGATTCTTTACTGGTAAGAGCTATGTGTGTCTGCCCTCCATTGCTCTGGTTCTCCTTTGAATATCTACTCATGCTCCTCAGTTAAACGGTGGCTGGTGTAGTCATTTGTGGTGAGTTCCTATGTTTGGAATTCAGTGCTTCTCCATGAGGTTTAGCAGAGCCCTATAGCTGGACATACAGCTTTACAGTTGCCAGTAAAGTCTCATTTGGAGAAGTCACTGAAAACAGAATAAATAAGAAACAGCAGATTACGAAGGAGAGGCTACCTTGGAATTTTTCTCAGTTTGAGTTCAAAGGAATTCAAGCAGATATTTATGAAAGAAAGGTCAGGAGCAGCATTTTAATTAATTTTGTTACCTGAACTGTGCATTTTAAGTGTGATGTGAGGGGAAAAGCCTTATCTGCAGCAGATATGAAAATGATGTAAATGATAGTATCAATAACTTCTATGAGCTGTTCAGATTCACCTTTACATTGCAATACTGTTTTTGCAGTACGACAAAATTAGAAACCTTTTTCTAATCAGAAGATGAAAATCTTCTGCCTATTAAAAATAGCAGCTATGGGAAAACAATTTAATCTTGGGAACAGTTTTTTTGTTTTGTTTTGTTTTTTTCTGCAGCCTCTGAACATTCTTGTTGTCTGTCTGCCTTTTTCTGGAGGCTGTTGCTCCTTCTCCTATTCTAGGTTCTGTCCCATTGTTGTAGTAAATATTATTAAGCATCTGATGTGGCCTGCAAGCTACCAGCAATGGCAGAAACCCAAAAATATAGTCTTGTTCATAATTTTATTACAGCCTTTTTTTTAAAATCAGCTCACAGTTTACAGTTGAAATAGCCAGATGCTAGTTAAAGAAAATTCTGAGATGTGTTACAAAACAATTCACAGTAGTTAAATAAGAGTTTTCAGGGGTGCACTTCATCCTTACCTGTTGAACTTTAAAACAAGCATGTAAGAGCTGACTGTTTTGGCACATACGTTGTGAGGCCATGCATCTCTTAAGTCACCCATGTAACTTCTCTCCTGTTTCTGTACTGCCTGGGAGAGAATGAAAAATAGTACCGCATATCTTCTGTGATTTACATTTTAAATGAAAAAAATCTGAAATGAGAATTTTGTAAACTTTTGAAGCTGATAATATTTTGGCATTGCAACTGAAAGAATCGGTCCTGCCACAGCGATTTATTTCAAAGTTCTTTCTGACACAGGTGTTTGTGTGGTTTGTTATGAACCAAATTGGGGAACTGAGCAGAATTAATGCAAAGAGTGGTGTGGTTAGTTGGTTTGTTTCTTTTTGTTAAAACTAGTGAGGCAAAAGAAAAGCAAAGACCAGTTTCTGATTTTCATTTTGCTTCACTGATATTTGTGCCAACACAAAGGGAGCTGCTTGGGTGCAGGGGAAAACAGGACAACTGGGTTGTTACTGGCATTACCATTTAATGCGATTTAAAGATGTTGAACCCATAGCTCATGTCTTTTTTGGAAACTTCTGAGGGTAGCAAGTGTCAGCAGAAAGGCAGAGTGTACGTGTGCTTGCTGAAGCCTCTCGCTACCTTGGACTTGGAAGAAGGGTTGGGAATTGTATTAATAATTTATGGAACAGTAAGCTGTTGCTTTCTTAGGTTAGGGAACAGTGAGTTCTTGTCTCTTCTGATTTTTCTCAGCGTCTGAAGAGCTGTAGCAAATGCCTAGATGAGAACTACTGTCAAAAGGTTTTGACAGACTCTGATGCGTGGTCTGTGCTGGGGGCCTGGAGCCTGCATCACTCCTCAGGGCGTCCAGCGGCAGCCGCAGAGAGGTGGCAGGGCCGTCCTGTGAGTTAGCACTCTGTAGTGCAAAGTGAAGCAGCTGGGGGGGAGTCGTTGCTTACAGTTGTTCTAATCCATATTACACAAATCTTCAAAAATTGTGAAGAACACTGCAATAATCATCACACTTTCAGTTAATTTAATCACTTAATTCTTCCACAATAACACTTTGAGCAGGAAAATTTTTCTTCTGCCATAATTCCCAGGGGTTTGAATACACCCTACTTCAGACTTACTGCAAGTCATTACTAATCAGGTTAATGTTTTATTAATAGCTTATTTTAATTTAAAAATGAAATGGTTTGCATCTCAGCTGAGACATTAATTGATATTCAGCTCAACTTAAACTTTCAAGCTGAAACTCAAATGTTTTAACTCATTTCACAAAGCTTCAATTTATTAACTGCCCATACTACAGGAGTTTGGTATGTACTGTTTCTGTAACTACTTTACAGAAACAGCCTCTTCACGTGTTTAATATGCAAGAAAATCTATCATTGCCTGCTTTCCCTTACTATTCTGATTTCTTACCTCTCGCGCTAAGGCATTGAACCAAAGTAGAACATGTGTTTATTGTAAGAGGCACATAAGTACCTCATATAATACAACCATTCCTTTTCAGTCTTCTGTATTGCTTTAATCAATTGTTAGGATTCTGGTTAAATTGCTGCTTTCTTGGAGTATTCATGGGACAGGAAAGCATAATGTAATATTTAATTCCCAAAACAATGAGAGGAATCTCATAGTCCTCTGAGAGCAAAAACTAACTTGCTTGTTTTAGAAAAGAAGCTTGAGCTTTCCAGCATGGGCTTGGTGTAACAAATCTTTCCTGGTCTTTTCTTTTCCTCTTCTGTCATCTAGGCTATGACAACAGGTTGAGTAAATTCTTCCAAGACACTTTCTCTGCCATCTGAGATTTGCCAAGCGTTGAAATATGTCTTAGTGGCTTGTGCCTTTTTTGGTAGTCTCCCATGCAGGTACTACATAGTCTGCTAGCTGCTTTAACTTCTGGGAGAAGAAAGTTAAATAATTAAGCAACAAGTTTAAGCAACAGATAAAAATATTTAATAATTTATAATCTTATCATCAGGAATAGAAGGGCATGAAGAATGGATTTTGAGGAAGTCCCAATAGCAGCACAGGGAGTGGTGCCATCAACGGGCCTGGTACAATCCAGAAGCCTTGACTCCCTAAATGGATCAGTGACTTTCTCCTACGCATTATCCAGCATCCCTCAAAAATTGGAAACCTCTATTGTTAAAATTATTTGCTCATGTTTTGGGTTTTTGAGGTTGGCAAACTTCTAGAGAGTAATGGCAATGGACATATTTACAGTAGAAGGAACAACTTTTAGTACAGGTGTGTCACTCGTGCAGCAGCTTTGCTAACCGCCTGAATAAACTTCCTGGAAAGTTGCTTTTGCCATTTTTCTGTCCAAGCAGACACTGCTTATTTGGAAGATCTATCTGTTAAGATTAACTTATTGCAAAAGTAACAGTTCTGTTTCCTTCCCTCACATTTTGTTACATTGCTTGAAGTTGCTAAATCATGTGCCAGTCATGCAGTTACCAACAGAAATGCATTACCTGGTGTGGTGTTAATGCCTATTGTGACTGTAATTCTCTGTGCTCCATGCTTCCTGTCACTGACAGAGACGAAATGTCAGATGCCAAGAAGAATCTTAAAAATTTAGCACACCGTAGAACTTGCATTAAATTAAGGACCTAATTGCCCCTCTGGTTTTCTCTTGGCTTCTTTAAGGCCACTCCTTGTCAGGTCTTTGCAGTTGCCTCGGCAGGTTAGGCTCCAGTTCCATTCTTAATGATACTGTTCTGGTAAGAGTAGCAATGGAAAAGGTATTATATAAGCAACTTTCCCAACCAGAGTATGAATTAGAGCCACGGTGTTTAAGACAGAATGTGTTAGATGTAGAAACAAGTTATGTGTCACTGTTACTAACTACTTTTCCATTTGAGTACTTGGTAGATACAAAGCAATTCAGTTCTGCCATCAGGGTTACTTTCATTAGGTCAGGGATGTGTCTTCTGCAAGTCAGAGGACTGCTGCTGTCAGTTTTCCTATCTTCCACTCCTTTGTCTATGCAAGACAAAATAGTTCTTGTGTCCCCCTTTCTTTTCTCTGGAGGGGGAAATGCTAGCTTGCCTGAAGTTATGCCTTCTAGTTTCTGCTGCTTCTGCAAGGTCTCCAGCAGCTTCTTGTTCCTCACACACTGTGGACCAGATAATATGTATGCACCCCTAATTACTTCAGTCTTTCTGTTGTACTTTTTGTTGGGTTTTGGGCGGGTGTGGGATTGCAGCACTTCCTGGCTGTACTTCAGTTTAAGTTCTGGCTAGACTTTTGCCTAGGGCAGCAACTTTTGACTTAATGTACTCCATAGCAACACTCATTGACTGACTGTGTCTGGTCTGTGGGGATAAAATTGCACTCCCTTGCATTTTTATTCCACATATGTACACGCCCCAGAACTGCCTGATACACGTTCTTAACTTTTAAGAAAATAACCTGGATATGAACTTTTTTTTTTTTTTTCCCCCCCTTAAAGAGCAGAAAAGCTTGGTTTTCTCCTCCTCCCCACTCCCCTTTACTCTTCTAGTCAGGTATTTATTCCATTTTCACAAGCACTTGTAACCTTCAGCCACATTCTTGCTGCCAGCTGTCAGCAACTGACTGAAACACTCTGCCCTTTCAGAAAGTGAAGCTTCATTGATTTAAAGGTTATAGGGCTATTTTCAAGTAGTAAATCAAAAGCTGTCTAAACTCTTGCTATCCAGCATTCCTGGTCCTTCCTGTGTTAAAGAAGAAACCTGAGTCACGGGTGATGACATTCTCACATTTTAGGACTTTTACTCAAACGTCACAATATTTCTATAAGATTCCATTATATTCTGGGGCTGGGGGGGTCCATCTAACGTCTTCTTTTAAACCTAACATTTTTCTTCTGCTGGGCTTCATAGGCTGCAAGATGCAATCTGTGGTACCTGTATGCACAGATACCACAAATGTACAAACTCATCTGTGTGAAACCTTCTGAAAATTCAGTCCTCTACTAAAAGGATAGTGTTCGAAAGGTCTCCTGCACCTTGAATTAGATCATGTTATGTGATACATGAACTAGATCATATGATCCAGCATGTTGCAATTATGACATTGCCTCAGGGTTTCTCTGAGCTTGCCTTCTTGCAGCACATTTTTCGTTTCAGGTTAGTTCCATGCTTTGATTACCTGTTCCATATCAGTTAAATTTTGTGACAAAATAGGCAATCCATCTGTATAACTGATACCATCACGACATCTGCATCCCTAGATGGTGATGATTACTTTTAATGAAGATTATTAAGTCTTAGTTAAAGGAGTTAGGAGGGGCGACCTCATTGCTCTCTCCAGCTTCCTGAGGAGGGGACACAGAGAGGGGGGTGCTGAGCTCTTCTCCCTGGGATCCAGTGGTAGGACACGTGGGAATGGTTCAAAGCTGCGCCAGGGGAGGTTCAGACTGGACATTAGGAAGCATTTCTTTACTGAGAGGGTGGTCAAACACTGGAACAGGCTTTCTAGAGAGGTGGTCAATGCCCCAAGCCTTGTCAGTGTTTAAGAGGCATTTGGGCAATGCTCTTAATAGCATGCTTTAACTTTTGGTCAGCCCTGAAGTCATCAGGCAGTTGGACTAGATAGTCATTGTAGGTCCCTTCCAACTGAAACAGTCTATTCTGTTTATCTTTTAGTAGAGCAAGTAGGATTTCTCCATCCTCAGCATTTCACAGGGATGATAGAACTCATAATTCCTCAGTTGGTATCTCATTTGCTTACTTCATATATTGGGTTTTTCATTGCTTAACTTCAGTGTGTAATGCTTAAAGAGTTTTGCTGGAGCTCCATTAACATTGTTTATAATTTCTGTGTTACATTTTGAACACATAAGTATTCCTGTGAGTTTCTGACCAATAATGGAGCTATGTAAAACTACACCCTACTCTTTCAACATGTTTAAATCCCTGCCGTCTCACTTCACACATCTGAAGACATTTGAAACATTTCAGAAACATTTGAAAATAAATTCATGTGATTCCCGTCCCTCATGAGGTGTAACATTGAGTTCAAACATGTAATTGCACATTCTCTCTGACTTGAAATTTGACGATATTCTTTCTCAGCTGCTGCTTCCTGTGAATTTGCATTTGTCCTCCTTGTCTTGTGCCAGAGCTTCTGATCTGCAATTAAGTAAGCTTACAAGCATAGTCTTCCCTTCTCAAATTGCAAAATTAGTTCACATCATGAATGAAATAATAAACTTGGTGTGGGTGAATCACTGTTGCTGTCCTATGCTTCCTGTCTAAGCTTTCATGTTTCACTTTAGAAAACGGCCTCAGAATTCTCTCGACTACTTTTCCTGTTCACACTCTGGATTACTTCACAGTCTTACTGGTACACTGAACGTAGCAGACTTGTCTGCTTTCAAGGTTTTAGGTGCCTCTGTCCTTACAACTTCACTAGCAGACTCTTTTCCCTCATTATTAACTTTCTTTTTCTTTATATCTCTCCCCTTCCCCTTCACACCTAATCTTTCCCTCAGAAGAAGAATTTTTTAGTTGCATTTTTGTGTTCCACAGGTTAGGAAGGACCTCTGGAGGGCAACTGGTCCTACTCTTTGCTCAAAGCCAAACCAGTTTTGATGTTAGATCTGGTTGTTCAGGTCCTTGTGCAGCTGCATTTTGAAAATTTCCAAGGACGGAGGTTTTGCAGCTCTACCAGACAGTCTGGTCCATTCCCTAATTCTGGGGGTTCTTTTCCTACTAAGTAGGATTTCTGATGTTGCAGCTTGCCTGTTGCCTCTTGTCCTTTTGCTTTGCACCTCTTAGAAGTAAAACCTCCTTTCAACTTCTATTGAGGCCAACCATTTAGACTTCCCAAAGCTGAACAATTCCAGTTCTCTCAGCTTCTCTATGAGCATCATATGGTCCCCACCCTCTAAGCATCTTGGTGGCCTTCCATTAAGGTAGGAAATGTTTTGATATTTTTCTTGCACTGAGGAGCCCAAACCTAGACATAGCATTCTGGATGTGGTCTCACAAGTGACAGAGGGGAAAACATCACTTTCCTCAACCTACTGGCTATGCATTTACCAACATAGCTTTGTATGCAGCCAGTGCAAAGGCTTGCTGCTCGTGCCACTTCGTTCATCTTGTTGTCCACCAGGGCTCTCAGGTCATCTTTCTCAAGGTGCCTTCTAGCTGGTGAGTGCCATCCTTACTACCATGTGGTGTCATTCCATCCCAGCTACAGGACTCTGCATGTGCCTGTGTTGAACTTTGTGAGGTTCCTGTCAGCTCATTTACCCATCCTGTCTGGGTCCCTCCTGGGAGCAGTCCTGCCCTCCAGTGTATCAGCTGTGAACTTTGAACCACTGACCATGACTCCAGCAAGTTTTCCACCACCTTGTAATTTCTCTGTGCAATCCCTGTCAGCCTGGTTTGGCTACAAAGATACTTTGAGATGCAGTGTTGAAAGTCAT
Organism: Aviceda cuculoides; assembly: GCA_035590195.1. Lineage (NCBI taxonomy): Eukaryota > Metazoa > Chordata > Aves > Accipitriformes > Accipitridae > Aviceda > Aviceda cuculoides. Next base: position 14,839,179 of record JAVJGG010000017.1, on the reverse strand, counting down.
GCTACGGTCAGTGACAAGGCTCTCCCCTTGTCCACCAAGACAGACATCTCGTCATGGAAGGCAGTCAGGTTAATCAAACGCAGTTTGTCTTTTTTAGATCCATTCTGGCTGTTCCCATCCTTTCTTGTCCATCAAGTGCTTGCAAGTGGATTCCAGGATTTGTTCCATGATCGTTGTGGGCAGTGAGATTAGGCTGCTGTTCCAGCCTGTAGCTTTCTGGATCCTCCTTGTTGCCCTTCTAAAACATGGACATGACATTTGCCATTTACCAGTCATCAGGAGCCTCCCCAAGATGCCATGACCTTTCAAAGGTGATAGAGAACAGCCTGGTAACAGTGTTGTCTGGCTCCTTCAGCGCATTCCTGTGCATCCTGTGTCATCTCATGGTCCGGTGTATGTCAAGTTTGCTTTATTGGTCCTTAGCTCTGACTTCGTCTGCTGTGATACTTCACTGCCCCACACTCTGCTGTTAGCTGTGGGGAGCTGGGAGGCCTGTGAGCAGAGCTTGCCAGTGAAGTCTGAGGCAAAAAAGTCATTGAGTACCTTGATCTTCTCCATGTCCTTTGGCACTAGATCCCCCTACCCCCTGAGAGCAGTAGGCCCAAATTTGCCTGATTCTTTCTTTTATTGCCAGTATATTCACAAAGGCTTTTGTTTCCCTTCATAACCCTGGCTAGTTTCAATTCCAGCTGAGCTTGGCTTTCCCAATTCCATCCTTGCATGCTTGGGAGATTCCTTCTGGGTAGCCCATCCCTGCTTCTATGTTCCAAACCTAAACTTTTTGTGCTTGAGTTGAGGCAGAGGTTGCCTGTTCAGCCAGATTGGCTCTCTGCCATGCCTGCTCAATTTCTAGCTAACTAGAACAGATTGTTCATGTGCTATGAACATGTCATCTTTGAAGACCAACCCACTCTTCTACCCTCCACAGCAGCTTCCCACAGGATCCTGCCTGCGAGTTCTCTGAACAAGCAGTAGTCTGTTCTCCTGAAGTCCAAGGTCTGCTATTTTCCTTCCTCAATTCTCTCAAGGTCTTAAATTCCAGCATCTCATGGTTGCTTTGGCCAAGGCTGCCACAGACTTTGTCATCCCTGGCCAGTTTTTTTGTGTTTGTGAGTAATAGATCAGACTGCCTCCCTGATTGGGCTTGTTGCTCACTTGCATCAAAAGAAGTGTTCTTGATGGTCAGGCATCTCCTGGATTGCTTGTAGCCTGCCAGGTTGCTCTTCATGAATATGTAGGAATGGTTTTACCATTTATTAGACGTTTGTTATCATTAACTCCCCGTTGACAATGTAATCTTTAATGTCACACTGAATTAACTGTATCTCTGATCCTTTTTTTTTTCCTGTATTCAGATCTGAGATCCCCTTTAATACCTTTCTTGGGATCAAATTGCACAGTTTTTGACCCTAAACAGGAATCTCACAATATATACCTCTACTCCTCTCTGAATATAAGCATACACAGCTTTTCATATGATTTCATGCTCTTCCCTGGTAGAGGTCTTGCTGCCACCAACCTATTTTGCTTTGTTTTGTTTTTCTTCTAAGCATGTGTGGGGGCAGTGTCGAATCTTGTCACACTTAAGAAAGATTATCTCCAGTATTATGGATTCCATTCATTGCTCCCATTATCTTTTGTCCTTGTAATAAGAATAGATTTTTAAAATGCATTTAGCCAGGAATGCATTCACTAGCATGCTACATTTACAAAATTAAAGAGTCTAGGACCTTGCATGGTTTCAGAATTTGTCAGAGTTTCACTGGTTTCCCTTACAGATCCCCACAGTTGCCAACAGGAAAAATACTGAGAAACAGAGCTTATCTACAGAATGTTGCACCACATGATACTTGAACAGAGCATTGTAGACCTAATTTTAAAAAGTGTAGAACTACATGAGCAGTGAACACTAAAAAGCACTTTGAGATGGCCAACAGTTACATAGACATAGGTAAACTTGAATTAGTATTTCATATGGAATGAATGAGTGGATCCAAAGTCATATCCTTGCATAATCTGAAGCTGTACACAAAGGTTACCAAGTTATATTCCTTGACATTTGACTGCTGTTGAACCCTCCAGATGTGTAGGAGCGAGTTGCATCTGCAGAGCTTTTGTGTGTAGCAGGTACTTCACACTCCTGCGTTATCAGTAGAGTGTCAGTGGATCCTGGCAGCACAGCAGGTGGCAACGAATAATTGTCTGAAAATTCAAGATAGGCATCTCTGATTCTTTTCATTACCAGTTTTCCTGTAAGCTTGTGAGTGATTATTAGAGGTGGGAAATGGCAGTCAGCAAAATCCAAAAGACATTTCAGTTGTTATGGCTAAAGATAGATGGTTAATAATGTTCAAACAATAATGAAAGGGGATATTAATAGTGACTGCAGATTTCAAGAATTACCAAGAAGGCTATGAACATGTAAATAAAAATAGCTTATATTGACTCTAAATGAAAAGTATTAGAGAAGATTCTTGTATTCTTTTAATACATGCATTATCACAACTTTTCTTTGATTTGTTTTAGATGAGAAGATTGTGGAAAAAATACGAGCTTTACAGATGAAGGCTGAAGACTACGATGTTGTTAAGGTGATTGGAAGAGGAGCTTTTGGAGAAGTGCAGCTGGTAAGAATGTAATGGTTTAATAGTTAGACAGATTTATGGTTCCGGCCAAAACCTACCCTTGTTTTGCATGCTTTATATCTAAAAATGCATTCTTATAAAGAATAAGTGTTATTTTCATTGTATCATGAGGTCATTTCTGTGCATAGTAAACAGTACATCAGTTTAAAACATGATGAATTGGAAGGGAAGGACTTGGGAAACAGTTTGCTATCCTTTGATCAAAATGGAAAAGGCAGTTCATGGCAATTCTAAATTTTTTTTTAGCTGCAAGCATCACTGTGTAATAATATCTGAAACCTTCCTATGACAGAGCAAACTAATAGTGCAACAAAAAAAATTTTGTTTTGTTCTTATAATTGTTATGTTTTCATTGTATTTAACTGATATGAGTAATGCAAGGGGTTTTTTTTAAGACTCTTTTCTTAACATTATCCACTCAACATTGTATCTGATATAACATCTAATGTAGGAATGGGATTACTTTTTAAATTTATGTTGCAGAGAAATTGTACTTAAAAACCAATCAAAATACAAAAAGAAGCTTGGTATATCATGCACAGTCTGCTTTTCATTTAATTTTGATTTTTTCCTGGACTTCCAAGTCACATTGTGTGATAAACAGCACAAAAATGTGAGCATATATATAAGATGGATTGATATGTCAGTTTTAAAATAAGCTATGGATGTAAGCACTAGATAGAATCTGAGAATACAAACACCACAGACAAGTTATCATGAGCTAACATAACCATGCACCAGCTGATCCATGATCATTTTCTGTGTAAGCATTTTAGAGGAAGAGAAATATGAAGCAAGTCAATGGAAGGGGGAGCAACTAATTTGCAGCAATCGAACCTTGTTATCTTGTTACCACAAGATAACAAAAATTACCCTTTTGCTTGTGTCTTTTGACATGGAACTGACACTTTACTGTTCTGTACTAATTTTGCACTAGGAAGCTGGGAAAGTCATACCGTCTTGTAATGTAAAGCAATTTTGGAAAACACAAAGATGTTTTGGAGCTTTGTTGAGGAACGTGGCAAGATCTTAGCTCAGAACTGCTTATAGGAGGTTCACAGCGTATAATAGCAATACATTCATTATCCGTTTGTAAAAATCTTTGGTTTTTCCATATTAGTATTGGGGGGGAAAAAAACCCGACTAGCCTAACACTTTTTGTGTGACTCATGGGTAATTTGAAAATTTAGATGTAATTCATGAGGCAGTTAACATTTGATCAGCAATTTTTATTCATTTATGTTGTTTTTTAAGGCAACTTCACCCAAGTGTGGCAAGATGAGGATGTAGCTCCCTCTTGCCTGTTTCTTTCTGGGTCTCTTGCACTTTGTTTTTATCCAGAATTTATGAAGTATGGAGAGGAGTATTGTCAAAGATCCCCATTTTCAAACAAGACTTTAAAGAATTAATACATATCTTTATATGCTTTTATATCCTTGCTGGCAAAAGATTAAAAACAAAGCTAAAACATTGAGCAGGACCTTTCTTATTTGAGAAGGAGCTGCTGCAGGGAACTTTATAGGAGAGCAGTCTACTCTTTGTCTTTTTCACTGACAGTCACGTCAAATGGTTTGTTTTAAAGTCTTCCGTTAGACATTTTTATCATTAGGTATATATACCCACTTATAGTAGCTAATAGAGATGCTCCTTCTTCATGCACTTGCATGAGAAGCCAGTGAAAAATAAGTTATAAGGAGCAGAGTTGCTTGTCTATTTGTTGGGGGCAGGGGGGGGAAATGAAAAAGAGAAGATCCCAATAACAGAAGTCATGTGTGGTTTTTGGATGTTAC
>JAVJGG010000017.1:14771580-14834644 GCA_035590195.1 Aviceda cuculoides | reverse complement strand
ACATGAAAAAGAGAAGATCCCAAGAACAGAAGTCATGTGTGGTTTTTGGATGTTACGCTGATATATTTGCTGGAAGCATCCAAGATAGTTGTATTTCTAATGTGCTTCAAAAATCAAAATACATTGTTTTCATATGTATATTTCTAAGAACTTCAGGGGTTTTCTAAATAATTTTCATTTTCTTTTTAACATTTCATTTCAAATATAAGTTTTTAATTTGTTCTGGCTTAGAATGGAAACTTTTTTCCTTAATTCACTGTGTCATGCACAGTATAAATTCTAGAGCAGAGATGATTTTTCACAATGTATGTACTGCAGTTAGGTAGTTTGAAGGGTCTGAAGACAAACTTTTCTTCTCATTTGCCTCATAATTATAATGTAATGGTAAAATACATAGTAACTTGTTCATATAATGGGTGATTTGGGTTTTTTTTTTTTGTTCTGGGGGGGGTTTATTGTTTAAATAATCCCTTCAAGCCCCAAAATAAAAAAAGCTAAGAATGCTTGGTGTTGGAAGGGAACTTACGTGTGTTCATACAGATCTTGTCTGTACTTATGCCAGTTTAAAAGAACACTCTTTTTCTGGAATGTAAAAGTATAAGTAGAAATCATAATGTTATGCAGTCTTACAGCTAACAAACAGTGGGTTAATAAATACAACTGTAGATCTGAACTAATATTAGCTGGTGATGAGGGCATACATACCTAGATTTTTTGCCTCACAAGGTATGATACGAGTTTAAACTATTGAGCTAAGCTGTATCTATTTCGACCCCATTCAGATGTTAACACCACAGTTGCAGATGATGGATTTGCAGTAATCAAAATATTTTGCAACACATTCTGTGATCAAAATAGAAATTTGCTTCAGTAGGGCCTAAACGCAGGAAGAACCATAAATAAAACATGATTAAATACATGGGTTAAATGCATGAATGTCATGTTGTCAGTGTGTACCGCTGTGCATAAATATTTGTAGCACAAATATTTGTTAAATATGTGTAATAGTTAAATATAACAAGCCAAAAAATTAATGTGTTAATATACAGCATAAAATAGTCAGCTATGACCTCCTTCATTTAAATTTGTTTTGCCCAAGCGTTCTACTCCAGTATAGAATTTTTTTGTGAAAGAAGCGGTGTGGAGAGATGAGCTTTCCAGATTCTGGCAAGAAAGGAAAACACATTCTCTACTGTTGTATCTTGCAGCTAGATTTTTTAAAAAAGCCTTGCTTCCCCCCCCCCCCCCAATTAAAAAATTCAGTCCGGTAAAGAGAGATCAGATGACTTCAATCTGACCATCTGACTTTGGTGGAAAAACAATTTCCTTTTAACTCCAGAAGTATTAAACTCTACTCTTGAGCTCTGGCCTCTGGCTTTCCTGGGTCTGTAGTGATGGGGAAAGCTAAGAAAATAATTGCCAGCTGCCAGATCGCTGCTTCTCTTATGCAGTGCCATGAATAAAAGTGACTGGTGTCTAGGGCAGACAGAAAAATTGAATTATGGTGCTTAATATGTTACTTGTGGTTTATTCAGAAACAGTAATTTATGAAAGCATTTCCTGAGTACCTCTTGTTTGTTTTCACTTGAGGAAAAATCCTCTTGATTTGAAATTGAAACATATATCCTCAGTTCCTTTTCCCAGGTCTAATCACAAAGTACTGTAACGTTGCAATGACACAGCAGACTGACTTGATCATGTACTGCAACAGAAAACTAAAGCAAGGCTAAGTCTTTCTTGTATTTGGATAGGAAAGGATGGTCTGTGTGACAGTCTTTACTATGTGATTTCTCAGTGTTGCAAACCAGCGGTTGTCATGGCCTATGTAAACAGGTGCAGGTTTAGTTTTTTCCATTAAGTGCTTTGTTTATTAGGTTTAGTTCCCCAGCCACTGCTGATGTACGCTTCTGTAGTAATGCAAATAAAGCAGTCGTGGTCTATTACCTGAAAATTTGTCAGGACATGAGCTTTGGTACCCTATCTGTAGTAATTTCTTACTGTTCTATTAAGTAGTTTAGCATTTTTGTGATTATTTCAAACCTTAGAGTTCATTTCACAACTCTACTCTAGGATCTTAATTTTCTTTTATCATAAAAGAGTTGGTACCATTATCAATACTACATACTCAATCTGATAACTTCAAAGGAATATATTATTATCTTTGCCTACAGATTGTCTTCTGATGTGAATGCTGTAGAAATTATGGATGCATTTTGTGTGTACTTGTTTCTTGAAACTCTTAGATTGATGAAGCAGAGTAGAGGGAAATTCTTATTTCTTAATGCATTTTCATAAATTTCTTAATGCATTTTCATGAGTTAAACAAGGCCATGTTACTCAGTGCTGATGGCACGAAGGGATTTTCCTGCCTATTTTGAGTTACTGTGGTGAGCTGCAGTTTAAATTTGGCAGTTCATTTAAACGGTTGGAAGAAATTGAAACATCACGACAATTTAATACATGAATAATCTGCTATATGAGCCAATGTATGTATGTACGAATATATCTCTGGGTAAAGAGCACAGTGCCTAGCAGCTAAATAGGCTGTCTTCAGGGGCCATGGTGGTGATACAAGCAGTAATATCCAGGTGGGTCTGTTCACCTGAAAGGCATGCCAAGACGCACTTAGTCTTTGGGTGTGCCAGGGTGCTAGTTGTTGCTTTGGTTCCTTGATATTTGTACAGCAAATAAACCTATCTTGAAGTTTTCTCAAGAAATTATTTACCCGACTAATAACCTATTGGCACTACCTTAGAGAGGTGCACAGGCTGTGATTTCTGGTCCCCCTACCCCTGTTTACTTGGCTTCTCCTATGCATGAGCTTGCTTCAGGCTGTGCTGACTTTCTGAGAATTTTTTTTCCCAGCTGGTGGGAGACAATTATTCTTGTAAATCAAGGCAGCTGTACTAACTACGCCTAGGCAAGAGTACACAATGATTTTAGGATCTGTAAACTATGAAATACATTGCAGAGCTTTACATGGACTTTCACAGAAAATGCATCTTCGGTTAAACGATACCTTTTTGAGGATGCTGGTCTTTGTGTTTCTTCTGGTTTTGAGCAGGATTACAAAAGCTCTACTTTATGGAGTATAGGTTGTGGTGTACCACCAAGTCTTTGTAAATAATTCCATGTGGGATTAGTAAATGGGAGGAGGTAGTTCTCAAAATCCTTTTTTAGGACACCTTCACTAGCTGGTTAATTGTTAATATCTTAAAATATACATGGTTATAGAGTTGTTAATGCATGCAGATAATTTGTTTCTGTTTTCATGTTTGGTTGGAGTTTTTTGATCTAGCTATACCAAAAGGTTGTTGGTTAGTGTTAAACTATGCAAGATACTAATCTTAAAACTGTTATACCTATATCTTGAGAGCAAAAAGCCCCAATTTCAAGAACAGTAAGTTCATAAATAATCCTGTTTCTGTTCATGTTCTCACTCTTTCCAAGATTTCCACCCCCACCCCCCCGCCACCTGATGCTTCTCCTATTTCTAGAGATCATTGTGGTTGGCTTCAGCAACATTACTGTTTACAGCTCCTCAGGAGCAGGAGACTCATGCTCCTGTATTTGTGGACCACATAGGTGCCTCTCTGAAGCTTTGTGCTGCAGACATGATGGACCCAAAATGTTTACAGCTGTTCAGGAAAAGAGCCTATTAAACATTCTTTCAAGTAGCATAATCAAACTTGGGCATTGTGTAAAACTACGAGGCTGCTGGATAGGGTTTGTTTTACTAAATGTGAGGTTTTTAAATGCACCAGAAAATTGTAACCATTTGGTTCTGATTTCACAAATTAGTCCATTGATTTTTTTTTTTTATTTTAATGTGAAGAAAATATGCAGAAACTTAAGATGCAGTTAATTTCTTTTTTTCTGCTGACTCACACATCTTGCAGCTGAATACTTCTCACCTTGACTTCTGTAAGGAACACTCAGGAATATTAAAAAACTGGTCCTTTAGTACTTGTTTTGTAAAGTAGCATAAATCTAACATCATTTCCTTAACAGAATAATGACTTTATAGTCTATACTTTGAAGATTTTGTTTCATGTCCATATTCAGATGAAGTTTTCAAATATTGTCAGATTTTGTCATAAAAGCTTTAATTTTGGTTTTCCAACAAGATTTATGTTATTAATTTTACACCATTTAAAGTGAGTTTAAGAACTACTTAAGAAAAGAAATAGCATTTTTTTTTGTGTGTGAAAAATAAAAATTGGAAGAGGCTGAAGTGGACTGCTTGCAGAATTTCTAACATGAATGAATGCAACGGATAGATGGTGTTCAGAATGAGAAAACATAAGCAGAGTTCCATTTTATTTCATCTTATACGATGGAACTTTTGAAGGGGGAATAGACAAGCATTTCCTTTTCCTTCTGTAAACAGAATAATTTCATCTTTGTTTTTTAGTGTTCTGAGTGATTTGAAGTAGTCATGTTCACTCAGAAAATGTTAAGACCAATCCAGTTCTTTGGAGAAAGATGGTACTTTGCGCATTCTGAGTTTTGGGTTGGGTTTTTTGGGTGGGTTTCTTTTGTTTGTTGTGTTTTGGGTTTGCGTTTTTTTAGCAGTTTCAATTTGAGTAAGCAGACTGCTGGAGTCAGCTCTCATCTTTATGCTGGTAGCCATAGTCAGGAAGAACATATGCTTGTCTTGGTGCCTCTTCAGTAGAACAGCTATCTCCGAAGAGCTCCTGCAGCCCTGAGGCACGTCCTTCTTGTGGCCCTGCAGCTTCTCTTCTGGGGACGCAGCAGCAGCTGCAGCAGTTGGCCAGGCTCTGCCATATCTTCCTTCATTTGGCATCCTTCTTGTTCCACTCCTGCTATGTTTTTTTCGAGCAGCTGTTAGGTTTTTCTTTCCAGGTTTAGAAGTTCTCAAACTCTTTCTTTGTAGAAAATTGGGTATATGAAGACCTGGAGGCGTCACGTCCCAAAAAGCAGTTTGCACGTAGGAGAAATATACTATGCTGTTTTTGTTGTTGTTGTTGTTGTTTGGTTTTGTTGTTTTTTTTTTTTTTTTTTTTTTACAAGGCATTTTAAAAAAAATATGTTTCTCTTCTTTCTCAACCAACAGGTTCGCCATAAAATGACACAGAAGGTTTATGCGATGAAGCTACTTAGTAAATTTGAAATGATCAAGAGATCAGATTCAGCCTTTTTCTGGGAAGAAAGAGACATCATGGCCTTCGCCAACAGTCCATGGGTGGTTCAGGTAAGGAAGATATGTAAGAGTAAAATAATAATAATAAAGCCATAAATCTTTCCCAGTCCTGAGCTGGTTTTGAATTTACATCTAAACTCAAATCATGGTTTAGGATCAGGTTTTACTTTTTAAAAATACATATTTACAGCAATTTCACTGAGTTTTGCACATTTTGCTGTGTTAGAAAGTAGATTGACTTATGTTTTAGTCACTACAAATGCATCATAAAACAGAATTAAACAGATATTTGAAATATCCACATAATCATTTGGAGTAATAGGAAGGTTGCCTTTCCAACTAAGAAAAATTCTGTATAGAAATGTAGAAACAAATGTCAACATTATTTCCAGTCTTTCCTCATGATACAGTCAGTTGATCCCAGGCAATTAGTATTAAGAGTGCTTTAAGTAGTTACTGACTTTAGAGCTGGAATTTGGTGGGTGGATGAGTGTACATTCCTGGTCTCCTGCAAGACAGGAGGTTGTAGCAGTGGTTTGCTTGAAACCGTCTTCTGTTTAGTGGTCAGTTACTGCATCTCAGCTCAGAAGTAATATCTGAGTAATGGGGAGTTGACTTCTTCAGCTGGTCTTGAACACCATTGCTTGCAGCTCTCTCATGACATGTAACATCATCATGTTTGTAATATGAATTATGCCTTTGGGAAGAAATAGTACCGAATATTGCAATTTGTTTTAAGTGGTAAATTACACCAATTAATAAAATGAGTAGTGAAAGCATATGCTTAGTGAAATTGTTAGTACTTCATTTTGTTAAATAATTAATACATTTAAATGTTCTCACATATTTTGCCATGCTTCTGTATATTTAATAAGTAAAGACTGGCTTTAAGCTTTCCATATATTCTCCATAACACTTCATGTATGCAAGAAATGTTTTACGAGGGTTTTTTTTTAGATGTTTTGTTCTTCTGAGCATATTGTGTTCTTGCCTATATTCAGCAGGAATACTTAACCAAATAGATAATTTTTATTTAGTTGTTTGTTTTTGTTATAATGACAGTAGTTGTCTGGAATTATTTTTATTTTTAACATGCAGTTGAAAGTAACAAGAAATGTATGACAATCAGTTTTCAAAGGAAAATGTAGCAAGCATGATATAAATGTGTGTGTGTGTGTTTGTAAATAGCAAATGAATTCAAGTGTATTTGCAATTGTGCCTTCTATGATGAAGTGTATTAGTGTGATATATTTAGGTAATGTGGTCCAGTGGGATAGGACGTCAAGCTGGTTTTAAGAAAATATAGGTCCTGTTCTTAGCTAGAAACTGGGACAGATCATACTGCTTCTCTCTGCCTTCTTTTTTATGTGAAAAACAAGTGCAGCCAGAGCTCTAGATATTTTTTTTTTTTTTTTAATGAAATCTTTTGAGGACGATAACGAACGTGCTGTCTAAAGGCATAGTGTTGTTATTTATTATTGTGTTATATTAATATCTTTACATGTGAGAATACAGAGACTCTGTATAGATTTTAGTTTAGATTTTAATGACCAAATGCATTATCATATTATATGTTGTATATACTATCCATTTGTGAAAACAAATACAGTGCAATATATATGTATTAAAATGTGTAGTTATAATATAGGTCTTATGTAACTAATAAACAATAAATTTTAATCTAAAGGTCAAATCTCCTTAATAATGTTCCTGCCTTTCATGGTTCCTCATACTCCGCAAACTCCCTGCTTTTGATTGCCTCCTTTCCACACATCCTCTTTTTGAATTGCCTTTGAATTTTGTGCAGGTAACTTAAAGATGTGAATTATTTTAGTTTTTAATGTAAAGAAGAAGTATTCCCTGAGAAATAAGCTGAGAGACTTTCAGAGGCTTTTTCACACCAGTCATTGAACAGTTGATAGTAACGCTTTTTGCTGGTTTGGGCTATTTTCAGATCTGGTGATCGCTGGGTGAAATCTCTAAAACTTCAGCACTCTAGGCATGAAATACATTTTAAAGAGACTAAACTTACTATCATGTCAGTAGGAAACATACTAGCTGCAACCCATACCAGACTGTTACTTTCTTAAGGATAATTTCTTTGTACTGTGTTATAGTTGTCTTCGGGAACTTTTTTTTTTTTTCCCCTCCTTATATCAGTATACATGTTGATTTAGGGCAAAATCAGTAGTGACAAGTGTTTTTGTAAATATGTACAGAGATAAGGAGATTTATAATATAAAAAATTTAGAAACAGTCTAAGAGGCTATTCATTGTTGAGCTATTTTCAGATCAGTATATTATGCTCCCTTTCTCAGATTTGATATTTTGCATTTTGACTCAGTGAAACTTTAGTAGCTCATACTACTAAAATAATCAGGAAATCTCTTTCACTTTCTTAAAAATGAAAATGAGGGGGTATTGAAGTTCAGTAAATTATAAGGTACTGTCATAATTAATAGAAGTAAAGATTATCTCTATATAAAAAATATACATCATTCTTGAAAACATATGCTCAGGTTTAATGAATCTTCAAGATAAAGTGCTTTATTCTTTTTCCTAGCTGTCTCTGAAAAGTAATCGTGCCTTTTTTTTTCTTTTTTTTTTAATATTGCAGCTATTTTGTGCCTTCCAAGATGACAAATACTTGTACATGGTAATGGAATACATGCCAGGTGGAGATCTTGTAAACCTTATGAGCAATTATGATGTGCCTGAGAAATGGGCCAAGTTCTATACAGCCGAAGTTGTTCTTGCTCTTGATGCAATTCACTCTATGGGCTTGATACACAGAGATGTGAAGCCTGACAATATGCTTTTAGATAAATATGGGCATCTGAAGCTGGCAGATTTTGGCACTTGCATGAAAATGGATGAAGTAAGTATGCAACTGAATAATTTATCATCTATAAAACTGTAATTCTAAGGTTATTTTCTTATGAATTATAATACCCAAAGAAATATTCATCAAATGGTCCACTTGGTTGGAAAGCTGTTCCTTGTCTCCTAGTTTTAAATACAAGAGTACTTTAAATAGTGTAACTTTTTCTGTAATAAACTGTTCTGGCACACGGAAGAAGGATGTAAACTTACTTTTTGTTATTTTTGAAAGCATGTGTGTTTATGAATTTCTGAGGTTCATTTTTTTTGCCAAATGTCTGAAAAGCTTATGAGACAACTCCTAGTTTCAACATGAGTAACCTTGGAACAGTTCATAAACTGACATTTTTCTGTAAATGAAATTCTTTTATAGGCAATTTTTTTCTTTTTACTGTGTCTAATTGTTCTTGTAGCATCCTCTAGTGGTCATTAAAATGAGGTCACAGTAAGGCAGCAGTGGTATGTGATATATTGATTAAAATTTATGTTAGCTATTTGTCAAAATGTCATACATTCTAATTGTCCAGATTTTACCATGTACAGACAAATACGCAGTTTTCTAATGAGACTGTATAAGAATATTTTATTTTTAACAGGATACTTTATATTATTAAAGGAGACTTAAAAATAAAGCTACCTTTTTGAGTTTGCACTTTTAAAATCTTCCCTAAAAAACAAATGTTATGCTGTAATTTACACAACATATTCTTCCTGTGGAAAATTATAACAGATTCTAAAAAAACTGTGTGTGAATGTGTGTTATGATTTGCCTGGCTTTTGAAAAGTTTCTGTATTAATGTTGGCAAGGATGATCCTTCTAAGCTTATTTGCTTTAATGTGTTACATTTTTTTCTGTATTGTTTGGGCAGTGCTTGGTATAATCTCTGCAATCGACTTAATTTGCATTTGCATCATTAAGTTAATGTCTCTTCAGCTGTATCTAGAAGTACTGTCTCTTGTTAGGGATTTTTTTCTTTCCTGTGACAATATATTAACTTCACTGAACAACTACAGCTGTTTATTGAGGTTCAGTAGTCTGATTAGTTTTGCTGATATTATAGTTGTTATTCTAAAGGCAGATAGATTGTTTACCTCCGCTTTGATGATTTGCTTGCCTGTATTTTAGGGGACAGCATTTATTTAATTGAAAAAAAATCCAAAGTAGTACTTGATCCCTTAATTTAGTCCTTAAAAAAATTAATCTTGGTTTTGAGCCAATAGACTATAGGTCTTAAGGGAATCTGCTGTTCACCAGAAGAGACAATAAAAATAGCATCAAAAAGTTCATAATATAAATCTAAAAAAAGGGTGATCCTTTATGCTATTTTAGGGATCCCAGAAATGGTGAACCTAAGCCTTTTTTTTCCTTTTTTCTTTTCCATTGTTGTTAAAAGAATGGAATGCTAAAGTTGATCATATTATAAATTTGAGAAGTGCATGCACATTTCTCAAAGAGTTATAGAGAGTTCCAGTTTTCACTGGGCATCATCAATGAACCAGTGATCTCCTAAAGAAGTTAATTTTTTTAACAGATTACATTTTAAGTTCTTCATGTTTCTCAGACTGAGTGGAATGGCAAAAATTCTTTATACAGGAAGCTTTAGAAGTTGAGAGGTTCTGGATTGTCTCCAAATCTCATGCTACTTCTTACAAAACATGAACACATCCCAGCTGTGTAAATATAATATTGGTGTTGGCAGGATAATTTCTAGAAAATATATCCTTACTGAATACTTACTTGTTTTTTCTGATTTGGAGTTCTTTTAGCAGTTATGCACATTAGAATCTTACTTTTGCTGTTGAGAGCCCAGGAAAATTCTGCTGCAATTTGGTGAGAGACTTTTTTGACCTTTGCTGTGGAATTGAATTCAGTGTCCTCTTAAGTCTTCCAGGCCAGTCCAGACACATGCAGCAGAATTCCTCCTTAACAGTATGTGAAAAGAATTGCTAAGGGTTTTAGTGATCTTTTCCAACAAAAAAAAGAAACGGATCTGTTTATATAACTCAGTTGTGTGGTTTCAGCATTTGGGGTTTTTTTTCTTCTTTTTTTTTTTTTCCTTTATTTAAAATCTGCAACAAGGTGTTTATTTCTATAATTGAATAAAGAATGGAGTTGGCCTCAAAGGTTTAGTAGGAATTATGGTTCCCTTTTGGTATCTAGGTGTGATAAGGTAGCCCAGGGCACGTTTCCCAAGACTCTAATCTTCAGGTTTTCTGTGAGGAACTAGACGGTACTTGGCTTTAGTAGGTATGGTAGAGCCAGGAACTCCTGGTGTTGCCGGGCTCGGTACATAATGCTGTCTTGTGCGAACTGAGCTTTTAGAAGAGCGCAAGTTTAGAGGATAACTGTTGAAAAAAGATGTGACTGAAAGAAGGCATGTTTACCATTTGGGATTATCATCTCGGCTCAGGCGGTTTAGCTGAGAGAAGAAACATGTTCCTCTTTTTAGAACTCAACTTATTTCTCACTGAAGCTCATCCAAGACTCTGGCGGATCCCCCTTGCCTCAGTTCATTGTCCGCAGCACGCTGCAGAAGCCTGGGTGCAGTGTTAACACCTGATTTGAGCTTTCCTACTGTTTCCACACAAGCAGTCTCCAGCTCTTGTTTACTGAAAGAACTTCATGAGGGAGTGAAAGCCCAATTCTCGACCTTGATTCAAGGAAGCGAGTCATTCAGGTCTGATGGAGATCCTCCTGTGGATGAAAAATGAACTGCTTTGTCTTCAGCAATATAATAATTCTGAAAGATGCTATGATACGCTACAGCCTCACCACCAAGTTGTCATAAGGTGTGAGAACATGCTGTGTCTCCGGGACAGCCTTTTTTAAAATTCTGCATTGCACGTCTCTCACAGAGCTGCAGGCGATCAGTTCCAACATCCACCTTGATCTTTTGAGGTGATGAGAAGAGTCTTGGATAGAACTCTGGCCTGAGACTCCCAAAAGGAAGCTTTGAATGAGAACTGCTGCAGTAAGTGTGCTACTCAGGCATAACACAGAGGCTTAGTATTTGAAACACAGGAATAACACTATGTCTGGAGGAAACAGCACCCTTTAGATCTCTTCAAATGCTGAAGTACAGAAGGTGGAACTCATCGTGCAGAATGTAGGGACTGTCAAGATGCCATATACTGCACAGAGAGGGCTTCCCAGTTTACTTGTCTTTGATGCCAGAGATCACAGAAGCTAGTCTGACTGTGGTACTAAGAATATCCAGTACTTAAAAATACATGCAGAGCAACGCCCGAGTTCTTTGAAAGAACAAGTGCGTAAATGAGAGGAACAGAAATCTGGGAATATTATATTCAAGTGTTAATGGACCAGCTTCCCCAGGGACATGGTAGAATCCCCATCGCTGGAGGTTTTCAAGATGAAATTGAACAGGGTGCTAGATAATCTCATCTAGGCTCCCTTTGCTGCGACAGGTTGGGCCAGATGATCTTTCAAGGTCCCTTCCAACCCGGGCTGTTCTGTGACTCTCTGAATGCATTTTTAGATGTGTTCCTGAGACTGAAGGTAGGGAGTTTTATGGAGAGTAAGTACACCTAACTCAACGTGCTTCAGAGAGAAGTCCATTGAAAATCGATGTTAGCATGCAGGGCCCTTCTAATAGTAGGAATATTTTTTTGTGTGGCTGTTCAGTTCTTTGCCATCTTGTCTGAAAACTTAAGGTGGTGTTACCTGGAGTTCTTTAGCATCTGTAATGTCATTGGAAAGAACTTTCCTTGTTGCTACATACCAGCCGTCAGACTTGGGTAGGGCTGGCTTTTTTTTGACACAACCTTTGCTTTGTTTGCATAAGACTTCATAAAATATCAATGTGTATAACATATTAAAAAGTGTTCTTGTTTTGGTGTATTAATTGTAGAGGAATGGGAAATGGAGTGTTACTAAGTGCTTAGGTGTCAAGGTGATGAGGCTTTAACTGAAGCTGCGCTCTTCAGAGAAATCTTTCAGAACTGTTTTGGTGACTTTGTTTTTAAAGAAGCTTCTTACCCAGCGAGAGGTTCAGGTGGCTTCAGCCAGTCTTTACTGAGTGACGAGTCAGATTCTCCCTTGTTGTAACTTTGCATTTGGATAAAGAAGAGAGAGACATGCACCGGTGTTGGAGGCCTCATTAAGATGCCACAGTCCTACTAGATCAGAAGAATCACGTGAGCCTAGAGCAATTCCTCCAGTGCTCAAAGCAAAGAGAGGTGTAAGCTTCAGAGAAGACCTGTCATGTGCCGGATCCATTTTCGAATGTTCTCAGCTTTAGATTTCTGGAGCCCTTGGGCTTCAGTTTATTCCCCAGTGTTAAAATGTGTTCATCTGTTTTCTTCTTTGTCCAAAGCGTGCGTTAGGTCTTCTGAA
The DNA here is from genome assembly GCA_035590195.1 of Aviceda cuculoides. NCBI lineage: Eukaryota > Metazoa > Chordata > Aves > Accipitriformes > Accipitridae > Aviceda > Aviceda cuculoides. Next base: position 14,822,246 of record JAVJGG010000017.1, on the reverse strand, counting down.
AAGAGTTAACTTCATTTTCTTATTCCAAGATGATCAAGCTATGTGCTATCTGGTTTGTAGCATAGAAAGCAGAAGTTAACCTGCTCTTCGTTCTGGAACTGAGAAATTAAAGCTTCCTTTAGGTTTCAGCTTCAGCATGGAGTTGCACAAGATGATAGGCCTTTGCCAGGAGGACATCTGAAGTACTCCTTAGGTCTCTTCAGTATTTAGTCGTCACTTTAGTTTTTGCCTGCTACTTCATGACTTTCCAGGATTCTGGTTTAGTACATAAGTAAAAGCTTTTGGCAGTTAATATTGTGTGTGAAAAGAAATACTGTAATTTGGTGTCTAATTTTTGACATGTCAATACAATTCCCAAAGCAAAATGTTTCTCTTCCTTTCTTTAAATATGTATTTTGCTTTTAGTTGTTGCTACTAGTATTCTAAAGGTTCAGAATTAGTATGTATTGCCATTCATGCTGATGACAAAATGCACAAAGAACTTCATAAGATGACTTAGAAAAGATTTCAGGTTGAGAGACAGAATAAAAGTTTATTATATTTTTGGTACTTCTTTAACTTTATCCAGGATTTCATTTCATTCATCCATCTGGTCTCTCTGGAATGAATGCAATGAATTTGATTAAATGAAACAAGGCTTATAAGTCTTACCCAGCATGCTGGCAGATCTGACGATGCTTCTGCGTCATTTAGCCCATGCATTTTTAGTCTCTCAGTGTGAAGCAAATAGGATGAAGAATCATTCCATTAATATGACTACGTTAATATGTTAATAAAAATAATATTTTTTTTTAAAGGAAAGCTTTGCTATTCTTTAAAAATAGCTTTTCTTTTTATTTTTTCCTATCTTTAAATAAAAAAGGAGACTATAAAAATTTATTTGTAACTTGATTTATTGTCTGAATTAGACAAAACTGTTATGTATCTGCTATGTAGGGCCCAGAATTCATAGCTTGTCAAAATTACTCTGAAGTTTGTCCCTGGATTCAGTGAGGTAAGGAGCAGTCTGATATGGTGTGTAGCTTCATATTGAAACCAATGGTAAAAATAATAAAATTGGTCCATTTTTGAAAGATGTAATCAAGAAAAAACGCTGTGGACTAGGCAGGGGAGTGCACGTTACCAGAACTTGTCACTTCAGACCATATTGCTTCCGGAGTAAAAAAGAGAGCCTTTCAAACACATTCCTTGAACCAATTATTTTGGGCTGTATTTTTTATGTTTTTCTGGTCTACTAATAGGCGAATTGTTTAAAGACTCAGCAGTATTTTTAATTGAGCTGTTTGAATTCTTACTGTTGCACAGACAGGTATGGTGCGCTGCGATACAGCTGTGGGAACCCCCGACTACATATCGCCTGAAGTTTTGAAATCGCAAGGGGGTGATGGTTATTATGGACGGGAATGTGACTGGTGGTCTGTAGGAGTTTTCCTTTTTGAGATGCTGGTTGGTAAGTAGTGGTTTCTTCTGCTAACTATCGTTGAGTCTTTAGCTGTACTTTGCTGCAAGGTGGCTGGTTGTACCTCACTTTCCAGCAGCTTCTGACTTTTGGCTGATGCTGTTGCTTCATTCCTGTTCTCTTTGCTCCCTGTCACTCTTACACTGCGACAGCTGTTTGCGTGCTTGCTCAGTGATTAGTTCCTGGACTTGGTTCAGCTTAAAACTAATTCTTGGAATAGTTTTAACTGGGGTCAGCTACCTCACCATCTCACGAACGTTTCTGCCACCTCAGGGGTAGTACTGAGTTTTCAGGGATGCAGAGATGGGAAAGGAGTGGGAAGGGCAGGACTGCCCTTTTCTCCCCTCCCCGCCCCCAGCACTACCAATGGCTTCTGTTAGGTCAAAACGACTGTGGAAGTATGGCTTGATTATTTCTTTTATGCTTGAGTCAGGATTTTCCAGTAAAATACACTGGACTGCTATGGCAACAAACATAGAATATAATCTGTTAAGGAGATGAGTCATCTGCATCTTAAAATACAGTGAGGATCAGTATTAGAGCCTGGTAGCAAAATACTGATGATAGAAGGATGGAATTGAGCATATAATTATCAAAAATCCAAATCAGCGTGTGCAGATTTGATGTTTCTGGCATGTTGAGCCAGGAAAGATATTTGGATATATGATGCTATTACAGTCTCTGTGTCTTTCAGGATTAAGGCATTTTGACTTACAAAAAGTGTGGTTTATAATTAATAGTCTCTCATAAACAATTTTAGCAATAAATAAAATTCTTCGGTTACTAAAATATTGGACATAGCTGTCTAGAATGTCTTTTCAGAGCCGTGGCCCCCCCCCGCCCCTGTATCTGAGGGGGAGGATTCTCCCCTTTTTATCATTCTAATGAAAACATTTTTTTAAAGGGAAATCTCACTTAGTTTCTCCATGTCCCACACATTGGTAGAAAGTATCTCTTTTCATTTGCGTTTATGTATCAGATTCTGCCTATGGTCTTCTAAAACTTTATGCTTTAAAGAAGGCACAGAAAGCATTCTGTTGTTCTGATTTTAGTAAAGACATAGGACTAATGAAAACAGTACTACTTTTTACTTTTTGCTTAACTAAAAGCTAAAATGTTGGTCATGGGATTAAATCCTAACATGAGTTCAGTGACTTAGGATAGTTTTGAGGTGTGGCCTAAATCAAAGCTGTTTCTGAGACTGAAGACAGTTGAGAAGGGGAAGATTTGGAAAGAGGGAGGCAGCAGCAAGTATCAGTGATCCTCCCACCAATGTACTGGTATGGCAGCCTAATGAATTTACGGAAAGTCTAGAAGTTCAATTCAAGCTGGCATGTACTAATTTCTTATTTTGTCATAAAATGACAGAAAGAGGCTAAAGGCAGGATTGTTGCATTTGTATTCTTTTTGAAAGCTGAATGGTTTTTGTCCATTGGTCTGTTCATACATTTTTTTTCGTGTACCTAGCTTTTGAAATTTTCAGTACCTTGTTGGAAGCATCCAGTCAGGATGCTGACTGCCCTGGCAGGTGATCCCCACCTGCACGCAGCACACCAGGACGGAGGAAGGAGCCTAGCTCACACGACTGATTGTTCACCCTCTCTATTAAACCTATGGGTTAGTTTTGAGAAAGGATTTATGTAAAAGTTGCAGCCTCTTGATTACTGACCCAAACCATTTGTATATTCAGAATGCTGTCAGCTAACTTAAACATCAGTTACCTTTATCAATACTGATCCTTTTCAGTTGTCCCAGTTTTACCTTTCTTAAGGATATTTGCAAAGAAACTAGGCTTAACGAAAGCCTATGCTGCAAACCTTTGGGTGAGAAAGGTCTATGATTTTAAAAGCCACTTGCCCATGTTAATATAGGCATCCAAGCTAATATAATTTATCAGTCAACAAGATTTATTAATATGGGTTTAACAGTGCAGTAACACAGTGAAGGCTTCTGCTCAGAGTTGACTTGCCTTAGGCAGCTCCAGGGTTAGCCAGGGTAGACCTACGTGCTTCTGAAGTGGTCTTTGGAGAGCTTTGGTGGATTCTTTCCAACAGTTGTGCATTAGTAAATCTTTAATGAGTTTCGGTCCTTTATGCCCATGGAAGCGCTTAAAGATGGGGTTTTATGTGGGTGTCAGCCATCATGTAAATTAGAAAACACAGTGATAGTCCTCAGGTAGAACAAAAGATGTATTTCATTGGGCAAAATTTTGATAGTGACATGCAGGATGAAAAATGGTTTAGTTTGTCACACAGGCATTTTAGGGAAGGAATACTTTTAGTGGTGTACATTTTTTGTGTACACTGCATTCCAGTTTTACTTTTTTTAAATAAAAGACTATTTTAGCTAAAACTGCTTGTAGACTTTTCTTTATATCTTTTGTCTTTTTCAACTTACCTGACTTGAACATGACTCAAAATCAGTCAGTATATTATTTTATTTTCAGGCGATACTCCTTTTTATGCAGACTCACTAGTAGGAACATACAGTAAAATTATGGATCATAAGAACTCATTACATTTCCCGGATGATGTGGAAATCTCTAAGCATGCAAAGAACCTTATCTGTGCCTTTCTAACTGATAGGTAAGTGCACATATTATTCTGGTACTGTTTTTATTTTTGGATGGTATTAGCACATGTACATTGTAAAAATTAATTCTTTCCATTAGTTCTCCTAATCTCTGTTCAAATCTCTTCTGCAAAATCTCCTGCTCTCTCATTTTTCTTTTGGGGTGTTTTTTCCAGGTATTGTATTTTATTTCTGTGAGCAGTTCTGACAGCTCTTGTTAACAACACAATTTGTGCCAGACAAATCCTTCCAGTTGTGGTGTATAATACAGTAACAAACCTGTAAGGTTGAAAGTAATTTGTAAGCTCCAAGGCAGGGACCAAACTGTTGTGCTTAGTGTCTAAGCGAGTGTTAATTAAAAAAAAGAAAGCAAATACTTTTACGAAAATAAGCATGTATTTACTGAGCTTCTTTAAGCTTTCTTGGAATGTTTGAACTTTTTTGCATTTGCTTTGTTGTATTAATTGACAAGCATAGCAAACAACCTAGCAAGGATATTGTTTTGGCTATAAATAGGACCTAGAGGTCTCCCTTTGTGGAACTGAGCCGTTTATTGGTATTAAGCTGTGTAAGACTGTTCTTGACCTGGACACTTACATTTTCTTTAGCTCCAGAAAGCAGACATTATCTTCAATTTCTCTGACGCAGAAGAGCAGCACTGTAGGTCCATAGTTAAATCTGGTCAGTCATGCCTTCTTACGCTTTCCTGTGGTCACCTGAACATGGCTACAGCAGAGCATCTAGCCTTTATAGAATGAGGGATTAGGAAAAAGATTGCCTTATAATGGTTTTTGCATTTGAAGAGAGACTGTTTGCTCTGTTGTGCAAGATGGTGGTTACTCAGGAAGGATGTGCTTTAACTGGTTTTCACCCTTCATAGCTGAAGGGTAGAGAGAAAATATGAGTAGAATTTAATAATGTAAATGCAGCAAGGTGTACTTCCACTACGTGTGTCCGTCTTCCTGTTTATATTTAATACAGTGCTCGAGCAATTTATTTGAAACAGATGCCTTCTTTCGGTATGCGTGATCACTGCTGGAGCACTTAAAGAAGGAATAAGCATCGACCCTGTGATTTATTAGTTCTTTTACACGCATTGTGTTTATGTCCTGTTCCTGTAGATAGTTTTAAGAGAGACTCTTCTGGTCAAACTAAAAGTTTCTTGTTGCACTCAAGATTTACTTCGCTGTTAATATCAGCAAGAGATGTGTGTCAGGGTTAGTTATGGGGCAGAGGATGCAATTCTTAAAATACTTAGTTCAGCTTTGAATAACTGTTCTGTGCAGTAAGTTAGACCTTCCTTCACTTGCATGCTAAGGTTTGTCATGTGGCTTGGCAGACATGGAACTTCTGCAGTTTTTTTTTCCCCCTGAGGCTGTTGGGTTTTTGTTTGTGTTTTTAGTTTTTGCCTCAGTGCTCTCTTTCTTGCTTTAGTCCCCACGTGGCAGACTCCAAATTCTGGACATTTTAGCAGTCACAGGGAGAGTGCATGCTAAGAAGCAGAGTATTTTTTTGTATAAGAAACTACTGATCAGTGGTTGGTGGTTTTTAATTTTGTTTTTTTATCTGAACATTAATGTGGTTAACTCAGACAATCTTTACTGAAAGTTTCTTTGCTGCTTATGAGCAAGTCAGAATTTAAATAACAAAAAACAAGTGCTATTTTTCCTAAAGTGAATCTGGCTTAATTGCCATGTTTAGGGATGTGCGACTTGGGAGAAATGGGGTAGAAGAAATAAAGCATCACCCTTTCTTCAAGAGTGATCAGTGGAACTGGGACAACATTCGAGAGAGTAAGTAAATTAGCTTAAAAGTTCTATTTTTATTCATTATTTGCAATAGTAGAAGTGAAAAAAACTTTAAGATGTATAAATTATTTTCCATCTACCAAGAATCTTGCTCAAACTTCCATATTTATCATTCATATTGTAAAAACTCTATCAGTACGGGTTAGTAAATACACATTTTTCCTACTGGAATTATCCTCATCTTTATCATGCTTTTTAATTTAGGTTTTCAATTATAGGATTGAACAGCAGAACTGGAATTCTAACTAAACAGAATGCATGTTAGGTTCTGTTTCTTTGTGGCTTTTGTTTTGTTTTGTTTTGGCGTGGTTGTTTGGAGGGTTTTGTGTTTTCTGTTTTTTAACATGTAGTTAAGACAGTAGTTTGACAGCAGTCTTGTCAGTTTTACTGCTTTTCATTTAAGGCATTGTGAACTTGATAACGTTAAGCAAAACAATGAAGTATGTCAGTTCAGATCATGAGCTTGATCGTAACTTCTAAAATCATGTATTTACTAGAGTTTCTTAAAATGATGGTTGTATTTAGAGTTCTATTCTCAAATGTGGTTACCTTAGCAAATACATTTTGCACATTAAGATATACTATGCATTAGGCAACTAATGTAAAAATAGATTTCTCTAGAAAAAAATGTTCACAGTAATATTTACAGATCTGCTGTATGGTTAATACATATTTAACTAGAAAACACCTTATAGTCTTTTTAATGTTACAGAGATACAGTATATAGTAAGTGGCTGAATCTTGGAGTGAAGTTCATATTTTCTCCCCTTTTTATAGCTGCTGCTCCTGTTGTTCCTGAGCTTAGCAGTGATATAGATAGCAGTAATTTTGATGACATTGAGGACGACAAGGGAGACGTGGAAACCTTTCCAATCCCCAAAGCCTTCGTGGGAAACCAGCTGCCTTTTATAGGATTTACCTACTATAGAGACAATTTGTATGTGATACTTCAATATGCATTTTTAGAAATACACCTGCAGATTTTTCTTATATCCTATCCCTTTTTTCACTCTAGACACAGAGTTTATTCATTGCATTATATTCATTTATGTCCAATTGTGAAGATACAAAATGCAGAGTTTAAGTAGAATATATAATTTGCTACTATTTTGGTTATTCTGGTAACTGATTAAATACAGTATTTTTATATGCACAAAATTATGTACTCTCTTAACAAAATCTTTTAGGGTTAAAATACTGATAGATTTGTAATTATACTTCTAAAATGGCTTTTTATTAGTAGCTTTAGAAAGAAGTTTACACAGAATAATAGCTTGCTAGGACTCAACTTGAATAGTTACGAAATAATTGTATAAATTAAAAAATTATAAGCTTCTGTGGGTTTGAAAACATATATTTCACTTAAGAAAAGATACAAACCAGAAAGATGCACTTACACTGAAATAAAACAAGCTTCATTCTAAGAATAGCATAGGACAAATTAAGACTTGAAAGAATTGATTAAAATTAGTTGTTTGGCAAGGTTACCAGAGTTGTTGAAAACTTGAATAAGAGCTGGAGGGATTTGTTTTTGTTTTTGACAGGTTGCTAAGTGACTCCTCTCAGTCTTGCAGAGAAAATGAATCTGTGCAATCTAGTAAAAATGAGGTTAGTGTCTTTTTTCGTAAGTATTAATGGTATGATTAACTGATTTTGTTAAGTCTGTTAAGAAAAGACAAAGTCTAAAATAAGTTTTCAAGAAATTTGGGGGGGGGGCTTTTTGTCTTTTAATGATCCTCAATAAAAATGATATTTTCTATTTACAGGACAGCAAGGAGGTAAGTATATTATTTGAATTATGAAAGGAATCAAAAGATTCCTACATAATTTATGTGAATGTGAAATATCTTAAATATTCACCAAATTGTTAACAGTAAACCAGTTTTATTTCGAAACAGTTGTACTCGAGCATTGATGTACTATAGTATAAAGATGAATGAATACAGATTTTTCTTGACTTCTTTTGGCATTTAGAATTTGTTTGGAAAACAAACGTGTAAGGCTCTGTTTGCCACAGACAGCATCACTCTTGGGAAGGTTGTGAGTTTTGGCTCCACACTTGCCTGAGTGATTCACAACTGATTTATTCAGAGTTTGGAAAAGTAAATTGTCACCTGCAGTGATAAAGGAATGTTTAAATTGTGCTCTCAGTTGAAGAGAGTGTATGGAGCATGTTTATCCAGCTTTTGAAGATTGACAATTGAATTTAAATTTGCAGATGACAGGAAAATGCTGTGGAATTTTCATGTACTTCATTATGGTACTTAAACATTTGTCTTATTCAAGTGTAGATAGTACATTGTTAACATTTCTTAAAACTTACAACTCCTTTTCAAACTTTAAAAAATAAGTAAATGAAACGCATTGTGTATTGACCCGCATAAATTTAAATGCAAAGGTTATTAGATTCCATTTCATTCCTTCCTGTCATTGCTGAATAGATTAGTAGTTTTAGAGTTTCCCTTTTAAAAAGAAATGCTACTGCTGTTTAAAATGCATAGTGTAAAATTCGTGATATTGCATCATGTTGTGATAATAAACATGGTTGGTAAAATTTTGCATTTCACTTCTGACAACTTTTCTTATTTATATTTTCTCAAGCAACGATTCTCAGGCTTTGATGTCCTTTTCAGTGTCCCTGTTCTGGGAATCTTGTAATTTTAACAATTATAAAGTTTTGCAGAAAACCACATTTTAATATTTCATGCTTGGGGAGGGGGGGGGCATAGAGGAAGGGGAATGGAGGAAAATCGACGCATTGGAAAGCCTGAAGACATGAGATGAATCCAAAATTTATTATTTATAATTTATTTCATGAATGTTTGGGTGCTTGACTCACGATTTCATTTTTATATTTTAGTAAGCCAAACGAAGCATTCCCAAACCTGTAAAGTGTTTGTTAGCTTCTGTATGTGTTAGACTAAGAAATTCTTCTTTATGTGAAGTCATTGAGCATGCTTACTAATATGCTCTGAATATTGTCCAATTTGGTCATGTGCCCCCCTTTTTATTTTTAAATTCTATTTAGAAAAGACTATCCCAGAAATTCTGCTGCAGTGGAAAGTCTCTGTCTCCAGAGAAAGAGTACAGCAAAGAGCCAGTAACAGTACTCTTTGCCCATAGAACTTTTATGACTCTCAATCTGTGGCACATAATTCTGTGACGGTTAGATTTAATGTAGCACGCAGCAAATTTCATTACTATGGAAATGTATCTTTAAAATCATCAAGACTAATACCTTGTAAAGATGTAACCTTCTAGTGATGGTTTTAAAATAATGTAGTGTAAGATAACGGAATTAATTTTCCTCACTTTCCCTTTTTTTGTTACTTAATTGAATTGTTTTATGTGATAGCATTTTATATGTGGGCCATGCCTTTTTGACATTTTACACAGTTTCAGAAAAAACTAAGCAAGCTAGAAGAACAGCTCAGTAACGAGTTACAAGCCAAAGACGAACTAGAACAGAAGTACAGGTGAGACATGTTTGGCATGTTTATAAAGAAGTTTTATTGCACCTTTTGTTTCAAATGCTTAAAAGCATTTTAATGCACTTTGGCGATTCCTGACCCTGCAAGCAGACCTAACTGTAAATTGCTGGCTTAATTCTTGCTACTCCTGTGACTGCTGTTTTCTTTCTTTCTTTCTTTCTTTTTTTTTTCCTTCCTTAACTCTCTATGAGTATCTCTCTATTGTTTGAGTGATTTCTCTAGTCCTTGGAGTTTCATGTGATTGCTGAAAATAGAATATCCTATGTAAAAATTAATGAGACACATCCAAACATTCTAATTTCTATAGAATCAGCAGGGTTTAAAAATATTTTTCAAATTTCTTCAGGTCTACTAATACTCGTTTAGAGAAGATAGTGAAAGAGCTAGATGAAGAGGTAAGTCAACAGTTATTTCTTATTGGAATTAGAACTTTAACATTTGTGTGTGGCATTTTTCCTTGGGAAACAGCAAATTGCTTTTGAGTAGCTGTCTTTATAGTGAGTAATACTAGTTCATTTATTGATATTCACAAGCATGAAATTGTGGTCACTGCTGAAATATTTTCATTACGATATCTGTACTACAACTACACATTTGTTTCCAGAATTTGTTTTTTACTGTGTTTTTAATTTGGAGGACAATGTGATACAAATATCCCATATATGATTCTAAAAATTGAAGAATGTGAGAGTAATGTTGCTAGAAGAGGAAGGCCATTCTTTGCATTGTTCAGTATCAATAAAAGGACCCTATTTCTTGCCCAGCTTTGCACCCTAGTGCTACTACAAATTTGCCATTCTTTAGTGGATGTATACAACTTAATGTGTTGCTTATTCAGGTGCGTGTCAAGACCTTGCATTACATGTATGTTTTTGTGCTTCTGGAGTGGCTGCTAGGCAGGTTTACCAGATTGATCAAATCCAACCCAAATTTAAAACAGTCTTTAAATTGTAAAATCTCCGGGCCATAGTCGTCTTGGGCTGGATTTGACCATGTGTTCTGATACGCTCTGTTTGCAGCAGGCAAATAGACTGTGTCTTTCTCCATTACAAACTAAACTGAGTGCACGAGCTGTCCTTCTATCATTTAAAGAATACCACTCTTCTGTATGTAATTAGTGGTGTATTTTTTTAAATATATCCAGGTAACTTTAAGGAAGAATGTAGAGTCTGCAGTGAGACAGTTAGAAAGAGAGAAGGCTCTTCTTCAGCATAAGAATACAGAATACCAGAGAAAAGCAGAACATGAAGCAGATAAGAAACGCAATTTGGAAAATGAAGGTATGTTGAACCATTCTTGAAGGGTTCTGTTTTGATGTGGGTTTTTAAAAGATAAAATAAATGAATTATAGTTCAAACTGAAGCTTTTTTGTGACAGTGATTAACAATGTTGTATTGTTTTTGTTGTAGTTAACAGTTTGAAAGACCAGCTCGAAGATTTAAAAAAGAGGAATCAAAACTCTCAAATATCCAATGAGAAAATCAATCAACTACAAAGACAGGCATGCCAACTTTATATATGTATATTTTAAATTAATATCCATTTAAAGTATGGATTTTGTTAGTAGTGGAGGGAATTGAAATGTATAATGGAGTTTTAAAAGCTGTTCTTTCTTGTCATGTTTTGGTGTTCAAAAGTAATCTTAAAATACACTCCTTTTTATTTCTTTAATTCATAAAATATAGTATTTTGTAGTAGAAATGGTAGTTGTTATATTTTAATTGTTTCTGAAGTATGTTTTTATCAATCTTTAGTTGGATGAAGCCAATTCTTTGCTGCGGTCAGAGTCTGATACTGCAGCCAGGTTAAGGAAGAACCAGACAGAAAGCACAAAGCAAATCCAGCAGCTGGAAGCTAATAATAGAGAACTACAAGATAAGAACTGCCTGCTAGAGAATGCGAAACTCAAACTGGAGAAGGACTTTCTCAATCTTCAGTCCGCTCTAGAATCAGAAAGGAGAGATCGAAGTCATGGATCGGAGATTATCAGTGACTTACAAGGTATTCCTGAAAATCTTCTGAAGTGAAGCTTGCTTCTCATTTCAGAAATAAAGACAGGTTTTGGTGATGTTATTTGAGCTTCAGATTGTGACTAGATTAGTGTGTTTTTCTATACAATGTTGTGTAAGCATGGACACACATTTAAGAGAAAATGTGTGATAACATTTAGAAAATATTATTAATAAGTTCTAAAATCACTCCAAAGGGAGATATTCTTAATAGTCAGAATTAGGAGCTGTTACGTTTGAAAAACTTCATTTCTAAGTAGATAAAGTACATTCTTTTTTCACACACTGCCCAGCCTTATTGATGTTTTGGTCGTTTTTAGGTCGAATATCTAGCCTCGAAGAAGAAGTGAGAAATGGAAAGAGTGCATTAGCCAAACTGGAAATGGAGAAGAGACAACTGCAGGAAAAACTTACAGATTTAGAAAAGGTAACAGTACTTCTAAGTGAACATTGGTGTTACGTTCTTACGGAATTTTTAAATTTAAGCTTTTATTACTTGAGACATGGAGGCAAAATCTGTGCAAAATATAAGCCTTGTTTTCAGTGTTTATTCTTTTCCTTTGAATTTTTTGGTTATTTTGCAATTTGAGAAGTGGGGGGGAAAAAAAGACATCATTTCCCTTATGATCATATAATACATTATACTTCTAAAGTACATAATAATGTACTCCAGTGTATAGCTTAACAGTGCAGTAGTAACATTTCATTTCATCTGTTGTGTTTTGTTTGGTTTTTTTTTTTAAACTCTCAATATTGCCAAAAATAAAAAAGCTTCTGCTAACATTTTTTTTTCAACAAATTTGTCATTGAAACAAAAGTATTGAAAAAATTCTTGAATAAACTTAATCTTTGAGCCACTTTTATTACAGAACGTTGGTTGTTAAGGCAGTAATTCTATAATAGTTTGCATCTGGGGATGTCATTGCACATTTTTGGAGCATTTCGCCATCCATAGAAAAACATTTGTAGAAATGAGTTCTCAGCTCCTTAGAGTCTGAGCTCTCTCTTCTACCATTAGCATACTTAGAAGCAGAATGTTACTGTTTGAAATTTTGTCTTTAACATGATGCATTTAATGTTTTATTCCAATGTAATTTTTTCTTTAACAGGAAAAGAGCAACATGGAAATAGATATGACATATAAATTCAAAGTTATGCAGCAGAACCTTGAACAAGAAGAAGCTGAACATAAAGCCACAAAAGCACGATTAGCAGACAAAAATAAGATCTATGAATCTATAGAGGAAGCAAAATCTGAAGCCATGAAAGGTATGTATTTGATGGCACAGTTGGACTTAGGCATAAATTATACAAAGTAGGTAATATAGTCTTTTGATGCTAGTGGAAGCCTAAGTGTAGGCTTTTTTTCCTTGATTCCCCTGTTCTTTTTAAAGATAATTAGTGTTGTAAAATCAGTTGTAGTCCCTTTGTCAGTGCTTTTCTAGGTTAAAGACACAGTGGTTTAGTCTCGGAGTAAATAGGTTCTCCATTGCACACGCTACTAACTCATTTTCTGTGTTAGTGTATTCTGAATTAATTTTTCTTAAATTTATATTACTAAAACTGCTTTAAACATTTTTGTTAAGAGCTTATCTGTGTTCTTATTCACTGTAGTCATACCTTTTTGTGTCTTCCTAAATAAAATATACCAGCAACTTAACAATTTAAATATGTAGACCAGATAGAGTTAGAAATGGCAAAGTCTTTGCTACGCTTCCATAGTCACAATGCATATTCTGGTGCATCTCATCACAATGGAAATTTCTGGGAGACAGGGATAATTACCAAACAATTCCATAAGATGGCTCTTACTTTTGAATTAAATGTCTTATGTTTGTTGCGGCTACTTAAAAAGCTACCTACAGATCCTGTCCTTCTAATTGCAGAGCATTTGCAAAAATTTTGAGCATGCAGGTGTTGAAAAGAAGCCAAAATGATTCAGTAATAGTGTCTCAATTACTTGGCATATCAAGTTCCTGGACAGCTTCAACTCTTTAAACGATTTCAAATTATCATAGTCAAAGCAACACTTCAGTAGATTTAGATGGATTATTTTTAAAAATCCACCCTTTTTATCCATCTCAGATGCGTTGCAGATAAATTGGAAGTTCTCTTGAAACTCAAAAGTAGAAAATAGCTATCAGTCAGGAATGCTTGCAAAAGCATCCTCTGGGTGTGGGTTTACTGTGAAAATTTTAATGAATCCCTTTTCAGCAATCTTTCTCTTCAGTGTTAAAAGGATAAACATGTTGCTTATTGTTGATATGGGATAGATGTCCTCCTCCCCTTGTCCTTCAAAATCTGTTGGTTTACACTGACTGACATCCTAAATCTCTTACTTCACAGAAATGGAGAAGAAACTTTTGGAAGAGAGAGCTTTAAAGCAAAAAGTAGAAAATCGCTTGTTAGAAGCTGAAAAGCAGCGCTCCATGTTGGACTGTGATCTCAAACAATCACAACAGAAAATCAATGAGCTCCTTAGGCAAAAGGATATACTAAATGAAGATGTAAGGAACAGTGACAAAAGGAGTCTCAAGTGGAACCTGGTTTTCAATGTCCTAATATTTTCCCTGTTATAGCTATATTTAGGAATGTTTGTGAATGAGAATGGCAGCAACTTTTTCTTTCTCTGTACTTGGAGCTTTAAAAAGTCTACTTTATGGAGTGTGGTTTCATTTTTCTGAAATATTTCAGCGTTATTGATCTTAAAAAGTTTTTATTCTGGAATGTAAAATGCTGAGAGATTGACATGTTAAAACTAGCTTATTTATTGTCTGCTAATGCCTTTATTCAGGAAACAGCTTTGACTTACCAAAACATGTGAACATGTTGTGCAAAAACATAGAGGAAGTCAATATGAAACACTGTTTAAATGTTGCTTTCCTGTGTAGGTCTGTAAAATTCACAGGTTTCTGTTTATTCTTCAGGTAAAAAACCTGACATTAAAAATAGAGCAAGAAACACAAAAGCGCTGTCTCACTCAAAATGACCTCAAGATGCAAACGCAGCAGGTCAACACCTTGAAAATGTCAGAGAAGCAGTTAAAACAGGAGAATAACCATCTTCAGGAAATCAAATTAAGTCTGGAAAAACAAAATAACGAACTCCGCAAGTACGCAGATTTGCTCTATATTTTTTAGTAATGTTACTGATTTGTAATTGGTTTGGGGCAAAAGCTGAGAGCAATATTAATTTTAAGAATTTGCTGCACAAAATATGCTATTCTACAGTGCAAAACTTAATTGTTGTTTAAAATAATTTACAGTGACTCTAGCTGAGATTTGGCCTAATGATTCAGCAATGTATAGATTTGTAGTAAAAGATGTTTGTTATCCTGAAAATCTTTAAAAAACGAGGTTAAACACAAGAGTGTGAGGACTTCAGGGAAACACTTAACAGAAAATCTATGTACTTTTTTTAAAAACTACATAAGACTTCAGTGAACAGGAAAGTTACTGGCATTATTAGTCCAGGAGACCTTATTAGAGTTGGAAATGAATACTTAATACAGAGCTGTGAAGCGTAACCATTGGAAATGCCTAGTACTAAAGATGTTCAAACACATCTGTTGGACCTTCAAATAGGAGTTGTGTTAAATCCCAGCAGTTCTTCAAGGTCTTACAAGTAATATTTGCACCTGATAATAATTTTTTTTTAACTTAATGTTGACTTATGAGCATTCTTTTGAATGCAAACACAAGTTTAGCACATGTATCAGATTAATCTCATTCTTAGCTCCTTTATGACTTCTGATGGTTTATCTCCTTGTGCTTTATGTTCTCTGTCAGCAAGATGTAGTTACTCACGTAGAAGGAGGCTACATGTGACGGTTCCTGTAGTGTGAAACACTGGCAGAAATATTTTCTGCTACATTACTGTTCTTCGTTATGGGTCTGACTAATTGACTTTCTGAGTTGTTTTAATAACAGATGAATTAAAGAAATGATGCTTGTCAAAGAACACAGGCATGGTTTCACAGACTGAGCTCTACCAAATGAGAGACCCAAACCAATCTGTCAGATCAGTGATGTTTTACATGGAAATAAGATTCTGTTGGTGGCTGTTTGCTTTATCAGTGTCTCTTACTGGTTAAACCATGTGACACTGTTGTAGTTTGTGTGTTAACAGTATTAAACTGACTTGTTATTAGTGCAGTGTTCTCAGCTGTACAAGTGAAAAAGAGAGCTGGTAACTAGACGAAGCCTCAGGTTTAATTGCTGACCATACTTTTGTCAGGAAATGACTGAAGATCTTAAAGAGTGTGAATGCTGTCTTTTTTATTTACTAGTTTGGAATGTCTTCATATCTTTTCTTTAAGTGTGTTATTCCTTTCTAGGGAGCGTCAAGATGCAGATGGACAAATGAAAGAGCTTCAAGACCAACTTGAAGCTGAACAGTATTTCTCGGTATGTTTTATGCTTCGTTTTTATACTAATCTGTTTAGTAAGTACAATGTTATCTTTTCTTCTTCCTCCTCAGCCATTAGGTGTTTCACATCTGTAACCTAAAGCTAATTCTTTTTCTTGTGTCTGTCTTCAGTCTTGTCTGCAGCCTTGCCATCACTCCTTGTTCTTGATAACAGAGCAATGTGAAAGAGCTCGTGTTAAGAAATGTCCCACCTTTGGAAGGGAGTCCCAAAGACAGTTCAGAGGGAGGGAGGAGTCAGGCAGCTTGTTCTTCTACAGTGTGAATATTTTTCTGCATGTTTCAAGCCTTTTGCATTCAGCATCTCTTCCATGCTGCATGGAAGAGAAGAGCTGTATTCTCAGAATCACGTGGTGTGACAAAACGTAGGCATTTAAGGCTTGGAAGGAAACTTTTTGCATTACAGCCAAACTTGGTAGAGATCTGTTGGAGTTTTTGCTTTATTGTGATAAGGTACAACAGAGTAAATGAGTATTGTACTTAGTAATCATCACTAGCATATGGAGGTTGATTTATATTAACAGTACACAGGCAGTTGCACTGCAGGTAGAGGCCAAAAGGTTTGTTTCAGAATTAAAGGGAACTTAAGATTTTACAGTGGTCTTTAGGTCAGTGAGGAGAAGGACTATCTGAAGTTTTAGTAGATCAAAAAGTTGCATACAGTAAAGGAGAGAAAGGGAGAGTTGAGGTCAGTTGACTGCTGTGGACAGGCCAGAGAGAGACAGTCTGTCTTGAAATCCCTGCAGTAAGTCCACCTGCAGTTGGCTGTCACTTTACCTGTACTCAGTCATTTGAGTGTACAGAGCAATATGATTTTTCTTTTGTTTCCTTTAGAGCTCTATATTTGTATCGATTTCACAAAATTTTGAATTTCAAATGCTTTTCTAATCTGTTTTTCCCTTCCTCCTGTGCTTATTTTTGCTCTTTAACTGTCATGTTCGTTTCATGGATTTGTATGGTTAAAGTCTAAATTCTACATACCTACCTATGTCAGACAAAGATTTAAAATAGTAGAGAAAAATAAATTAATGATTTTCCTTGCTTCTGATACTTATGATTTTCTATCAAATAGTGATTTTCATATTTAGAGTCTCTTTAACAGTATGTTTACGAACATATAGAATCTATATTATGCATCTATCCATTCACAAATGTACAATTTACCAAAAAGAACAAAAAAACCCTGAAACATATTTGTGAATTATGATGATGTTTTGTTAAATTTGAAAAGGCATTGCACAATTTTACAATTATTGTGTGATTAAAGAATTGCATACAGTGTCATCTTATATCATTTTTTGTGTAACTTGAAGCTAGAATATGCAAGTCACATCCTTTTCTTTCCAACTTTAAATTCTAGACTCTGTATAAGACGCAAGTTCGAGAACTTAAAGAAGAATGTGAGGAAAAGACCAAACTTTGCAAAGAAATGCAGCCAAAGGTACAAGAGTTACAGGACGAGAGGTGGGTTTTACTAGTTGTACTACTAATACATAAAAGATCCGGATGAATTTTTGTTGTTTTGTTTTTTTTTTTTCCCTACATGCCCCCCCCCCCGTAACCTGCCACTTTTAAAGTTAATAATATATATCAATAATTTGCAGAGATTCCTTGGCTGCTCAGCTAGAGATTACATTGACAAAAGCAGATTCAGAACAACTTGCACGTTCCATTGCTGAAGAACAGTACTCTGATTTGGAAAAAGAGAAGATTATGAAAGAGCTAGAGATTAAAGAGATGATGGCTAGGCATAAACAGGAACTTACTGAGAAAGATGCCACCATAGCCTCTGTGAGTAATATGAATTGTGATTTTGGTAGAGGTTTATGTGACCTTGAGTTTTATTTGCAGTTTGAGTTATCCATTGTTATGTAGCTTACTTAGAGGTAAGTGATATACAAGTATACCTGACTCTGATAATTCTTTTTTTTGTGCCCCTACCCCTCTTACAGCTGGTCCTCTTATCCTATATTCAGGTTTCATTCTGAAGCATTTCCTTCTGTCCTGTAGTGCTTTCACATGCCAAATGAGTTCTGTTACATGGTCACATGCACTTTTTGTTTTGTAGTTGGAGGAAGCAAATAGGACATTAACTAGTGATGTGGCTAATCTTGCTAATGAGAAAGAAGAACTAAACAATAAACTGAAGGAAGCACAAGAACGTATGTATTTTCTGAACCAAATACAACTTAGTTTGAAACCAGTTTTGTTCTCTAATAGTACTATTTTCTTTTATAATGAGCTTTCATGTAATTTTTTTCTTAATTACCTTGCTACAGAAATTACAAAGCTAAAAGAAGAAGAAGCAAATGTAGGAAATATTAAAGCACAATTTGAGAAACAGTTGTTGAATGAAAGAACATTGAAAACCCAGGTAAGCAAATTTCTCTAAATGAATGAAGAGATGGTGTTTGTGAATCAAATAATTTTTAATAGAAAACTTTCCATGGTAAACTATCTATATGTACCGTTAATGCTTTATTCTTTTTTGCCCCTAAACCAAAATATAATCTTTTTTTTGCTTCTACTAAGTAGACTTTCAGTGTAGTGAAACTGCATCCTCATTATTTATCACAGAGGAATTCCTAATCCAGGTGCAGTGCACCAGCAAAAATCTTCATGTCAGTCAAACGAATTCATATTTTACTGTTTTCCATCTTGATTTGTATTCCTCTGTAAGTTCCATAAAACAGTATATTTCTGATTTTAATCCAGATTGTTTTTTAGAACAAGTGGCATTTTAATCCAAGGATATATTTTGGGGCTAACTAATGAAAACTGAAGGGAGTATTTAAATGAATAGAAGTGTCCACAGCTAATGCTTGCTTGAAGTGAAAATGGCATCATTACCTTCTTTTCAATTTTGAGTAATACATTGAATTAAAGCAACATCATAGTACTGAATTGCAGAGGTCTTAGTTTACAGTTAGATTAAAAGTGTCTGGTCGTGGATAGTAGAGAAGACTTTATTTCTTCATGATATAACTGTGTATTTATTGGTGTGGTTTTTGTCATTTTTTTCTTTCCCATGGGAAGGCTGTGAATAAATTGGCTGAGATCATGAATCGGAAGGGTCCAGTCAAACGTGGAGCTGACACTGATGTAAGGCGGAAGGAAAAGGAAAATAAGAAACTGCATATGGAACTGAAGTCTGAACGAGAAAAGTTAACCCAAATGATGATCAAATATCAGAAGGAAATCAATGAAATGCAGGCAGTAAGACCCTTTTGCAAATATAAGCATTGATAGCATTTTCTCTAATTCTCATTGAATTGATACAGGCTTTAAGGTAGTGTATGCAGTCTGTATTCCTGACTTTCCCATGACCAAAAGAAATATGCAGTGTATATATTGAGATTAGCTGCGAAGTCTGCATAATTTTCTACTTATGTTTTCTCTGAGTAACTGAGCATTGTGATAATAGGAAATCTTGTCATTTATCCTTACAGCAAATAGCAGAAGAGAGTCAGATACGGATTGAACTCCAGATGACTCTGGACAGCAAAGACAGTGACATTGAACAGCTTCGTTCACAGCTGCAGTCATTGCACATTGGTCTAGACAACAGTAGCATAGGCAGTGGGCCTGGAGATGCTGAGGCAGATGATGGATTCCCTGGTATGTTAATTTTATTAATATTTCTGCATTCATTGGGTTTATATCAGTGTTTTACCATAGAAGCTGAAGTATTAAATTAATGGTCTGATGATTCTGTGGCTTTTCATCTTTGTGTATTTCTACCATCTTATCAATGCTTCAGTAGTGATCACTATCCACCTACTAACTAAATTTGTCTGTAATCATCCTACATTTTTTTGAAGAAATGTCTTTAAAAAATTCTATTGTACTCCTTTAAAACTAAGTATTTTTTTCCACTTTACTGTGGTGGTTACTTTGACATTACTGTGTTTTGTGATGAAATGTAAAACTAATACTCTCTTAGAGATTCTATTTTGACTTCTTTTCTACCTTTTTCCTCCTTTATGCTTTATGTTTAGTCCATATCACTCAATCCCACACTATGGAATCCATGTCCTTTACCTACCAGCACTCTTCTACCTCTGTCAGTATTGCCACTAAGCCTTCCAGTTCTCGCATGCTTCTCGATTCTGATTCTGACTCAGAGGAGGAACCTTTGTCTTGTTCCCACAGCCCTACAGAAGTTGATAGCACAGGTGACATCCCTGAGACCTTGTTTGGTTTTGTTCTTACCGTGTCCTTTTCTCTGTTTCAAAACTAACACTATTAATACATTATTAAAAACAAACAAAAAGTCCAAACAAACAAAAAACAACAATAAACAGTAAACACACTGCAATGGCAGTAAACATTGCCATCGAAGACATGAAAAAGTTTGCATGAACAAATAACTGGCCTGTTTTCTCTAAATGTTTACAGATGCTTGCTGCCATTTATAAACCCACCGTTTTTATTAGATCATTGAATAAATGAGCCTGGTGGCCTTGTTTTCAAGGTGGCCTCTATCCAGTATCTGCAGCTATCTGTATGACCCTAAGATACTGGATGCCAAAGAGTCAAATCTTTGTGTTTAAGTGAACTGTGAAGACATCTAACTCCTCACCATCTAAATTTACATTATTTGCTCATAGAAATTGAGTCTTCTGAGTATTACATTGTTTTGCATTAATTTAAATCTTATATTTGATTCTTATATGGATGAGGCAAGCAGAATTTATTCATTTTTCCAGACACATAAAGCACGTAATGAAATGATATGGCTCTGGTAAAACAGAGCTTTGTGTTATTAATTCTATATTCATTTTATATGACTACACATACACTGTGTTGAACAAAGCTTCTGTTTAGTGTTAATGTCAGAGGTGTTTTTTTTAATTACATTCAAATTTCTGTATTTCACTTGAGGTTCCTTTAAAGTGTGAATAACTTTCCACTGAAAGCGCAACTTGTTTTGGGATCTTGACATTACTTCATCAAACTAGAGTAAAGAATAATGCATTTCCTCTATTTTCCTCATTCTCTGTTTTTTGCTGTGAGGCTTCTAATAAAAGAATTGTTAAGTACGTACATAATTTTTTCATTGTTAGCTGCTGTTATGACATTTGCATGGTTTTGTTTTGTTGTAAAGCAAAAACCATATCTAAGCTAGGACTTTTTGCTGACATAATTACAACAGATTTGAGGTATGATGGTTGTGTTTTGTTGGTTTTTTTCCCTCCCAGTGCTTATAAGCACGTACTGTGGAAATTTTGGAATATTCTGCCCTTTCTCTGATATGTTAATATAGAATGGACACAAGAAATGAAGAAGTGTAATCAGAAACTCTCATTTTGTCCAATTTCATGCAATAGCATTAGAGATTACAGAGAAAAATAGGGAAAATATTAATGCATATTTTTTTCACACCATTAACAAACTACACATGCTTCTTGGATGTGGGGAAGGATTTTTTGCATCAGTGTTTTGCTTGCTACCCTTTGCGTCAGGTGTAGTTGAAAGGAAAAATTTGAAGTGGCAGGTATGAGGCAAAATACACGCTATAGAACTACTTCATGTACTTGGTATGTACATAAAAATGTGTCATCAACAGCAGTGCTTCTAGAGCAATAAACTTTGAAGACAGTGCATATCTGAATAAATAACTTTGCTTAAGGTTTCTCCAGACAAAATGAGAATTCTATGAATACTTATTATGCTATGTTAATCATGGGCAGGAGCCTGCAAATGCCCTCTGATAAGAAAATAGCTTTTGCGATTTTGTAGCATATTTATGCTCCTTTCATGGTTTTGTGCTTGTTAATACTTAAGGCTTCAGTATTTATGACTTGGAGGTTCCTCAGCAGCAGTAGTGGTTATCTGTAGGGTGAGAAACTCGTTAGAAAAATACTGTGATTGAGTAGTTCCTTTTAATAAAACATAGGGGAAATAAATGCTTGTATTAAGTGTAGTTATAAAATAGGGTCAAAGCTTAAGTGATACTGTGTATCACCAAGCACTAGGAAAGTGTGATCCTGGTGAGCTTTTGGTTACTACTGAAAAGTGTACCTCAAACAACAGCTGAGCTGTTAATACTGTTGATAAATCCAATCTGACTAATGTGCTAGTGTAATATAAAATACTGCAAGTGTGTGAAAAGGCAGTTGGATTTAGGCAGGGCCTAAGGATTAGCCAAAAATTACTTATTTTGGATCAGAAAGCCTAGGAGATATAGGCAGAATTAGAAAAAAATAAAAAATTTACAGAGCAAAAAATACAAATTGCAATACTAAACTTTTGAAATTTTACCCAGTGTATAGAGGATATAGGTTATTTGTGGTGGTAGTTTGCCTTTTTTGTCTTGAACTGGATGTTGTGTGGTCTGTACTAATATCTTCAGATGCTGTTTTAAAAGGTAAAGGTTGGTAGACATAAGCATTTTAAGTCTTGAAGAAACTACTAAAGGGAATGTGTGTGCTATAATTGCAAGTTTGCTCTTCCCCTTCTTCCTTGTGCCTACTACTTTTTTGTGATTGCATTGTTGGTTATTGGCTGTATTCAGGAATACATGACTTAATTTATTCCTGAACATTTACTGTGATAAACCTTGCAAGACCTTCTAACTTTAAATAGTTCATGTTCTCATGTTTGCTCTGTTGCCTTATTATTGATCTTTGATAGCTATTTTAAAATGCATAGTTGACTCAAAAATAATGTTTTGTGAATATTTATGTTCTTTAATATACATCTCTTTTTCAGAATCAAGATTGGAAGGCTGGTTATCACTGCCTGTTAGAAATAACACTAAAAAATTTGGATGGGTTAAAAAGGTAAGAAAACCAGATTTATGATTTTGTTTCATGTGTAGTCTGGGGTTTAAACTTACTGCAGGTTTTCAACACTTCAATTTTTCTTCGATATGTGTTCTCTCATTACTTAAATGTGTAAAATATGTTAGCTGGTATAGCTATGTCTGAGAGGAGCAGGTTAAGACAATTGTAATAGGTTAAGACACTTATTTGTCCAGACAGAGGTGAGAACAGCAATTCATGATCTTCAAACATACATGATCATGTACATTCAGCCATAAGCATTCCCAGCAGTATTACGTAGCTGGAACTCAGCAGATTCTGGAAACAGATGCCCTTGACAAAATTCTTTATTTAGGAGATAAAACTAACAACTACTCATCTGCCTTGTGCAGCCTTCACCCATTTACTGCTTTTCAGTAACCTCTTTGATACCCAAAGGATAACATACACATTTTCATATGGGTTCACTTAGTGCTCAGTCAAACTATTCATTCTGGGTAAAATTCTGGAAATAGGAGGTCTTCTAGGTAACTAGCTTTTTCGTGAAAAGTGCTAGCAATGCTGGTAAGTATAACAGTGATCTTTGTGAGTATGATCCCTATTGGTTGTGAACTGCACATGTAAAATAGGCATCATAAGATGACAAATATTCTTACTACCAGTCCAAGTGAAAATTAAATCAGTAAAATAGAAATGAAAAGCTTTTATCTTACTTTCTTAGTCTTTCATTTTTATCTTTTCATAGATACTTAAATTTGTTTAAATTAGTCTGATAACATAAATTGATTTATCAGGTAATCAGAATTTTGTTTGTTGTGCAGTGAATTTATTGGCAAATCGTGGACTTAGCATACAGTACTACTATTGTCCATTTAGTTACCATTTAATAAAATTGTAGAAAAATATTGCTGTGACATCTTTGACATCTGTGATGAGCTGGATTAAAATGTGTATTTTATGCTTTTCTGTCTCCTAACAGTATGTAATTGTAAGCAGTAAGAAGATCCTGTTCTATGACAGCGAACAAGATAAAGAGCAATCTAATCCCTATATGGTATTAGATATAGAGTAAGTATTATCATGTGAGATTCCTTCTTGTGATTTCTAGGTGAACTTTGGAAAGACTTTGACTTGAGGTCCAGTCTGGGAGCACGTCAAACAGGACGTACTTTTGTAGTTTGGACTACAGACCTGGGACATTAGGTATCCATTGTGGTGAAGAATTGCGTTTGCTGTAAGCAGTGGTGCAGCAGTAGTGTGGTGCTGAGTCTGATACAGGGAGCTCCGCTGAGTTCTGATGTAACTGAACTGCTTCTGCTAGCTCAGCTAGACCTACCTCACATACACATTATAGCAAAAAACGTTAAGCAGAGAGGCTATAGTTTCCCGTGTTTGTACATTTTTACTTAGAACATGTCCTTACAGGTGGGTTGTATAGTTAATTAGTTTATTTTCTTAATAAAAGCAGAATGTGGATATTCAGAGGTTGGAGAGTGGGGAGTGGATTGTGTTAGAAAGCAATTGGGAATCATTAAAGTCACATGATGTTGGTTTTTCAGTGCTGTCATTTTTTTTGCAAATATAGGTGGATACTCGTGGCTTCTTTTTATTTAGGGTTGTTGGAAGTTCATGTGCAAGATTGAAAGACAGGACTTTAATCAAGTGATTAGAAATTTGTACTGACAAATCTTTAATGGCTCTAAGCCTTAATGCGGTATGTTGTATGCTAACTTAATCTGTCAATTTAAATTTATCATTTTGGTAACATTAATTTTTGTCTTTATTGAAATAATTTCCTACAGCAAACTCTTCCATGTCCGACCAGTCACTCAGACTGATGTGTACAGAGCAGATGCCAAGGAAATTCCAAGGATATTCCAGGTATTCAGTAATAAATTAATGTTTCCAGTGTAACAAACACGGTATTTCACACATTGTGAAAAATATTTTCATAACTTTGTCTAATGAAATACTTACTAAAAAAATGCTTGAAAAAATATCAATTCCAGTGTAATTCTTCAATCTTTCTACTTAGAAAATGACTCTGAATTTACATTTGTCATCTAGGAGTACCGAGATTATTTTGCTTTGATTCTAGATTCTATATGCTAATGAAGGAGAGAGCAAAAAGGAACAGGAATTTCCTGTGGAGCCCATGGGAGAGAAGTCAAATTGCATTTGTCACAAAGGACATGAGTTTATACCTACTCTCTATCACTTTCCAACCAATTGTGAAGCTTGTATGAAGCCACTGTGGCATATGTTTAAACCTCCTCCTGCTCTAGAATGTCGCCGTTGCCATATCAAATGTCACAAAGATCACATGGATAAAAAAGAAGAGATTATAGCACCTTGCAAAGGTAAATAGCAAGTATATGAATATGCATACAGTCGCTGGAGTCACAAGGTGTTCTAATAGATCAGAGGATTCTAGTAATGGTCTGACACTAACTAAACATAAACAGGTAGGTTTTTCTTTTACTAGTACGTAGCCGTCAGACCCTTTCTAAGGGTGTCTACATGAGGATCATCTCACTGCTGTGAGTTAATGGCACGTGGCCAATATACGTACACACCTGTTGTGTCGTCAGCCTCATGCAGTCAAGCGTGGTGGTTGTAGGACTGCTCACACCGTGTGTTGTGCTGCATTGCTGTGCGGAACGGTACTGTTAGTGCGTGTTATCAAATAGCTGGCGTTTGGTGAAGTTTACTCTTTGTGACTCACGTTACATAGTTTCTTGGGCTCAGGCAGGGCTCTTTGTGTTACCTACCCTTCTTTGGTTTGTTTCCCTGTGAGAGTCTATCTTCCATAGCACTAAGTTGTTACCCTCTAAATGTAAGGCGGGGGCACTGTCAGCAGCCAGGAAACTTAAAGCCTGGCAAAATCTGGTTCACTTGGCTTTTGATTTCTCTGCTGATTTCTCTTTGTGTTGATTGCGAGTGTGGTAATATGACAACTAATTTTTGATGTGGGGACATGTTTAGAATAATAACAATACTAATTTTTACTTTAAAAATTCTTTTTACAGTGTACTATGATATTTCAACGGCAAAGAATCTACTACTGTTAGCTAGTTCTACAGAAGAACAGCAAAAATGGGTGAGCCGACTGGTGAAAAAAATACCCAAGAAGCCTCCAGCACCAGACCCCTTTGCTCGATCCTCTCCCAGAACTTCCATGAAGGTACAGCCAAACCAGTCCATCAGACGACCAAGTCGACAGCTTCCTCCAAACAAGCCAAGGTGACACAAGAGCTGCTATTTAATTTATTGTTTTAAACGTTTTACTACAATTAAGGAAGTATATTTTGATAAGGATAATTGACCACAAATATTGTTGACTACTGACATGTGATCTAGCATGTTATCTTCTATAAACCTCAGTTAAGTTATAAGAAGAGCCACAATGTTTTTTCCCTTGTTTAAAGGACCTTGCATTAACTGTTAGTTAACCCTACTGTACTGACAATGTATCCTATTGCTCTTACGTGTAACAGGCAGAACTTGTAGCATCATCTGTAGCCTAATAGTTCCTGTAAACTGGCAGCTAGTAGGGAAAGTATGGTTTAACTAGGCAAAGAGTCAGTGAGGTGTGAAGATTTGAAAAAAGAAAAGAAAAAAAAAAAAGTTTTAACAATTTTCAAGATGGCCACTGCTGTACCTGATTTGAAGTTGTGGTTCTAATGAACCTTGGAGATAATTAGGTGCCTTCAAAAAGCAGTCTAGAAGACCTTACATGTAGCAAAAGACTACATGTCTTCTGTTTCTTATTGCTTGGTTTTGAGGCAAGTCTTTGAATTCCTGCCCTGCTCTAAGGTTAGACACCTGATTGCGGATTTGTATGTTAATGTGTGTTTCATCTGACCAAATGTGTATATATCTATGTCTGACTCTATTTACACTTGATGTTTAGGAAGAGTTGTTTTCAGGATTCATGTCCTCCTACTCTAGAAAAGGAGCATACTGCATGCTCTTGGCCAGCTAGAGTGAAAAGCTAGTTCAGATGAATCTCACTTTTGTGTCTCTGCCCATGCAGGTTCCACAGCATGGAACCCATCAGTGCAGTGGTAGGCACCTGTCTGAGCATTGCTTGTGCTTTTTGAAAGCGAGCAGGAAGGTGGGAGGTGGGGGATCGCTATTTAGGCACATAGCTGGAGTACTTACCAAAGGGTGGGAGGATGGGTTTCAATTCCTTATTCAGCCTAGAAGGACTCATGCTCATGTCTCGTAGTTCCTAAAAGAATAGTCTTATCAAGTTGCTCTGATTTGGGAAAAAAAAAGTCCATACAAAAACCAGTAATCTATTACTAGATAAGTTTTAAGGAGCAATATCCTCTCCTGTATTGTGGAAGTGATAACATTTTGAAGGTAGTGTTTATGTGATTGCACAATACGGAATTTCTGGTTTTTTTCACTTTGCTTTTTTCATCACCTAGAGTAGTATCTACTACTTGGTTATATCAGTCCCCAGTTGTTGACAGCCTGTGAAAAGTTTGGTCAGTTCAGCAAAGACTTAACATTTTTCCCCAGAGAGAATATTTGTCAGTGGCTAGACAGTATTGCTCTCCTTGTTTCTGTGACCAGACTGCCACCAATATCTAAGCTGGCTGGTTGAAAACTGGGTTGAGTGAGTTGCCAGCATTACAGCGGGGAATGCAGTAAGCGTGCTCTTGCTCTGATGATGTTGTTATCACAAAAGGGCCTTATGCTACAAAGAGTTAGGTTTTAAAAAAATACTGGTATTTTAATGTGTGGAAATGCACAGTGAAAGTACTCAAAGTAACTTAATTTCACTTCCTTCCTAACTTCCATACAGTCTAATTTTTGGTGATTTACTTTAGATATTTAAAAGAAAGCCAGACCTCATAATTTGGATTTTAAATTATTAGGGGGTTTGTTTGTTTGTTTGTTTGTTTTTTAATTATAACCATGAAGGTTAAAAGCTTTTTAATCACTACCCTTTAGGGATCGATTATCAAAGAGTTTGTGCAAAACTAACCAAAATACCAATTATAGGATTGAAGCATGAATCAAGAAAACATTCATGGCAACTTGTGGGACAAGTAGAATATGTTTCTTCTGCATAGTGTTCACAGTCTAATTCAGTAGTGTTATTGTGCTTCTTGCTGTTGACATATAAAGAGTATATTATAAATTCTGATTCTTTTTTCATGGCTATTCTCAGGTGTCCTGAGAATAATTTTTCTCCTTCTAACACCCTTCTTTCAATCTTCATGACCTTCTTTACAAAATGCTTTCATAACACAGTATTTACTCTTACCGTTCTTTTTAGTTGTGGTCCTCATCCACTGCGAATCAGTCTTGAACGGGTTTTTTTCCGTCTGTGTGTTTTTCTATCTGTATATTTTGTAATGGTAGGAAAAGGAGGAGGATTAATATTTCTGCATGTAAACCAGTTTATTTTTGCAGTTGAACTTTCCAAGTTAGCTTTGCAAATGTACCTAACAGATGGAAAAGTGTAGTTCTCTGAGGTCATGTCACCTATCACCTTACTAATGCAAGTCTGTCAAACCAGTGGAAATTTGTATGGATATAAAAACTTTTAATTAGAAACGACATACTTATAAAATACTGTAATTGCTGTAGCCATTTTGTATCCGACTGGTGCTTCTGTGAGGCTTTTGTGCAAAGGCTTACCGTATGTAATAATTAATTTTCTGTTACGAACTTTGTTAAGAACGAAGATGTAGTTGCCAGTTAAATCTGGAGATGAGCCAGCAGAGGGCCCTGGCAGCGAGGCAGGCTCTGGGACTGCACCAGGAGGAGCGCAGCCAGAGGATTCGGGGAAGAGGTTATCCCCTCTGTTCACTCCTGAGGCTGCAGCGGGATACTGCCTCCAGGTTTGGGCCCCGAACTGAAGCCAGACATTGGCAAAACTGGGGAAGGTCTGTCTAGTGGAGGCCACCAGAAGGGTCAGAGCAAAGGCTTGAGGGAGCTGGGCTTGTTCAACCTGCATGACGGACATCTCCGGGGGAGGGTGTCGGAGCAGCCTGCTCCTGCCTGGGGGAGGGTATCGGGGAGACAGAGCCAGGCTCTTCAGTGCTGCGCGGTGGGAGGGTGAGAGACAAGGGGCTTGGCTGGACCGAGAGAGATTCCGCCTGGATAGAAGGAAGAGCCAGTGCAGACAGCCGGGCAGGGAGGCAGGCCGACGGCCTCCATCCCTGGAGGCTTCGAAGACCTGATAGGACAGAGCCTTGAGTAGCCTGGGCCGGCCTTGTAGCTGACCCTGCTTCCCGCAGGAGGTTGGGCTAGAGACCTCCTGAGGTCCACTCCGACCTGCACCGTCCTATAAATGCTGTCCTTGCTAGGAATTGCACACAGCGGTTGTTTCTCCAAGGTTTTCATGACTGTTGTTCTTTGTGATGATTTAAGAAAGGGCAAACCAGTTTTTGATACAGATTGTACAATTTCTCTTTATCTGTTGAGTTGGATTATGCCAAAAGGATAATTCCAAATTGGAAAAAATCAACTTTAATATATTTTAATGCCTAATACATTCTTTAAGTGTTTGAAAAATTACTATAGCCGTAGTTCATATAATAAATGAAGATCGAGCCTTTTCAGGGATATATTGCATTTCAAAGTGTAAAAACTTTAAAATCTGAAAACCCAAAAAACGCCCAAAACCCATTTCGTTGAAAGCATGTGAATGACTGTATTAAACACTGTAGCATGTTTTAGTTAAAACACACTGAAAGCTCTGTTAGAGTAAGGTTTCTATCTCTGCCTCCTATAGTTGGTAGATAATCCTGATTTAAGATCCATTGAGCTCACTGGAGAGATGACTAGACTGAGTTTCCTTTCTTGTAGCTATAGCAATTAAGAAGTCAGTACTTAAGATATTCATCTAAGATCCTTCAATAACAACAGAAAGAGATGAATGCTTCTAGACAATGATTCATCCCATCCCAAAATAAATATCTAAAATAGATAAAATGACTCATTTGCTGACAAGGTTTGCCTCACTTGCTTTCTTTGTTCTATGGTGACCATAGAAGGAGCTCAGGCAGCAACGCCTAGAGAACAGTTGATGTATCCATATCCTCTTTTTCGGCATTGCTTAGCTTTAAATGATGAGCTACAGGCTAGTTGAATAGTGTAATCCCACTGTATTTGGGATATAGTAAAACCCTACTGTATTTGTTTTTAAATTCAGATGATGCAGTTTCACTTGGTGTTCTGTTCAGCAATCAGTATTATTTGATTTTAGTGGAAAAACTGTTAGCCTTGTGTTATTGTCTGGAAGGGGATAGCAGGAGTGCATAAAGCTGTACCTCAGTCAACAAGAACAGCAGCAAAACAGAAAGCAGTTAATTTTATGAAATGTACATGTCGGTCTTTTCTACTGAATTTTTTGGGGGAAAAAAATCAATATGGTAAGTGTTCTATAGAGTTGAATGATTTGTGAGTTAAATTTCCAATGAATACAATGTTCCTGGCTTACATGAACACTAACTGAGTCTTAATATTCCATGATAGGCGAAGGAAGGAACCCACCTACCTTAACAGAGTCTTTTACTTAAAAAGGTTTTAGTGATAACAAATGGAAATTTGAAGTCTTTTATAGGAGCATGACACATTAAACATCAAACCCTCCTGTTGCAGATTACTTGATCTGGCATTTAAGGACTGGGATTGGTCATTTGATGATGTTGATGATATTGATGGTGATGATGATGACGATGTTTTTGATTTCTGAAGAAGTATAAGGGGTAAATCTAAATAGAGAGGAATGGATTTGTTTGCCTTTGAATACAGCATGCTATGTTGGATTTTGTTTCTCAAAGAGAAAATACAAGATCTCATTTTAATATTTTAAACAGTAAAAATGAGATTCTGTTCATGATGTCGATGAATTTTTAGAGGAGTTGTTTTCATTAAAAGGAAGTTATTGCCTTTGTCAGTGTTTTTATTTTTCTAATTTTAGATCTTTTTTCAAAATTCATGTCTGCCTGCCTGAAAAAAAAAAAAAAGGCTGTTGTCAGAGTAGTTGCCCATCTGTAGTGCTAATACTGCTAACCTCTGCAGATAATTTTTGAAGGCTAAAAGGGAGATTGTAGCAGTTGGATATTTAGCTGAAATAGAATTGGTATTTACAAATACTTTTCATTTTTAAGCTTTTAACGTAAACAAACTGGTCTATGGCTAGCAGACATGAAAACACTGGAGTTCTGCATTTTGCTTTTCTACCTGTGTTATGAAGTGAATTTGACTTGGCTTTCCTTTGCAGTGCTGTGCTTTTTGGGTACCTAACCATGCATTTGAAAACTACATAAACAAATGGGCTTTGCAGCTTCTGTGATATGGTTTCCTTGACTGCTTTAGAAAAGATTCGGCTGTTTTATTGATCTAATTTGTCCCATGGCTTACTTAAATATGCAATGTGATGAATGTACTGGAAATAGTGATAACTATTTTATAGTTCTCAATGTTTGATTATTTTAAATGTTGATGCAATGTTATGTTTACACAGAAGAAAATCCTAAAAGTTAAATTCCTAAGAAATCTTCTAAATAGTACATAAGGTGTGTCTCAGCTTTGTGAAAGAATGGGCGATGACCGCAGCACTAGGGCTGTACCTCAGCTGCGTACTCAGTTAACTGAGATACCAGCTCTTGGAGAATTTAACTGGCTTAGTGTTTACAGTAACAAGCATTATGTTAATTAAATATACTGCATCTTTATGTATTAAAAGTTTACAAATTATTAATCTTTAGAAGTGACCGTTACATTGTGCGTATTGTACTTTACCCTCATATATTGCAAGGGGGTTTAATTGATTTGGGATCATAATGCGTAAGGATGTGCTATACTTAAGTAACGATGCTGTTGAATGAAGAGGAATGATATTTCTCCCAACTATGCTGATGAGCCCATCCTAAATGAAGACTTTTAGGAAGTGTATTTTTGTCAGATCTACACTGACCAAATTTCCTGCTTCTTTTTCAGCTAACTGCTTTCCGTGAACGCAGACACAATTCAAGGTGATAATTTTCTTCCCGTTACAGCAAGACTGAAACATATCCCAAAATATATTAAAAAATATATATTTTCCTGAGAGATTGTGCTATATATATCAGAGGTTTACATTTTTGCTGCAATATAAATTACTAATCTCTGAGGGTTTTCCTGTATTCTCCTGAGTGACTGATCAAATGAGGAATGGTTGGTAAATAGTAAAAGGATATGTTAGGTAAACTTCTAAACTCTGTTCCACAAAAGCTTTCTTGGCAAGACACATACACTACATTTCATGAAAGGATCAAGAGGAATGAATATTAAAATGGAAGAAACTGACTTTTCAGCTTTCGTAAAGATGCCACCAGCATGTCTGCAAGAACAGGAGGAAGATCCACCATAGTGATATAGACTGCATCTGTAAGAAGTGACCATTATACTGTGTATATATATTGTACTGTAATACTGCAAGAGGGTTTTAAAAATCTTTCCACTTTATTTTTTTATGCTTATTAATCAGATACCGTTACTTATTGCAGTTGCAACTATGCACTTGTATAAAGCCATAATGTTGAAGTTTATATCATTCATACACGTGTATCAAAAGCTGCATGTCAGTGTTCAGCAGCTAGTATAAGTTTGAAGTATATACTAGTTTCAGCTACGTCATCATGGGCAGTCCTGTTTTACCTGTCTAATTGCCTTAATTTAATTTTTTTCCAAGTTTTTTGCCCATTCTCTATTTAAAGAAAAAAGAAGGTTTACCAGCTCTTAGGATGCAATTTTGCTTTGTGGCAGAAAAAATAGTGCACTATTTTTACACCTAGTAAGTATATCAATGTCAGCCTGTTTTGAATGTATATCGACTGGTTTTAAGGGTGGAGAAGTGTTGGTTACAGAACAATGTCTGATACCATTGGAATTACTAGACCATTTGCTTTTACATGTAACTGCTCATCCAGCCCTCTTTACAAACCTCAATATTAGTTACTGACTTATATTAACCCTCATTAAGTGCTATGAAACTTCATTTTGCCTTGTTTTTGCGTATTCTTCTAGATGTGTTTTTTATTTCTGGGAAAAAAAAAAAAAGAATCTGTGACTATTTTTACATTTCACAGCACAATATCAGAGGACTGTCACAAACTTTAAGAAGAGTAAAACATACTGTAGATGTATTTTAAATTTTTAAATCTGGTTCTCTAGCACATAGCTATAGGTATAGATAAATATTTCGGTAGTGTGTTTTGAGAACTGATAGCTGGGAAGAAAGGGCCTCAGAGGCACTTAATCTGACTTTTTTTTTTTTTTAACTTGGGAGTTGTACAAAAAAATATAATTTATGTGGACTCATTCATGATGTGTTCATAATTATCCCAGAAAATGCATGTTTTATACAACTACAGTATGCGATGTTAAACATATTGACAGTAAAAAATGTAGTCTCCTATTTGGTCTCTTTATATATATAAATATATATATATATTTAAAATATATATATATATATAAAATATTGTGTGGGAGTGCAGTAATTTAAAATATGATCTAACACTTCAATGAAGGAGGACATTTCACTTTAAAATTTCGTTTGTTTGTTTTTGTTTTTTAAAGAGTGTTGAAATGTTTGGAAGGATAGGACCATGATTTATTTAACACTATCATGAAAGGTGGACTTGGAAACACTGAAATACTGAAAATTAATAAATATATTTACATTTTGTAACCTCTACTACAGTTCAGCTTAACAGAGCCAGAATGTATTCAGTCTTCTATTTATGCACTCACAAAGTAAGATGTTGTGAGTTCTTAAGTTCAGAAATAAAACTTTCAGATCATTTCTGTTAGGTATTATAACCCAGCGCACAGCTACAGTGTTTTTTCCCTGCTTGTTTTGATTTACAGAAGTACGGTATATTTTTAGGCAATACAGATTTGCGTAGAGTACAACATTAAAAATGTATACAGTAAAACTGTTTCCATTCACTGAATGCATAAATATTTTATATATATATATAAAAAAATGTTACATTGTGGGAAGTTCTATCCTTTTCTGAATTGGAGAATATTATATATATATATTTTTAAATAAACTATTTGAGTAAGGTAAAATAGTTCCTGAACTTGAGAAGCTGGTAATTAATTGAAATATTTCAATATCTAGACAACTACTGCGGCAGATATGGGAGAGGCAAGGGTTGCTCAAAAGGAAGCCAAGGAAAGACTGTGTGGAGAAGCGCAGCCTCCGAGGGAGCTGTTCTGGCCGGCTACCAGCTGCTGGGGCTGCATCTGTTGCCCTTTCTCTCCTTGGCTTGCCCTCAGTCACGGTGAATCCCCGGGGCCCTGTTAAGCCCGACATTTTAGGAGATGTACTGTATTACAGTATTTACTAGCCACAGTTTATACATTCTATACTTGTACAGTTGGTTACTAGCTTACACGTACAGCGGGCTGTATTGAGATGGTATCACAGAATGATAGGGGCTGATAGGGAGCACTGGAGGTCCTCTGGTCTGGCCTCTACCCCAAAGCAGGGCCAACTTAGCACAGGTTCCTCAAGGCTGTCCAGTGTTCAGTGCCTCTAGGGATGGAAGTGTCATAGCACTCCTCAGTTCTCCTTCATGCAGTTTGTCCCAAAACAAAGGAACAGCGCGGGCTGTGTTGACCTGTAACGTGGAGATCGTTTGGCCAATGGTATGATGTGCACAAACCTTGTTTTGTACCCAGGACACAAAAGGCAAAGCTGCTCTTCTGTTCTTCTTGCTTATCCTTCAGCTCAAGACAGAGCTTTCATCTGCTGATCTATGGAATGCAAAGAACTCTTAAACATTAGTTCCTGGAGACTGTTGTTTCCTTATTGTCCAGTGGTAGGTAAGCTTT
Organism: Aviceda cuculoides; assembly: GCA_035590195.1. NCBI lineage: Eukaryota > Metazoa > Chordata > Aves > Accipitriformes > Accipitridae > Aviceda > Aviceda cuculoides. Next base: position 14,787,860 of record JAVJGG010000017.1, on the reverse strand, counting down.
TAAAATTTTTGAGAAGAGCATATTCCTGAAGGAAGGAATATTTGTCTTAAAGTCACTGACATTTAAACACTATTTTTGTAACAGGGCTGTCCCAGCAAACAAGACATTTTTATGGCCTAGATAATTTTATAAAAATTCTCTCATTGCAAGTCCTTTTGTTTCACAAGAGTAAACAAATAGCATAGCCAAGCTCCAGATTAACCTTCTGGAAAAATCAGGGGTCAAGCTTGGAGCCAGAAGCTTAAGACGCTTGTACGTAATTTGCTCTTTGGTTCCCATCCAAGAGCTCACCAGCATGGAAGCTGGACAGGAAGACCCCATCGGAGTTAACATGTCAGTTGTCACAAAGACCTTTCTGCAAGGAGATTTCCACTTCTCTCCTAGTTGCGTACTGCAGTTTCCTGGTTCTAGTGGTTCCTGCCAAAGCTCAAACCGTCACAGTGCTGCCAGCAATCCAGCACCAAGTCTGCATCCTGAAGGGAACACTGTGGTTCTGTGCTTCTTGGCATGGTTGATGCTGTGACCAAAACATGACATGGACCATAGGACCACGTAGGACTTGGAGACATGCAAGAGGCTCAGGTATCGTGGCAGGCAGTGACAGTGGCTAAATTTAAAACATCACTGAAGTTTCACTGCAAGTGTCTAAATCTCTTACTACTTATGTTGAAGACACTGAACCTCCTACATTTTTGACAGGCATTCAGTGGCTCTTTGAAGTCACCAAGGCCAGGAAAGCTGCCGCTAGAAATTATATGCTTTTTCTCTTTAGTTTCTCAGGCAGTGTCATATGATCATTAGAAATTCGAGCATTTGCATTTATAATCTTACAAGCTATTAGTTTCCCATCTAGTTTTGAGACAATCATTCTTGGAAGAGGATTTATGTATCTTGGTCTCAAGTGCCTTCACCCATCCTGTGCTTGTGAGGTCATATTTGGGATGCTGCTGTGAAAAGGGGGAACTTGTATGAAAGCAAACTTACCTGCATTGCTCTTTCAAACCCTTACCACCTCTTTATTCTGTTTCTAAGGCAGGAGAACATAACAGTCCATGGTCCAGTTCAGGGAATTGGAGTATTTCAGTCTTCTCTGCATTTGTGGATAGTTTGCCTCAGCATTCATGTTAAAACAGTGATTAATTTTTTTTCAGAATCATAGAGTATCTTGAGTTGGAAGGGACCCATAAGGATCATCAAGTCCAACTCCCTGCTCCTCGCAGGACTACCTAAAACTAAACCATCTAAGACTAAGAGCATCATCCAGACGCTCCTTGAACTCCGACAGGCTTGGTGCCTTTTCAGTGCATTACAGTTGGTTATGGACTATCATCTCTGCACATAGTACACTTTAAATTGAAAACATTATTTGTTATTTTTTAAGATGATCCTATTACCTTCTGGGATTATCAGCACCCCATGGATCATGGGGTTTTGCCTACTGCTTTGAAGTATCCCTCATGAGAGTGGGAAGGAGTTTTCTTTTGGATCTCTGTAAAAGATGGTGATGGAGTGGTTCTGAAACTAATTCATGTTCTTTGTTGAAGTTGCCTGTAAAGTGGACAATGATGTACTCGGACACGCTCATCTGAGAAGTAAGACAAGTCTACTGAGATGTATGTGGCAGAAAAGAACACTGCATCTCAGCACATCGAGTCTAGCTTTCCCCAGAAACTACTGCAATGAGTGGAAAAGCGCACCATAAAACCATAGCTCCAAGAAGTGGGGACTCAGAGGAACTGTAATTTATTAGCGCAGGGATGCTAATTACCAGGCCTTGTTATGAAGATTGGGGTTTTGAATCTTTGCTCCTTTGTAGGCAAGAAGCATTGCTTTATAAGGGTAAGAAAGTCAAGTTACTACCCGATACTTTCTATTCCAAGTGTGAAGCTAGATTTGATCACTGCTGCTTTTGCTCCAGTAATCTTACAGAAGCTCCAGGATTAAAGTGGCCTTGCAAAATGAAAGTCACAATGAGAGGTAGCAAAATTACAAAGTTATAAGTGTACGTAGTCCTGCATACCTTAAAGAAATCTGGAAAGACACATCTTTACCCTGAAAAGAAAGGGCAGAGAGTGCAGCAGCAACTGCATGTCCCTGCAGCCCTTTTTAGGTTGCCTGGAGGAGCTATGTAGACGTGCTTTCACATCCAAGGAAACTGTATGTGATGCTTCAGTCATATCGCCCCATTTTGAGGTCTAGGCCTTCCAGGTTTGTTCAGAGATGTGAACCTACTTGTATGTATAGTCTTACATTGTCATGTCCCAGTGTGCCTCTTAGGTCATCCAGTTCTTCTTGTCATTTGTCATCACCCTTGTTAGCTTTTGTGGTGGTTTGTTTTTTTTTTTTTTGCCCAGGATGCTGTTGCATCATTTGGTAAGCATGGTCACCTGACAAGTACATCAGGCTTGTGGGATCACTGCGAATCCTTTTCTTTTCCTTTGGCTTGCCAACTGCTTAGACTTTAAGCACTGAATTGCCATGTTAGCAATGTATCTCAGATATGTGCTACTTTTTATTAATGAGTCAATCAGAGGAAACATTTTTGGAGGTGTCCGAGATATGTAATAAGTGTTTTAAGGCTGAAGGAGCCAGGAACCCCACCGTCCGAACTCTTTTTCACATTCGCTGGCCCTGGCATTGTCTCTTACTTCAGCTGTGTTCTATTTTTCAAACAGGCTCTCTAAGCTGATCTTGTACCTAGGCGCAGCTTCAGGGCTTCCATCTACTTGCTGGATCCCATGGCCTCACATGTCTGCGTGATGTTGTACAGCATATTACAGCCCCTACGTACTGGGGGCCAACTGAGGTTCAGTAGGATCTGTGTAGCCACTTGTCCGCTCTGGAGTGAGGGAAGGACTTGATAAATACAGTAAGGAAGTTCCCCTACGTGCTTCGTATACCGTTCAGAGCAACAGCAATGGGAGTTTTATTACTGGGAAGGTGGGCATACGTGCAAGCTTAAAACAAACATCAACACTGAGAGAGGAAAATACCCTTGAGCTCAGAGAGACCATGAGGACTGTAAGTGGTGGTGACAGTGCATTTCAGGAAAAACAACTTCAAATCTCTCAAGTCTCAAAAGTCTTGCAAGTCAGCTCAGTGGAATCTGTATGTAGTCAGTTGCTCAAAGGTGAAAGAATGTCTTTACAGTAATTGGGTAACTTAAAATACGCTTTACACAAGCTCAATTTGTGCTTCATTAGAGTCCTGATTTACATGACAGAGGGGACACTGAGGCATAGGAAGCGTGTTCTTCTATTTACACTTTTCATATAGTATGAGAGGTCAGCATCTTGGTACTGCTGGCCAAAGCCTCCAAATTCAAAAGCAGAAATCTTGTTCATCCTGGAGTAGGCATATACACAGATGACTTGCAATTACAATAAGGTGGTAAGTAGAATTTATTTTCAGCCTGGAGCCAGGTTACTATTCAATTTGAATCATAATCATTGTTAGCTAACTGTTCTTGGCACATTTTAGGCTGGTGCAGGTTCTGTCCTTCAGATTAGTTTCCAGAATACTTGACAGATGAAACAAGTTACCCTCTTAAATCTCCTTCCTGTGAGCCAGTAACACTGCATCGTACACAGAAATGCTTCTTTAGGCTGCTGACAATTGAAGACAGCTATGAGCTGAAATAATGAAACAAAACAGGGCATGAACAAAATTATGACAATTACTTAAATTGTCCTTTAGGTATCCCCAACTAATTTTCACCAAGAGTATCATGTAGTGTAAAAAACCTCTTATTTTACCCCTGGTCCAAAGGCTGGATTTTTTTCCAAGACAGAGATGGTGCTTGCCCCAAACCACTTCCAGGGTAGAATGGAATAGTTGACACCTTTATCTTGAAGACATCCATATATCTATCTTGCCATCAGGCAGGAAACACCTGAGGTCCATCCGGACTCAGGTCTGTGAGACTGCCAAGGTCTTGAATGGGATCCAGCACAAGTGATGTGCTGGCAGGTTCCCGAGGTGATGTTTATTGTGGCTCCCAGGTGCCTATTTGACATCAACAGCCATCATCTCTGAGAACTCTTTAAGTATTTTGGAGAACTCTAGATCAAAATCAAGCAAATTAAATTCAGTACAAACCAAGAAGTTAATAACATCCTATTTTAAGTTATTTTTCAGCTTCCTCACACTCCAAATTGGGATATCCTTAGACCGTTATTAGTGGCGAAGGCAACATTTCATGTTCTGCTTCATACATAACTGTGAATCTCAAGTATTGAAGAATCTGGAAGGGAACAGAACAAACCAGCCTGAAAAGAATTAGCAGGGAAGGAATAATTATTTATCATCATAGAAAATACAGGGCTAGGAAACTACCTCATTTGAGTTTATCTCCACATCTGTGTAGCTTTTAATTTATAATAATATAATTCTTCCTGTTGGCTCTGAGGTGTTTTGGTTTTTTCCCCCTATTACATATGTCCTTAAATGCATAATGATCGTTTGGCTGAGGAAGAGTAATTTTTACCTCATTTAAAGGAGTGAATGAAGGCTTTCTACAAGTTGTAAGCCGTTTGGGACATTTTAGCTAACTGTGAATGACTTTCTCCAAAGGGTCAAACTGCTCTAAAATCCAGGTTCTGAGCTCCGGCAGTTGAGGTGTGTGTCCACCTGCCCGCCCCACTCCTTTCTCTCCTGTTTTAATAGGTCAGATGAGCAGAACCGGGTTAGGGAGCACCTACGTGCACAACGGAAGCCAGCGGAAGCGGCCGAGGGGTCAGGCAGGGACAGGGACTTGCGAGCAGTCCAAGCACTAACATCTTTTGCTGGATTAGGGCAACACAAACATACGTCTGTGTCTGCATAGTCTCACTCTGCACAAAATGCCAAGTATTACGGAGGCCCGTAGGGCGGGGGAGATGACGGGTTTGCTTTTGCGGATGATGTTCATGGAGGACAGTTGAGAAACGGGCTTTTGGGAAAAGTACACTCTACATATCTTCCACTGTCTGCACCTGTGCTTTCAGACCTGCAACATGCCGTCTCTGGAATCGTGTCCTCATTCCTTTTCTTTGGATAGTGAATCCCATCATGAACGTTTTCTCTTTCATACCGTTAAACTGAGCATTGTGGCTAAGTGCAGCTGGTAGCTTATCTGTTACCAAATGCAGTCATAGTTCATCATATCCATAGCTGGAGATATTTGGGGATATCCAGTGGACTGTACTAGAATTCAGATCTTGTCTTTTCACAGGCAAGAAAACTCGTACTTTTTGAAAGCCCGGACAGGACCCACACTTGACCAGCCAGGACAGGAAAGGCAGTGTTACCTTGTGAGCATGTTGTGAACTGCTGCAGTCAGACACCGAGCGTGTCATTCAGCACGGGCACAGGATCTGGGAATGGAGAGCCTTTACTTCCAGCCCGCGGGATAAAAGTTGCTTGTTGGCCTATACACGCCGCAGTAAACCCAAGCTGCTTTCCCTGCCTGTCTTTGGTCCGCTGCTGCGTTACGCAGCAAGCAACTCACTTGTGTCCGCCCCGATACTGCTGAATGAGAAGTTTAACAAGATTTATCCTCCCTGTGTATCTTGTCTAAAGCTATTGCCTCTAATCCAGCTACCGAGAAGATTATGGTTTACGTACTGGAAAACCACAGGCTCTCTGCTTTTGTGGGCCTTGCCCAGGACTTGAGCATATGTCAGCCTGACAAAAGTGAAAGAAATTATTCTCCGGCGGGCGGGGGGGGGAGGTGTGTAAAACCATTTACTGCTGCCTTCTGATTTGTTCCGTATCTCTTGCAGCTTGAATGAGAACTCATGGTGCAGCTTTCCAAGTCCACAAATTACTTTACCTTAAGCTTGTGAATTACCCAGCTTTGTTTCTTGTCCTCGGTCTCTTTTTTCCCCACAGGTTTCTAAGATGATTCATTCGAAATACGTTAAGTAACCTGTAAAGAACTTTTCTTAAATGCGTTTTCAGCATCTTATGATGAAAAAAACCAACTTGAAGTGCTGATCCTCAAACCAAGAACAGCCATGTCTTCATCATTTTGCTACACTATCACTCAGGAGTATGAAAGATGTCAGTAGAAGAGAGGGTATGGACTTTACAAATCTTTCTCTACCAAGAAGAGGCTTTAATTAAAAAAAAGGAGATGAGAAGTGTGTTTTTTTCCTTTTAAGATACTGGAGCTCTTCAGCATTTTACAAGCTAATATGCAGCCTGTTGCTTCAAATATTACAGTGAAAGCTGCCCATTAATGACCTGCAATGAATATTTAATTTTCTCTCCATATATGGAAACAGAATAAAAAATGAAATGTAATGCAAATGAACTGTAAGAATGACATTAATCAACCATGAAGGATAGTGTTTATTAATATGACCTGGAAAATATATCACATGCCACCTGCCACCATTTAGACCACTTCAGATATTTTACACAGCTTTAGTAAAATCATAACAGGACCTTTACAGTTACTCTCTCAACCAACATATAAACAGTTACACATTTTACTGGAGCAGTAAAGAATCCTCATCTTTGAACTTGCTCTCAATACTGAGATACGTGAGATCTTATGTCCACAGACATACCTCTTCCTACCCCTTCCCGCTCTAAAATCAGAGTTTACAAAGCAGGTATGTTTTCTGACAGTGAAGGTCTCGGTCTGATTGCAGGGTGTACGCTGGCGGAAACATTGTGTTTGCAGAACCCGCTCGTCCACAAGAGTCCAATGATTTAGCATGTTTCAAGGAAAACCTGCCTCAAATGTAGTCAATGCAGTCCTCCCATAATTTTCAAGGGTGCCAGGACCAAGGATTGCCTTGGCTTTAACAGTAATACTGTAAGAACTCTTTTGAAAAGGCGTATCTTTTTATTTTGGAGAACATAATCATATGGCTTGCCTTCAATTCTCATTACTTCTGTAACTTTTGGTTGGAAAGGTATTACTTCCAAAAAAATTCCTCATTAATAGTTCTCAAGAATATCCTTTTCCCTTTTTTAATATACCTACTACAAATTGATTAGGATCCCCAAAGTAAAAATTTAAGTGAAGTCTTTTATGTTCTTCAGCACGGACAGGCTGAAAACTAACAAAGCACAGAGCAGTATCATCAAAACCCAGTCACCATGGGAGACGAGTCTGCTGTGATGCATCAAGCTGTACATGGAAAGGGGTCACTGTCAGTATGGATTGCATTTGGAGATTCTGGGTATCAGTTCAGGAATTTTGGCTCAAACACAACTTTTAACTCTGTTAGCCAAAGTTTCTTTAATTCCTATACACTCTAGTCTCTGCTGTTCCCAAAACTGTATGTTCAGTGAATGAGAGCTCAGGTTGAAAAACAAGAATTTGTAGTTAAGTTTTTGCTCATATTCTAATAAAAACTGGTTATTTTGAAGAAAGTGACCATGGGTATTCTGCATCAGCTGTATAAATTGTACTATTTAAGTGTTGCATGTAAGCACTACAATCCCAGCTGGGTTTGTAACTTAATAAAACACATTTAGAACCTTATTTTGGATTAGGCCTTGACTCGGATTTTCTTCATCCTAAAATACAGATAGTTAATGTCTAACTAATTGAGTTGCCCGCAAGAAGATGATAAACATCTGTTGTCGTTTTTCAAACTCGCAGCAGATGCAGAAAGATGAGTTGATATGTTGGTGCAAAATTGCTCTTGTGTAACTGAAGAAAATTGCTTATATGTAACCAGAAAATACTGAAGTGATACGATAATATATGAACATCTAAATATGAAATACCTTGTTCACTTAGTAAAAAAGTCCAGAGAAAATGTGATATCAGTGAAACTTGTCTTAAATGACCAATAAAAATATGCTGCTTAAATTAAGTATCTTATCAGAATTATTTCTAAGAGAAAATAAGCATGACTCTACTAATTATGCTTAGGGATAAATACTAAGCTTAAGAGAGAGAGAGCTTCCTCAACCTTTGTTCTGTTGTTCAAGCTTAATTATATCGGGGGGGTTTTGATGGTTGATGCTAACTATGTTGTGTGCTGATGAGTGTCTTCTAATCAGTCTTTTTAGTTTTCCTGTAGCGAAGGATTGTGGCTGTGACCCAAATATTGAGAATAAGCATGGTTATGAAACGGATGAGAACTAAAAGGGAAAAAAAATCTTGTAAGCATAAATCCAAAAGAATCAACTGCTGTCATTTTCAGAATACACATTGTTTTGTAAACCTTCGCTGGCATACAAATAGGCTGGTTCCCATTCTGCAACTCTTTTAAATCAATTAGTTTAAATTACCATGTTCAGGAACCCAGAAATTCTCAAAGTAAATGTAGCAGAGAAAAGCATTTAGCACTTGTGAGTGGTATCTGAAAATAATACACTACAGTACCTTTAATTCCTTTGTGACAAAACCAGAATAGTACAAGTTTGAGTAGCCTCATATAAATTTATATTTACACCTAAAATTAAACTCGGGAGCTGCAGCTCACGTGCTCTTTATAGTTGCGTGTGTTGTTTATAATAAAAGGATTATTCTCTACTGCCATCTGTTAAGTTTAGACTTTAGGGAGACAGGAAATACTTGTATCTGTCAGATTTTAATGAGAGGAAATCTGACAACTGAGAAAAACAGTTTTTCAGTATCTTGATTAACTTTCAGATTTTTTTTAAACCAAAATAAGCATAGTATCTCTACCTGTGAGACCACAATTTGAAGTATAGCTATATCTAATATCCATTTGATAAACAGAATATACACAGAAACGTACACAAAACTTTGTTTCAGAAATGTGCAATACTTCACAGTTTCATACATGCCTCTGAAACCAAGATGAACATGCCAAAGTGTTCAGTGTTAGAACTGGAAACCTTTTCTGTTAGAACAGCATAGTATCAATGTTTGCTGCCATCTCTTCCATGTTCCAAAGTGTATTGTGCTATATTTTAAAAAGAAGCTTTAACCAGAGCCAGCTTTACTTCCAAGAGCCAGATTTTTACTTTCATGGTGGTTTTCTCCCTTCCTCCCTCCCCTCAATATACCTCTCCTGCTTCTAATCAGGTTAAGTGTGTAGCTGTGGGTGAACTGGACTTGATAACTGACCTGGACTAAATTTCTGCATGTGCATTATGCTGATTTTTTGGTGATCCAGGTAACTGCATGTCTCCAAAACTCTTACTCCAGCAAAGAGAAACCAGCAAGCATGGGGATGAGAATATTGATTGAAAAGGGGACTTCCTTTGCCAGTGAAAGAGCAACTTGAGCTGCTTGTAAAATTAGAGCCTTATTGTGCCGCAGAGGACTGCTTAAAAATAAATAAATTATTTATGGGATGTTTCTGATGAAATACCAGTTTCGAACAAGGATCCACCAAATAAAGTACAATGTGATTTTGTTACTGTTCTTACATCTACCAAGTCCTGATTTCGAACCATTTACTGAAAAATCTGCTGCACTCCTTAGCTCTTTCAGTTTTGTCAGGATGGTAAGAAACTGTTAAGTAAATTTGCTTTGTAATGACATCAGCTGCAAATTATATATTTTAAGCCAGTTTTTTGTGAGTTTCTTACCAGTGTACCATTTCATTTTCAGCCTGCCATAACCTTTCTGAATGTTGTACCTAAAACTATTCATATATTAAGCTGAACTTTAAATAGTTTTCTGGAAGAACTTTTTAATGCACAAACCCCACAGTAAGAAAAGGAAGCACTTACTATTTGAAAAGCTATCACTCAATTATTACTGATTTTTCAAGTTGTATTTTACTAAATTTATTTCTTTATTTAAATATTAAAGATTTTTAATGTTTTATTCTGCTATTTTCATAATTAATTTTGTAGTGCATTTGCCTTTTGAGAAAGATAATGGCTTTTGGACCACTTGTCAGCACATGATAAGCGTCAGCAGGTTTTGTTTTTTTCTCCGGGTATTTGACTGACTTGTAACCCTGTGCTACTTTTTTAGCAGTAACTCCTTCCCTCACTGTGCTAGCCCACCAGGTTCATGGTTTGTTCTTCTAAGAGCAGGTAACTGCTTTGACAAAACAGCTAAAAACTACCATGGCAGCTGTTATCTTGGAAAGGCAGGCAATTCCATACTTTACTCACCTGCGAGATCATTCGTAGTCATTACAGTTGTAACTATTCTTGCTGTAAATTCAATGAATTCTGATTAGTGGACTAGATATGACACATTTATACCTTCAAAAAATGATGAAATGTCTATTTTTCAATAGAGGATAATCTTGCATGAAAATATACATCTTATAGACATTCCCACTTTCGGTGCATCCACTCTTCACTATTTTAGCTTCAGAGATCAAGCTCTCAAAGCTGACACTGTATTAAGGGTCTTTTTTAATGAGAAAATCACTGATAAAATTAGAATTTTTGTCTCTATCTCACTAGATTGGATGTGGTCAGAGTTTAATGCTTCTTTTTCTGTTCAGTCCCCTCCTTCAGTAGTTGATACTGAGCCTCACCCACATGTGAGCCTCACCCACAATAGAGTTAGCATGACTTTACCATTGTGAATGTTCACATGCATGCTTTTAGGCTTCTGCAAATATGAGGAATTCAGCTTTCCTTCCCACAACAAATCTAAATGTTAATTATTTCACATTTGCAGCAGACTAAAACCATTAAAAAGTTATTGCCATCCTTCAGTCAGCATACCACAACTTCTAATTATTGACTTAAAAAAATTTGTTTCACGGGGAAATTGATCCAGCATCACTATGTTTTACAGTAAGAATATTTTAAACAAGTTTTGTGAGTATGACAAAGGCACTTCTGACAAACAGCTGTAGAACCGTTCATGCAGACCACTAGGTAATTAACACATGAACTGCACAAATCTCTGTTCTTCATACATTCTTAAATTCTCCTCTGTTGAGAAATCTATTTACATGTAGTCATGGAGTTAAAGGTACTCAGCATTAAGCGTGTATTTATTTGCAGATGACTTTTCAGAATTAGCATTGTCTGACTCAAAATTTAGCACTTTTTCATGCTGGATCACTAGTAATTTTATTAAATCATAGAAGATTGAAATCTTTTCTTCATAAAGACACTCTTTCAGTTATTTCAACTGTATTGGGCTCCCTTGACCATATTTGCATGTTTTCTAAGTCAAAGTGTCATTGCGATTGAGCTGGTGTCAATGATAAAACTTGATTTCAAAAGACTGTGTTGTATCCAAGTCTCAGAAGTCGGCACTAAGGGAAACTACATTAGGCAAGATTTTTACCTCCTATGATTGAGTAAAGACCTACTGAAAGAGGCATTAGGAGGAGATACAGCTTTAAAAAAGGAGAACTCAGTGCTTCACCCCAGGTTGCCCATAGCTTACTTGCACAGGTATATGCAGACATACTCCAGGTCAAGGCGCTCACTTGTCCGGAATCTTTTGTCTGCCAGAGACACCGCAGCTGAGCCAGCTTACTGGCCGCACTGATGAGTGTGCACAAATTCTGAAAAGCAGGTGAAAAAAAAAGAACCTCTGCCATTGTATTATCCAAGTGTTTAGCTTATGGCTGTTAGTATGTAACTTACTAAAACCAGGACTAGCTTTTGTATTTAGATTAAAAAAAAAAAAAAGTACTTTTCCCATATTTGGCAACCCAAGCATTTCAGTTTCTTACTAAGGAACCGCGGAGCAAAAAATTGAAGTCGCCAGAAGCAAGGGACTGATTTCTGAGGTGCTGCCCAGAAAGAAGCTCAGAGAGCACAACAATTGCTGCTGCTGTTGGCAAATGCTTGATAGAGGCAAATACAATAAGAAGCAAAGAAATAAAAAAGCCTCTCAACCTGCTACATAAAACTGTTTATGAAAGTTAGCTAAAATGAGACTGATCTAGTCTAAACAGCAAGGTTGATTCAGACCATCTGTTACCATTATGTCTGGCAAACTAAACCATAAAAGAATGAGAAAACTGACAAGAATGTGTGGAAAATGAGTCCAATTGGTGGGAAAAAATAATGAAGGGAGCAGACTATTCGCTCTCTGTCATCCTTTAAGGGGGATTTTTCAAAGGCACTGGGTAGAGGGGTTCTCCACATGGGTCTTTGTGGCATGCCTGGATTTCCTGTGCAAGTAAGGATCGGTGGCAGGCTTAGAAGCTTTTATCCCTGTTTGTATCATCTTTTGCATTAGCAGCTCCAGTTCATCTCAAAATTTAACCTTCTCTCTTCTGACAAAAAGGGCAAAGACCATCTTTAACTTACATAGGGCATTATCAGATGATGTTTTTCTTGCAAAATTCTAGGACTAAAGGGAAAAAAAAATGTCAAAGACAACATTCCCTATTTCAAATGCTTTGACTGATGCTCTATTCTTTTCCTCTCATGTTAAAGGTTTATTAATCGGGATTATGTCATTAGGACTAAAGAGGCAATATTTTTTCAACATCTTAAACCTTTGCTAGTTAATTAAGGCACCACAATTAACAGCTTTACCTCAGAACATAACTCTTCTTTTTTTTCTCCATAGAGTCTCTATTGCCAGTGCCATGTTTTCCAGCTACTCACAGAAGTGAGAACCAGGTATATTTGAAAAACTGGCCTGTTGTTCTGAAAGCTAACCTAAATGATGAATTCTTCCAAGGACAAATATAAGGAGAGATTTCACTGATAAAGACTTCCAGAAAAAAGTCATTTCATATGAGGACCTAATTTCAAATAATCATGCAGTACTTACCATGGCCAGGTCTATTATCCACTTCCGCAGTGTTAGCATGTACCAGCCCCCCCCCAATCTTATATTATGTTAAGTTTCATAGCACTGAAAATTCTAGCATACCAAAGCTCTCAAAACTGCCTGGCGAATTAGATTTTTTTTTAAACATCTGGAAATAATCTTACTGAAACTTTATAACAGACTATACAATCTAGATAAAATATATTAAGCACTGGTTGAAACACTAAGTGTTCCTATTTTTCACACTGTCTTTGGTTGAACAGTGCCTGGAGTTTCTCAATAACTGCTCCAAAGCACATGGCTTGAGATTTAAGCCCAAATCTTATTTAAAAAAAAAACCAAAACAATACACTGCTGTGTTCATCATGGCAAGTACAATCTGCATGGGTAGGAATCAAAGAAAAAAGACTCATCATTTCCACCCTGCATTTCTAGCAAAGATGTAAATTAAGAATTGCTCTTATTCCTTATCAGTTGTGGGCCTTCTAAAGCATAGCTACATATAAAGCTTACTTCTTGGAGAGATTTTACTGTGATCCCAGAAATCAGCATGTGAAATGTGGAATGCATGTTGAGGAGTGGCTGAAAATGATTTACAATGGTAGCACAAAACAAACGATGACATAGCTGCTATGCAGAGAACTACCAAACAAGCTACATAAACCAAAATTCCCAGATTTCAAAGGATACATGACTGCATAAAACAAAGCTCGTTTCATGTTTCCACTGAAACGCAGAATAAACAAAAGAAGAATGACATCTGAAATAAATAAAAGATCGCTCGTGACAGAAGGGAGAGCAGGGGCCCAAATGCAATCCTCGACAGTTCCACTGGGCACCATGTCTGCAGAAATTGCTTTCTTACAGGTTTTGTCTCTCAAATTTGATTGATGTCCAAAACACTGCAAGCTCCAAAGCGAAACTTTTCGTAAAGAGTCTGGAGCACTTATAGTGTTTCTCTCCCACATGGAGTCACTGGATAAAGGATGAGCTTACACTACAACTCCACCGCATGTGTATTAGTTAGATCTTCCTCCTCTACCTGACCAGCTATTTTCATAAAATTTTTAAGAATTCAATCACATTTGAGATGCTCATTCCCTCTTCCCCCCAACTCCAGCTAGAATTGGTCAATGGATTCACATCACTGCAGTGGGTACTATAGCTACGTGCAGAGCCTTGGAGTGCTGAATGAGCCCTGCTTTATTTCCAAAACATGGCTTAAAAAAATTACCTTGCGCAATGATGATGGGATATTCCAGGTATGTCTGCAGAGGGTAACCATAATAGATCTGGTACCTCAGGAACACAAGGAAGCTGAACAGAAAGACACAAAACAGCGTGACTGCAAGAAGGGACAGGACAGCTCCTTCACAACTTCTTTTTCCTGCTTTGGTTGTGCCGAAAGGCTCGCAGATAGGTGTAGCTGTCAAACTGATCAAACAAATATGAAGACAAAGTGCAAGCATGATGATTCTGTAGTCTATTTTTGTTACCCTCAAATAGAGTAAGAAATAGAAAGCTGCCCACACTTCTTGTCAAGGTCTTTGTGTCACAAATGTGTAAGGCATGATTTTATTAATTACAACTGATGAGAAACAAATAAAGGCTTCCAGACCTAGAAGATACCTTCTCTTTGCAATTGCCTCGGCAACTCTGGGATAACTCTGATTTCTTTTATTTATGTCTGTAGTCCAATCTATACATTAAGCAAGTTTTACAGGAGTAGAAAACATCTTCCAAGCTAGACTATGCTGTTACAAGATTGCCCAGTGTAGCTGTACTGGTCAGACTGAGAGCCTGTTCTGAAGTGTACCAAACAACAGCAATTCTCTTTCCTGCCATCCCGCAATATATTATCTAAAAGGAATTAAACTTTTATCACTTTTTCTTTACTTTCTTCAACCTTCATGCAAGTCCATGGGGTTAGACAGAAACTTCAAGGCTGCAGAGAAAATAGAAAGGACTCCTAGGGCATAGTTTTTACGTAAGGAAAATTTGATGGTTTTGGGCATAGAAAGATGGCTTAAGGAACCGCCTGCCTTGTAAGAAATTGCATTTTACAGTATTCAGAATTTAAATGTCTGAACTTCCTAGAACTCTTTATTTCTTGTAGGGTCAAATGAGACTCCTTGCCATCAGCACCATGCTTCTGCGTCACTCCTCTGCCACGTCACTGCATGCTGGCTCTGCAGAGCCATCCCAGTTTGCACCAGTAGCCCCAAAGCCCTCTGCAGCTGGACTCAAAGTCTTTAAAGGCTGCAGGATAAATAGTCACACTAAATAAACAGTCCCAACAAACATTTCAAAAAAGACTCATTGCAGCTCTTCCAAAATAGTTTGGCCCTGAGCAGGTGCAGAACCTGCAGCGGTGTGGGTACTGTGGTTATCACGCAGGTGCTGAGGAGGCATTTATGGCTTCTCCATGCTCATCCGAAACATTACTTATGAAGCCTTTTCAGTGCACACCAACACACATGAATGATCTTAAAATGCTACCACTGCTTTTCAGCTGGGGCTGTGGGGTAAGTTACCTCTGCCGGCATTAGAATTTAGCTCACTCTGAGGCGTATTAAGGGTAAACAGCCACAACAGGGCTTCAGTGCGGTGGAGAAACACGGGCAGCGAACAGCCCGAGGAGAGACCAGGGCATTCCACACAGCTACGAGCAGAAGGGTGTCCGCACACCCAAGCCTCCGCAGCGCCAGGCCGGGCTCGACAGCTGTGCTCCTAGCTGAAGACGAGGCACAGGCGCGTCCAGAAACAACTTGCCATCTTTGTGAGGTGATTTTTCTGAATAAAAAGCCCCTTTTTAGCTTGGTGCTGATAGCTAGCAGCCATCTGGCTGGATGTTCTGGCCACCTCCATCCCTCGGTTTGGCAGCCACAAGTCTCTTCGAGGTATTTTCTCTCACACGCTTGTGTCCACATTTGAATGTACATGCACGCAGTTTATTTATTTTTCATTCCATACAAGCCTCTTTAAGTAAGATTTAATAAGTCTAGCCCATGTAAGCTTATTACAGGCTGACAAATCTTTGGAGTTTGACACGGTCTGTAATTTTCTTAAGGAATTATTATGTTTTATTTATTTGGGTGACAGAAGCCTGTCTAACTGGTACAATTACCTGCACAACAGGGCACACGGACCACTTAATAACCTAAAAACATGGCTTAAACCCAAGAGTAGGTGTTGCCTCCAGCTACGTGGGTGGCCCAGGTTGGCTTTCGGAAAGTTAAAAAAGCCGATTTTCGCTTTAACCAACAGCGCGAAGGCACTTTAAAACAGGAAGACTCTGCTCCGGAGCGCCCGTACGCCCAGCGAAGGCAGGACACGACAGGTGTACGCAGAGTCGGGGGGGTGGCTAACCGGGAGTTACAACAAGGAGCGGTTTTACAACCGAGGAGAGCAAGGGCTGCTCGCCGCCCCCTCCCAGCAGCCACTCCACACGTCCTCGGAGCTGTGCAGGAGGGACTCAGCTACTAACTGCGGCAGCAACGCTTCCCGGCCCCGCCTCGCCGCTGAGGGAAGCCCCGCTGAGGCGAGGCGGCGGTGCCGCACCCCAACGGCTCTTCCCGCCGTGCGCCCCCGGAGCTGCGCGCGCAGCCCCCGGCGGGACTGTGTGTGTGAGGGGGGAGCTCCC
>JAVJGG010000017.1:14749752-14771301 GCA_035590195.1 Aviceda cuculoides | reverse complement strand
CAGGGGCAGCCGTCACGGAGCGCTCATGGCGCCCGCGCTGCCCGGGGCGTGGGGCGTGGAGGCCGCCAGGCCTGTGGCGAGCGGAGAGCCGGGCCCGGCGGCGGGCATCTCCCGCTGCCCATCCGCCTCCCAGGGCCTCGCCGCGCCTAAGCGCGCTGCCGGGCGGTTCGGCAGCCCCGGGGAGGCCGGTGCGGCTTCCTCGGGACGGGGAGTGCTTCCTGTCGGCCGCCTGCGGGGGAAGGGGCCGGTCACCCCCCTCCGCCACCCGGTCCCCGTGCTGGCGTGTTGCCGAACGCCGCGGTGGCGGGGGGAACGGAGCGAGGAGCGAGGCCTACCCGCAGCCAACGCTCCTCCGTGTCAGGGGCGAGAAACGTTCAGCTCCCGGTTGAGAGCGTCGGTCCTGAAATGACTCTGTTACCTTAAACAAAACCTGCAAAACAGTACTTATCGGATGCTGGGTCGGTGCAAAACGTTAGCCATGGGTTGTGTTCACCTAGGAGCAGTGTCGGTCAGCTCTTGGTTTGGAGTGTAGGAACGCTGGGTTTAGGCTTTCTCCCCCAAAGTGGAGTCTGCAGTGCTACAGCTCCTGCGTTTTTCAGGACACGCTGTCCGGATCGCTGTGGTGCCGGTTCCTGCGGTAGGGATGGCATAGTCTTGACAGCGCCACTTTTGGTTGCACAGAAAGAGAGTTCAGCAAAATTAAAAGTTCCTGAATGCTGGACATGTCACGTTATCGGAGATGGAGCAATTTATTTGGAACATACACCTACCCACCATACACAGTTATACACAAAAATGGTAAAGTGCCATTTTTAAAGCTTTTGTTCTTATCAGCTTGTCAGAACTAAGAGCAGTTATCCAAGGAATACACATTTGTACTGATCACGCACATACAGAATCTTGGCTCTTTCATGCCTGCATATGGCCGGGACTATGCAGAGTGTTAAATCTGTACCATTAATTCAGATTTTTACCTATGGTATAGTTGCTTTAACACGAGGCGTTATTTGCAGGCATAAAACTTCTTTTTCATTTTAATGAAAGTTGGATTTCTGTATGACTAATAGTTCTTAACACAGTTTAGTTTCAGCTCTTTTGCATTTCTCACAAATTGTTTTCCGTTATTTTGGTAATATGATTTGACAAACAGGTTTATCACATTCACTCTACATACCTTTAGTGATATTTTAAAACAATATTACTAATGCTTAATTTGTAAATCGTGTTACCCTCTGTGTAATTCAGTCATAAAAAAAAAAGAAGCAGGTATGTAGGGTACATAAAATCTCAAAACTCTGAAATAAATGCCCCCCCCAAATAAGGAATTTTAATTTTAAAACTGTGTTTCTGTTAATATAATTCAAATTAATCAAGCTTTTCAAAGACAATAATCTCTAAAAGAAAAAATTTGAAGTTAACATAGTAACTGTTCCAAGATTTTCTTAATCAACTGAGTTCTCAGCCTTGTGGGAGTATTGTGTACTTGAAAAAAGAGTTGACTAACCCATCACAAGATGAAGTTACTTCATTTAAAATTAGGTGTGAGGTATAGATGTGTCTGTCATTTCAGATAATCTGAAAATAATAGAGAAATATTTAAGGTATGACAAAAAATTTAATCTGTGAAGAGTACAAGAAATTCAGTTTCATATCAAATTTCAGACTCTCATACTTGGTAAGTTGCAGCAGAATGCTGAACCACTTTGCAGTTCAGTGAATAAATTCATTACATATGAATCTACAGTGCCAATTGCCTGTTTCACAGCAGATGGGCAGTGGTTTAACACTGCTGCACCTCAAATAGGAATGCAAATGTTGATTTGTATTTAAAAAAACAACAAAAAAAAACCAAAACCCAGAAAATAATTTTTCTGTAATAACGGAAGACAAAAAGCCAGACCAGGATTTTTTTTCCAATAATGATGTTGGCTTATCATAGTTGAGTTTTAAAGCAAAATAATGCCTTGAATTTTGTGGTTTTGTAAGGAATGCAGAATGTGCTCTCTTGCTTGTTATTTCCACAGCCTACCATGCTAGCAGGGAGTAGTTCATTTCATAGATAATTGGTGTTTTAAGCTCCAGGTTAAAATAAGGGAAGTTCCACGACTGGGGAACCTGTGGGGGTGGAGACAACCCCCAGGAGATGTGCGGAGGAAGGCTGGGGGTGGACAGAGTTGGCCAGGGACAGCAGGCCGCAGGAGGCTTGCTCACTTGGCCTGAGAAGGGAGCGTGACGCTGTGTGAACACACGTGGCCCGGGAGAGAAACTGGAGGAATTAGATGTATCAGCACAGTTGCAGAGCTGTAACCTCTTTGGGATCACAGGGACAGAGTGGCATAGCTCATGTTGAGTGCTGTGATGGAAGGATACAAGCTCTTTTGGAAAAGCAGGCAGGGAAATGAGTGGAAGTCGTGTTCTGTTTGCCTGGAGCTTTCCTCCACTTCGGAGTGAGCAAGGAGCCAACTGAGATCTGAGGGGTTGGGATCGGTGGGGAGACCAGCATGGGGGACATTGTGGGGGCATCTGCTATAAATTGTCTGATCATGAAGAGGAAGCAGATGAAGCCTTAAATGACTAAAAAAGTTTGTGATTGTAGGCCCAGGCTTCTTTCAGAACGTAAAATTGCTCTGACATCTGGAGGAGCCACCCGGTGGGGTAAAAGCAGTCCAGCCAATTTTTGTGGGGCATCAAGAACATTTTTTTTGACCCAGGTGCTGGATTTGTTACTCAGAAAGAAGGAGGAACTAGTAGGCAATGTACAGGTCAAGGGCAGCCTTGGCAGCAGTGACTACAGGATCTTAGAGTTAAGATCCCATGAGAAGTAAGGAAGGCAAATAGCAGAATAAAGAATCTGTGCTTCAGGAGAACAGAATTGGGCTTGTTCAGGAAACCTGCCTGTCAGTATCCCTCAGGAAATTGCTATGGGGGGCGACCATGCTCATAGCACAAAACCAGTCTCCCCAGTGAGCTGAAACCTGAGCAAGCATGGCAGAGGAAGAGCTTGGCCAAATGGGCGGTGCTTGCCTGAACTCAGGCACCAAAAGGGAGGGTTTGGAAGGTGGAAACAGGGGTGAGCTACCCAGGGAATACAAAAGGATTGCCCAGGCCTGTGGGGATGGAGTTCAGAGACTGGAGCTCAGCTGGAGTTGAAATTGGCAAAGGATGTGAACACCAAGAAGTGTGTCCACAATTACTTTGGCAACAAAAGAAAGAAGAAGGAAAATGTGGGCACATGCTTTGACAAGGTAGAGGATGTATTTGAGAATGGCATGGAAAAAGCTGAGGCATTCAGTGCCATTTTTTGTTTCAGTTTTTACTAGCAAGGTCTGCTCACAAGCCTCTCGGGTTCCCTGAGCCTAGTGGCACAGTCAGAGGCAGTGAAATACTAACCACGATGGAGGACAGAGTTGGGGACCGCACAAGCAAACTGGACAAAGGCTGCTCTATGGGACCAGATGGGATGCATCTAGGGATGCTGAAGGAGCTGGTCGACATTATTGCAAGACCACTGACTATTTTTCATCTTTGGCAGGCTGTAGTTATCAGAGGAGATTTCCAGATGACTGGAAAAATGCAAATGTCAAATCTTGCAGGAAGGAGGATCCAGACCATGACAGGCTGGTCAACCTAAGCTTAGTTTCTAGGAAAATTATGGAGCAAATCCTCCATAATGGCCTCCTCTGGCTGTTTCCAGGTATGTGAAAGACAAGATGGTGACTGGGAACAGCCAGTTTGGATTTACCAAGGGCAAATCCTGTGCCTCAGTCACCCTGAGTGCTTTCTCTGAGAGAGCTGGCTTGATGGATAAGGGAAGAGCAGTGGATGTCATTTACCTTGACTTTAGCAAGGCCTTTAAGCATTATTAGCATCCCTGTAGTGAAGGTGGGGAGGCACAGGGTGGGTGGGAAGACCACAAGGTTGATGGAAAACTGAGCAGCTGGGCTCAGAGAATAGTCGTTAGCAGACTGACATCCAGTGGGTGGCCAAATTACGGGTGGTGTTTCTCAAGGGCTGTTACAGGGGCCAATACTGCTTTAAGATTTGCATTAACAACCTGGCCAAGAGGTGGAGTGTGTTCTCAGCAGGTCTGTGGACAGTACCACCTTGCTGGCAGCCTTAAACACGCTTGGCAGTTGAACTGTCACTTGGAGGGATCTTTGCAGGCTGAAAAGATGGACTGACAGAAAACTGATGGAGTGTAATAAAAATTAAAGCCGCCTGTGACAGAGTAACCCCATGCATCAGTAAAGACTGGGGGCCAACAGGACCGAAAGCTATTTTAAAGAAAAGGACATGGGAGTTCTAAGGGACAAGTTGAATGTGAGTCAGCGTTGTGGTCTGCCAGCAAAGATGGGCAACTTCATCCTGGGCTGTGTTAGCAAGAGGGTAGCCTGCAGGTTTATGGAAGTGATCTTTCCTCTCTAACACTTGTGAGAGCACACCTGGAGTACTGCTGAACACTGGAACAGGGGCCAGAGAGGCTCTGGAATCTCCATCTCTGGAGATTTTCACAACTCAGCAGGACCAGGTCCTGAGCAACCTGATGTAACATCAATGTTGGCCTTACTTTGAGCAGGGGATTGGCCTTAGAGGCCTCCAGCGGTCCCTTCTGGCCAATATAACTGATTTAGCGTACTTTAGTCCTTATGCAAGCTGCATGTACCACTGGAGGTATCAAGGTAAAAGCAAGGTAAAAATTATCAAGACACTAAAAAAAAAGGATGACTGTGATTCTAGCTACAATTTGTATTTGGGTGTATTTGCTGAATGCTTTTGTAATGCCCAAGGACTGGGAGTTCTACTATCGACTTGAGTAGTAAGACTGATGCAGAGTTGTCACAAAAGCTCGCCATGAGGTAGGAGGATATCTCTGGGCTGAGAGACTCCTTGGTGGCAGAATGACAGTGTTTCAACTCTGATTTGAAGAACCTCCTCTTACTAAAGAGGTCCAATGGATCCCTGTGTACTTCCTGTTTGATGTTATGTTGTACAAGTGTGCGTGATAGGAGTATAAATGAAACATTGGAGGTTGCATGTAGTTAATCGGTTTTGCGTGCAGTATGTTATGTGTATTTGTGGCAAACACATGGCTGTATTTATATAAGGTTTACTTCATGTTAGGCAGAACAGAAGCATCACAAATTGAATGAAAGTATTGTAAGCAAAAAAAAACCTCAAACCCTGTTGACTCTGTGTTTGCTCTGTGAAATGGTTTATTCAGTTAACTGAAGGCCTGAAGGCCATTCTGGGTAATGGCATGTTATCTAAAAGAATATGGTTAGCTAAAAAGTAGTACTGCAAGAGCCTAGAATGCCAAACACAGACTTAAAAACCTAACCCAAAACCTAACAAAGCCAAAGAACTGGGAGGAGCAAAAGAGAAAGAAAATATATTAACTAGTTTGTACCTGGACTTGTTAAACTGATTTTCATATTAAATTTAGAATTGTCCCTTTTATGTAGAAAATCTACATTGAGCTTGTAGCCCAGAGAGGCGGTTGACCTGTAGCATTTGGATCTGGAACTGGCATTGTTCTAGATCCATGCTCACATCTGAATTATTCAAATAAGAGGCTTTGGTAAGAGTTGAGTGTGTGAGTACGTTACAGCAGCCCTTACTAATGTCCTGGTGCGTGATGCCTCCTGCATTCTTGCTAGAGCTCTTCCGATTCTCCCAGAGCATGCAAATGGAGCTATCAGCACTGAGGAGCAGCTACAGTATAATCATGCTTGTGCCAGTAATGAAAACAGTCAGCTCACCAGATCTGAAACACTGCCATGTGCTGGTTTCTCCCCATGACTTGTATGTTTTCAGTGAAAATCAGTTCAGTAGACCTATGGTAATACAATGCTAGCAATGTATCAGCATTTTGTTAAGTTTTGCTATAGAAGAGTTTCTGTAAACATTGTGTTTTCCATTCATTTGGCTTTTAAGAGAGATAATCATGTAACTGCTAATGAGCATTGTGATAGTTGCAGATGGTTCTATGCTACGTCATTGGTTTGGTTTGTTTCTCTTTCTCAGCAATACCTGTAGTTGAAATAAGAGTTACTGCATGAATACATTTGTTATTTCACCGAGTATATAAAATATATCCAGTGATGATAATTGGTCATTAGTAAATGGAGAAAATAGACTCAGAATTTCCTCTGGGCATTCCCCAGGTAAAGAGACAGTTAAGAGACATTTGCGGTGGTTTTGCTCCATGAAGCTAGCATAAAGGTCTTGTGCTGAGGTGAGGCTGTAACCCCAGATACTTGGAAATTCCATTTCTAAGTACTGGTGGTTTTGTGGATGCATAAAGCTTCTGAGAGAGGCTTTGAGAAGGTTACAAGCTGCAGTCGGTCTGAGGCATCTGTGCCCTCTGACAGAAGAGGGCTGCGGGCAGGGCTGTGATGGACAGGACTGTGCAAGCGCCTCTCCAGCCTTTGGCAGAACTTCTGAGTTTCTTGGAGAAGCATCTGTGTTTCAAGGAATTCATCCAAGCAAACATGAAGTTTTCTGAGGAGGGAAAAGCATACCTGACATGGATTCAGAGTAGCGAGTAGAGTTTTTAAGAGAGGCATCCTGCTTTAGGAAAGGTTTACTGGTTTCTGTCTGGGCAGGATTTAGGAAAAGCAGTGTGAGGCCTGAACAAATTATTGTTGATTTCTAAAACCAACAAACAAAAGAATACCCCACTTCATAAAACTACTGTCTGCTTTAAGATGAATTTCAATTCAGAAATTTTGTTCTGTAGGGTGTTCTTTATAGAAAGCAAACAACGTGAATGTGTATGTACATAATACATACAAACATATGATGATGCCTGGACTGGCAGTACTGTCCATCTAATGTTCATAGATAATTATCCTCTCCCTTCCCTGTTTAGGAATCTTACTGTTTATGCAGTAATTTTCACAGAATGATGAGACCTCCTTTGTAGGAAAACCCATTTAGTAGTTGTTTACTTTAGAGTAATTTAAAGGTCAAGAAACAGTTTTAAATAGTTTTTAAGAAACATAGTTGGATTTACAGTCATCACTGATCTTATAAAACAAAACTTTATAGTTAAGATGCTACCTGGGAACTATATACAAAGACTATTCTAAAAATATGAGACATACAGGTTTATATGAAGTTATGTATGTTTTGTTAAAAATATTTTTTTCACACTTTTTTATTATAAGCGGAACTCAACATGAGAACACACAAAATTTGGAGGCGCTGGAAGTGTCTATGCACCAAGTTATAATTAATATTAACAATCCTTAAAAGTCCACCAGAGAAAGCAGTGTATCTAACCAAAAAATTAAATTAATATAGCTACCCACTTGTGCTCTTTAACTGAAAGAAATACAGAAAATGAATTGTCTAAACATGTATAATCTCTTGTTTGAGATCTGGCAGCAAAAGGGAAAAAAGCTTGTAAAACTGAAGCACAAGTGATACATCATAACTCTTTACAAGAAGCTTGCAACACAGTTTAGTATCTACACAATCTCTTTAATAGATGGAATTTCCACTGATTATTTACAGATTTCAATGCTGTTGCCATCTCATCCAGTCTTTCCAAGAGACTCTGCTTGTGTAAATAAGGATTAGTTGGCAAAGTTAATTATGGTAAAAGAAAAATGATTGTTAAACTTGGGATGAAAATGGCATCTAGGGGATATCTGTTGCTGCCTTCTACTCGCAGATGCTAAGGCAGTTTTGATTAGGGCCTTGGATATTCCCTAAAGGCCTTTCTGGAGGTTACTGTGTGTGGTAGAAAGATCCAAACTAACTTTGGAAACATAACACTGTGTACCAGAGGAAGATAAAATAATTTGCATTTCCAAGGGAAGTGTAATAATTGAACAAAATAAGGTGTCCGGTGCAATACAACGTTCTCATATTACATGGGTTATCGGATCTATTCTACATGGGAAACTTCGTTCTCTAAACAGTCACTTTCCCCTTAGAGATACTCATTAAGATGTCAGTTGTTTAAGAGTTGCCGTTGATTTCAAGAGGAAATAGGAATGAACTGGAGTTTTGGGGGTGAACAGAGCTATTCCTATCCAGTTGTTGCCACCAGTATTTTAGAGTCATTTCAGTTAGCTGAATCAGAAAGTCAAGGTATTAGCTTAATTCCACATCAAAAGAGGCAGTACAGTTGTGGTTTGCTGTGGTCTTGCAACAAGGCACAGAGCTACATTTTCCAAGGTTGCACACTTCAATGATTGAGCCAAAAATCCTTGCATATTTTGGCTCCACTTCAGGTATACCTACAGTCTTTCCTGTTGTGATCTATTGGACTGAAGTGATCCATGCCAAGCAGTACATCTGAGAAGGAGTGCAGGGGGGTGTGAGGGTCTTACTGTGCTGTATACGTGTAATCACTGCAAGCGCCCAGTGCAGGAACTGCCTGGCATCTCAACGGGTGCTTTATCTGATTAAGGACACAATCAGGACTACACTTCATTAATAAAGGCTTCCTGAAATTGTTGAAAGAAAATTAGTTGTCACCATTCGTACATGTGACATAATGACATGAATGTGCTCTTTGAGAAGTGTTCTTAGATGGCTGTCAGGAGGGCACTAGTCAAGGCCCTCAGATGTGTGCAATTAAGAGAAGCATGTCTGGACTTTGTGAAAAGCACTTTCTATGAGTAGTTAGAAGAACTAGAAATATATTTTCTGTCAAAAAAATCAGGTGATTAATCTGTATTTTAGATGTGCAATCTGTTTAAACCTGGTATAATTGAAATAAGATTTTTTACCATTCTTTTTGAATGTGTTTGAAAAATCATGTTTGCAAAGTGTGTTCTGATCCCAACTCTGGTGTAGTCAGAGAATTGGTGAAAAGCTCTTCAGATGGTCATTCAATTTATACACGAAAAGACAAACCCTATTGAATACGTCATTCTTGGCGGATGTGTGTGTTTAACCTTCAAAGGTGGAGATTCCTCAGGGAATGTATTCCAGTGCTGTTTTAGCCTTACCACTAGCTTCCCAAAAAGTTAACATGATTCTTCCTTGCTATAATTTAAGCCTGTTATTTTTACTATTGTCTGCCACTTATATGAAGTGCAAATTATTCCTTTTCTCATTCCAGAACTCTACATGTATCTAAAGACTGCTATCCTCTTCCCACACTGCTTTTCCTCTTCAGGTTAAACTTTTAACAGTCTTTTTCATCTTTCCTCATAAGACGTATCTTCCCGTACTGCAGTTACCATCACTGCTTTTCTAGTCTCTGCCTAGTGGCCCACATTTTAACTGTAAGACATGGAAGGTCTTGTCCAAAACTGGAAGAAGTGCTTCAGCTGAAACAATGCCAGTGCTAAGTGAAGTGGGAATATTAAATTGTGCACTGCTTAGGCCATCTGCTTTCCCATACCCTCCAGTTTGCGGGAACTCTCTGGGAGAGGGACTCTCTGGATTCATACACAGCAGAGTCAAGAATCTGGAATTATTTAACATCCCTTGAAATTAAAAAGGAATTGTGTAACACTGCTGTGCTATAACTTAGTGTCCTTTTCAGTGGATCACTTGATGTGGAGTGAGTGCCATCTGGAGGTTAGGAAACGTGGAGCTCTGTGTGCTTTCATGCTGAAAAGCAAAATCCCCATGCTTTATAAATGAAATGTTCTTACCTGAATAGGAGCTTGAGCCTGACAGATACTGGACATCTGCCACTCAGTATAGAGCTTATGACCCATAGCAAGACATGAGGCTGCTTGGTATGTCTCAGAGTAAGGCATTCAAGTGTAATGACTTTCAGTATTATGCAATCACCAATAAATATGTAACCCCCGAGTGCACTGTGCAGTTTTTGGAAGCTCTGGACAACATGGGGGCAAGGAAAGGCTTGATCTCCTCTCCCTCCTTCAGATGTTTGAAGACAAACCAGTTCCTGGTGCAGTTTTCTGCTCACAGGAGAGAACAGAAAGCATTTTATCTGAACAAGAAGATATCTTTTTTAAAGAGTAGGTTCCCATTTGGTGTGTCTGAACACAGTTGTCTATCGCAGTTCATGTCTGCACAGAGTGGAACCAGTCCTCCTCACTTGGGCTGATTGCATGATGTAGTCTTCCTTCTTTAGGTAGCTTAGCTGTCACCATAAAAGCCTTAATCCTCCAGTTCTCACTGTGTTGAGAAAGCCAGGAGGAGAACTGCCTGGTGCTGTGACTTCAGTGAGTGGGATTTGGCTCTTCTTTCTACAGCGTCTTTTTGTTTTTTTCCAGAGACCACTCAGGTGTTGACAGCAATCACACTGTTCCATACCACCTACTGTGCTTTAGAACTGCTTTCTGCTGCTGAAGTCTAATTGTAAAAACAAATAGCCTTAGTTGCAAAACATAAGTATACACATCTCCACCTTAGTCTGGTGAGAGATTGCAGCCTGTTGTATCAAGGCAATGCTAATGGCTTCTGTGTTGATCTTCACTTAAGACTGAGCATGATCCTACAGAAGCTACATAGAGTTCAAAAGGCATGTATTGTATGTACACTCTCCATGCTCTGCTGATTACTGCTTTTTCCCTACAGAACAACAAGGTCATAAACGAAGTTTGCACCTATATAATGAAGATGCACTAGTGAACAGGATTTAGGTACTGTGTTGATTTAGCTTGGTGATGGTTTCTCTGGGCAACCACAGATTTTAGGAAGTATGAACCTGCTAAATTCAAGGCTGATGGTCCTAAGAGTGTAAGAAAGGTTGCTGAGACAACACGCCTTCAGAGCAAAATGTGAAAGCCTGCTTCCTTGTCAATGAGTTTCCATCAGCTAAACCAGAAAAAAAGAATAAGAGAAGGGAATTTGTGAGCAGCAAATCTAAAGAAACAAAAATGAAAACTAGTGTGAAAAAAATTTGGTCTCCCTCCCTCAGCAGGGAGGGGTGAAAAAGCATAGAACATGTCTCACGTGCCTTAAATTTTATTCTTTAGAGCAAGCTTAAACATGCAGATGACAGAGGCTGATGAATCCTTGGCTAACTACATGAAATGCAACAAGCTGCTGCATTTTATTGCACTGACTTTCAGAATTGAATGTGTATTGTTTACGTTGGGATTCATCTGAGTGGGTCTTCATTAATTGTTTATTTTCAGGAGATAAAAGTTCAGGAATAAATCGCCTTTTGGCTGTAATCTTGTTCTTTCTGATGTTAGTGGCAACCTTACTGTAGACTTGCATGGGAAGATGGATGAGATCTGTAGTGCTAACTCGCCATATATGGCCCAGTCCCCCCAAATACAAAGGGTCTTGTCTCCTGCGACATTGTTAGACAGCATCCATCTTTGCTCTTGAAAGAAGGTCCATGCTAGACAGTAGTATCGGTCTCTCTGAGAAAAAGATTGAGGAATTTTTTACATGCTGTGGAGTCTGTTGGCTAGAACCATGCAACTTGCTTTGTTACGGTTATATTTTTACTGAAGCACTAGGAAAGCTGGAGCTCACCCTCAAGTTTCCTCTTTCGTGCTCCACTGCTGAAGAAGTAATCCATGTTTACCAGAGCCCTGCCAAGTTCAGTATTCATTCGACTGCCAATAGTCTCATTGGTTGAGTTGGGAACTTTGCTTGAGAACACAGGCATATAGTTTGGCAGAGGTTTCTGCTCCTTTTTGTTACCCTGGATGAAGCAAAGACTGTTAATAAGTTTTCAGAATTACATCCATTGCTTGTTGCAAAAATACAAGTTACTGAGATTATTTATAATATCAGCACTTTTGCTTTTGAAATTAGTATGTGAATGTACTTAAAGATGTCATACTGAATGTTTGTGAAACTGTTGTAAGAAAGAATGTAAAACTTTTTTTTTTCCTGTTGTCTTACATGGATAGGATAACACAGGGAAATGAATAATTTTCAAATGTGTTGCATAAAATGTCAGCTGGGACAGAAGTTAGCCTGCTCTAGAATGGTCATGATGTAGGAGGTTTTTTGTTTAATTTTTAGTAAGTGGCTTGGATTTCAGCATGATGACATTATCCTACAAATTTTCTCCTAGGAAGTTGGTTATTCTCGCACTTGTCTTTCTATGGAGTTGTTAATACTGAAACAGATTGGAGACATGCATATACTGTATTTCTTTGTGGCATAAGCAGCAGATGAAAGGCACTTCTGTTGTCTTTTATTTTTCCTAAAGATTTTAGTCTTAAAGCATTTGCTGATTATGCCTAAGTATGCTTCAATTTGAAATACTAGCCTGGCACAAATTGAGATAAAATAAAAAGAGCCTGGATTACAGTTGAATGTTTGTTTAAAACTTACCATTTGGTCATAGTCCTTTAGGAAACTCCAGTTGTGGTACCTTGGAATAGAAGTAAAAAATGCGGTGTAAAATATTATGTCTTTAAATAAAATAGTTAATGTTGGTCATATTTGAATGCCTATTTAACTGCTCAATTTGATACTTGCAGCCCAGCTCTTCCATCTGCAAGCTCTTTGTACTGAAACCTGTCTTTCCTGTGGTGAAGCCCAGGGTTTTCTTTATTCCCATATAGAGCCCATACTGCATGAGGAGTGGGGTTTTTTTGCTGAAGGAATATGAGAATAGCATGTCCACAATGTATTCCTTGCACAAATGCAGATAAATTAGCAAAGTCCTGAGTCACTCTGGCAAACTTTTGTCCCGTGCCTTGAGGAAGACACAGCTGCTTATTTTTTAAATGACCGATACTCTGCTCCTACCAATTATGGTAGGAGTTCCCAGAGCTGTGTTGGCTGCAGGCAAACACCCGTGGGAGTATTTTGTGCAGATAGGCAGCAGTGCTGGAACAAATTGAGTCCGAAGACCTAAGTTTTGCTCTTCAGCTCTGTTCGATTCCTGGTGTGGGACTACAGGGCAATTCCTTTGACTTTCTGTCCTTTGCTTTCCCTGCCTAAAATGAAGAAAACTAAAGTTCACCTGCTATTGTAAAAGTATTGTGAGGTCAAGAGAGTAAACAGTTAACTACAGCTGTATTTGCAGCAGGGCTTAAGGGACACCTGGGCTGACTCTCTGAGCTGGTTATCTGTGTCTGTACAGTGGTGCATCTAAGCTCGTCGATCTAGTATTGAAGCTGTACATCCTTCTGAGTTGAGCTCATCTGTACAGCACAGCCATGTACCACGTGGAGCTAGGAGCATTGGATTTCTGTGCTGCACTCCCCCATCCAGTGCAGATATGCCCTAAGTGCAAGTAAAAGCTGATTTATGATTGTTGTGTTTATCACTATATGTCTTGGTATAGCAGCACAGCATAGAGGTCCTAAAATTTTTTATCTTGCTATGCTAGCCACTATTTGAACATAGCAGATTTGGGTGTTACTGGGTGGTGCTAATTACTGATAAGTGCTTGAGTCTCAGACATTTACCTATATCCACTCAAGTCAGACCACTAACACCTAGCAGCCTTCCCCATCATTGTTTTGGAGCTGAAGGACAGTTCTCTACAGGCTGTAGCATATGTAGTCTGATGAATCCAGCTTTAGGCATCTGTCCTTCATGTGTCTGTCCTACCCTTGTACAAGAGTTTCTGTCTTCGTAGCTAAGACTGGAGAGCAGGACATGCATCAGCTATATGATGTGTTACCTATCTTACCCATGAAAGTGAGTTTGCACCAGTACCCGTGACTGTGAATCCCAGGGTGCATGCACAGAGTCCCTCTTGGTGCCTTAGCTAGGGAATGGGTGTGGAACATGCTGGACCCATTTGGGAAGAGTCTGAGCACACAGCTGTGAAAGAATATGTTGCCACCACGGCCCTGGCTTTGCATGCATCAGAGTCCTGGTGTCAGCCTTACCTCAGGTAAAAGGGAAGCCAGACAGGAGTGCAAATGCATCTCTGGGAAAATCAGAGCTGTGATTTGTATCTCCTCCAGAAGGCTGAGGAGGATGAGGGTTTTCAGATGGTTTCTTTTCCCATTCTAAAAAAGCCTGAGAGTGATGTTCTTTTTCCTCCCTTTCCTTTAGCTTGGCTAATTTGCAGTTGGAATTGGATCTGATTTTACTTTTACCAAGAATATTCTTCTAATAGGCATTCTCTTGCTGTGTACTGAAGCATGAACATAAACACTTTAAGATATGTGGCAGAGACAGAGAGGATCTTAATTTCAGTTTCCTTCAGGTCGCTGGTGTATACACAGTCAAAGCTTAGGTTGTGTGTGTGCAGTTCAGTCTGCTGAAACATTCTAACAATGGGGCATGTTCAGTAGATTTACAGATTGAGAATACAAAATCGTATTTTGGCAGAACACTCTGTTCAGCTTCCATTTCAGCCATTTCCAAGAATATGAGAAGAGGTGATAATATCAGTGTGTCTGCAATAAATTAGAAAGGTTGGCACATTTATATCTTCATTGCGGAAATCTCTATAAAGCTAAAAGATACTTAGCATGCAATTCTTTGCATCTCTTTTCAGCTTAAGCCCAGCATGCCAGGAGATATTAGCATAGATTTTGTCCAGTGAAGGAAAACAGAGATAATATAATCTTAGAAAGAAAGGTGTTAGAGTCTGATCCAAAGTCCCTGCAGAAGAAACTTTCCTTTGATAGTGTAGGCTTTGGATCAAGCCCTAAGACTGTCAGCAAGCATCAGTACCATTGTCAAGATGAGTAGAAGAGGCATGAACTGGAACAAGTGACTTACCAGATTTTTCTTGCTCTCTGTTCAGCCTCCACAGACTGTCTCCAGATCTTATCCTGTTGAACCTGGTCCTGCTGCAGTGCTGCCTGCTCGTCTGCCCAGGCCCGAGTAGCCGGTTGTGCAGTGACAGGTCTTCTGGGTTGGGTGCTGCCGAGAGACACAGATGGAGCTGAGGCTTGATGCCTCAGAGGTGTGGTTGCTGGTTGCCAAGACCTAGCCAAGGTATTTCTCCTGAATCCAGAACCCTTTCCCAGCTTGTCCATTTTGAGACTCGCTGTGTCCCCAGTATTGCTAGGTATATTGTGGCTGTTAGGAAAGTTAAACCTGCTATTGTTTGCACTTTCAAAGCTCCTTCTCTTCTAACGTTTTCTTTTAGCTGCTGATTTGGAGTGCTTTCAGAAAATGAACATGCACGGCAGCGCTGACAGGCAGTGCTGGGTGCTGTTTTACTTCCCTCTTATTTAATGCTCATTTCCTACTGCTTTATGTTGCTTCGTTGCTTGAACACTGAGGGAGTTTTCATGGTAACAGCAATTTTGTAAGAAACAACTGTTACTGAAAGCCATCAGATCTCCAGCCATAACCAGCAAACTCTCAGCTTACGAGGTGATTACTGCTGCTTGCAGCTGAGACCACCCTCTATTCAAAATCCTTAGAACAATAAAGTCTGGTTTAGTAGCAAAGGGTGATGTGGAGATTGCTGCTGAGTATGTCACAAGGTCTTTTGTTGTCGTTATGTAGCAGAAGCAAAATCTCCTGAAAGCTGCTGGTTTCCCTGGTGTGTTTACTGTCTCTATTGGAAACAAGTCTGACTTGTGAATATTCACCAGAAAGGGAGTGGAGACCAGTGGGACAGCTGCTGGGGCCTTGAACTCTATTTGGGGCAGAGCTTGTTTCTTGAAAATAAGGTATTTCAACGAATCTGTGCTTTGAAAGCTCCTTATTTTCAGATTCTAAAAAAAGAGCCGCCAGAGATCATCAAAAGTCCTTTTTAAGTACTTGGAGATTTCTGCAGGAGGCATTAAGGAACTATGAGAAGCAGTTTTTCAGTAACTTTAAAGGGTTATTTGTATACAAAGCGAGAATTTTCAAAACAGTGTCCAAAATATCAGTGTTTGTCTTTACAGTCAGCCTGCTGGGCTTTTGTGGTATTAAGTCACTTCCTCAGGTATTTGTGACCTTGCAGGAAAGAGGAGTATTTTAAGTATAAATTTCCTCTGAAATTCTCGATGAACTTGTTTTTGAATAGTGTGGATTCGCTCCAGATGAAATCAGCCTCTTGCTTCATCTTCCTGGTAAATGCTAATGAACTTTGAATCTACTTTTCTAGGGGTTTTTTGGCAGACTAACTTGCTTACAGTATTGGGAAATACATGCTGAATTTGGCAAATAATTTCTTTAAAAATAGTTACAACTACACAACGATCCAAACACTTCGTGTAGACGTATTTGAGCAAGAAATACTTCTATATTTGGAAAAATTATTCTGTCTTTGAAGGTTGCAATAACATAACTTAAGAAGAGGTAAACTCCACCTCAAACCACAGTGTTTGGTTTGGGTTTGAATGAATTTTTAGTAGTCTTATTGTTGTTTGTTTGCTTGTTTTTCTGAGATAATTGAAAACAAAACAGTGTTTTTAATCTCTTTCAGCCAAAAAGCAAAAAAAGTCGTGTATCCACACAGCATTATCATGAACTGAAGAAATGAACTGTTTGCCAGCCTGGCCTGATAGTTGTCTCTGTTCCTCTTGTGGAATCTGCTTATCCTGCTGCATTTGATCCAGGGTCTTCTCCAAGTTGGAGTGTGTGCAGCTGGTTGGAGAATGGGATTTTAGCAGCATCTAACTGCTTTAAAAGGAAGCCGAGGCATGTTTGGAAGACCCAGTGCAGATTAATCAGTGTACATGGGATTTTAGCTCCTGATCAGGTCAGGAAAGGATCCTGATGGGAAGTCTGTTCCTGTGCATGGAACACTTTTTCATTCTTGTTTACAAAGTTCTTGTGTTATTTTAATTCTAATCCTTCCTTCAAGTGAATTTCTGCAAATTAAACATAATAAACTAAAAATGGTTATTGAGCTGAGTGCATAGCTTCCAAATGACTACTTGTAGCCACTGAATAAACTGGATGGAAAGATTACAAGCAGGTGTTTAAAGTCTTTGCCATTGGGTGGTGTCTGCAAAGATGCAGGACTTGTAACTACCCTGGTTTTAATGCGGGTGTAGGGCTATGAAGTGCCCCTCAGAACATCTTACTGAAAGTGAACTCGTAGGTTAAAGCCAAATCTGTTGGTCTGAGAAGCCACAACCTCAGAAAAGGAAAAAGTGTTAACTGTTTAGGACTTCTTTAGGCTTTAAACAAAAGTAAGCTATGAGTCTACATACAAGTATTGGACACTTCATAGTGTTCAAGCTGTTTCTCTGGAAATAATAGATGGGAATGGGATCACGGCTGTTTAAATAAGTTGGGCTTTTAAAAAATTACAGTAATATGACTTTAAAATGTAGCTACTGTTCCAAAAACAGATCACTAAGAGCTAAATTTTGAAAATTATCCCGTTTTCTGTTGGGACCAGAAGTCATTAAGGGAGTGGTTATGCACCATTAAAGCACATCAAGGTGAGTACAAGGGTGAAATTTCTGGGCGTTCCTCTATATTCCTTACTAGACATTACTAGCCCATTTAGGCCATTTACTAGATTAACAGCCCAGCAGAACTGCTGCAGATGCTGAGCTGTTTCCCTCATATTACCATCTGCCAGTTTAGTATTTGTTTATTATAAAAACACGGGGCATTTAAGCAGGGAGCTTATTTGAATTCATACAACTGATTTACTCTGTACTGCGTTCATCCTGTAGGAGAATCAGTTGGTGTTTATTGTGGCTTCATGCCATATGTATCTGTGTAAATTGATTATAGCATCTTTATTTTTTCTGTTTGGGGACATGAAACTTGAAAAAAATTATGAATGTCACTGTAGGAGATGGCGCCTTTGCTTAGGAGTTTGGTTTGGGATTAGTATATCTGACAAGCAGTATTGGTGCCCATCATTCTAAGGAAGAACTTGACTGAAGTTAGTCTTTTGTTGTTGCGAGACAAGTGATGATACGCACTACAAATTCGTCTATGAAAAATATGTTATTTCCCCCGTCAAAGGAAAAGATGTCTAGAGAGGCATTTTATGGACGAAAAAGTTCAGACAAAACATTTTTATTTGACCACAAGAGGGTATTGCAGTATCAGTTATGCAAGACTTGAGCTAATGTTTGCCTTTATATGCACTGCCTTATTTTTAAAATACACATTTCTTGAAACTGATTATTTACATTAGGCAGTAGTTAAGAAAATTAGATTTTGCATGGCAGTATTTGATGTCCTTGTGCAGAGGCAATTTCTGAGATATTTTTTCTGAAATTTGTTTTGTTTTTTACAGTAAGAAGTTTCTTGAAGCTCAAGAAGTTCTTAAAGTTTTATTTAGAAACCAGGGACTTCAGAGGCTCATTCCAAAACACTGAAAAACTTAATGGAAGTTGCTTCATTAAATGCAAGAATACATCAGTTACAGAAGGGAAGTAATAATAGGAGATGAATGTGTTGCTGCTTTGTTTGGAAGTGCATGTTGGTCCAGGATGGGCACTGTGAAAGTCAGTGAGACTCTGACCTCATTTTTGCATGTAGTCCTACTTGCAGGAATAAGATCTGAAATCTTTTTTAGCTTATTTGTGTTTCCCAGATTTTTCCTTTACATCCAAATCTTCTACAGTATACCTTCAATGTTGGTTTGCATTTTTTTCATAAGTCAGTACTGTGTTGGGATACTTTCCTACAAAAGTTATGTCTTCTAAACTCTAAGGACTGTGTTGCCAAATGTTCATGCCATGTTTTGTACAGTTCAGACCATGGAGGAGGGAGCTAGAAGGATTTCTGGATTCACCCACTCCTAGATCTGATGCTGAATTTAGGAGAAGATGCATGGTATGCCTGCCTGTCTCCCAGCAAGTCTGCCTGTAGAAGAAGAAAGATCACAGCCATATCACATTATCTTTGAAGAACAAATTTCCAAGGGGTGTGATAGTGATTTGATGGACAGCAAAGCAATTTTCATACAAGAAAGTTTGTGTTTGTGAGATATTGCAGAGATTTAAGAAACACACACATTTAAAAACACAAGTGCAGTGTATATTATCATATGTGAGTAAGAGGCAGGAGCAAAATTGTCAGCTGGAGGAGACGGCAGCTCTCTGGAGACCAGCTTTTCAGAGCAGATCACTATTCAGAAGATTTCTGCCACTTCACAAGTGGGACAGAGACCCACATGGAAATCTTTCAGTATGAGAAGTGTTGTCTGCCTGAAATAGTGACATTTGCATTGGCATCATCTTCCTCAAAGGGATAAAGATCAGTCAAGCCAGTCAAGATTGCGGGCTGGAAGATGGGTCATGTCAGTGGTTAGCAGAACAGGGTGTTAGATGATCGATCAGAGGACACTGAGCACCCAGCAGAGAGGTGACGGATGGCCGAGTATTACTGCGGTGCTTTCTCACTGGCCCTGGGCGTTAACCACCAAGGGCCCTAGAAAGCCCAGAGGTGACAGATCCTGCTGACAAGCTGTCTTGGTCTGGCAGGAGCAGAATGCCTGGGGTCACTGTATGCAGCCAAAATGAAAACAAATCCTGCAAACTACCAGTGTGGAGTAAAACTCCTTTTAAACGATCATGTCGCTGCTTGATTAAAGGCTTCATGCATTAAGTTTTGCTGTAGCTTTCATAAAAACCCATAAACTTTTTTCTTGTCTTAATGGAGTTCTGCTGAGAGAGCCTGGCAAGTTGAGCGTCTGTTGCGTCGGCAGCGTACAAATACCACTGAGGGAAAGTCTGCTTCCAGTGACACAGAGTCTGACACTTCAAAAAAAAATCAAAGCTGTAATGCAGACTGTAAGAAATCTGTTGTGGTTTTTTTTGTCCTCTTCTTATAATATAAATTCTAGTTTTACAAGATATGTTAGCTACTGATACGCAGTTTGCTTTATTTGAAACAAAAATTGTTTATTTGGAAAAATATTATTTACTTGAAAAAAATATTAAACAGCAGCTATTCCATAGAACATGCAGGCCTGTTACATTAGAGTCTTCTGCTTAAACCTGCTGCCTGAGCAAGGTGGTGGGATTTCAGGGAGGGAGTGCTGCACGGCTGTTGTGTGAGCAGGGGTTTTTGGAAGTATCTGGTTTGAAGAGAAAGAACTATAAATTTAAGAAGTGTTCCTCACTGGCTGAGGAATGTTTTGAGTTGCTATTTCACATAGTTTTGGTCTTAGAGGCTGGATCCTGTCAAGAAGTGCAATACTGCATGGACAACCAAAGATGTTTTCATTAGTCAGAGTTGTTCAAGTCACATTCTCACCACGGCAGGGAGCTCGGCAACTGCATAGTGGAGCTTGGCTTTATTCTGTTCATGCTCGCTGCTTTCTTGCACAGTTCATTAACAGGTCGAAGAGAATTTCAGTGTATAAAGTAATTAAGTACTTCTGGAAAGGCTATACGTCATACTGCTTGAGTACCTAAAGCAGCAGTTTGACCCCTGGAGTCTGGCATAGCCCTGCTTTTCTGTGCTCCTGCAATACCTATCTGTTAACAGTATCAGCTTATGGGTCAGTTTGTAACAGCAGGGGAGAAGCCTTCATAAATACTGCAGAGATTCAGTTTTCTCTATCTGCTACCTGGTGCACTGTAGTACTTCCAGAAGTATTTTATCCTGTGAATTACGGTATTCCAGGTGTGTATCGCTATATATTTCAATGCTCAAGATGCTGTTCAGTTGTTTTTTTGATTATTCTGTTTCATAGCTATCTCCTCCAGCAGCTAAGAGTCTATTTGTTGATCTGCACTTTAATACAGTAAATGTTTCATTTACCATCTGCTCACTGTATTCAGAAAGGACATTAACTTTCTGTTTTAATGTGAGATACCAAAAATTCTCTGCTGCAATTTAGGCAAAATTTTCAAACTGGGGTACCTAAAATTTGTTTTAAATTGTGTCTCTGGCTATTAAATGAAAGGGAGCTGTTTTCAAACATTCTTAGCCTTTGCAAGTTCTGTTGGCTGAGAATTGAGCTACTTCCTTTTGGTTTTTTTCAAGATAACTGTCAAGAGTCTAAAATTGGGAATCCTTGTCTGAATATGTCAATCACAAGCTTTATCTGGTTTTCAGCAAAGCTTTTAGCATCTTCATTGTAGCTATTAGTGTATGGTTCCTTCTTAACTGTAGAAGCCAGTGTTAAATCACACTTCAGGCTGATGTTTGGCCACCTCTGACTGTTGGAGATTAGAAGGAAGTTCTTCCTAAAGGCAGGATGTTCCCATAACTGGATGTAGGGGGTTTTGTGTATAGCCTTTTCTTTAATATGCTAGAATCTGGTGGGAAGTTTCTGGAGATGATAGAGTTCAGGTCTGAAGGGACCTCAGGAGGTCTCTAGCCCAACCTGCTTCTCACAGCAGGGTCAGCTATGAGATCAGCTGGTCAGGGCTTTATGCCATTGGTCTCGAAAGCCTCCAAGGATGGAGACTGCACAACCTTTTTGGGTAATGCAGCTCACTGCTTGGCTGTCCTCATGATGAAGAAGTTTTGTATTATATAGTCAGAACCTCTCTTGTTTCAACTTGTGCCCATTTTATTTTGTCCTCCCACTGTGCACCGCTGTGAGCAGCCTGGCTATGTCTTTCCAATAACCTCCTTGCAGGTACTAGGAGACTGCTCTTGGGTCTCCCCACAGCCTTCTCTGCTCCAGGCTGAGCAGGATTTGATCACCAGTCGCATTGCCAGTTACACAGATCTGCCAGACCTTTACCTAACCCACTCCATTCTCTAACCCCTGCCTGATTGTGATGGGTTGACCCTGGCTGGACTCCAGGTGCCCACCAAAGCCGTTCTATCACTCCCCCCTCCTCAGCTGGACAG
>JAVJGG010000017.1:14716109-14743755 GCA_035590195.1 Aviceda cuculoides | reverse complement strand
CCCTTACCTGGAGGGGTAAGTGAATATTGTTTATGCTTTAAGTTTGTAAATGTGTGTGTGCTTGTGGTTGTCTGTGAATTGCTTGTGGTTGTAATAATGTACTACTACTCTTGCCTTAAAAAATTGCAATAGTGCATTCCTCCATTGTGTCTGTAAAGCCTGCAATAGTGGCGTGTTACGTCTGTAACTGAAGTTCAGATAAGTCGTTTGCTTGAACCTTGCAGTTAAGTCCTTTTCCATCACAGAGACAGTCTTGCCCCAGCCTTGTGCCAGGACCCACCCCAGAAAGCCACAGAGAAGCTTGTTGCAGAGCACCAGGGTTCATTTGGCTCCCAGTGTTAAGTAATTAATAGAACACCTTTGGCACCAGAGGAAAAAAGCCCTAAAGGATTTTACAAGTATTTTGCAGTACCCAAAGCTGTCGCCTGCTGCTCTTCCCGTCGTTTCTCTTTCCAAGGAGACACAGTCACCACCAGAGGATCTTTACCTTCTATAGAGGTAATCTTCTGCTTGCAGCAAGTTTACCTTCATTTTGCTGTAATCTACTTCTTTCTTCTACAGCTGTCCTAAGCTAGTATGCACAGGTAAGTGGCTGAAGTTCAGCTCTTGATGTTGTGCCATTGGCCTCAGCGGGAGTTTGCATTTGACTTCTCTGGCCCCGAGGAATGGCAGTTTCATTAGGTTTGACGTGTTCTTTGGCTCACAGAGAGCCCTGTAAAGAGTTTAAGAAGTTAGACTGCTTGTTTCAACAGAGACTTGTTTGCAGATTTAGGAGCTGAACTTATTTTGCATTCCAAAAGAGTCATCTCAGAGGCACTCTGGCGTTCCACTGGCAAAGTACTGAGTGGGGCAGAGGCAAGGCAGGGACTGGGTATGGAGACGGGGGAGCGGCTGTGGAGGGGAAGGACAAGAGCTTCGAATACTGACCTCTACTGCAAGTTAGAAGCTAATTCTGCGAGCTTTTACATTGGTTTATCCAGCTCCTCTCCTTTCAAACGCTAGGACAGGCTATGCTGTAAGCCCAGCAGCCTTCCCTTTGGGGAAGAAATGTTGCAGGGGAAGAAACGTCACAGCAAAGTGTTGGTGCTTCTCCGGGTACTCCTGAGTACCTTCTGCAAGCCCAGGGTGTTCTTGAATTGTGAGACCAGTACAACTCAAAACACAGACAGGCAGGCACATGGGGTTGACAAACTGCCATACACAAGCTATTGGAAAGTGTGTGCTGAACAAAAGGTGCTGGCCCACCACCTCTTCTTTGAAATCAATAGCCTCTGTCAGGTATTTTCAGAAAGAAAGGTGCTCTAGAAGTATTGAAGTTCATCCTCTAGTAGGATGAGGATTCTGGCAAACTGCAAAACCAAGTCTCTCTAGAAAGACTGCATGATTTACACACCCACTTCTTAGTTTTGAATAATCTAGGATTATTGCTGCCAGACAAACTAAATTAGTCCTGTCATAAGCTCTCAAAGCCAGGCAATAGCAAAACCAGCTCGAGGGGGTTTGTTTTCTTTAATTTTTAGGGCTTTGCAACTGTGAAAATGATGAAACACCTAAAACAGTGAGAGAGGAAAGATTGTATAGGATTATACTAAGTAAGCTTTCTGGTGGGAAGCATGCAATTATATATTATGTACTGTCAGCACATGGAGCATGATGGGACTATAATTTTACCTATGTTATTTCCCCTGGTTGCCAGAGAAACCATAATAAGAGAAGTCAAAGTGCTCCTGTCCTTAGTGATCTTCTTAACAAACTCTCAAAAACAGCATCAGATTTTATAATTGTTTTCTCTTCACTAGGCTGATATCTGATGTCACACATACCACTGTCAAAATCAGCTGGTTTACTGATGCAGAAATCTAGACATAAATCTAGATTAAAAAAAAAAGCTATGCTGAAGGAAATGGAACAAGCACATTAAATAAAAGTAGTCATGCATATGAATACTTTCCTTTGCCTTTTCCTGAAAAGCTTTATTGATGCAGACAGAAATGGGAACAAAGGGCTGCCAAGTCCAAGAAAATTAATCCTTGTCAATTTTAAGGTGTGAGGTGCTGATGAAGGTCTTGGTGACATGCACGCTTTGAGGAGGTGTGTTTGGGGAAGAGCAGGGGCTCTTTGGAGACCTTTGATTCTAACCACAGGCTAGAGCAGGTGTGCTTGGCAGCCTTGGGAAATAACAGCAGTGTCTCTTGGATGGGCTTTAGGAGGCACGGGACAGGGAGGTCAGTGGCGGGGACCTGCTGGAGGACAAACAGCCCTGGGACAGCAGTAGCAGTAGGGAAGAAGGAAGCCAGAAGGACTCTTCATCCCCTCTCCCTGCAGAACCAGCAGCTGAGCAGGTTGCTGAAGGCTTCCTCCTCCTCCTCCTCCTCCTCCTTTTCCTTCTCCCTGTCAGTAGGGTCTTAGGGGCTCTGTGGTGGAGCAGGGTAACGGGATGACACCAGGGTAATGGGGGAAAGCTGCCCATCTGGCAGATCCTGGAGTTAAAATTTTAATATGATCCCCCCCCCCCCATTCCTTTTCTGTCCTTTGAGAAGGGGTGCTCTGGGCCTGAAGCAGCAGTATTTCCATGATCAATGCAATCATATTTTTTCATCCAGAAAACTGAAGGTACAGATAAACAGGGAGTGATGGCTAAAATTAACCTAGAGTACCTGCAGACACGTCCCACGCTCTTTCTACAGCCTCTCATAGCAGCGGCCAGTGGCCCCACACCTGAGAACCTCTGCCGAGTCGCAGATACAGAGGAAAGAGATTTTTTTGAGTCTTATTATTACCGTATAAATAAAAGCACAGAAAGGCCAGAGAGAAGGAGGTTTTTTTGTAGAAGAAACCGAGCAAATTATCAGATTTGGGCTTTAATCGTGGGACTAGGGATGGTTTTGGTCTTTTGGAGCATGCAACCTGTGGGTGTTCCCTCCCTCAGGTTCTGACGTTCACCTGCAAAGTCTCTGTGTCCCCTGTTGTTCTCCGATGATGAGCAGTCATGGTCTCCCTGGGGAAATACAGCTGTCCTGGAGGCTGGGACTGGGAAGGCAGGTCTGTCAAGTCAGGAGAGTGCATGGCATTGACAAGCGTAGCACAGCCCTGGCTGGTCTGCAACTTTTGTTGGGAATTGCAAGATAAAAATACCGTTTCGTTTTTATTCAGTGTGGTGAGTGCAAAGCAAGTCCGAGCACTTGGGAGCCTCTGGTGAAAGCTGAGGTGGACATGCAAGCAGAAACATTAAAGTTGGATTTGTGTGCATGTGTTTGTCTACCCTTTCCTAAAGCTGATGGGAAGCACAGGTTTTCCCCTCATTTTTTGGAAGAATTTTCTCAAGTAGGTTTAACAGTATGTGAAGAAGAAATGACAACACCTCTCTGCCTGATTGGCAGCCCGCAGCTAACTTGTAATGAGTTTTTCTTAATAACTTTTCAATTATTCTCCCTCCTGAGGATGAGTGCAAGATATAACTTAAGTAAAATTATTACAGCCCTATTTTTAAATGTCCCTGTGCAGAGTAACAGTTGGGGTGTCGAGTGGCTCTGGTGTTTGGAAATTATGTCTGACAGCCCCAGGAAAGCATGAAAGAGAGCTGTCCTCTTGAAGCCTGTGAATAGTCATCCCAGTAACAAGCGTATGAACGGCCCAGGTTTGTGTCCAAGAGAGATTTTGGGTCTCTGGTCTTGATGGAGATTTGATGAAACTGAAAAGAAACCATTTTTAAGTAGGTGTTTGGAAGAACAGAAAACATTTTTCTTACTGTATCGTATAATTAGTAGAAGAAATGAGGTGGCCCCCGCTGGCCAACCTCCCTGCTGTAAATCCTCTCCTAGTAAAATTTCATCAGATCTTCAAAAACATCTTGAGAAGTCTTTCACCACTGAAGAGAAGTCCCTAAAGGCAGCCAAATGGTTTTCACATTACCACAGTCGTTGCTAGTCCTGAGAGCCACTTAGGAGGGGTGGAAGTAGTTTCCAAATTATTTCAGCGTCTCCTCCTCCCATGCTGGTTTAAGTCTCTTCACAGGGTGTCCGTACCCCCCACTGAGCATGCGAGGGAGGATGGAATCACACACTTACTGTAAACGGACTTTTGCATCATGTAATGCATGGAGCAAATCATCAGCCATGAAACTGCGGTCAGTGCTGGTGGAATTGGATCTGAAATTATTGCAAGATCTATCATTAGAGGCAGTTATTATGGTATATAGACTATTCTCTGCATATACCATTTTCCCATTATTTTCTATTTGCTATGCAAAGTGTCTCTTTGTTGAAACATACCATCTTATCAATCAACAGCACCATTCGTTATGGCCATACTATGTATTTTGCCTGTAACTGGTAACAGGATCATAACTGTGTGACTGACACAGCAAGCAAAGTGGCCAGCCATTTATCATTGCATTTCTGTGCGCCTTTATGTTGCTGCTTGATTTGTAGCTTAGTTATGAATTTACATAAACCCAATAATTTTAATGAAGACTTGATTCAGACAACCACCACAGCATTTCGTACTATTTTTGTTTTCTTTCCTTGCTTCCTTGTACATAATGCTGGCCCTACTTTGCATTCAGGCAAACGGTGAAATTGAAGTTCTTTACAATTTCTATATAATAATTCTCGCTCCGCTTGACAAAACAT
Source organism: Aviceda cuculoides (assembly GCA_035590195.1). NCBI lineage: Eukaryota > Metazoa > Chordata > Aves > Accipitriformes > Accipitridae > Aviceda > Aviceda cuculoides. The sequence continues at coordinate 14,739,124 of JAVJGG010000017.1, read as the reverse complement.
TAAGGTTTTTTTAAAAAAATGTCATTTACTCAGTATATGTAATTGAACACATACATGTTCTTTGAATACATCTGGACACATGCATTATGCATGAATGCTCCCATATTACACAAAAAATGTGAAACAAACCAGGTTTTGACCAAAATCCAAGGAGATTCCAGGACCAAGGCAGTCTTCATTCTCATTTCCCTTTGGATAGATGAGAAGCCACGAGTTTTGTGCCTACATACTCTTTCTGTTCTAGATTTGGGCTCCCATTGCGAAGATGCTCACTGAGTGTCGGGGATACCTTGCAGGCAGACCCCCCCGGCTAGTTCAGGTGCAAGAAGAAGACGATCACAGGTATGTTCCCAGGCTGCAAAGCTCTGCCAAAGGGGCAGGGTCTGGTCCCCCAGGTAGAAAGCGCCCGGAGAGGTCCTGTTCTTTGTACGTGGGACAGGTCTTTGGCTATTCCTGTTCTGCAAGGCGATGTGTTAGGCTGGGCAGACACACTGGTAGCGCAGGGCTGCGTCTGTGTGCCTCTGGAAGACTCCCTGATCCCCGCTCTCTGAAAGTTTTAAGAGTCTGTTATTCAGGGCATACATGATTTAGTAGAAATAATAGTAATAATAAGAATAATGGTAAGCACCTTCCTTTCTCGACATTGAGCCAGGTAAATGAGACTTCTTTAATTTTGTGGTTTCAGAATTGACTCAAACCAGACCTCCTGTGCCTAGAAAGAAATGCCCTTCATACACAGTGGAGTTTAAGCACTTTCCTTATTAAAAAGTCACTCCCTGTTCTCCTGAAGTCAGTAGCAGAATTCCCATAATCTGAAAAAAATTATCAAATCCCTAACCGGATCATGTAAAAGAAAAGCATGCTTGAGTTATGGTTGTTGCTTAAGGATACAATCAAGCTTTGAACGTGCTGCCCTGTTTCCGAGACACAACCTGAGAGCAATCCTGGTGCTTCTTGTCCGGGGAGCGCCCGCCGAAGCACACGGAGCTTCGCCGGGTAGGAGGGCTGCTGCCACGCGTTCTCCCAGCAGGTCCGCCGAGTTGCTGTCGTGGGTAGGAAGGGTGTTACTAGCTCATTTCGGGCAGTGTTTTGACAAGATGCTGGATGTGCGATCTCACAGAAGGGCTAAAAACAGCAGTGTGCTCTTCAGCACAGACAGGCTCTTTGGAGAGGTTTGCTGCCAAACTCCAAAGTCTCTTGCTGCTCATGGGCAGAGAGGCATTTTTTTGATTCTGAGTTTTATAACTTGGCTGCATACTTTCTAGCTGGTGGTATAAAGCAGTTCCTGAACACATGCTGCCAAATTTCAAGTTTCTGCTGGAAAATGTTGTAAAAAAGCAAACCAATGAGCAAATATGAAGGAGAAAAAACCCCCTGCTCTTTCCTAAAGTAATTTTCAGAAATTGCTGAGCTGTTTCGGTAGGAAGTTAGAAAGAGTCAGTCTGAGGTAGAGATCTGACAGGGAAATTTTCGGGCATAAGGATTAAAGTTTATAATCACAGAAATTTATAATCACAATATTTATAATCACAGAAAACCTGGAGTTTACAACGAGAAGGTCAAGACATCCTTACCCCGGACAGTATAGCTAGTCCCCCTGCAATAAGTTACCAGTCTCTGTAGAAAGAATTTGTGAAAATTGCTTTCAGGTGCGCTTGCCCTTGCACAGAGTCACGCAAGCGCTGATCGCCTGCCTGGAAAGGCATCGTTTCACGATTACTAGCAGTTTGGGCCCTCGTAGCTTTTCCGTTGGCGGATAACGGCCCCTGGGGGGGTCTGGCGGGGGGTCCGCGCCGTGCCCGGGTACCAGCCGGCGGAGGGGAGCCGGCAGCCGCGCAACCGCCTCTGCCTGGCGCAAGAAAGCGCGCGCCGCAGAGGAGTGAATGATGTCTGCCGTCGCGCTTCCAGCCGCTCTGACTCTGAGTTTCCTACTGTGTTGTGGAGGTGCTGGAAGTGGGCTTTCTAGTGAATTAGGAAATGTAAAAGCGATGTGTTGATGACATAAATATACATGAATTCTCGAAATACTGAACAGTACACGTTCATGCCCTGAACATTTTGTACTAGAAAACACATGACATGAAACTGTCTCAGAGCCTCTAAAGGAGTCTTTAATAAAACAGCAGGTTAATGGCCCAACATTACAGACAAGATCTTGTGAGACAACTGCATGTCTGATAATCACATCCCTGCTAATTTTATGCTACTGGAAAATTCCAAGTGTCTCTTTTAATCACAAACCATAAAGGGCCAGACATAAATGGACTGGAAAATATAATTTAGCGGGCTGTTTCTGTCGCTTGCTTATGTGATGACTCTTGCCTCCTCTTCAGTTGGTTGAGGGAGTTTCTGATTTGTTTTGCTGTCAGATTGAGCCTGCGCAGAGCCTGGAATCACCTACTAGATTTAAGGGGTGGCAGAAGGGCCCTGCTCCACTCACGAACCACGCTCCTTTTCCCAGCGGGAGCAGAGGGCAGCAGGGCAGCAGCAGGCAAAGCTCCAGCAGTGTGGGTGGGATGGATGGGGAGAAGAGCACTGATTAGGGATGGAGAGGGTGCAGCGTCAGTGATTACTGTGCGGCATCAAAGGAGAAAGCGAGGATGCACCTTTCGCAGTGGCACCTTCACAAAAGCACTTGTTAAGGTGGGCGAGGTGATGTGGGAGAAGGGAGTAACACTTAGAAATATTGGTGAGAGTGGCTTCTGGAGTGGAGGGCGGCTGAAGGTGGAGAGTATGGATTAGTGAGGTTAAAAAAGTGGAAGGCTGAAAGGAGGCAGATCAAAAAGCAAGAGGGGGAGGATGAACAGTGACTGTGAAACAAAAGATGAGCACTGGCCAGCGTGGGTTTCTGGTGCTGCCCCGATGCCTGAGGGCAGAGAGTTTTCTCAGCTCTTGCTGTCCCTCAGCTTGACTTTTATAAAATGATGGTGGCTTGACTTTATAGGATCACAGGATTATTCAGGTTGGAGGGGACCTCATGATATCATCTAATCTTTGGCATCATCTTCCCTTCCTCCTCTCTGCCTTGTCTGAGCAAGTCTTTTCTATCTCTCGTATTTAGTGTTACCACAATGTTTTTGTGTAGATATAACTGCTATATTACAAATAAAATATCTCCTGTTACCCAGAGAGCTCAGGCTTGTAGATGCACAAGATCTTAGCACCTATGCAAGGGAAAAAGAAAGATGTAAACAAGCGAAGAGGAAGCGTAACATTCTTCTGACTTCAATGTAGTTGCATCCATGTTTGCACTGCCTAAACTCCTGCTGTAGCAGCAAACTTCTGTGTTACCTACTTGAAGCATACTTCCTTGTTGCTCTGTACAAACTTCATCACAGGTGTAATGCAAATGAGAGGTGAAGTATTATACACGTATCTTACAGCATGGAAGAGCTTTGCATCACAGCCTCTGCTCAGACACAAATAAATGTGATTCCTGGAACGTGGCACTTGCTTTACGAGAGCAAGCCATCAGCTCCCCTAAATTACCCGTCAGCTCCAGGCGAGCTGTGTTCCCTTTGTGTTTTGTATATTATTCTCACTATGATCATTATTATTTTCAGACTTGCCCTTGCTGTCTGAGATTTGGTAGGATACTCCTGCTAAACACCGCAATTATTGCTTTAAAAACACGCTGCCCTGCTGTAGTCAGCAGGACTGATGGGCTTGGAAGAAACCAGCTGTGCCTAGAAGGTGGAAAAACTGCTTCCCTGGAAGAAGGAGGAAAGTATTTCGGAAGGAATAGGGTGTGCTGCATCCTAAAATACCAAGGTCATCGATACGGCGAGTAAGACGGAGCAGTGACTCTCCCCTCAGCCGGGGTGGGGGCAGCAGGGGGGCCTGCCCAGCCCTTCCCTTTTCCCTCGCCGGTCCCACGGGCAGGGTGGCAGGCCCTCCTTCCCCGGGAGCCACAGTTTCAGGTAACCTTTTGCCTTTTTGCTGAAGGACTAAAGCACTCCCTGGCAGGGTGCTGGGGTTGTCTCGGCAGCCGGTGGCGCGGTTCCCGGCACCGCGGCCGCTCGGATCAAGGACGGGAGCCGAAGCATCGGCCCACCCGCTTCTGGCTGCCTGGACTGCTGCACCTTCTGACCTCGTCAGCGGGCTCGTGGTTGCTGTCGGAGAGGCTTTCTTGCTGCAAGCAAGCGTTTCTAACTCTTCTTTTGTTCAGGGGAATTGTGCTCGGGAAAGACAAAATGTACGTGCCGAATGGGGAAGAAGAAAGACACCGATCTTTTGCTTTCTGCCATTCTTTATTAAATTCCCTCATTCTCCTCAAAGTGAGCTCTGTTTAAGGGTGTCTGGGAACCAGACAGATGCACACACACGTACATGTATAGAAAAAAGTGCCAGTGCTCATATCCATCATTCCTTCTGGAAAGTAATTTTAGCTCCCCTCTTCATCCACTGTGGATGATTTTTAAAGGGCAAATGTCATTTGCTCAAGGCAGGTTAAAAAGCCTTTCTCTGTGGGTTGACTAAGCCTTTCAAGTGCCTTCGGTGGGCCACAATTAATGAAACACAAAAGAATAATCATCTGGCTGTTTAGAGAAAATGAAATTATAGGCTGTTACGAGCCAAAGTGCTGTAGTTTCCCCAATGTCTCCTTCCACTCGAATTAAAAGAAAATTCTTAACAGAAAAAAAGCTTGCACTTGAATGTTTAGCTGCTATGAGTAGTTAAGCCTGGATGCAACACACACACACAATTTTTCATATTAGAAATATACATTCCTTTCTGCCTCATTTTCCTGTGTGTTCTGCAAAGTGAAATGGTGGTGAAGTCAGCATCAAGTCAAATTTTAAGTTGTGAACCCTAATCTCTGAGTATTATTAAAATTTGGCAAGGTGGGTTCATTCACCCTGAGAAATTTTGGCTCAATGAGCCAGGAAACACTGGAAATATTGGGGGAAAAAAAAAAAATCTTAATGCCTTCTGCCTGATTTTCCAGACCTAACTGTGAATAAGGCTCTGGATGTGTTTCTAAGCCCTCTTTGTGCTGCTCTTCACTGCTCAGAGAGATTTCTCCAAGATGCTTCATTATCCGCAGGGCAGACAGGTGGCTGAGCAATGACTGAGTGACTGTGCCACTGTAAAAAAAGAAAAGGCAATAAACTGGGTTTCCTGTAAAACAAAGACCTTTCAAAAGTTGAAAGATGGTGTTCGCATGAGCAGTCACTGAGAGGTTTGAGTGCTCACAGACCTCGTGTGAGAGCCAGGCTCCGGCTGAGGGGCAGAGCATGCCATTGCACAGCTATAATCTCAATTATATTTTAACATCCAGGTCACAATAACATGAGTGGCTGAGGCATTTTTTTCAGTGCAGATTCACAGCCACAAAAACAAAATATTTTTTAAAATCTTCCGTCAGTATTCCCTAAGGTTCTATCTCCATCCCTTGAATTTCATAGACATATTTCTTACTAGCAGCAGAAATGGAGCCTGGCCTTTGCTGAGAAGGAATACTGATACCTTCTGCCTTGACCTTGAGTCTCCTGTGTGATATATCCATCGGTTTACAGAGGTGTACTGAGATTTCTTTCCATTTCTCCTTCCTAGCTAATCTGGTTCTGCCTCAGTACTACTGTAAAATTGTATTTCTAGAGCAAGACTTCCCTGAACAAGGAAGACTTTCTTTCTCATGCTCTGCACGTCTTCACATGTGGCTTTTTTTTTGCATTGTAGCTGTAATAAACTCTTGGAGCAGCATCCCTGGAAGTTTGGCCATGTCTCTGCTGCCAGCCATCTAACAATGATCTCAGATGTTATTCCAGCATCTGGGATGACTCATTACTGTAGGAATATTTGAAATTCTCCCAGTCCCATCACTCTGGACCAGCTATATGGGAATGAGCTACGTTTCCCAGAATATCAATATCAGATTAAGACAACTGTTTATTGATTCTGTGTCTTGATGCTGCGAGTTCAAATATTTACAGACTTTCACCTTGTAAGACTCTTTTCATTATGGAAAGTAAGTAATGCAATTTAAAGTGCAAATTAATGAGATGAAGAGCTTAGAGTGTTTCTCCAAATTAAAGAAGCTCTACAATTTTATTAGGCATGTAGGTGCAATTAAAGTTAACAAACCGAAATAATTTTGATTCAGCTTGGTGTATCCTTATTATCCAACCACAGACTACTGAGCGCTCCATTCTGCAGTGGACTAGTTCCACTTTACCCGAGTTACAATTCCTCTTGCATGTCTTTTATGGCGTTATCTCCCCCAAAGCTACTGAGGATTATGCAAACTTAGTTTTGCTTGATTGGAAATCCAGGGGTCTCAGCACATGGTTGCATTTTGCAGATGAACCAAAAATCTAGTTAATGTGAATTCTTTGGCTGCATAGGTGATTTGGTAACCTATAGAATTTTTTCTTGCATCATGTCAAGTCTCATTTTTCATTTTGGAAATAGTGTGTTTTGTGAGTCCACCAAGCCTTTATCTGACCTCTACTCTTCTTCAGCCCTTGCTTTATATGCCACATAAGATTCTAACTGTGATAGTCTCTCTAAATGGACTTGTAAGTAATTTGCTGAGCAATAGGTGAATTAAGCTAGTTTTTAACTAAATCCCTATATAACAAACTAGAATATATATTTACTGATACGTTCTACACATTAGGAAGAGTGTAGATGGACCCACTTTGCAACAACCGGACATTCATGCCACTGGCCACCATCCGACACGGAAATCTCCTGAAACAGTTTTCTCTCCCCATTGTGAATTCTGCTATGCGGGAAAACCTCAAAACCTGCAGAAATAGAGGGAACTTTTACTAAAAAATACTTGTCTCCTAACCAAACAGCTGCCAAATGCTCCCAGTGACAACAGCAGCAGTTGGATGGAAGTCCCAAGTGCTATTTCCCTTGTTTGTTCTCATTCAGGCTTGTACCATTTGAGATCTTTCCAAACTACCTTAATCACTTGAGTTTCCAAGGAGTGCTATATCAAAATTCAGCCTTCAAATCCCCACTTTATTGCCAATTGTGGAATAGGCAGAGAAAATACAAACCCACAAGAAAATCATGCGAGCAAATCGTATCATCCTACAGCTGGATGAGCAGAGATCTTCCTTCCTGAAGTTCAGCATATGGAGAGGAACGGTGCGGATTTTATTGCTTATCTTGTTCATTTTGCAGTCTTGAGAGTAATTAGAAAGGATGATGGGGCAGAAGGAAGGTTCTTTTCAGAATTCTAATTTTAGCTGACAGCTGGTAATTTGCTTTTCCGTTTTGTTGCATTTTCCGGGTTTATTTTTCACGGACGATTCAGTGCAGGTGGAAGAGCAGCGCTCCCAAACAAAGCTCACCGCGTCCTGACCGGCGTGGGTGCACAAGTAGATCGGTTTGCTTGGACGGGCTGACCTGTGGCCGACAGCTTGCGTGCAGGGGCAGCTGGGCAGCAGTCTGGCCCTGGCGGCCCCGGGGCTATAGCTTAACCCCTCTGCTTCTACCTCTGCTTGCGCAGGGGAGGCCCGTGCCCGGTGCACAGAGCGCCCTGATGACCCTGGGGACACCGGGCGTCCTGCAGGCGTCGTACTGCACGCGCAGGCGAGCGCAGCCTTGACGGGCAGCGCCGGACTCGGTAGAGCCACGTCCGTTCAGCTGCGGCCTCCGGCCTGTGCGTTTGCCTTCGCTCAGTTCGTCCCCTGCTAGACTGACGAGACCTTCGGTGCCTGCAGCTTCTTCCCCAGGGAACTCCTTAAACGCTGTAATCAAGACAGCAACCCGAAAGGAGGATCAGGCTGATTGTAAGTGTTTCTCCTGTTATTTTTCTCCCATTATCCCTTATATTGCATTGCCCAGGAAAGGGCATTGGGATATTAACAGTTCACAGCCTACCTGAAACATGCTGAAACAGGTTTGGCCACTCAGAAACACCCACAAAATGTTCCTGGCTCCTGTTATTTTCTGTATTTTGTGACCCACGGAAGACCAAATCTAAATGTGAAATATTAAGTTAATGCAGAAGGCTTTAAAAAAAAGGTTCTCTGTGCCCTTAACATCCAAATAACAATAATAAATTATTCTGTAAAGCATTTGGATCATTCAGGGTGGTTTCTAACACATTTCTTTACCACTACAGAGGCTCCTATTAATATCAACATCCTCAGTTTTGGACCAATCTAATTTCACAAATTATCTAATCTTTCTCATTTCCTAAATATCAGAACGCTCTTTTGACCTTCTAGATTAATTTCAATATGACGAATTAACACATCTCAGTACTTTTGCTGAGTTAACAAGTGCTGAGGTTTGTTTTTGTAGCAAAGGCAAATCATTCCTCCTTCCACTGTGATAATTAATAGTGTCCTCCACCAGTACAGGCTCTCGGGAGACCTGTCACTTTTTATGACTGGTACAATTATGATCAGCATTACAGAGTACATTGCTGTTTCTTAATAATGAGCACCAGTTCTTCTACTGTGACTGCTAAAGCTGAATGGATGCTTTTTTAAAACAATAATTGATGTGTACGGTACTCTTCATTGGCATCTTTTAAATACTTATTCTTAATCATTGGATAGCTGGTGATACTTTAAAGACTGCCTTGGACCTTTAGATAAAATGTTACTCTCTTTCTGAAAGCCTGAAGAGGCATGTTACACAGAAGCTGCAGCAAGTCAAAACTTTACTTGAACTATTTAATAGGTAGTTTGGCATTTCATTGGGGTAGCTTCACCGGGGTCCTGTAGATTCAGGCTTGCTTTGCAATGTCCATCATAATTTACTGTACAGAGAAAACAATTGCAATATGACTTATCATGTTGCAAATAATCAGGAGGCTGTTAAAATCTGACGCTATTGCTTTCAACCTGCAGCATACTCTGGAAGACCTCAAACCCTGGAGACCTGCCTACGTGCACAGTACGGCATGTAACCGCCCTCCCGGCATGGTCCTTCTGGAAGAAGAGCTCCAGTGGCTGCCTCTGGCTTTAGCAGCTTTCAACTCATGATTTTGGAGGTACTATGCCTTCCTTCAGAGGGTCTCAAAGACCTTCCCATCTTTACTGGATGCAGTACAGTTAGCAGCCATGGCAGAGCAAGACAGTTGTGTCTCTGGATGAAGTTACAGGTATTAGGGCAGGGATTCCTTGTGGTACTAAACCACGTAAATTTGTGCTTCTCTGTGTAAGCACCTATAGACATACTAAGGTTTCTAAGCTCCAGGTTCCCCATAAGCTCCCAGCAGAAGCTGGTAGCTGGAGGCTGCAGCAAGTTTTCCATTTTGGGGCTGCCCATGAGGGCTGGGGGACCACCTCGTGTTTCTTTAAATGTTTCCTGAGGCAGCGTCCGACTGTGGGGCCGGAGCAGCGTGCTCACGGCATCTTCCCCGGGCCCCGGGATGACGTGTGGGTTGTGCGGAGAAGGGTCCTTCTCCCAGTACAGCCATCGCCAGTGGGGAAGAGGCACACCTGGGACAGCAGCGCGTATGGAAGGAAAATGCTCAGCAAAGAGTTTAGAGAAAACCGGCACAGACACTGCTGATGGGTGTGTAAGACTGGCAAAGGATTTACTGGGGCTTATCATTTCTGCACAGAAGAGTATTAGAAAAGGCTTCTTTTCTGAAGCTGTGATTAGAGGGAGAATCCTCAGTGTCAGATTGGTGGTCCCTTGGGTCTGGAGTGATTCCCAGGGTTTGAAAGAGCAAAGGGGAGATTATAAAGAGAGAGCCACAGTGGAGACCTTGACAAATTGTTCAGCATGTGGTGCCTGACCCCCAGGAAAGACTGAGGATGTGGAACAAGCACTGGCTGAGAAAATGATTGCAAGGGGAAAACAAGAGGAGAAAAAGCCCTGGCAGCTCGTTGTGTTAAGAGCCACCATAGAAACAGAGCCACGTTCCTCGGGGCTGCACATCACTCAGTCCTGCGCTCTCAGGCAGCACAAAGCTCTTCCTATACCTTATCCCATGGCTCTGAGCTGTCTGAATAGTTGCAACACTACAACATTAAATCTGACTGTAGCTAGCTGGAGGTTTAGAGCTGGAGGTTTAGAATTAGTATTTGAAACCTGGCGCTCTGGTGGTTTTTGGGGGTTTTTTTGTGGTTTTTTTTTTTTTGTTAGAGGAAATGGTTTCACAGGGAAGAGGTTGCAAAGAGCTCGCATTTTTTGACTGTCTTGAAAGCCATCCCAGATATGTATTTGGTTAAGTTTATTTCAAGTTGCAGATATGTTCTAAGGTCTTGTTCAAGATCAAAACCAGCCAGAATGAGTGGCCAAGGAGAGGAACTGATAAAACATGTCTGAAGGCATGCACAGAAATTGTGAGGATGTGATAATCCTGAGAAGCCTGTTGAGATGTACCTGTTTCTATAGGTGGTGGTGGTGATGAGGTATATTACTGTCCTGTCCATAGCATTGGTGCCAGATGAGTTCTTTCCAGCCGTTCTACCAGAAAAAAGAACTTGATGTGGCACAACTGGCTGCTTTGAGTCCCAAAAGGCAGCATGGCATGGTCCATGAGGGTAGCATGTGTGAGACCTGGATTCTATTTACCTCTGCTTCCAGCTCACCACATGTCTATGGCTGAATCCCTCATCCTGCTCTGCCTCTGGCTCTCTTCAAGTATTTGACTGGGTGTTTTTTCTGGGTTAGCCATAAGGTCCTTAGCATTCACAGCCTTGGGCTTGCAAACCTTGTGTCCATACAGCACCCAATGGGCCCAGGTCTCACCCACAGGCTTCAGGGTAATGGTGATGGCACAGTAACGCCAAAGCGATCTGGGGAGAGAGGGGCCACTGCTGTTTTCCACAGCTGAAATCTGTATGTCGGGGTCTCCTGCATCTCCTTTACTTTGAACTGAGTACTTTGCTGCCTGTGAGTTGTCACCCCGGTCTCTTTACTACACTCAAAAATATATCAAGAAAGAGATTCTAAAGCATCCCAAACCTGTGACACCTCATCCTCCCAAACTGGGCCACCTTGATGGTACCAAACCCATGATTGATTTAGGTTCAGGCCCTACTGAAAGTGACATTTTCAAGTCTGGGAGCAGAACAGGTACTGGGTGACTTAGGTGCCTACTCAATGAATTCACACATCCACTTCTTACCATGAACAACTGCTTATTCATCCACAAGGTGAAATGTAATAATTTAAAAATGCTAAAACAATTGCAAAGAGCAAACAGGAAAAAATATAGCTAGGTAATTCACAAATGGAAACAAATAAATACACAACATAAATTATGCATTGGAGTAATTTGTTCAGCTACAGTAATAATGTCTTTGTGGGCAGGGGTAGTTACTCTTACAACCTGTACAAAAGAAAAAAATTGTACCCTAATAAAAACATTCCCAGCAAATTAATATTTATTGAGGTTACGACATTACTAACCATTTTAAGGAAACCTGGGAAACTTTTTAGATTATATTCAGTAACATATTTCTTTTAGGAATTAATAATGTAATTTTATTGCACTCAGAAGGTATGTGGTATCTCTTTAGAAGCAACCCCAACATTACACTCCCCCCCAGCCCCAAAGGGGGTCTCTTTCCTGGAGACAGTCTACTAACTCTGTAAAAAAGTCTCGTGTAAAAACTGCATGTCTCTCTGACCCTGTCAGCTCAATATGATGCTATAGCACTAGATATAAGTGTGACTTGCCAGTATTGCCTGCCTTGTCGTCGCTGTCTCTGAATACTTCATTTCACTTATAATTGTGACTCCAGGTCTCTAAAACCATCAGCAGCTTTGCTTCCTACCACGCCCAGTTATCTCTGCCAGTCTGGGCTGGGAGGAAAGGGTTTTACACCAGCAATCCTAGGACTAGCTTCAAACAGGAAAAATTTGGAATTGGTTTAAAAAAAAAGAGCCTCTGAAAATGAACTGTCCTTGCAAATGTGGCTTGGCAGAGCCCCGCTGTGTAAGGATGGTGGGTGCTTCACAAACTGCCTCCAGACTGCCTGGGACTGTTAATCCTCCCAACACTGCGGTGCTTACAGAGGATTACCCTTGCTCTCGCCAGCTCACCTGCGCTGTACGGGAAAGGATTTAGCTTCAAAACCAAGACTAAACATCTTGCAATCCCATCACAGGGCTGTGCACGCACAGCTCTCCTGCATCCCGTACTGTCTCACTAAACCACGGTCCCTTGCTGTTGCAGCAGACAGAACATCCCTATTACATTTTTTTTCTGTAGCAATATGTTTTATTTTGTGCAGGGAAAATCAGAATAAAAGCAACATTCATTAATGAAAACACATAGGAGGAAATTTCAGAAACTGCTTCTGGGTGATTCTTTTCTTCATTTTGTTGTTGTTCTGAAAGAAAAATTGAAAGATGTCAAAGAAAATATTTAACAATAATGGGAAAATATTTATTTCTGCCACCATTCTTTCTGTAGGCAAAACCCAGTAATTTCCTTCATGTGTTTTCCATAATAGGCACTTTGCTGGAGCTGGGTGAAAGTACGTCTCCCTGGTGTGCGCTGGAGCGCTTCTGGTGGAGCGGGTGCCAGGCATTTCCACCAGCGTGGCTACGGCAGCGTGGGACACGGGGTGGGACCCGTTCTTGCCCAGTGCAGCCGCTGTCTCGATGGCGATGATGCTGTCTTCCCCGGCAGCTCTTGTTGCGGTCACCGTTACCTGTCTCAGCTCATGGTCACGTATTCGGCTTGTTCCTCTGCCATACCCACAGCGGTTTCGGTTTCCAGTGTTGATAAGACAACATTTCCCTTCTGTTGTAATGGGATAGAGGGATTTTGTCAGAGTGTCCAAACAGTGAATAAGCACGTTAGGAGAGTAGATTGGCAATAACCGAAGCCCTAAAATTTTGCAGCAAGGAATCAAATGCCATAACTACCGTTATGCTGAGATCACATTTGCTACATCTGTTTAATAGTTCGTATCTGAGAAGCTAAATGGTGCCAGGACCAGTTCTCTGTGCAAAACTGGCATAGGCTAGCCCTGTGTTTGGAGAGGAGGAGAGCTAGTTTTGGGGCAAGGGAGTGCAACAGCACAGCATGGCCTGGCCATGTCAGTAATGTCATGCTCTCTTCTGCGTCAAAACAGGGACTGCGTTGAAACAGAAGCTGCACTGAAATCGCCTGCTCGTAGTAACTCCTGGAGATCTCTCCGTGCCACCCCCGAACCCTTCTTAGGAATGGCTTGGGGTGATGGTAGGTGGCCTGGGCAAAACTGCACCTGGGACCCTCCTACCAAGGTGACCTTCCTAACACTGCTCAATGTACCAACGTGAGTGTGGTTGGGTTTGGCAGAGGGAAAGAGAAGAGTCGCTGACAAAGGAGACAACCACCAGGGCTAAAAATGCATGAGAAGGCGGCAGTGGAGAAGAGGCAGCGGCTGCAGAAACACTAGGTGAAAGGAACACGGCGATGGGTTTTGCAAGGGGCTTTAGAGATAGTACAGGCTGCTGTTGATAAATGTGACAGATATTGAGGAAAACGGGAGATTTGTCATGCAGATGTCCTTGGGATCCAGAGACAAATTTTTTTGGAGTAGACATCAGCCAGCAGTCCTTCCCTTTTGCTTCCGTCACTGCCTCGTCCAGTTACACCGGTGATTTAGATCAATTGCGAACAACACATGATGGATTAACTCCCAACGTCGGTGTGACAGTGAGAGCTCTTTGCTAACCTTCGGCTGCCGTGAAAAACTAAGCTCCCTCTGAGCCACACAGGTGAGGTCCATACCAGTAAACTAAAGAAGACGAGGACACGAGGCAGCGCCGGCACGTGGCTGTCCACGCTGTGGGATTGCTGGCACGTCCCCGGCACAGCCCTGGGGCGGCTCCAGCTCTGCCAGGCAGTGCCTGGGCACGGTGCGTGGGTGAGCAGGATCCATCCCTCTAGGCAGCGTGGGTGCTGGGGATAGCAGAGTTTAGCTGTACGGGTGCAAGCCAAGCCGTGCCATTCACCCTCCAAACTGGACAACGTTCCGGGCGTGGGATGGGTTATTCACTAATGTACATGTAGCATATTTGGGCAAAAAAATTTAATTCACATTTCCATGTATCAGGACAGCAGTGGAAAGCCTAACTGTTTACAAAATGGTTCTTTGCTGCCTACGAAAGCCGTGCTACAGAAAGCTAGTTGAACTACAATATAAAAACGAGACTCATTCTCTTTGGTCATTTTGTATGGCTTTCACCTAGGCAAAAAAAATCCTTAAAAAGCTTTTTTTTCTCCCTTAGTTTCTTGTAATTAATAAAAATCCCATCCACTGGAGATGTCATCTCAGTCAAATCCCTCCCTTGGGAAAAAAAACCAAACCCAACAACCCACAAACAGAAAGAATTAACAGTATTTCTTTGAAAACTATTGAATACACATAAATTGTTATGTCTTACTTTGTGCACTTATTCTTCTCCAAGAGGTGATACCATTTTCTGTGTATGGTTAACTTCTTAGAAGAAGCTATAACTATTCACCCATCCTTCCTGTGACCTGAAAAATATAGTAAAGTGTTTTTATTTTTCCCAGCAGCTCAATGTTCACAATTTTCACAATGCTCATGATACTATTATGTTACAAAGGTTTTTTTATTCCTGACACTTTGATTAGAAAAGGTGCTTCTTTATACATAAAATTGCAAGAACTTTATGTGCTTCTGATGCTATGTCACCAGTGGAATATGTTATAAGATTTTGTATTATATGATTTTCTATTAGAAATGCAGTGCAACTCACTGAACTTAAAGTATATTAACATTAACATCAAATGAAAACTGATTATTACAATCAAATTTGGTATCCATTTCACAAGGAGGAATTTCATGACCAACAATTAACATAAGAACATGCAAATAAACACAGATGTAACTGGCATACAATGCCTGCGGCAGCTCATCGCCTAGGCATGACATTCGAAATTTGTATCCCAGCCCTAATCTCTTGGATTTAAATCCACATGTAGAATAAAAGTCAGATAGGGCAACAGAACTTGAAATAAGGGTTATTTGCCAACTGGGAATTAAAGGTATACTTCTGTACATGTGTGGTGGTTACTGTTTTCCAGACAATATTGACGGGCTCATCCACATGGTGATGTAACTTCAACATACTCAGTGGGGGTGAAATGGGGATCCTAACACTGACCTGCTGCCCGCTGACATTTAGTGACACGTATAAAGTTTCACAGAGGAAGCGCAAACATATTAGTGTCAATAGGTAATTTACAGATAATCAGCAATGCGCCAAGATCCTTTCTAGATCAGAATGCAAACCACCCCAGCTTACTTCAACTGACACCTAAGGCGTGCACTGAAACCTGTTGCCACACATGGAGAAGTGTTGGTCCACTTCGGTTGGTCATCTATCATTTGATTTTTGCTGATTCACGACTGAGAACCCAAGCACCCCACCTTCACATGAGCCAAATAACAGTGAGCGGGAAACTGTAATTTTTTACTTTCTCCTGCTAATAGAATAAATGCTTTGTGAATACAGTGAAGGGAAGGGAAGGGCTATAGCTGGTGGGAAACAAAGCTTTTTGTTCCATAAGTTTTTCCTTTCCTCTTCGTGATTATTGTGTGCAAGAGGAAAACACTCCCCAGTAAGTTGGAATGATCCTGACGTAAATCATCGCACCATTTTTTCCAGTCATTTGTTTCAGCCATTTCTCATTAGGAGGATTTTAATTAGTTGACAAGATCTAATGATCTGCATTTGTTTCTTTCGTAGCTTACAAACTGCCGCCTTGTAAGACTGTCCCTTTAGAGATTGTATTGGCTCTTTCCTGGTGAATTCTTACCCTGCTGAGAACTGACGCACCGGGAGGTGTCCCCGCAGCCGAGCCCCGGGAGGTGCTCGCCCTCCTGGGCTGTACCTACAGGGGTGGCTGCTTGGGCAGGACTTCATGAACGGGCCCCCTTACGTCAAGGAGAAAGTGCACAAGGTGGGTGTAGTACCACTTACTGTGAAAAAGGATGCCGATAGCCATCGATACCACCTGGTAGTGCCCTTGAGGACCCAGTGCCTGTGGCTTCAGCTGGAGTTTGTTTGAAACCCCCACCTGCCTGTTTCTTTGATTGTCATCTCAGTTCTGTTCTACGAAATATAATTAAGAACCACTCCTTGTTTCCCTTCTCTGCACTTGGCTTTCTAGACTCCTGGTGTAGCTGCCCTCAGTTGTGACTTTCTGAGGGTGGAGAGTCCAAGCCTGTTTAATCTCTTTCATGGAGTCATTTTGTAGTTCTCCTCATCCCGTTCCCTGGCACAGCTGCTCTGTGCCCGCAGCCGGAGGTGGAGCACAGACCAACACATGCCCTCGTTTCAGGCATTTGTGTAGCTGCACTTCAGAACTGCTGTTATTTTGGTCATGCCCTTCTATACAGAGGTGGGCTCGGTGGCATGCCCTGTGCACCTGGGGTGGGACACTGCAAGCACTAGCCTGAGGAGTCACTGAATAACACTTGAATAAAATGAACTCTCCCCTCCCTGCTCCCCCCACCAACCATATCAAGCTCAATTCTAAACTTAAGCACAGAAAAGACAAATAAAAAGTGTGAACTACTCCGTATACAGTCAGAGAGGAACAATATTCACATTCACATTAACCACCAGAAAGCTACCAGTTTGTGGCTGATCCAGTTAAGCCAAGTTTCCATTACATGTCTGCTAGGCACAGTTGTAGCACTGATACTGGTGAATGCAGGATCAAACTTCATCATTATTTTAGCTACTTATGAAGCATCCAGATACCAAATTTATTAAGTTTAATGTATCAATAAGAGAATGAGAAGAAAGAGACGGCAGACCCTGAGGTGGTATGAACTCTCTTGTCTCTACTCAACTGATCTCAAGAGATCCTTAAGCCAGGTGTGAGGTGGTCTGTATGGCCTCTGCTCCAAAAAGCTTTCAGCTCTGCTGTATATGCCATATATCTTGCACAAAGACTGTAATTTAAAGTGTAAGCAGGAGTAAGGGTTAAAGCCTCTGGTCATACTCTCTTTGCAGAGGGCTCCTCCATCACACAAGTTCCAGGTGTGTCTGTTTACTAGAAATGTAGAAAAAAAATGGTGGAGAAAGGCTATCCAGAGGAGCAGAAGGCTGTGACATATTTGGTCCAGAATAATGAAGACTGGAAGAGAAAAAATGTGTAAAGTAGGCGGCTGTCATTAAGTCCTCATGAGCACTAGAGGAGATTTCACACACAGCTTTAAGTCATACCTCTCTAGACTCTGATGCTGCAGAGTTAAAACATCTTTCTTTGGTTTAGATCATCCAACAACATCCAATTGATATTCTTATCGCAATTCTGGATGCTGTGCAAGAAGTCATTTGTGATTTTGAAATGTAATAATACAGTATCAGTATTAGCAATGTTGGGAAAGTTAAAGTTATTTCAGTCAACTAATTTCTCCCTAAAGGCCACTTTATTCAAAAGTGGTTTGCAGTACATAGTACATTAAATTGTATAAGCAGGTGTCAATAAAACTGTATTGATGTACTTTGAATCTGAAACCGCACATTTAAAGTCTGCTGGTTTACAGTGGAGGATTGCAATATTACTTTTTATGCTGTTATTTTGGCCATTTCCGTCAGCATTTGTCACTATTTCTGTACAAGGACAGGAATCTCGCCTAGTTTGACACTTGGGGACAATCCTGTAGCTTTCCCAGTGGCTGTGCCTGATGACAGGAGAAAAAATTCCTCATCAAGCCAAGTACCCAGGACCAAATCCATGGTGAAGAGCTTGCAGTAGTGTGGAAGAGCTACATTAGAAGTTTGTACAATCGGAGTAACAACTTGCTCCTTTCTAGAGCACTACAAGATCAGAAGATGAATTTGTGCTTGTACAGCTGTGGCACAGGACTGGCAAATACGCAGACAAATGCCACAGAAGAGAGGAAATCATTTTAAGAAACTCATCTACATTGTGTTAGATGATTTAAGGCATGAGTAGTTTCGGTTTTTAACACAGTGTGATGCAAAAAGTTGTTTTTAGCAGAAAGTAGGTCTTGTGTCTCAGCAGCAGCAGCAGGAGGGATAGATGAGCGGATGCATGGATAGCCTGTTCTCCTTAATTGCCATCATTAGCCTTTCCTGTGGAGATGGGTGGGCAAGGAAAAGCCAGGAGACTCTGAGGGTGTTCACCCACCACCCATGCTGGTGCCGGCAGCCGGGCTGGCAGCCTGGTGGGAGGCGAGGGACTGGCTGGAAAGGCTGGGGATAAGCCCACGACTCCGAGCTCTGTGTTTCCCTGTGTTTCCCTGCCTGTGCCTTTGGAAAAGGCCCTGGGGAGCAGACCAGGGTGCTCTGAAAGTGTAATGGGCTTATACAGAGCTTGCTGAGCGTGGACGTACGTTCACTGCCACTGAGGCCCCTCACCCCCACGCAGAGAGCACTGGGGCAGACTGAACTGCCTTGTGTGATGGAGAAGAAAGCCACGTTCGTTTGCAGACGGTCTAGCAGTCGCTATCCGTTTCTGTTGCCATGGATACATCGAGGAAGCAATAACTTTATTCGGGATTAGCTATTTTTACTGTAATTACACAACAGGAAATTATTAGACTACTCTTCCCTGCTTCTCCCCCTTAGTTGATTTATGTGATGCTTCAGGCCCCTGTACTGAGACCCCAAGTGTTCAATGGCTTGTGAGCTGGGGCTGCTGCTCTGCCGGGGGTGTGCAGTGCTGACGGTTTTGGGGGTCCGGCGGTGTCAGGGGTCTGGGGGCATCAGGGGCCCGGGGGCTCTGCTTGGCTCCAGCAGGCAGCGGGCTGCAGGCAGCAGCCCACCCGGCAGCACCAGGCAGCTGCGCTGCAGCCCAGCACCACGGGGGACTCGCTGTGGCCCTGTCTGCAATCAAGAATTAGTGTTGATAAACACTTTTTGTGTGCGTGTGTGGGTGGAATTAAGTGAACTGCAGAGTTAGCGGAGACTGGGATCAGGCCTGCTTTGAATCGCTCGCGGGGAGGGAGGCTGGGATTGCCCCTGAGCCTCCAGGGCACAGGCTCCTGGCAGGGCAGGGGGTTTTCCTGCCCACCACCTGGGCAGGTATGGTGCGAGCGCCCGGCTGTGGTTTTCACTGGTGTGTCATCAAGCCCCTCCATGAGTGTCCGGGCTTGTACAAAGCCATTGGAGCTGCGCAGAGTCCTCTTCTGAAATTTTGTTCCGGGGTGCGGCAGTGCACGCTGCTGCGGGGCTTCTAAATCTTTATCTCGCCGTGGTGGCACGTGGCTGGAGTACTTCAGGTCGGTGGTAGGTGGTAAAAACAAGGGCTTAACCCTGAGTTTTTGATTACTGTGATTCTGCAGGGTCCTCAATCTAAGATCCCTGTGAGAAAAGTCCTATAGATAACAGAAAGTAAAATGTCTATAGATTTCTGTAGATTTTAATAACCCTGTAAGATTTAGCCATGGAATTGTACAGAAGAGCAAAGGAGTCATTAAAAGATAATGCATTTTTGTTTGTTTCTGTTAGGCTTTAGAGATGTTTTGCTTGGCCACTGCCTTCGTTTTTCCAGCAGTTGTGCAGCTGGTGGGTGCAGCAGCGTGTGTCTGTCTCTTCTCACAGCACAGGCAGGGGGACAGCATCGCCAGCAGTTCTGTGTGAAAACAGGTCTGTGAAAGCAGAGCGGAGCGGAAAACCTGTCAGGCAGTTAGCAATAAGAAGCGTGACACTGCCAGCGATGATGGACAGGCAAGTGAACACACTGCATGATAACCAGATGCTGACGAGATGCTCCGGGAGGGGAGCGGAGGAGCGCGCAGGCACCCCGGGGGCTGGAGTTGTATCCAGCCCGATTGTGGAAAAGTGCGTCAGGAAAATGAAGCCCAGATGCTCCAAGTCTCTTGATCTGTCTAGAGGAATCCAGCCATGAGTTAACCCATATGTCATCCGGTAGCAAATGTAAGAGGAAAGAGTGTTACCACATAAACCACAAGCAAATATCATCTCACAGCGTGTGTCTCCTGTGACCCAGGCAGCTCTGTGCTGGACTCCACATCTACCTTTAAATTCATAAGGAGAAAAAAAATGCTTAAAAAAGGACCTTAAAAAAAACTGGGGAAAAAAAAAAAAGAGCATGAACCCCCCACATGACTGGACATGAGAAAGTTTTGTCATTGAACAATGACAAAATGTCATTGTTCACACAGCAGACAATGTCTGCTGTGGCGCAGAAGTGATGAGTTTTTCCACTTCTGCAACACTGAACCTTTTTGACCATTTTTTGGCCATTAGCTACATAGATCTCAGAGAGAGTGGATGTTGAGCTAGGATTTGAGAGACATAGATTAAATTCCTGAGTTTGCCCTGGCCTGCACGGGGCTGTGTCTGACTCAGTTTCTGCACCCTGCACCAATCCACCTCATCGCACGGGCCACTGGGCCCTGCCCGGAGCCCCCCAAATTCCCTTCCCTTTCACCTCTGTGGTGGTTTTGGTCATGGTACAGGTCTGACTGTACACTCAGGGAGTCTGGTGTCTGCTTTCAATGGTTAATAATAAAAATTATTTTTAAGATTGCCCCAAGGAGAGTGGCATAAAAGCACATTAGAACTGATGAAAATTTTGGAGAATTGAGCGCTTTATTTGATGGTTTTTACTAATGACATTTCGGGTCTCAATGCCATTTTGGTAATTTTTCAATTTACAAAAAGTGAATGAACTTAATTTAGCTAAACTTTCAGCCATCTGAAGGCATTTCAGGACTGCATTTTTCATAGCTGATGAGAAATAATAAATGGTAAAAGAAAATGGGATGAATGAATGATTCAATGCAGAGCATTAGAAGAAATTCCAATTTCTGAAAAATAGGTATTTAGAAATGAAATAAATAAGAATGAAATAAAAACCAGGTAATTCTCCTGTATGAGAGCCCTGTTCCAGAGCTGTTGCTAACTCATAGGGAAAATTTCAGAGAATTTGCAATTACTCAGTAGTTTTGTAGAGAAATGCCACTAAAAATGTAAAAGTGTTGCATTGAAAATATGTTTTAGATTGGTACGTGGAAATTCTTGGCTGTATGTGAAGAAACAATGAAAGAAATAGGAAAGTAACTTAAAAAATAATAGAGGCAAATGCTAAATTATCACCTTTACCCACTGAGGTGTATGAACTGCATCAGGTTATGGGAAACACAGAATAGGGTCTGTTGCCCCTACTCTGACTTCTTTGTTGCCATAAAATAGACCTGCCCCAAATCTTAAATTTCATTGTTTAATATTAGAAACCGACTTCATATTTGGCCATGTGAGTAAGCGTGACCCGCTCTTCCGATTTGCTGAGGACCAGTTCACTAAGCAGAACAGAGATGGAGATCCAGCTACATTTAGCTGGTTAAATTTAGGCATCTTATGGTTGGCATTTAGCTCTCATTTGATCAGAATTATTTCACAGGATGTGCTGTCTTTCTCTGCTAAGGCACACGCCAGCATTCACTTCCGTTAACATATCACTCTTAATCAAAGCCAGGGTTCAGACCTCTCTGCATCTCGTCATCTTGCCAATCATCAATGCTCTTCACAGGAGCATTATTTTTGCCCTACTTATTATGCCAGATAATTTTGCCTGGGTCCTTTGAGACCCTAGTGGGACACATCCCTGCCTTCCGTCTGCTTGCTGAAATCTGCAGGACTGCAGTCCATTTGCACTCCTCTGCGAGACCAAGCACTGGCAGGAGTCTTATCTTTCAGAAAAAAGCAGACTTTTCATGGCACTAACAGTAGGACTGAGAAATTAAGCATCTAGTTATGGAAGGCCAAGGTTGGCCGTTCCATTAATGCGGTTGAAACTATGTCTGAAATACTGTTGTTATTTTGGCCTAAGTGATTAAGCAGTGCTTGGAGTCTTGCATTAGGACAATAAAGAAATAAATAATGATTAGGATGTGACAGAAAGATCTTGGATTTATAATCAGTTAAGGCCTACAATTGATTAAAACCTATAAACCCAGTTATCTCCAAGATCAGAATTCTTCATTTTCAAAAGACCAGTCTTGTGGCTTAAGTTTGTTATCACTTTGTAGCAGTGAATGTTAGTTGAGTTACATGAAAATTTTAATTAAGCCAGAAGCTTATACATGAAGAGATTAAAATAAAGAAGCAAAAATGGGCTGTTTAATATATTTTATCAGTTTTAAGGATTCTCTTAAAGCACTTGATCCCTTTTTCCTCGGGTCACTGTGTTTACATATTTTTCAAAATTGTCTCTTCATTTCTCATTTTGGGAGCAAATTAATTTTTTTTAGGGATACACTTTTGATTTATATTTGTCAAAGCACAAAGCCACAGACCCATTGCTGGCAACATTTTGCTAAGTTGAAAGTACATTTTAATAACTGAACTCTACATACCCAATGGCAAGGAAGTTTGTGCAAATTGAATTTTGCTTGACAAGTGTAACAAGATTATAACTGTGGAAATTACTTTAATGGACACAGATTTGGTGGGTTTAGACAGAAAGTTAATCTGGAGGAAATCTTTGTGGAGTTCAGTGGTGATAAAAAAATGTATTGTGAAGCACAATAACATCTTTTTGCAGTTTCCCATTTGAATTTAGCTCTTCAACCCTTTGGAATTTGCTCCATGGGAATTAGCAGGATTAAGCCTTTTTATATTATTAATTCTGCACGGAGTTCCTTTCATTCTCTGTTCCACATAGCTCTGTCCCTAACTTGCCCATGCCATGATACTCTGAGCTTTCAGGTCTTCAGGTTTAACTCTTCAGGTTTAACTCAGAGACTACCTTTTTCTCCCTCAATCCCATCTGCCCAAATTTACCATCACCACCCCTTGCCTAATCATCAGATTAACTTTTCATGTCAATAGAAGGATGTTCCCATGGTCAAGGCCCTGTGGCAGTGCAATTAATGTCTTGGGCTGTGTAAGAGCCATTGCAGGAAAACCCACTGGCTGTGTTAGGGTGTGTCGTGGTTTAACCCCAGCCAGCAGCTAAGCATCACTCAGCCGCTCACTCACTGCCCCCCCCCAAAGTGGGATGGGGGAGAGAATCCGGAAAAGAAGTAAAACTCGTGGGTTGAGATAAGAACAGTTTAATAGAACACAAAAGAAGAAACTAATAACGATAATGATAACACTAATAAAATGAC
>JAVJGG010000017.1:14702648-14716009 GCA_035590195.1 Aviceda cuculoides | reverse complement strand
TGAGCAACAACTGAAAACATCAGGGTGTTATCAACATTCTTCACATACTGAACTCAAAACACAGCACCGTACCAGCTGCTAGGAAGACAATTAACTCTATCCCAGCTGAGACCAGGACAGGGTGCAGTTACCCTGGTCTAGAGCAGGTCTGGCTGAGAGCTATATGATCCAAATAGAGTACCAGCTGTTGGCTTGGGTTGGTCTGGTTTTCCTCTCATTTTTCCTTCTTACAGAATTGATTTTGGTCACATTTGCCCATATAAAAACTGTTACCACCATTGGTTGCCATCAGTGGTTGCTAAAAAAAGGTAAGTTCTTGTGCAGATGGGAATGTAAGGTGTGGGAGGAAGATAGGAAAAATCAAAACAAGACAACGACAGAGCTGGAAAATGTGAGATAAGGAAAGGAGTTTGGGAGGGCAGCAGGATGTCAGGACAGTGAGCAGCTGGGAAAAACTGGATGGAGTAAAGTCAGGGAAGAAGATAATGGGAAACTGGAGGGACCCTTAGCAGGAACAGGAGGAAATACCATGAGAAGAGCAGAAAGTCTTGTGGATGCAATAAGAAGCAGATGTGGTTTCCTTTTCATGATGGAAAATGTGTACATGTGACTCACTGAAGGCAGATTTGCAGGTAAATGTGGCTCAGATCTGCAATCAAGTGAGTTAACTTTCCCCAAGCTGAAGTTCTGCCAGCTGCAGCATCCAACCATCTCTGGCTGTGTCTCTAAAGTATTTGAAAGGCATTTCTGAGGCTGGCTGCGTTTACCTGCAATGTATCAGGCCAGCGACATGCAGTGCCTAAGATCTCTGTGCGGGTCCAGCCTGTCCTTGCGATCACATTATGTGAGGATATCGGGTGCATCACCACATTGGGTGCCCACAGCCTGATTAGTGTTTTGTTCTGCAGCAGGTGGGTTTCACAACAGTCTGGGTTTGGCTCAGTTTGGACGTGCAGGTCAGTGGAGACCGTGCCAGGCTTCACATCTCTCCCAGGACCAGCTAGGTCACGTACAGCATAGACAGGGATCCTTCCTTTCCCTTTGCAGACCAGGTGGAGACATGATATCACTGCATTTCCTCATGGTGCACCCCAGGTTGAAGGTCTGAATTTCAGACCATTTTTTGCATTCTTCTGTTACAGGGCCTTCTTTGAGGATTTTGCAAGATTTCTTCCTCTGGGACGTTCCTTCACCATGCAATGTAAAGTGGAGTTCAACTCAGATCTTCTCACTGAGGCAACTGAAATAAATTTGTCTAGGTTTCATCTGAAATCACTGTAGAAAAAGAGGCACCTTCTGGCAGTGCTTATGTATTCTGTTATGGATAGGTAGGACAGGCAAGGTGCTCTCCTCAGGTTAGACTTTGGGGATGGTCTACATCTGCTAAGATCATATAGAGAGAGGTGAGAAAGACTGACTTCAAACTGACTGCCTAATGCACACTAGATGCCCAACTGTACAGTTAAAATTTGCTGAGATAAAGCTCAGTTTATAATATGCGTACACATTTATTTATAATTAGAGTTTATTTCAGTTTGTGGTAGCAACTCTATTAGAAAAAAGATGTGGTTTTGTTCCCTATTGTGGCATCAGAAACAGATAGTCTTACATTTTAATGGAAATTGGTATTACGTTTAAATTTGTGGAAGATTAGGTTGGGTCTTTTCCAGAGGTACGGCCATTTCTTTAAATCTGCTTGGTACTTCTGAGTTATCATTGCTGAAGCTCAAACGACCACCTTCCTCCCTCACAACTTCTATTCTTCCTGAAGGTATAACACATATTAAGCCACAACATTTTGGGAAATGTGTTTGTATTTTTCATATCAGATTGTTTGTGAATAGTAAGCAATTTTTCCACAAAAAGATTAATTACTTATGGACTAGACTTCTGTATGAGCTTGGATTTCTTTACTCTTACTAGGAGTTCTATAAATAAGATATGCTGTTTTACGTTGCTGTCTGTTGTACCAAACATGGGCCTCTTCTGAAAGCATTTTTCCAGCTAAGTATTAATTCAACAGATATTGCTGTCTTTCTGTTTTCAGCACCTTTTTTGAGATTCGTAAAGGCAAACAACTAGTCCCTTTAGGCTCCCTTAATGGTCAATGGAGAAAAATAGGCACTTTTATGATGCAATTCAGTTGCCCTGTTGTGGACATATAGTTGAGAATGAGATAAATCACACCCTGTCAGTGACTGTTTCTCTCCAAGGGAGTATATACTACTAGAACATAGACATTCAGTTATGAGTCCACCCTTGTTTTGAAGATGTGTTATATATACATATATGTACCTATATATGCTCTGTGTGTGTATATATATATCTACATGCACTTATCATATATGTAAGTTGTCTCTTAGTTTGAATATATGCTTGAATTTTGTAGTCTTACTACTTCTGAAGCGTAATTCCTTGGTCATATCCCAGACTTTTCCTTCCTTTTTCTATGCAACTGTATGATCAGACTGAAAACCGTTCTTTTCCTGGTGAGATGAAAAGCTCTCCTTTCGTATGTCTTTGTGCAGGACCAGAAGTCACCCCAGGCTCTGGGCAGGGGGGATGGAAAGTAGAGCAGGGAAGCTGCACAGCTATGAAGCTGTGACCAGCACTGACTAATAAGAGAGTTTGAGGGGTTTACTCAAGGATTCCCATGGGCAGAGGGGAGGCAAAAGCCCCTCAGGCTCAGGAAAACTAACAGTTGAATCAAGCACTTGGATTTTTTTTTCTTAGGTTTAGAAAGGAGCTTCCATTAGAAAGATGCTGGTATGTTTTGGGGCTGGTATGTCCTAGCAAGAGTGCATGCCTTGAAGCAAGATTTCAAATCAGTTTTGTCTTCTATCCTTAACTTCTTAGGCAAGATTTGAAGCACTATGGCTGATGCCAACTTCTTCTGAATTGCTTTCAGACTCTTATGACTGGTACTGGATTAGGGCTATTTGCTGTTTACAAGTCATCAAATATTTGGGACATCTATTGTTCACATTTTTTGTTGCATGTATATTGTGTCTGTAGGTAAAGGGCAGGTGTCCAAGGACACAGCATCTCTCTCTCTCCTCAGGCGAGCTCCTTCAGAGATGTAGGGAGAAGGGAAGCCAGAGCAAGTATTTGTTTTCTTTACAAAGAAATCCATTACCCATGCAATTAAATTAAATGCCTTGGCATGCTAATGAGTCTTTTCTTTTCCCCCCTCCATCTTTTTAAGACATTCCTATTCTTCCTCTTTTTTCTCAAATGTCCAAATGTGCAAATAATTAGTCACCTCTGTCTCCTCTGTTGAGGTTCATTAACCATCGCTGGGTTGTAAATTGAGATTCAACACCATGGTTTCCTGAAATCAGAGCAGGCTGAGTCACTAAAAAACAACTGAGTACACCATGTGGTGGGATGTAACTTTCCGATCCTGTCACAGATAAAAACTCCTTTACAGCACTCGTTAATGACTCATGCAGTGTCTTTGATATCTGGAGAGTTTGTGGCCATTTTAGTTACTGTTGAAAATACTATCAGTTGTGAGTGCTTACCTTCTTAATATTTAGCCTCTTGACTGAAATGTCCTGTTTTTCTGGAAAGGAAAAAAGCCTGGAGGACTGGAGTCTCTTCTCAGTTGCTAAAAGCAGCTAATCCAGAAACCCTCTGGTGTTGTTCTTTCATTGCATCAGGAGCAGAAACTCTGCAATGAGTTCAATCTTTCTAGCCAAGCACAAAACCAGCAGAAAGGTCTGCCGCACACCCTTAGATGCTTTTGCAGCAGCCAAGCAGTCACTGGCTGGCGCTGTCTGCTTTTGCATTGCAATTTGTGCCTGTCCTCAGCAATAAATTTGCAGATCCACCAGGTTTCATGCATTATACATGAGACTGAATTACCTGGCCCTCCTCATTCACCCCCTCTGCCATTATTTCTGTCTCACGTACTGTGAGTGATGTCTTGCAACATCTCACGCTGTTCCCATTTGCCACACACATCAGATCAGCGTGTGTGTGACCTCCTGATCACTTGTATCCAGCAGGTGACATCTCAGGGCAGAGGGGCCATGGTATAGCAAAGCCTGGAAGGAGCCTTTCTGGAAAAGCATCCTGAAGTTATGGAAAAGTTAATCTATATTTTTAAGCTCATTTCTACAAATCAGGTTCTCCAGAGGAGGAAATTGCTATTGTAGAAATATTCTTTGGCTTTTGTAAGTAATGTGTTGGTGTTTAAAACAGCTTTTTTTTTTTGGTATTAGACTCTATGTTCTTTACACCTGTGTTTCCCTACCATTTGGCGTGCCAAGCCCTTATTCACCTTCCATTTGCCTATAAGCAGGCAGGTAGTTGAAAAGAGGCACTAAACCCACAGAGAAATGGAAATTGTCTCCAGAAGAGAGAAAACTGTGGGTTAGTTAAGGGAGCTAAAGGGACCAGGGAAGAGGAAAATTGGAGATAATCTTCTATATCCACCTACCAAGTCCTTGAATCCTTAGTTCCTCATCTGTTTGGGGGAAGAGATGTAAGGTAGGTAACTTCATCCAACCCTACTCCTAGCAAGAAATAACAGGGACAAGAAGACATCTCTCTGTGCCTATTTAAGCCTCCAGGATGAAAGAATGCATTGAAGACTGGATGAAAAACAAAAGTAAATTTCTAAAAAAACCGCAACCAGTAACTCTTGAGCCTCTCAGCTAAGAGGAACAAGAGAAGGGACCTGAAAGGGCATTGAATCTGCTTCTGAAGAAACTGTTGTGGGGATGGAAATGGTCAGTGACTCCTCAGATACCGCTCAGAATAACAGCTACTCCTTCCATGAGCACCACAACTATCCCAGCACCAGCCCATTCATGCTGCCTGTTTTCTGCTCTTTGCAGACCTCCTTTTTCCACGGGGGTTGAAAGGCTTAGTGTGACACTATGCTAAGGTCTGAAGGCAGAAACCCTCTGCACAGAAGCTTGAGGGACACAGAAACTTTGAGTCAAGGAGCTGGTCTGACATCTGGGAAGAAATTGGGAAGAGTAACAGCAAGTGAAATTTGGTGAAAAAAAATTCCTTCTTCTTGGAAATACTCAGAGATCTGTGAGACAGACAAGGGAACATCCTCCACACCCACGGCGCTCACAACCTCGCTCATCCAGCTGCTCGTGCTTATCCATCCCTGTGCCGAGCATGAGACACGAGTTTGGGTTTCCCCTGCGCTCGCGGCTCCTTTGAGCTTCAGGGGCTGGGAGAGAAATGTTCAGCCTGTCCTGCAAGACGAGCCTCACAGCAAAGGCAGCTGTTTTCAAGGTGCTATTCTGATGTCACTCAATTCCCCTCGTGAGGTCATCATTTAACACTTGTTGCTATAACAACCTGTTAGTCTTTTTTGCTGTTACTCATGCAACACAAATACCTACAGGTGTGTCACTGTTGTGAAGTTCACCTTTAAAATGTTCATTTAAAAATCTCTCCTCTGTGCAATGTCTCACTGGGGCAAAGCACACAGATTTACAGACATATTATCTTTGAAGAAAAGCCAGCTCCAACTCATCCTGTGCTGTCTGAATCAAAAAATAAATAAACTAGAGGAAATAGCATTCTTTGAGTGAACCAGCATTTTAGCTGAATACTTTTCTCTTTTATGCTCAATATTTCCAAAAGCTTTTTCAAGAGCTCATTTTAACCACTTAGCTTCTGTTTTTAAAAGTCTCATTCTGTGTATGGGAGTTCAAACAAAGCACCTTTGACTATTGTGGTCAAGCCTGTGGCTTTCAGTATTTGTATTTTTTAAGGAATGCTGACAAACAGAGCAAGTGCCCCCAGGAACAGGGAATGGTGATAAACAGAGCAAGTGCCTTAAGGAATAACGCGCTTTTTTCTGGGCATTATTAAGCTCATGTGAGATGTATGTCGCTTTGGTAACGCTAAAGACTAGCAGGAAAGATACCAATACAACAGGTCATAGTACGGATGGGGAATCCCTTTCAGTGGCATTTGAAATGCTGGTGCTGGTTCTGGACCAACAGTTAATCACATGGGAGCAATGGAAGGGTGTAAGAATGACAGTAAGCCAGACAGATTTAATCATCTTCTTAGAAATATCTTCAAACATTCTGGGGCGTACACAAGCTCATTGAAGTATTTATGGTCTTGCCCTGTCTCCTACTGCGGCGGAGTCCGACAGATGAGGGGATCCCATGACTGCGCTGCCACAGACCTCAGCACTCTTCTCCTGCTCCTTTCCCAGTCACGCTCTCTGACAGCAAACACTACGCAGATTGCTGACAAAAATCTAAACCAAATGGTGCCAACAAGCACGGGCTGGTCCCTCAGAGATGTCTTTCTCTCTCCTTTGACTACAGGAGAAGCCTAGGGAGATAAGGCTCTGGGTTCAGGGCCAGATGGAACTGTGCGAAGCTCAGGCAGGATTGTCCTGGCCTTGGCGGCTTCTA
The DNA here is from genome assembly GCA_035590195.1 of Aviceda cuculoides. NCBI lineage: Eukaryota > Metazoa > Chordata > Aves > Accipitriformes > Accipitridae > Aviceda > Aviceda cuculoides. The sequence goes on along the minus strand of JAVJGG010000017.1, from coordinate 14,709,605 downwards.
CCTCTGGTGTGGAAGCAGCTGCAGCTGTGTTAACTTTTGGGGTCGTATCCTTTAATGGGTGCAATACGTGCTGTCTGGGTGTCAGCAGTTTGAGGGATGAGCGCTGTAAAGTAATCACTTCCATGAAATATGCCCAAGCTTTCAGACACGGTATTTTTTAAGGGTTATTCGTTATTTTGACTTAAAGCTCCCCCCCCATTTTAAAATGTATTTTACAGTTTCCAAAGCTTTTGGAGCTCAAGCAAATTTTCATTTTACCTCACTTTTCTGTAAAAGGGAGCTATGAAGTACTGGTAAAGAGGCACCAGTTTGTCCCAGTGAAGCTGCGTACATATGTGAAGCTTCCCTGTATTCCACTGGGACTCCACTCCCCACTTGCATCCCTGGGGGTGCAGATCACTGCTCTGGTGACAGGGATACCTGGCAGGGGGGCACACAGCGCGGGGGGCAGCCTGCAGCTTTTTACGTGCCGGTGTTCCGATGAACCCTGCTTCCAGCATCATTCACTATTACATCTCCAGCAATAGGTTTGGCTCGTGTCTTGCCAAATATAGGTGGGATAAACTCTCCAGAGGGGCTTCTGCGATGTGTCATAAACAATGACAGATAAAGCCTAATTCTTTTGCCTATCAAAAAAAGTGTTTCCTCATCTCCAGAATTCATGGAAGCAGCTTGTGAAGTCATTCCCAGATTTCTCCTGTGTGAGGTTCATGCTCAGAAAAGAAGTAAAAGTAAGGATAAGAGGTACTTAAAGACAAGTCTTATTTCAGAGGGGTAAAACTACTGTTAGTGGCTTAATTCTTCCAGTTTTCAGTCAGATAAACTTACTTTACAGTTTAAAGATGGTGCTCTAGTCAGGGACTTATAAACTATGAATCCTTTCTTTTTTGGTTATAGACAGATATTTCAGAAAAATGCCATGGAATCAGTCCAAGGAAACATATTAAATAGATGGAAATATCAAACAACTGTACAGAACGGTCTTATGCCTCAATGAAAATACTGAGTTCAGCTTGAGTCCCCATGCAGTCATATTCATGTAACACTAGTTTAGCTACAGGATTCATGACTCAGTGTTTCTACTGTCAGGTTTCTGAAATGTGGGCTGACAGCACTTAGCTTGGCCAGTATAATATCACAACATCCAGAGTAAATGACTGCTGAAAGTTTTTTCAGTCCTAGTTCAAGATCAGGGAAAGAAGCTGTGGGAGAGCTGGTTGCTGCATCTGAGAGTAAGACTTGTAAAATTCTTGTTTCCATGTCACTATTGCTTTAGCGTGCTGTTCTTGCTCGTCTCCATTTTTCTTCAGTTACATGATCTGACCTCAGTATTTTATGATTAACATTGTTAGCACTGTAATTGGCCTGGGAACCAGGGAGGATGGTGAGATTTGAATGGCAAGAGAAGAGAAGCAATGTACTCAAGAATCCACACATCAGTGATCTGAGCACAAAACAAATGATTGTCTGAGCACATCTGGGTGCACATTTTAGCCAAATCCTTCCCCAGGTTGTACACCCCACCCTGAAAACAACTCCCCCACCTCTGGCTTTGGTTGACTTACTTACTGAATAGCCAGGGATTCGCAGCATTTCTTAGCTACTGCCTTAGGAGGCAGCAGGAAGAGGCAAAATGCTGCAGCAGCCCTATTGCATCTTTGAAACGTTTTACATCATTTTGGACTTGAGACCACACAGAGGTATTAGGAGACCCCATGAGCAGGGATTTTATTAAGTTAGGGGAAAGAATGAAGGAGAACGGTGCCCAGCTGATGGCATAGCCTTGGCCATGTTGGGTCCATGGGGTAGGCAGGAGGGGGGCTACGGAGAAATCCGGAGCCTTGCTTCACTTGCTTCATGTGACAGGGAGGAAAGGAGCTGATAAATGGGGATGGTGAGAAACTTCAAGTATGATGTCAGTCTCTGTTGTGAAGCTGAGACAGGCTTACTATATTTTCAGTACACTTCAGCTCTAAAAATGAGGCAGATCTGTGTGGCACGGCATTGGAGCATTGAAAAGGGCGATGGTCAATCTCTTTCTGTGGCTGAAAGTGTATTCCCTGTTTAGGTGCATGAGAAGGCTGTCAGAAGAGCCCTTACTTTGCAGGTGACTTAAAAGCTGTATGCAGAGGAGTGTCTGGGGAACAGGGTGCATGGGTGATCCCCCTGCATGCGCCAGGCAGCAGCAGGTCCAGGGGCTGGCTGCAGCAGTCAGTTTTCTTGCTTAAGGCATCTCATCATCTTTCTCTGAATTACCAGGCCGCTTCTCCTCCAACAGATGTTAAACTGTTCCTGAATCAGCTATGCATTACCTGAAACTCAGGTAAAGGCAGCACTGTGGGTACCAGTGCCTCTGTGAAACCTGAACTTCACTGTTTTGGAACAAACCCCGCAAACACTCCTTCCTTTTCTGTTTGTAGCTCAGTCCTCACCAATTCATGTCCCTCATAGGCATCAAAAAGAAACACTGAAAGGAGAACGATGCCTTATCTCCAGCTATGTCCCTGTTAGACTATGAGCATACTACTGCTTTCTCTCTCAGTTCTCTTCCATGTATTTACAAGTATTTCTCCCTGTTTGATAAATTTCTCCATTTGCTGTTCTCAAATTGTCAAAACAGATTGTGACTCTCACAAATGTATTGCAAGTAATTGCCAGGTATTTTTTATGTGCTGTACTTGAGCTGCAGCTTAATCATTGAAGATCCTTGTGAAATTTTGATTAAACTTTATTTCATAACTTTTAAAAAAAACCTGTTTGGACTGGAAGCACAGATCATGTTGTAGATTATAGTTTACATTCATGTCCGCATTCACAGTAACATGTACACTCAATACTCTGTAATATTAAAATAATAGAATCATTTAGGTTAGAAAAGATGCTTAAGATCATAGAGTCCAACTGTAAACCTAACACTGCCAAGTCCACCACTAAACCATGTCCCTAAGCATGATGTCTACACATCTTTTAAATACCTCCAGGGGTGGTGACTCAACCACTTCCCTGGGCAGCCTGTTCCAATGCTTGATAATACTTTCAGTGTAGAAATTTTTCCTAACATCAGATCTAAACCTCCCCTGGTGCAACTTATGAAAGATCAAAAAGTATAAAAGATTTTTATGATAAACTGTGTCATATTGCCATAATGTGCTAACAGTTGACTTAATAAACCTTTAGCAGGACCCTAACATATATTATTTCTCCTGGACAGTGTATGTTGTGAATGAATATTTCATGAGAAAAGGGTATCGTGGTTAAACATGCAAACATGTGTTTGTTGGTTTGTTTTGGGATTTTCTGCATGGTAAAACTGTGATAAAAAGTAGTTAGATTTGTATTGCTTGCTATGAAATATTTATTAGTAGTTCTGATTTTACCTGTGAAGGTTGTTTTTTTCACAGTAAATGTTATGTACACAGGAATAAAAGCATCATAGCTACTCTTGAAAACTAGAGGCAAAATTTGGCTCTCAAATCAGTGAGAGTTCAGCCATGGATGTCACCAAGAGCAAGGACAGACCATAGGTTAGCATGCTGCTAGGGATTTTGGAGGCAAGACTGAAAGGGGCTGATACTTCAAGTAGCGGATCAGAAGCCCCAGTTGTCCCATCTCCTGGTGAGCACACAACTGCCTGGTTTCTTCCAGGCTGAGTGGCTCTGACAGCCAAAGAGGACTTGTTGCTGTTTTACAAAATGTGCTTGAAATTAATCTCTCTAATCTTTCTCTTCCTAAGATCAAAACATTGACTAATTTCCCAGCCCACAAATGTTCCTTCTTCATTGTCTATTAACTTTCTTTAGCCCATGATACCACGCCTTCTGGTGGGCTGGTACCACTTCAAGCCATTGACTGTACTCAAAGAGTATTCAAATGGCTGTGATCTGACTAGTTTTGAGTTACCTTTAGACAGTTATGGTGAAAGAATTTGTGCAGTGACTGGAGGATATCTATAGAACATGGACATTTTTTCACACTGATCACTACCTCCATCAGAAGACTTTCTCTTCTATAGTTCCCTACACTCTATAATAGGAAATAGTAACTTTTTACAGCTTTTTTGAAAAATTATTTTTTAATTATTATATTCCTGTTCGAGAGCTTAGAACAACTTGAAAATCTGTAAACTGGGATCTTAGGCATTTTTTTTCAAGAGATAGCATTCAATTGCCAAGGCTGCTGCAATTGTACATCCTTCCAATGTCCGTATAATCTCTTTCTCTTCTCTAAAGTAAGTATATTCCTGTTTTCCTCCCACAGCAAGGTTCATATTTCCACAATATGGGGTTACCCTGTCTGGTGGATTGTTTCTAGCCCTTTAGATATATTCACCCACAGATATATTTCTCTCTGTCCTGGTAGCCAATGTAACTAGCCTCTAAGAAAATCCTTGCACACTGATGAAAAATACACTCCAATCCCTGAATTTTGGGGGGAATTACAGCTACGCAAAGGATGTGTCTGCCAAGCACATAACATACTGCTGGTATGGTCTATTAAATTATCGAATTCCTCTAAGATTAATCAAATGGCTTTAATGGATACAAGAAATCTTATTGTATTATGGCAAAGGGTTACATTCTCAATTAACACTACTCAAAACAAAATCACTAAAGAAAAATAACAAAACATAGTATGTTTTTACTTCTTTTTTTGGGTGTTTCAGATGGTTGGGAACAACTAACAACCTTCGCTCTCTTAGGCTTGATGTCCCTGGTGAATTTTTAAAGTTACCCATCTGTGCTTTTGTTTTTCTGGAATTGCCCTGCCTTGCCAAGCTCACCTCCTGATCCTCCTCCGGTGGAAGTCAGTCTTATGAAAGGAGACAGGAGATCTTTTTTCAACTTGTCAACTTGCCCATGCCTGAAAGTCTCTGAATCAGGTTTCTTCCTTTCTCCCTGGTTCTTTGCACTGGAGTTTTCTCATCTTCTTTTTTAAAGCCTTAGTGATCTGAGGCAAGAGCCCATTGGGTGCTATGGATGAAGGATTCTGGGTTTTTCTGGAGGTGGAGATATCACAACAGATGCAAGACTTCTTTCAAACTATCTAAATTATGCACTGAAAGCAGTATTCACTGTATAAAATATTCATTATACATGGATCTTGCCAAACTCATATTTTCTAGTTTATTATACCCTCTTCTTAGAGATAGCATATGACATAGCAACAATTTAAAATTTGACACTTAGACCACTTCCCAAGTTATTCTTTCCCTCTCTGTTTCTTTCCTTTATATCCAAAGGAAGAGACAAGAAGCCTCAAAATAGGTAGCCTAAGATAATCAGTTTCTAGGGAGGACTCCAGTAGACACTAAGCCCTGAAGCATTTAGACAAGGCTAAATCATGGAAATGTAAAAACAGTCCATAAGCCACAGCTCAAAAAGCCCATCAGCCCTTTCTTTCTAAGAATCTGTAAGGTACATCTCTCAAGCAATACAGGCGCATTTGTCTAAATTACAGCATCTTTCCATCTTTGTTACAAGCATGAAGATACTAAATAAGTTCTCAGATGTCATAAATACTATGTCATTTGGGCAGTAAGTAGCCTTTAGATATTATGAAGTGATAAAAACATTATTTAGCTTCTTTTAATATTCCTTCCTGCTTTTCCTTTGTGCTCTGTACAATTGGCATCTGGATTTCTTCCAGAATGGGAAAATCAAGTAAATGGATGGCCAGAGTATATCAGTGAAAAAAATATTTTGCCACAAAAAAATACTTTTGTTTGGATTTCCAGAAGAAGAAATTATCTGTTGCTTCCAAAAGTAAATATCCATTAAGGAGTTGCCTTGCGCAGTGCTTTCTTTTGGATTTGGGAGACATTCACTTTCACTGAATCATAGGATCATTCAGGTTGGAAAGGACCTCAGGAGGTCTCTAAGTCCAGCCTCCTGCTTAAAGCAAGATCAGCTACAAGATCAGACCGGGTTGCTGAAGGCTTTATCCAGTCAGGACTTTCTGAGAGTTTATTTTTTTTATGTTAGATATTTGTGCTGTTCTTCTAAATTATTGTATTCTAGCTGTTTGGAATAGAATAATCTGCAGTCCTAGTTTCTTATAGACTCCCTTAACAACATAAATATCAGCTTTCACAAGTGCTGTGGTCATTGCTGGCTTTCAGGTGTGGCAACCTGGAAGTTCAAACAGAACACCTTAATGTTAGGGGACAGTATTACCACTGTAATGTTCAAAGGATGCAGGGAAGCAATGCTTGTAGGTACAGCTAACGCCAACATTCAATGCCTTATTAGACCAAATGACACAGTTGAATAAAAGGATCAAACTTTCTAATTGAGTCCCTTTGTCATCTTCACTTGAGGAGCTCAAAAGCAAAAACCTTTAAAACAGCATACTTAATGTTTGGTGAATAGAAGAGTGTGGACTGAAGGAGGAAGGTGAGCATCATGCTGTTGTTTCATATGGGCACTAGTGATACAGCTGGGAGCAGTCTGAGGAGTACCAAGAAGGCCTACAGGGCCCTGGGAGTGGTGGTAAGGCACTCTGAAGCACAGGTAGTTTTTTCCTCAATCCTCCCGATCAAAGGGAAGGGTTTTGAAAGGGCCAGTCGAACCTGGTGAATCAACGAATGGTTACGGGACTGATGCCTCAGCCAGGGGTTCAGCTACTTAGACTGTGGGACTCACTTTGAGAAACCTGATCTACTGGGGGCTGATGGGATGGGTTCCATCTGTCAGAGAAGGGGATGAGCATCTTCGGTCATAGGCTTGCCAAGCTGGTGAAGAGGGCTTTAAACTGAAGTTGCCAGGGGAGGGGAACCTCAATCCATCCCACTCCTACCAGTTTGATGTCAGTGCCAGCAATAGATTTCCAGAGCCTGGAGAGGGATCACAGGTCAGCAGGAGAGCACCTGAAGAACAGCACAAAGGAATTCCAGCCCCTCCAACCAGTAAGTCATCTTCATTGGGGCCCAACTTAAATGCCTCTACGCAAACGCACATA
>JAVJGG010000017.1:14680557-14702141 GCA_035590195.1 Aviceda cuculoides | reverse complement strand
ACCTTGTTCTCACCAACAAGGAGGGGCTGGTGGGGAATGTGAAGCTCAAGGGCAGCCTTGGCTGCAGTGACCATGAAGTGGTGGAGTTCAAGACCCTTAGGGCATCAAGGAGGGTGCACAGCATGCTAGCTACCCTGGACTTCAGGAGAGCAGCCTTTGGCTTCTTCAGGGATGTGCTTGGTAGAGTGCCATGGGATACAGCCCTGGAGGGAAGACAGGACCAAGAAAGCTGGTTAATATTCAGGGATCACCTCCTCCAATCTCAGGAGCAATGCATTCTAACAAAGAAGTCAGACAAAAAGACCAGGAGGCCCGCATGGATGAGCAAGGAGGTCCTGGACAAACTCAAACACAAAGAGGAAGCCTACAGAGGGTGGAAGCAAGGACAGGTAGCCTGGGAGAAATACAGAGAAATTGTCCAAGCAGCCAGGGATCAGGTTTGGAAAGCTAAAGCCTTGATAGAATGAAATCTGGCCAGGGATGCCAAGGGCAACAAGAAAAGCTTCCGTAGTGGTGGTAAAAGGAAGACTAGGGAAAATGTGTGCCCTCTCTGGAAGGAAATGGGAGGCCTGGTTACCCAGGACATGGAGAAGGCTGAGGTACTCAACAGCTTTTTTGCCTCAGCCTTCACCAGCAAGTGCTCCAGCCATACCACCTAAGATGCAAACGGCAAAGGCAGAGACTGGGAGAATGAAGAACCACCCACTGTAGGAGAAAATCAGGTTTGAGACCATCTAAGGAACCTGAAGGTGCACAAGTCCATGGAACCTGATGAGATGCATCTGAGGGTCCTGAGGGAACTGGCAGATGAAGTGGCTACACCGCTATGCATTATTTTTGAGAAGTCATGGCAGTCCGGGGAAGTTCCCACTGACTGGAAAAGGGGAAACATAACCCCCATTTTTTCAAAAGGAAAAAGAGGAAGACCCAGGGAACTACAGGCCAGTCAGTCTCACCTCTGTGCCCTGCAAGATCATGGAGCAGATCCTCCTGGAACCTTTGCTAAGGCACATGGAAAATAAGGATATGATTGGTGACAGCCAGCATGGCTTCACCAAGGGCAAATCATGCCTGACAAATTTGGTGGCCTTCTATGATGGGGTTACATTGTTGGTGGATAAGGGAAGAACAATGGACAGCATCTACCTAGACTTGTGCAGAGCATTTAACAGTGTCCCACACGACATCTTTGTCTCTAAATTGGAGAGACATGGATTTGACAGGTGAACCACTTGGTGGATAAGGAATTGGCTGGATGGTCACACTCAAAGAATTGCAGTCAACAGCTCGATGTCCAAGTGGAGAGCAGTGACAAGTGGTGTTCCTCAGGGGTCGGTATTTGGATCGATGCCATTTAATGTCTTTGTCGGTGACCTGGACAGTGGGATTGAGTGCACCCTCAGCAAGTTTGCCAATGACACCAAGCTGTGTGGTGCAGCCAACATGCTGGAAGGAAGGGATGCCATCCAGAGGGACCTTGACAGACTTGAGAGGTGGGACTGTGCAAACCTCATGAAGTTCAACAAGGCCCAGTGCAAGGTCCTGCACATGGGTCAGGGCAATCCCAAGCACAAATACAGGCTGGATGAAGAATGGATTGGGAGCAGCCCTAAGGAGAAAGACATGGGGGTATTAGCTGACGAGAAGCTCAACATGACCGAGCAATGTACATTTGCAGACCAGAAAGCCAACCATATCCTGGGCTGCATCAAAAGAAAGAAGTGTGGCCAGCAGGTTGAGTGAGGTGATTCTCCCCCTCTACTCCACTCTTGTGAGACCCCACTTGGAGTCCTGTGTTCAGCTCTGGGGCCCCCAACATAAGAAGGACATGGACCTGTTGGAGCGAGTCCAGAAGAGGGACACGAAGATGACAGGGGGCTGGAGCACCTCTCCTAGGAAGACAGGCTGAGAGAAGAGAAGGCTCTGGGGAGACCTTATAGCAGCCTTCCAGTACCTAAAGGGGGCCTACAGGAAACCCACGGGCACAGTTCCACAGGAGTTGATAACAGGGTCTAACAGCCCCTGATATGGCAAGCAATGAACCAGGGCCAAGTTCAGTCCGAAGGCTCCAGCCAGAAGCAGAAGGAAACAGGGCCAGAGACAGGGCTGAGAAGAAGCTGCAGCATGGCTCCAAAGTCCATCCGTACCGGTACACCTACAACACCACTGAGGCAGGGACTGACAGCTGAAATGGTGCTAATCAGGAGTAAGTGCAATAGGAATTCTTTGCAGTCGAGCAAAGGAGGACAGATACATCTTTATATCACAACAGTTAAGCGTTCGCTTTTGTCGAGTGTTATTCCAATATCAGACAATCCTCATAAATAATCTACTAATATTGGGCTTTCATCATAAGGTCACTTGCTTAATCCCATGTAGGCAGTGACAAATGGCAAGCTGTGTCTGACTCAACCATTTCTCTCGTACACTTTCATTATATGCATTTGGAATAAAACTGCTCTATACCCTGCTGAGTAACCTTTACAAAGCGTGCTGCTTGTCGGGTAGGGTTCAAGGAAAGACAGAGCAATTCAGACTTTGCATGAACAGAAGCCAACTTTTAACTGGATTGAATTTCCACAGTAAGGCTAATAATTTTGGTACAAACGACAAATAATTATTGTTATAATTGTTTTCCAGCATCCACAGGTGTGCTGGCTGCCTCTCAACCTGAATGAAAGGACCAGGACTCCCAGTTTAAAAAGCTCGCAATGTTCCTGTTTCTGCAAAGTTCATTGAAAGCCAGTGGGAATAATTTTCATAGGTGCCTAAGTCTCCTTATGAAAGGCCACAAACTTTATGTTCACTGAGGTATCTGGGAAAATTTACTCAAGGTTAAGTTTAAGTTACCAGGCAAAGAACATGCTTGGTCTTTGTGAATGAACTGGAGTTTAATGCAGCCCTCCTGTGCTCTGTAAGAACATGAAAATGGTCATACTGGGTCAGTGTAAATATCTACCTAGCCCAAAAGTGCCCATAAGCAGATACCTAGAGAAGCATACCTAAGCATATAAGCAGATACCTAGAGAAGTAGAAGTCTGTGTGATATTTCTTCCTGCTACCTTACCACACCTTCACCAATTTCAGCCCAAAGGATTTCCTCTGCCTGTCCTGGCTTGTCTGTTCAGTAACCTCCAAGGGAATCTCTCTTATATGGAATTCCCAATTTTCCCCTTGAAAAAATCGTTAACCTGATATTTCCTTTCATTTTCTTCACTTTTTTGACTTCTACCAAACACTGAGCTGATGGTTTTAAGGAAATAACTGCTGTTTCCCAAGGCTTCACTACTAAGTGGTTATGCTCTGCTCAGAAGCCAGCATTTTATGTGTGAATCATTTGCCATCACGTACATCTTTTTACATTTATCTATATTGCACTTCATCTGGTATCTTACCTCCTTGTCATTCATTCATTTTCCTAAGGTCCTTCCTAATGCTGCTCTGTCTACCTTTGTCCCTACTACTTTGAGCAGCTCTGCATCACCAGCAAACCTTTCCAACCTGCTGACCTTCCTGACCTTATGAATATGTGATGGAGTTGGTCCGGAGGGCTTCGGGGCTGGTAACTTCTTAGGTGTGCTCCTTTTATCACTCATTCAGGTTCTTCCTGCACACAAGACTATCTTTTCTTTCAAGCACACTCCCTACAGAAAACATATGCAAATTTTAAACCCAGAAATTTCTTTTAAATATTTTTTGGCTTTTCTTTTCCCCAAATGGATTGGTATCTTGGCTTCTCCATGTTTATTTATAAATACGACATTCACTTTGCCTGGAAATCAAATGGTATTACCTTCACAATGGTGTTTTGTATCTTCAGCATGTGTACATTTCCGTGTGTTCTCAAATCTGTGTGTATGGAAATACTGAAATTAATATTTAATGTGAACGCATTTAACTCTAGTCTCAGAAGGTAGCAGTCTTCTAATAATTGCTGTACTTTCAGATGTGGCTAATATCAGAAATGTAAGAGAACTAAACTACCAATTCAACATTTTGCCTTTCCCTTGATATTTGTTTATTTTCACTTCATAGACAGAAGAGTGACTACAGGGACTAAACATGCTGAAGACATAGGCTTTCCCTTTATGAAGCTGAAGCATAACAGATAAATAAAGCATTAAATTGCTTCTCTTGTATTAACTACAGTTTTGATTTTTAGAAAAGCGAGCGGATTGAGGGTCAAATTAACTTATTTAGATTCAAAACAAGTGTCCATCCTGCTCCAAAATGCTATAATCTGTGTTTTCCACTTCATGACCACTGCTCAGCTGCATGCAGAAAGAAGTTTTTCTCCTGGCAGATAAAACCCCAAACAAATTAACTTTCTTAAAAGCTCAATAAATCCTAAAGCCTGGCAAATATTACTGATCTTATGCTCAGCAGTGCTGCTTAAGAAGGGAGATACCATTATAATGTCTTTTTTTTAATGAAAGACTTAAGTTAATTCAAAAAAGATAAACTAAGTTTGGATTGATAAGCTGCCGTCACACTAATAAATATTAAGTCTGTTGTCATGAGCCATTACAAAATGGTTGTTATTATACATTTCATATCCACACAAGTTTCATGCAAAGACTATAAAATTTATTACATTAACAAATTCATTTTTACTTATTACCTCACAGAGTTGAAAATATTCCTTCTTAGACCTTCTGCACTGAGATTTCAACTACACTAGCAGCCACCATGTCTAGCTTGCAGATGCTCTCCTAATGTCTCCAACTTCTGAAATCAGAGACTTCTACCATGTTCTGGCTAACTCTAATTGAGTAGTTTTAAAGCCCATATAAGTTAAAGCTTTGGAAGCTGTCACACTTCATCAGACAACAAGCAAAAGGTGTTTCAAAATGAACAGGGCAGTGGTCCAGCCCACAGACTGGAAACATATAAGCCGACGGCCAAGACTTAAATGTGATCAGACACCTGTATGTCTTATGATTGCTAACACCAGTATTGCAAAAGTATCATAAGAATGGTTTGTCACAGTGTATGTCAATGTTTTTATTTAAGAATGACATTGAACATTCTCTCTACTAAAATCTGAGACCCTGCCTCAGAAATATCACTGCGAATCTTTGAAAGAAGAAACCTGATGAGAGTGTTGTATTTAAATTGTATAATGGGTAAATTTTATTCTCTCAAGTCACTGTTCACTGCTACTGCCTTTATTTTAGTTAGCTACATAAATACATATTTTATCTTAAGTTACGCTTTTCATTTAGCTAGAAGTTTGGTGATGATGAAATAAAATACACATGTATGTAACTACATGCATTATATGGGGCCTTAGTTTTTTAACTCTTCAAGCTTCCTCAGATGCTCATGTCTACTCACAAGAAGATACGCTGTCTTCAACCACTGTGCCTTTACTCTCTGAGTTAGATAGGCTGAGGGCACCTACCTGTGGTGAGAGCACCTCCTGCCTAGCCAGGGGAGCGGGTCTGGGGAAACCCAGCAGCCCTGTGTCCCTCCACATCTGCTTAGTCACCTGAGGCAGATGATGCTACATCGTTTGGCATCCAATATCAGCCTTGCCAATAACAATGAACTGGTGTGAGGCTTCTTTCACTTGAATTGTGTTAGATTTGGAGTTGACATGATTGGTAAATATTCAAGTACAAAACTGTATGAAAGACCAAAGACAGTTCTGCATGCTAAACCAAATCCTCCCATGGCAGTCAGTGAGTTCAAGGGAAATATATGAATGAGAAGTTGTAGTTGAAGAAAGATCTGATAAGAAAAATAAATTTAGATGATATAGCATAAATTATATGATATAAATTAAGATGATATATCATAAAGTAGGATTAAGCATGGAGCCATCCTGCATTCATAGCTATATGAATATAGAAATAACGCATTAAAAGGTTATTGCAAAATTATCATATTGCTACCTTTTAGCTGTTTTATATGGGTCATCCTCTAGCACTTTGGGCTGATGTGGACTTTTGCCCTTTTGGGCAATTCTCCAGCTTCTGGATGGAAGAGGCAGCTTCAGGCATGAACAATGTGTTAGTGCTGTCTCCTGGGAGAAGAAGAGGGAAGGCGGTAGTCAGCAGGCTGGCAGGACAAAAACACGTGCCTCCTATTTCTTACCAAACGGCACGTCTCCAGAGCAGGCAGAAAGGACACTGGGGGAGGAAATGAGCAGGCAAAGGGAGAAGTGATGGTAAATTCAAGCTAAGGGACTGAACAGCCTCCAGATACTCTGAACTCATCCCAATTTGGAAATGCCACTGAATCCTTTTCATTGCTGTGCTGAGCCTCCAGAGCCAGACGAGTCTGTCCTGGGGAATGTCTGAAACCACAGTTGTGGCTTAAAATGTCATTCTGAGGCTAAGCAGGGACTGAAAAAAGACTAGTAACCCCTCAGTCATGGCACTAAGCTTTCCCTGCAGAAACGTGAGACCCCAGCGGGCCCAGGCGCTATTTGGGGTTGTCAGATCTCTCACACAACTTGTGCTCTCTTCCCAAAAGGTTGTTCTCTGTGAGGACAAGGCGAGGGGACTTTTATGGGTTGGTGCATGTCTTGGCTTGCAGTGCTGCTCAGGTGAAACCTGTCCCCCCAGTCCCAGTCCTCCGAGCTTCGCAGTGTGGAATGATTACTGGAAGTGATTTATTGATATGTTCCCCCCCTCTCCCTTAAGGGATGGTAAACCTCCAGAGTGGAATACAGTGGATATGCAAGGAATCTGTTCCATAATAATTCCCTAAGCCACATAACCTGCAACGTTAGATGTTAGCTACACCAAGGGAGCTTGGTATGCTGACCCTAAGAGAAGCAACACGGAGGGTGGAGCGGAGTGGAGACACCGCGGCCAGGCTCTGTGATACCATCGCAGGGATAGGGAACAAGGTAGGAACAAGACCGGTAGGTCTCTGCATTGAATCCAGTGAAGCAAGGAGGTGAAATAATGGGGGTTCTGTCAACCTACTGCCCTACTTCTGATTTATATCATAAGTGCCCCATTCTGGGGTACTGACACGCAGCATCATGTCCTTTGGGTGAACTTTGTTCATTATAATCTCATTATAATACCAAAACACACCTCCATCTCAAAAGTTATCCGCCTCCATGGTACGACCACTCCCCACTGAGCATGCGCTCTGAATTTTTTTTTAGCATGTAGCTTTAAAAGTAGAGCAAGAAGATTTTATACCAATCATAGTAAAGGTATGTATGGCTAGAGTCACTCAAGCTCCACCTGATAGGAAAACAGTGTAAAAGGACTTAAGAGAGGGGTACTATTAGGGAAGATATCATCTTGGACAAGTCAGGAGGACATCGCTGGCTTCTGGGATCAGTTGACGGGCTGAACCTCTCTTCCCCCCGTGGGGACACCTACTGGGTGAGATTTGAACTCTTAGCTATACTGAGTGCTTTCGTGGAAAACTTAGAATTCTTTAGAACTCTTTTCTTCCATATTCTAATGCCTTTGTAGTCAACTATTATTATTTGCACATGCTTTGCAGACAGTGTTTTTATCACCAGCAATCAAAAAATCTATATTCCTGTTGCTTTAATAAACTGTGCTGCTCATTAATTTAGCCATGCTAGTTCATTAAATGTGACCAAACTCCCTAAGTCTGGCCATTTTAGTTCATTGAACGCAGCTAAACTGAAAGTGCAGGACGCTATTAGTGCATCCGTCATCGTGATAGTTCAGTATGTGGAACGCGACTGGACTTACAGTGTTGAATTGGACATCACTCAGAATTTCAACCTAGCCGCCCCCAGCCCCTCTGACATCTGAGGATAAGCTGGAATGCAAGGAGCTTTATTTTCTGCCAAACTTCTTTGCCCTTTGACGCAACACGCAGGTGGCAGATGGAGGGTGAAGGTCCCCTGCTGAGCTGATGGCAGAGCCAGGCAGATGGAGCAGGTGGAACCTTGGCTGGGGAGGGGAGGTGCAGCTGCACGGGGCCACGTTTGCATCCCAGGTTGCTCCAGGGGTGCAACCCATTCCCCAGGCTGGACTTGCTGGTCTCTGGGGCTTAGCGGAGAAATTGGAAGGACTCAGTGGCATTTCTGTATTGATGTGAGCTCAGAGTATCTAGACACTGTTCAGCCTGTAGTGTGAAACACTGCAGTTTGCTCTAATTCCCTTGCCTTTGTGGCTGGAGTTGATAATTTCCTGATGTCCCCCATATGGTGCCAGGGTCTAATATAACCCAGAAAATAATTAAATGCATCAGAAGTCCTTCAGTTCCCTCTTGTGTTAGCTTATCCTTCCATAAGATGGCTGTTTAAAAACTCCCTTTTTGTGTCTTTCCTTAGTAAATATTAAAGAAAAACTTGCATCGTCATTTCTCAGGTCTTTCCAGCTGGAAGCACCATAGTTTTGCCAGGAGGCACCATCGACAGCAAGGAGGAATGTTGGAGGTAGACCAGAGACTGAACTCAAATTGATAAAACGAGCTAAAGGTAATTACCAATTTACATTGCAAAGTGACTCTTCCTTAGGAAGTTATTTTACCCACAAATGCTGTAAGTAACTTCGGTCTAATATAAGTGAAAAAACCATAAAAGACTAAACTTTTTTTGGCTCTTTCATGTTACAAATTTGTACGTGGTCACTGCAATGCTGTGGTCAGTTTCTCTCATTCCTTCATTTACTTTAAAATATTTTTACATATGATACAGAGAAATCAAATATAAACAGCTGGGGAACTGTTTAGTATTATTTGTTGCTTGCAGTCTGGCCCAGGGGTCCCACCGGAGCTTCAGGCTCCTATGATGCTAATTGTCATATGTGCATGCAAACAGTGATAAATTGGTTTCTGCCCTGAGGAGCATAGAGCTTGCTAAAAAAAAAAAAAAAAAGAAAAAAAAGAGGCTGTCTCCTCATTGTACATTTACATATTACTGATCTGTCAAGTCTCTCGTGTTGGGGACTGGGGAGAGGTTCCCACAACTGGCCCTTGTCCCACGCTCCCCCCAGCTGTGCGCCGGATCGCCTGTTTGCAGAGCTGCACCCCAGCATCTCCGCCGCGATCTGCCTGCCACCGGTCGGTGGTGTAAGGCACTTGAGGTGCAGGAAGGAAAGAAACGCCGCAGAGTCGTGCAAAGATCAGCAGTGTGCTGTCTGGGGGAGACCTGCCCGCAAAGGAAGGTGGTGTTCGAGGTGCTCCTCCGCAGAGCCAGCCTCACCGACGTGATGCTGTGGCGTGATCTGATGCAGAGGGCTGCGTGCGCAGGAAAAGGAAAAAAATCAAGAGATCTCTGCACAAGACTATAGGATAGGAAATGTCTTAAAGGATATAAAAGCCCACAAAGGACCTTGAGGACAAACACTGCATATGAAAGCATGTTTATTTGTTTTAAAAAGTTACTGGGGCTAAATTGGTACTTTAGGGACTGGATGTTAAAATCCAGTACATCACAAGTGGATTATTACTGCTTATTGTTACTTGCTTCATTAATGCTTAAACTCCTTTGAAATCCCCACATGACTCCTGAGGAATAAACAAGCAAACACTGTTCTGTATCGCAGAACCCTTTCATTTCTAAGAAGACCTGCAGGTGAACCTGAGGCAAAGCTGCTAGGGCAGTCTGCAGGCTGTCAGGGTGGGTCTGCAGCCTGGCAGACCGTTTTTTTTGCTTAGTTTGACCTATTTCCATCTTTTTTTTTTTTGCAAATTTCTATTTCAACTGGCTCAGTCTTATGTCTGGGCTTGCAAGGGCAGGGGAGAGGGCTCACCTATATTTGCCTCAACTATATTTGAAGGAAAATCTCTCCAACTTTAAAGGAGAAAGAGCGTGAGGAGCTAACCCCCTTGAGGCCATTGGATTAAAGGATTTAAAAAGCAGTTCTAGGGGAAAGTGGAAAAAAAAGGGGAACAGCATCCAGCAAATAGGTGTGATAAACTGATTTCCAGAGGCAAAAATTTTCTCTTCTCTGTTTCTGGCTGTCACGGAGCAGCAAGGGCAGGCTGCTCTGCAGGGGAGGGGAGCTGGGAGCCCGGGGCAATGCAGGGCTGGCAGGGCAGGAGCCTCCCTGACCACAGCACCGGGCAGGCCGAGCAGACGGGGTTGGGTGAGAGTCCCGTGAGCACCCAGCAAGTCCTCGGCAGCAGGACAGGTCTCAGTCAAGACAGGGAGCCGAGTCCACAGGTCCAGATCAGGGAAGTACGAGGCTGGATGCAGACGTACCTGTGATGGAGGTGTGGTGTAACTCTGTTAAGGACAAAACACAAGTCCTTCAGCTTAACATACGCCCACAAAAGTGGGGACAGCATCTGCAGACGCTTCCTCTAGCTCTGTCGTTCAAGACCACTGGCTGCCCTCTGTCATCTCACCTTGAGCCCAGGCAGCCAAACCCCTGGGATGGCCCTCAGATTAACAGCCCAAATCCAAATGACTGTCCTGGGTCCACGGTTTTGCCAAGGATAAGCAGAGATGCCTGAGGAAGCCCTGTCTCACTGCTGCCAAAGCTTGGTGGTAAACCCAGGCACTACGGATGAGGTGCAAGCTGGAAGGGAGGCAGACGACGGTAATCACCTCACAAGTTCCTACGGTTTCTTATTGCTTCAATCACACAATTCAAATGCACATCTCAGTTGTGTAAAACATGCACAGTTTAAGTCTATTGACCAAATTTTTCATTAGTGCAAAATACTGCTGCTCTCTGCATTCACTGGAACCACAAGAGGTTACAGAGATCTGGTTTACATACTGGTTGAAGGCTCTACTGCAGCTACAACCAGACTTTACAGTACAAAGGCTGATCTTTAAAAAATAAAAAGATATCATCCCTGTGAAAAAACCCAGCACTTCCAGGAAATATATTTAAGCAAAGCTTGCTTCATCTGTACATATCCAAAAAATAAATTACTAAATAAAATAAGATGTCAGGAAAGTCAGCAAAAGGTTTTACCCCAAATGATTCGATGGCATTTCGTATTGACTGAATGGTGCCCTCTGGGGCTCAAATTCTAAAATGTGAGACGGATGTTCTCTGAAGTAAGACAGTTTTAGATATCTGGATGGAGAGAAAATGCGGAGCTCTATAGATTAAGCACAGTGTCTCCCCTGATCAGCCCAGCACTGCTGATCCTGACATTTACTGTATTGCTTTTATCTGAAAGAAACAGCATCTTGCAGCAACTGCAAATAGGTGTAGTGAAATGCAGAAGATACCTCTTCTAAGGTGCAGAATTAATGCTTTCATGTGCACTTTTTAAACCATTATTTTGAACAGACCTCTGCTTTCAGGCTGAAAGTCCAGGTGTCTGTTCTGATTATGACAATCCTCTATCCTATCTGTGTATCTTTCTAGGCAGCGTTCGCACACTATTTATGGAGTGCATACATTACTGGGGACCTCATCAATAGTAAAGAATCCAGTTATGTGTGCTGAAAATGTGACATTTTTTCCATTTTATGTGCAATGAGACTGAGACTCCTGCACTGTAAAGGGTATGAGTGAAACCTGACCATTGCTAAAGGCAATTGAAACTCAAATTGAGGGAGAGGTGTGGTTGCTCTGCCTCAGGACCTCACCGCAATGCAGCAAGGAGGTACAGGGCTGGCAGGCCCAGAGCACCAGGCTGGGGTGTGAAGAAACCATGGCTTTTCCCTCAGCCCCTCTGGTTTCACCATTGCTCTCAGGACAACTGAGGGACGTGAAAAATGTCATCAAGAGACAAGCCCGGAGACGAGACTTCTGGGTTGTACATACACCTTTCCCACTCACGCACACACATTCCTTGCAGAAGGCAGTGAAATAAATTTTGATGAGTTACAAATGGAGACTGGAAATACCTTTACTCGAGTCAGGGAAGGGAGCAGCCATACCCAGAGCCCCTGGAGAAGGTTGTGTGTGGGAGGAGAATGTCTCACTGGGGATGGATGCTCAAGCAGGCACGTGTCTGAAGTGGTGCTGTTTTCTGCATGAATAACTAATCCCTGAGGGTCTTTCAGAATTACCACTGGCTCAACTTCCCTCTCTGAATGCACAATCATCCCTGCCACAGGGAAGCTGCTGAAGAAAAGACCCAGAAAAGGTACACATTAAGGATTACCTTCTAAAAAAGTATTTAACCTCTGCTGGAGCCCCTCAGACACTCCTGGTTGTTCCTCCCCTACCAGGGTCTCTCTATTTAAGATAACTCCTGTGGTTTAACCGAGAAGACACATCAACAAACCAGTGTTGTACAAAAGCTCCTTTGCCATTTACTATCATGGAAACTTTGTCATCAATAGGTAGCTGAAGGGCTTCTTGCACCACCAGCATCGCACACTTATGCAGCAGCTGCAATGCACCTGCAGGTGTTTTAGGACATTTTCCTTCTAGGTACTTTGTGTGCTGCGTGTTAGTGGGGGCCGAGCCACCCGTGCTCCTGCAAGCAGCCGGGGCACCAACAGTGGTGGATGCTCTCTTCCACCCCTTCCCAACCGGGTGGCTGGGACCTCAGCTAAACATCTGGTGTGCAAGCAACGATGGGCTCTGGGCGACGGAGGCTTTCACGGAGGAGGACTGTGGACACTGGCATTTTTTGGTTACGTCCCTCGCATAAGAGTTTTCCTCTTTCTGCAACTTTTTTCTAGTCTGTACATGGCTCCTAGACCTGGGGGTTTCATGGACTTCAGCTCCACCTGTTTTTCATGCCAAATCACCAGATCTTCTCTAATTTTATGTCCTTAATGGGGCGAGCAGCTTGAGCTATACCTTACCTGCGACACCAAATCCCACCTTTCTGAGGAGCTTCTGTGAACTGTACAGGTTTACTTTGCTGCTATACAGGGATATACAACTCTCACAATTGGTGTCAGCAATGTGTAGGCCTTTAACAATTCTTTTTTCCTTCTACTCATTTCTGTCCACTTATCCTATTTCATTTCCTTTGTGAGTGAGCGTGGTTCCCCTTGTGTGCTTTGCAGCTGTACAAATGGAATAATTCATCGGTGAAGAGGTGATGAAACCATTAAACATCATTATTATCTTTAATGGAACTATGAAGATAAAACTATATGAGCCTTATCATTTGGTATTCTATGCACAGAATACACAAGCATAATTGCAGCGCACTATGGTTATTTCATTGAAAGGTTTCACTGAAAATATTAATGGATTGAAGAGTATAATCGAAAAGAAGGATGGAAATGCCATAACATTAAAAATGAATATATCAGTTTTTTAAGAGAAACTCATCTCTGTGAGCATGATTCTGGAAACATTTTAATTAAGCCTAGCAACTTTTAATACCTGCCCTTTATTTCAACCCTTTCAGACAACACAGGGAGAATTGTAATTACTGACAACTTTTAAGTCTAAAAGATCAAAATTATGACATTTCTTATGGCAAAGAACGTGAAAAAAGATCATTTGGTGGAATATCTGTATATATTCTTCTGACATCCAATTCTATGAATTCTGCTGTTTTCTTTTAGGTAAATCTCTTTCTGGGAATGAATGGAGTGACTCTTGGGGGATCTATTATATGCCAGATATTTGTGACTCTACAGTGGCCCTTTATCATGCTCATTTCAATCAATCAGCCAGTAAGGGACCTTAAAATATTCCAGTGAATGATTAGATAGAAAAACATTTTTCAATTTTCCTTTTTTCCTACCTCCTACCTCTTGTGTGATTTTAAAGATAGGGATTTATGATTATATTTAAAAATTAAATTTGCAAGCTTAGAAAAATAATTCTTAAATTCTGCTTCTAGCTTCCCCCTTCCCCAAATGTCACTGTTTTTCCACAAAACTGGGTCACACTGCTTGGCTGGATAAGTTTCCAGCTAGTCATGCCATGACTCTTTTTGTCACATGTAGTCATCAAAGATCTTCTGTAGAGTTAATTTAGATCTCTTCATTCTTCCTACTGGAATATACGTGATCTTTCTTCTAGGTGTGTGAACTCATCCCAGCCCTGGCTATGCCCCGGGTGAACCGCCAGACAAGTTGCAGAGAATTATAATGCCTATATTCAAATGTGTGGTGGGTTACCACTGGCAAGACTGGGGTGATTTATGTAGGGACTCTTAAATACTTTACTTTCTAATAGAGCCTCATTTCCAATTACGGTGAGTACACTTCTGTCTGATATTTATAGGTCTCTGAAGTGTTAAAATAGTTGTGTCACATCTATAAATTTTGGATTACATCTGCCAAGGATCGTGCAAGTCCACCTACAGTTTCAGTACAATGTCTCTAATTTTTCAATTGCAATATTTTCTTCCTGTGATGCAATTACTGCTGAAATGACATTGTGGCATTTTTTGAATGCATACTTTACAAACTGGTATTGAAAATGTGCCATCACTGGCACCAATACAATAAAAGCTGTGTTTGGAATTAAGTGATGACTCAGAGCACACCAATGATTTTCAATTTGCTAACTAATGACTTGCTGAGTTACAAAACTTTATCTGAAATTCACCTTCTAGATCTAAGACTTGTGCTTCCTGGATGAAACTATAATTTTAAATGGTGCTTTTCAATTATAGAGCAATAAATATCTGTTATGAAAACAGCAGTGCACATTCACTAAAGTGCCAAGTGTTATCCACAGCCTGTGGATGTGTTTGGCTTGACAGAGGGTGTCTGGGGCAGATTCCCTCCCTCATGCTCATGCATGGTCTGTGAATAGCAATGAGAATCATCTGTCATGGTGATAGAAGAGGAACTCCTGTAATTCAGGTAATAAATGCCGTATTGAATTCAAAATGGCATTCACCAATGAAGGATTAAAAAGCAAGGTCAGAGAAAGAAGTAACACCAAGACTGAGAGGGGCATAGACAAAAATGTATCTTTTATGTTCTGCTAGGCAGAATGCGGTGATAACCTGATTTTGTGTGCTAGCGAATACCTGCTGTTATTTTCTCTCTGAGACTTGATTATAAGCATGAATGAGGAGATTTATTTTAAGGGCTTTTGATTGATTGGGCTGGGGGTGGGAGGAGGTGCAACCTGTTTTAGAGAGTGAGATACAAAATTGATACAGTTATTAATAAGCATTTGTGGTTGCATAAGCTCGGAGCAGTAGCTGCTGGCATGAAGGCCACTCTGCACGAGGTGCCGTACAAATGTAGAGGGACTTACAGCCCCTGCTTTGAAGAGCTGACCTCAGAAATGAGATGTCCGCTTCCGTTTCTCTATTTAAACTCTTGAGTTTAAGTTGCCCAGCTGGGCAACTAGGTGCCTTCTCTCTGAACACTAGGTGTCCAACCCTGCTGTGCTCGGTTAACACGACCCTGAAATTAAAGTTTCATACAGCTGTCAGGTCTCTTAATATTTTGCACAGCGTCAAAACAGGCCCACACCATGCGCAGGAGCTCTGCCATAGCTGGGGTTAGGCTTTTGCTGTTGCTGGACCCGAGTTAGATTCACCAGCCAGTTGTGGTGTCTTGGCTTTGGCCACTGAGGTCGATTTAGGCAAAAAAAGAGAGAGACGCTCCCTCCTGCTGCACAGGTCCTCCCAGTGCGTGGAGGACCAGCACTCCCCAGCAGACCCTCCACGCCACCTTTTGCAGAGGACAGTGGGCTCTGGTCCCTTCGGAGGGGATGAGCGGAGCAGAGGGCTTGTGCGCCCACCCTGGGCACCGCAGCTCCTGCAGCCTGGCCATCTCCAAGGCACATCAACAGCTGAGAATGATTTTCAATGCTGGGGTCCTGTGAATCTGCTGGGAAAAAGAGGCTCTAAAATGAGCCATTTAACCTTTTCACACTCTCCTTTGTAACCTTGCATCTGTGAAAATAAATCCTAGGGACACAAGTACATTATGATATACAAACTCACCCTCTTAGCTCCAGTAAGTCTATTCTTCCACTGCAGTGCAGCATTCTGAAGTCAGAATACATTTCTTATCCTCAAAGCAGTGCTTTTCTGTGCTGAAGCACCTTCTACTTCCCAGCACTCTCTCTTCTTTCCTTGCTTTTGTTTTTAATTGACTGCCTTTTGACAGTTAGAAACAAATTGGTGCCATTTAAGTAAAATAAAAATAAACAAAAACATCCCATTCCCCTATCACCTCCCCCCGATCAGTAGCTGGTTGAGGTGAGATTCTTGCCACCTACAAAGAGCACTTTCTATTTTTCCTGAGACTTTGTGATAAAACACACTCTGAAGTTGTGCTTTAGACTTTTTTTTTTTTAGCTTAACATGTCTTGAGGAGATTAAACAGAAGAGTAGCTGAAAGTGAAAAATCCAATGTCAGCCCCAGATAGAAGAACATGATTTGTCTCCAGTTAATCCTCTTAATCCTTGACAGGTTTATTCCTGACGGTAAGTTTTTCTCATTTCCATTTAGTATGCTGAAACAGAAGTTGATATTATCTTAGCATGTAAAACCTGAAGCCAGTATCTTTCTTTACCTCAGTCACAGTGCACTTTTAAGTTAAAAATATGAAAAAGTGTAGGACAATGAATGAGAAGTGGCAAACCGGTATCCCTGGAAGTCAGCTGAGGGGCTCCTGCTGGTGCTTTTGGGCCGGGCTGAGGCGCTCGGTGGCTCTCCCCCTGCTCAGCTGAGAGCGTGGCTGTGCCAGGCTGCGGGGGGGCAGAGCGGCGTGAGCGTGGCTCTGGTGCTGGAGGTGGAAAGGGCCACAGCCACCCCTTCTTCCCCAAAGGCTGGCAGCTGATGGCTGTTCTGAATTCAGGGAGGGGGAGGAGGGCTTGAAGATGGATTTTTCTCCACTGCCTTCTGTAGGTAATGATGGTGTTTCATTTTTCTCATCTTGGCTTCTCTTTTTGAAATCACTTTTGCCTTTTTCTGATTTCTCTTTCACTACTATTTCCCTATCTGGTAGTATTTTTCCAACTATTTTTACTTTATCCTTTTAAATTTTGCTTCCTCCCGTCCATCGCAAGATTTCCTCTAACTCCCTCTGTCCTTTCTACATCAATCCTTCCATATTCCCTCCTCTAGTTTCTTTGTTATTCTCTTTCCTAGGTTCTCTTCCCTCTGTATCTTGCTCAATGCCTCCTTACCGAAGGCTGGGAATGGTACTCTTTGCATGCGTGATCGCTACGACAGCTCTGGACAGTCTCCACGTCCATGGGCTCCCTTTGCTGTCTTCCCAGTTCTTCCAGTTAATGGCAGGTCAGACAGATGAGGGACTGTATAGTCTATCACACAGTTTAGCTCTTTAAACTAAGCTTAGCCTCTAAAAGCCAAGAAAAGAAGAAATAAGTTGAGCTGCGCAACAGAAGCTGCAGAACTTCCCTGAATTAAGTGTTCATGCCTCTGACAATGCCCTAAAGCAGATTTGTAGGAAAAAGTATAGGAATAGGAGAAGCACGTGTTATATTTCCTCTGAGAATTTCTAGCCTCCATCCTGCATTGTCAGAAACTTTTGGAGCCTGCATTGCCTTTATGTATTTCTCTTCGATGCATAGTATATGCCGGTGACTGTAAGGCTGAGGAGAAAATGTTATCTCCTAAATGAATCCCTGCACAGCTTAGCTCAGGCATTATGTCTTCCTGTATCTTTCTACAGCAGCTCACAGAGAATGGCAAGGGCAGCGATCAACGCTCTCAGCCATTTCCCAAGTGAGGGAGAGAGAAGACTATTCGAATCACTTGCATGATGCTTCTATTTCCATGAAGTTAATGTAAGCCTTTCAGTGCTAAATATGGAAGGTAAATTGTTGCTACCTCTAATCTGTGATATTGCTCCAGTTGCCATTGCAAGAATTGGCTAACCTTTTGTTTTAACAACACAGTTGTGAATGATTAGCCAGCCCAGCCCTTTTAAATCAAAGCACGGCAGCGTGCCAGAATGCAGAAATTAGGCACTCAGCCCCTAATGCCTCTCATTTCCTCTCTGGCATCAGTTTAGATTCAGTCTTTGCTGGCATTTTACCAGTGGTAGCAGAAAAGTGTTAGAATCTAGGTTTTAAGTGGTTCCTTCTAAACTCCATGTGGGTTTTTTTCACTGAACTTTCTATTTGCTAAGAAGAAATAGAGACTTGTTCACCCCAGGATTGTGCATGAATTTATTTAATTGTTTTGGTTGGAAAAAACATTTTTTAGCAATTAGATTGTCAATTTGGAGCCTTGTGCTTCTGACCTTGTTTCCACCTGTGTATTTTGCCCCCCTGTACTCACTAGACACAGAATGACTAGTCACCCAAAATGTACCAGATGTGGGTTAATTTTTTTCTCTTTGCATCAGTGAGTGCCTTTCTAGAGAGTGGCAAGCATTGTCTTTCTCTCAACTACTGCTTCTGATACAGTCAGTGAATCAGAGATGTTGGTTTATAGGTGACCGAGCGCATCCCTGGATCCCTACTTCTCCCTGGGTGAAACATTTAGACCATCTGCATGGCTTCACACTCCAAAGCCTGGATACATTAGTTAGACCAGTTTGCTTGTTGGTCAATTTGTCCTCTGTGATTGTTGACGTAGCCTTCACAGACCATCATTCAACCTAATGGCCATGAAGTCTTTGTCCTTGATAATCCTGATAGATCTTTTTTCCAGAGTCCTACTCCTCTGATGGTGGGAAAGCCTCCTAACTGCCAAACTGCGTACATGACCCATGTATGCCCAACCTTTGCACCTGCGCATGCACATGTTTTTTGTTAGCTCTTCTCTGTTCATCCGCCAGCTATGCTTGTGCAGTAAGTACCTCGTTCCAGCCTTCATCATGCTCAGCTAAATAAGCCAAACTGCTAAGTTTCATCTATATAAAAAGCTCCTCTTTGGTCTAGCCATCTCAATCATCCTTTGTTTATCTCTTTGAATATACATGACTGGAATACGACATGGTCTTCAGAGTAAGGTACAGTTTCATTGCAGGAATCATTTTGGGTTGTGTGACCCTAAACAAAAAATCTTAGCTTTTATTTCAGATTGAAAAAATTTTGCTGTTGGGGTTTTTTTTGTTTCTTTCTTTCTTTGTGTTTTTTTTTTTTTTTTTTTTTTTTTTTTTTTTAAATAGGGTAGATGTTTCCAGAAACTGCTTTTAAGTGTTTTGTGTTGGCACCTGAATTGATAAAGCAATTATTATCCTGCTAGGTGCTTGTAGATGTTGTTTGCTTGGTCAGTGCATTTATGAGTATTTTTAAAACCTTGAAATGCTTCTGCTTTCTGCTGATCTAGCTTTCCCAGGGTGCTAAAATGCCAATTAGGCCAGAATCCATGACCTATGGACCTAAATGGGAAAGACACCTCAACACCCATGACGATCTAGGCCCTTGTCATGACGCCAGTTTTTTGATCTCCTTGGTGTGTGTCTAACTGCAGTCAGCCCCACAAACCCTTCTTACGCTGGGCTAGCAGATGCCATTTAAAGTCTTACTCTGAAAACTATTCTGCTGCAGCTTTCAAAAGACAGAAATGGGGAGGAAGAAAGAGCTCTGTCCCCTTGCACCCTGGATTCAAAAGCTCTTTGGCTTTCATGTATCAGCAGCTGTTGCAGCTGTCAAAACTGCAGTTTTGAGAGCTATCCCCACCACTGTAGATGTAATTGGGGATAATGCAGATGAGCAGGAAACACCATGAGGAAGAGAGATATTCAGACATGTTCTTTTAAAACTCCAGAATTCATTAAGCTTTTGGTCACGGTATTTCTGACATTGCAGGTGCTTGCAGATTTACACACAGGAATGCTTCCTCTTTCATGCTCTTATCTCTCTCTCTTTGCAAGTGCTAGTCATGTGAATGCAAACAATCATTTTCATGGACACCAAAAAACAAGCAATTATGGAATAAAAGCCCTTCTGCTCTGCTGGCAATGGATGAAGTGACAGGAACCTTAATTATGCTCGAATTCACAGTAATATAATATTCAGGAAGTGAGAAAATCATCAGGGCATGAAAAAATGGCTTTTTTTGCCTTTTTTATGATATTGTGGAATTGTTCTGAATGTGGGCCAAATCCACTTCTCTGTCATGCTGATGTAAATTAACAGAAACAATGTTTACTTGCAGTGAAACCTTAACTTGCATCAGTGTAACAGGACACCGAGTTTGCCATATACCCCAATGGGAAGGTAATTTTGTTCAGCTGTCTAATTGCACGTAAACAATTAGACAGATTGCCCTCCGTATCTTTGAAATTTAAATGCAGCTGAACTGTAGTCTTACCTTACCACTGAGAGAGTCTGCACAATGCCATAGAGAGATGCAGTCTTGGAATATCTTTGAGTTGCAGGGGTTGAAGTCCATAACCAGATGCCATGACTTAAGTCTCTCTTGGTAGGGATGAGAGGGAACTCAGCATCCAACTAGAAAAACAGCATGAAACTCAAATACAGCCAAGTGGCCCATAACTATATCAAAGCGAGTTAGTGAAATGCTGATCAGAGAGTTCCATCTAGAAAGCATACTTCAAACAGCTACTCATTGTTGTCTGATCCACGTATCTCTAGTTGCTTCCTAAATCATTGTAGTTTATAAAAAAAAATAAATTGACATTTCTTTTTGAAGTGTGAATTGAAATGTACAGGACAACATTTTCAGCAATGAGTGGTCTGCAAAATTTGCAGTTGTATCTATCACCATGTTTTTACTGGGTGGCTTTTAAAAGTGCAGATAATTGACACTTGAATTGAAAAGGAAAAAAGAAAAAAGCAAAAATGGAATGTGGTGGGATGGTGAGAGCTGGGGTCAGTTCCTGGGTGATGTGACCAAGTCACTTCAATCTGGTGCAAGTACTGGAGTTGTTCTGGGTGGTAAATGCAAGAGATCAATTAATAAGAAATTATATATTACAATAAAGCATGGTTATAAAAGTTTTCGTCAAATGAAATGGCTTGTGGAATGCTAAACTATATAAAATGTTCCTTACAGTATTACTTAATTAGAGCTTTACATTGCATTCCTGAAATTGTCAGGTGAATGTCTCACTGAATCACTTTGGAATTACTAAAAAGCCAGTTGTTTCAGCAATTGACTGATTCTGGAAAAATGTACATTTTCAATATAGCAAATACTTTTTTTAATAGGCATAATTTTAATCAGAACTGCTCCTAATTTTCTAGCTCACAAACTGGGATCCTGAAGCCAGCTGGAGAAATTTAAGTTATTTCTATAAGAAAAAGACCAGACCTTCAAGATAAACCAGGAAAAATCTTGTCTCATTAATTTAAAGCACATTTTTTCTACTCCACTTTGTTCTGGTCTTATCCTTTTTGCTTTCTTTGAAATTATAATTGGACTGAAAATGAAACTAATTAGAACTGTTTGTGCAAGATGCTGAGAGTGCCTAGCTGACTGATCCATGCACTTGTTTATAAATGAAAACAAAAGGAACACAAGATATTTTTTACTTAAAAATGTTATCAGTCTTTAAATATTAAATATTTTCTCTGTAGAATGATACTGTCTCTGTTTTCAAACAGTTTTCTGAAAAAGCCCTTTCAAACACTCTGTATTCTATAAGAATAGGATAATGCAAGACTATAGTGACAAAGTTGTTGATTCTGGCTAGGCAAAACAATGCTTTAAAAAGGTTTCTAAAAATGGTTTTATCGAAAGACGTTTGAAGAAGGGACAAAGATGAACTAGATTATATAAACAACCAAAAGGGAGAATTGAAGATGACAAAGAAAGCTGAAAAATCACTTGTCTGACTTGTTACAGTGTCTTTGCGAAAATGCTTAAATGATTTCTCAATAATAATCCC
>JAVJGG010000017.1:14636689-14670714 GCA_035590195.1 Aviceda cuculoides | reverse complement strand
TCTTTAGCTACCACTTTGACTGCATAACCAGGTTCTCTAGAGAACTGTGTCCACAGTCCTCTAGCCATTCCCCAACACTTGGTCAGGTGAGAAGTCCGCTGGCCCTGGCACCGCTCCTCTGGCTGCTACTTTCCATGTCACTAATTTGCTCAAGCCACCTCAAACAGGACAGTAGGCGTGTGTTGATTTTTACACTGTTGTGCATTATTTTGCATTATGATGTCCTGGGCGGGCTGCTCCCCAGGGACATGAATCCTCACCTTCTCGTGGAGGTGCATTGAAAAGCCAGTACAGAGTGTAACTGGGTATATTGGATCCTGGATTAGCATAAACATCCTTACAGACTATGGTGGGTTGACTCTGGCTGGCAGCTAAGCCCCCACCCAGCTGCTCACTTACTCCCCCCTGGCAGGATGGGGGACAAAATTGGAAGAGAAAAAGCTGAAAATTTGTGGGTTGAGATACCAGGTGAGAGTTAATAGCTTAATAGGTGAAACAAAGCTGCACGCAGAAGCAAAACAAAATAAGTGTAAAGCACTTATAAGTGTAAGCACTGCTCAGCAATAACTAAAACATCCCTGTGTTATCAACACTGTTTTAATCACAGATCGAAACTACAGCACCATATGGGCTGCTGTGAAGAAAATTCACTGAATCCCAGCCAGACGCGGTACATATCCTCATATATATTTCTAACATAAGTCCCTTTGCTTAGTCTTATTGCTTCTTGGGGCTGGTGGTTTGTTGTTTTTTTTAAACACAGTGATGGTGCTATAACATTGATAGCTATGGGTTCTTAATTCAGCATTAACATAGAGTAGCTAATGCATTTGCATCAAAAATGCAGAGCTTTTTTCTTACAGAGAGCTAACCAGCAAGGGGCTGTCATTCTTTGCAATATCTCAGCTGAAGACTTAGACACTCATGGCATTTTCCTTTAGTAGCTGGAACTACATCCTATAGAAACACGTGGGTAGGAAGAGTTTTGGTTAGGAAGGGCAATGCCTGCAATAGTATCACATATCAGCTGGGAGAATTGGAATAAGGTACACATTATAACAGTTAAAGACTCATCACTTAATTTGACCAGATACACATTGTTTATTTCAAGTAGAAGTGCAAATTAATTAGGTTTGACTCTGATTACTCTGACAGTAGTTTGACAAAGGAATGTTTGCTGATTCATGAAATAACAATGATGTTATTCAGTCTGAGCGGTTCCTAGATACACATCAGTATCTACACATCATTCCAAGAATGAGCAGTTTAAAATAACTAAATGCAGAACCCAGTCTTAGAAGCAGACAGTGATGGGTAAGGCTGATAGGTTTTTGATCCATGTATATACAAAAATGGAGCTTTGTTTATTCTTTTCGCCATCTCTGTAGTGACCCCAAATTCCTTTAATAAGACTCTGGTATATGCAGTTGCATTTCAAGAAGTGAAATGCCTGCTGGTAGGGAGCACCAGTTAGTGCAGGGCTGGAGGAGGGCAGTGGTGACAATAGTGCCAAACTTCTCTGCTGCAAGAGAGGAACAACCAGTGGAAGGAACAAAAAATACTCAAAGACCACAGAACATAGGAGACGAATTTTTTGCTAGTTTTGTAGGTCATAGCAGACTGTCCGTTATGGGAAAATATCCAAGTGTTTTGTCATCCTCAGGAAGATGTTATCAATGGCATTTACTGCCATAATCTGCTCCAAAATGCCTTTCATTGTGACAAGTTTAGTTCCCCAGTTGGAGGCTACATCTGTAAATAAAGCAGGATCCCAGCGCAGACCTGATCTCCCAAAGTGGCCAGAGTCCCTGGTAGCGTTTGGGCTCACCGCAGGGATCACCCCCCCGGGGGTTTGGATGGCTGCGCTGATGAGAAGACATTGGTCAGCCAGGCTGTGTCAGCTGGCCCCAGGGCCAAAGCACTTTGTTTCCAAGTTGAGCTGTAGCTAGAGAGAAGCACCCGGAATGGGGCTGCCCTTCTCCGCGACGGAGACTTGAGTTCCTCTCCCTTCACCACCGGTGACCGCCTGGCCCGGACTCCTCTGCGCTGCCTCTGCGGCTGTGTTTGCCTCCCACCTACGGCATGGTGGGGCTTTACTGTGCTGGGGGATACCAGACACCACACAGCCTGCTGGATTTCCTGCCTTGCAACCTCATGTGCCATCACCTCTAAGAAAATATCACTTTTACTGCACTTTCTTATCTGTAAGCAGGACTAAGGTCCTTGCTAAGTGACAAGAAACCTCCCACTTCCCTCTGCTGCGTGAAGCTTAAAATACCGAGCTGGAGGTGGTACCCGAGCCGAGGCGCGGGAAGGGTCCCAGTTCTGCTGTCCTCCACTGAGCAGAGGTGCCCCACGCTGCTGCTCTCGTACAGCATCTGCTCCATCCCCAGGGCTGGGGACTGCGTCGTGCTCGCGTCCCTTCCCGCAGCAGCTCTTCTGGCACCGCTTCCCTCAGAGAACACCCGAGGATCGTCCCTCCCTGGCTGGTGTGCACAGAGAGCACCGTCACGCTGCCCAGCCTCGCTGCTCTCTGCCTGCTGTTTTCCGATGTAAACCTAGTAAATCCACAGTGCTGAACCAAAGCAAACGCTGCTGAGCTGGTGCCACCTTGGAGTACCCACAGATAGCTCAAAGGCCCCCAGCACCGACCTTTACTCTCTATATCCAAGC
This sequence comes from Aviceda cuculoides, assembly GCA_035590195.1. Classification (NCBI taxonomy): domain Eukaryota; kingdom Metazoa; phylum Chordata; class Aves; order Accipitriformes; family Accipitridae; genus Aviceda; species Aviceda cuculoides. The sequence continues at coordinate 14,668,041 of JAVJGG010000017.1, read as the reverse complement.
AGGTGAACTCCCGGAATTGGCAAAAGAGTCTGGGAGTCACCGTGGGAGAGCAGAGCAAGGAGCCCAAGGAGCAGGCTGTGATCTGTGGAGTTCTGCAAAATCCGGGTGTTCTACAATGCCACAGGTTGCGTCCCATCAGAATGAGCTCAAAAGGGGAATTTCAGCCTGTGATTCAGAGATGCTGTTTCCATGTCAATAATTTTTAAATGTTTGAGAAAATGGGCAACATCTTGCTAGAGGAGTTCATTTCAAAGCCTACAGGAAGAAAAAGAACTGTTCAAACCGAGAGCAGATAAGATTAAGGTGGCAGTTTCTGGAGAGGAAAGAGAACACCACGAATGAGCAATGCTAGAGGAAAGGATGCAACACACCATTCAAAAATCCACAGTGCTGGAAAACCCGTCTTTTCAGTAATTAATCAGAGGTACAGCTTCAATCTTTTCTTTTAACTGGATGCTTGGCCTTTTTTTTTGCCTCATTTGAACACCTACAGAGAGACCTGAAGGGTTTTGAATAGTGTATCTTTGCCTTCTTTTCTCCTTTCTTTCCCTTTGCACACATCCCCCTTTTACTTTCAGGTGCTAGGAATATGAAGCCTGGTTGTTCCTGGGGCTGCCTGGGGTACTCTGAAATGGCTATTGCAAATTTCATGCTTGAGGAGCTGAGGATGCTGAATTTGTGACACAGGCTTCTTTTGCTTTTCATTAATTACCAACAACCAAGTAGGCAAACACAAAGATAGAATTTAGTTAAGACCCTATTTTCCCTCTTACGTTCAGTGATTTTGCATGTGCCAGTCACCAAAATATTTCCAGAACAGAGAAAACTCACACTTCTAATGTAAAAAGCAAGTAGGAGATATCTTTGACAAATCTTTGGGCTGCCTTTGTTCAATTCGAAAGGTCAATATAGACACCCTCCACCAAGCCACTTTCCCCTCCTTTTGCAATCCACAGCATTGTCCATGCAGCTAAAGCATAAAGGATAAAATCTTTTAACAACTGTAGGTGAGAAGGGTAAATTAAAGCACAGTGAGATTTGATTATCATATTTCCCCCTGACCTTTGAAATGGGAAATGTCCTGATACTTCTATCATTTAGCCTATGGTAAAGTGGTAAAGCAAGTCCTTCATCTAGGCTTACAAGGAGTTTGTATATATCAACAGAGGGGTAAATAACTAAACAAGAGACAACAATGGTGAACCATATGAGTGTGAGAAAGGAGGGCCGTACTACTTCCAAAGGTTTTGCTTTCCATCTCCAGCGGCTGTCTGGCTGCCCTGGTATTTACATCAGCTAATTTCTGTTCTCATTTGATGCTTATATCACTCATCATGAGGTTTTCTGGAGATGCAATCTTTTTGGAAAGAGCTGTAATGTTTGTGAGAGATCCTGTGCTGACAGTGTAGGAAATCTTCATTATTTACTCCAAAAAAGCAGGAATGCTGCAGTGTATTGCAAAGCCAGACCCATCCCTGGCCTTGGCCTCTGTCTGTTATTGTGGAGTGATCAGCACAGGAAAGGTGGACATTCAGTCCTTGGGCTTGGGAATTGGACATCCAGTCCAGTTCAGTCCTCAGGCTGCTAACACTAAAAAAGGGGCCAGTGGGATGGCTATTTTTATCTTTCATGGGAAGATTATAGAGCAGATCCTCTTGGAAATCATTTCCAATGACATGAAGGGCAAGAAGGTTTTGGAAAGCAGACAGTATGGAGCTCCCAAAGGTAAGCCATACCCAGCCAGCCTGATCTCTTTCTGGATTGAGATGGATGCTTCAGCAGGTGAGCGACAGCAGCAAATATTGTTTAACTTGACTTTAGCAAGGCCTTCAATGCACACCTGCAGTATCCTCATAGCCAAATCAGTGACATAAGGGCTGGATTAGTGGATGATGAGGTTGGTAGAAAATTGTCTGGACCACCCAGGGGTTGTGATCAGCAGGATAAAATCTACCTGGAGTATTCCTCAGGGACCGATGCTGGGCTTGAGACCATCCAATGTCCTTATTAATGATCTGGAGGATGGGATGGAACAAGTCTGTGCATGACCAAAATTGATTAGTGGTTGATATACTGAAGGGTAGTGCTGACATCCAACAAGACCTGGACAAGCTGGAGAAATGAGCTGGCGGAAACCTCCTGAAGTTCAGCAATGGCTAATGCAGAGTTAAGCACCAGGGTTGAAGTACATTAGCGTTCTGTGATTCTGAGTGAAAGACATACTTAAAAATAAATTTAAAAAGCCATCCCCAAACAAACAAACAAAAAGCCTTTCCCTGGAAGTTGTAAATTTCAGCATTGGAATATCAATTATCTTGCCTGAAATTTCTGCCAGCTTTTCATGTATCTGGTTAATTGTGACATTTGCTTGTTTTATTTTGCTGTTAATTAGCCTGTTTTCTGACAAAAAAAGTAGGATGGCGGGTCTGGTTTAACTGGTGTGCATGGAGGGTTCAGAGAGGGCATTAGAGAGTTATAGCCCTAGGGTGACCAGAGTATATATATATTTTTTTTTAATAGAGGATATGACCTCTTCATCAGACTAGTCAACATAATTTTGCTTATCTGCATTGAGTTAGAGGTCTCACCACCAAAGCTGGGGATGGTAATCCACTTCCATGCCATGCACTTGAAAGTATATCATGTCTTGGAGGGACACATAGGGAAAAAATCCCATGTCCCGAAAAAAACTGGAAACAGATGGTTTCCCCAAATTTTCCTTGGGTAACTGTGACAGCCGTAATATTTTGGCATCATTTTTTTAGAATTACTGGCTATAATATATCCCTTATGTCAACTGATGCAATTGTGGCTGTGTGGTTATAGAAGATCCTTCAAACAGTCCACCATTTATTATAAAACAATTTAGGCAGAGGTATCTGGACTCAAAGCAGGACCAACTTATAAATCATGTCAGGTTCCTCCAGGGCTTTTTTGCTCAACTTTTGAAAATCTCTGCATATGACACAGCTGGCCTTGGTTATAGTTTCTAAACACAAAGTCAGGTTTGGGTTGGCAAAACCTGGTTGTCATTGGCTGTGCAGAAACAGAGAACCATATTGGTGCTCCAAGAACCGAACTTCTTGCAAATGCAACAATTTTATGTAAATTTCATTGTAGTTCAAATATAACATGGTTTTGTGGGATTTTTTTATGAATTCATGTAACTTCTGCCTGTCGTGCATTTTTTATCCTATTGAAAAAGTGCTTGTCACCACATGTCTGTGGATTTCATTATCTGAAGCCTAGTAATGATTTATTTGTTCTTTGCTAATATAGTTGTATGAAAACAACTTGTTTTCCTTTTTGGATCATTTTCTGTACTTTACTGTTATTATTGCTGATGTAGCATCTATCATGTGCACTGGCACACTGCCCCTAAGTTCTTGCAAGGAAAGGTATACAGGAAATAAATTGGTACAGCTTTTTCAATGTCCTGTCCTTCCAGGTGGCTGATGGGCTCCGACACTTCAAAGCAGTAGTTCCCAGCCAGACTTAGCACAAGTGGATATTTGCACTGTTAACTGCACTTATATTGTGTAGCTATACTGTCCAGCATTTCGTATGACTCTTGCTGTGAAGGTGCAAGGCTTTTTTTGTACATCTACAAGTTGCTGGAGGGGAAATTGCTCACTGCTCATGACAAGTACTGGAGATAGTCCATAGTGAAGAGAAATGGAAAACTTAGGTTGCTCACAGAGCACCAGATAGAGGTGAGCAAATGCTGGACTGTCCTGGTAACCCACACAGTGCAGTTGTGTGCAGAGATGCCAGCTCAACCCCTTGGTTCTGGTCATTTGCCCAAGTGCTACTTCCACTTCTGGACCTTGTTGGTCTTGCTAGCTCTGATGTAGACGTGGCCCGGCCAACCTCGTGACATGAGATCAAGTACTTTTAGTTTCTCTCTAAATGGAATAAAGTTCTCTACACACACGTAGGGTAACTGGGCATGTATACACCTATTGTATGGTTTGAGAATATATTTAAGTACTCTGAAATGCATTTGTCTGAGCAAATCACACTGGTGTTAGGAGTATCTGTCAGCTGCTCCCTGGATAGCTGTGGTGCTGGTCAGTGAGCTGCAGGGATCTGCAGATGGTGGATCTACCTGCCCAGGGCAGATTTCCACATTCTGCCTCAAAACATGTCTTGCTATCAGCCTGAGACATCACTGCAGAGCCATCACTAATGCCACAGAGGTTGTCCAGCTGATCTGGGACAAATGACAGCTCCTGGACTGCTGCAGGGTGTGAGTACACTATAGGATAACAGAAACAGAGGCATTAGTGTACCTCGTGTTACCTGGATGTATTTGAATTACACCACAAACCCTCCTAAGCCTCCTCGCAGGGTCCTTAGCACACTACAGACCCAGCCAAGACAAGGAAAGGCAGCATTGCATTTATCTTCTTGTGAGTTATCAAATGCAGGAGCTGTTGTCCTGCTACATTTCAGCACTACTATTGGCAAGGCTGCTGAAGCAAGAAAACAACAAAAAATTAATCTTCTCTATAAGGCTTTCTCAGTCAATTTCTGGTCCAGCCCATTTAAGTGGGTCACCTCAGATATGATTTTCCACATTCAAGCTCAGGACATTGTAACTGGCCACCGTGCTGGATATACCTGTAATGGCAGCTCTCCCCAGAGCCAGTTGCAGTTGATGGTTATTGCATTTCTTACTGATCTGGGTATCTGTTCTTATGATTAATTCTTTCTTTCACTTCTGGGTGGATGACAGACTCCAGCCTATCCTTGAGAGTAAGATAAGCAGTTGCTTCATGGCCTGGTTAATATATCTTAGCTGGATGGCAGCAAAACCAGAATTGGGCGTCGAGTGTGAAGCACTTTAGCACCTCTAAGTAGTGCAGAACACATTTCCTTACCTGTACAACTACCAGAACACCACCAAACCTTTCCTCCCTCATCCGAATTAGATGGCTCCTCAAAGAAGGTTAATGCAAGCTCATGTTTTCAGCCCTTACTGCTGAAGCGCTTTATGGCTCAAGACTAAGGATATGCAGAAGGCTGCTTACAGGCTCGTGCAGACATGCCCATGGCTGTTGCCATCCTTCCTCCTCTGGTACACCACTTTTACGGGAAGGAGAAAGCTTGTTTGAGCAGAATTCACCAAAAAAATCACTCTGAGACCCTTGAAGAAACTCCTTAAGGGACAGAGGTGCATCGCAGACCTTGTTGCCTTCAACTCTAATGGAAAAGTTCCATTTTTCATCTGCCTTTTCTGCCTTAGATATATCGTAAATTTGTCTATTTTTAAAAAGTATATACAAACCTCACAACACAGTCTTTCTGCTTCTCTCCCGAAGGAAAATCCCCCAAAGGTAAATCCAATGTATGAGAAAGGTAGGTGTGTTAATTAATGCACTTGGGGAAACCTTTAGGTAACACAGTGGTGAGTATGACAGGAACTTTGACATAGAATGAAACATAAACATCTTGTAACCAAATACTTCATGTGCATTGAAAATATTGTATGTAATTTTTTTAAATATTCAGGTAATTTCATAAACAAAAGGTTTTAAGAAGCACATTTTGCTCTTACAGAAACTTCCTTACTTGGTTATCCATATATACAACAGGACATGGGAACATGTTGTAGGTATGTTTATTTTTATATCCAAAATGGCTCACAAAACAGATAATTTGCAAGTACATACTGTTTTCCAAATGTTTCTATGCCTTTCTTACCAAGAGTCTTATGCTTCCCTCTGATTTTTTGTAAAGTGGAAAGGCAACCTGCATCTTCCTCCCACTGCTTTGCTCTCAGAAAATCAAAGAAATCAAATGCTGCCACATCAAAGTAGACCAATTGTAGTTTTGGACCTCTGGAAGAAAATCTTAGCAATATAGCTATGGAGATATGTGTAGCTTTTATGGATTTGACTAATTAACCAGATCACAGCAAAACTTATTTTTCAATAATAATTTTTACCAGATTTGCACAGTGGTGGGGGTTGGAGGGCACAAGCTTGAATAGCAGAGAGTAATGCAGGTGAAACCACTGGTGAATCTGCCTGGAAAAATCCATATTCCCCGAGATGAGTTTTGGTTGGGGTGAATATTACTTACCAGGAGAAGAGTTAACTTCACCTTGTACACCTTCTGTATTTGCTTTGTTATCTTATTATGTATTTGTGAGCTCCTACCCCAGTGTTTTTGCAGAGCTTCAAAATAGGGTGGAATGGTGCTTTAAGAAGTTTTATATCCCAAGAAACAGTCCTGAGCTATAACAGTATAAAATGCTGTCAACTGCCTTGGAGTACTGAGCTGGATGGGTTCCAGCAAGGAGTCCAGAGAAAGGCTGTCCTGGCCTCTGATCCTCACCAGGGAAGACTTGCAGAGAAGACAGATATTCTCTGCTGTTCTCTGGCTCTTTTCTTCTACTGCTATCTACTCATGTATCTTGTGAACAAGTAACTTTTTCAATCTAAATGCATTACTTAAAAAAATTATCAAGTATCCCAGGAGGAGAAAGATACCAGATTTCCTCTTGGGGCTTCTAACTTCCTTCACGAGTGGATCAAAAATTCCTCACAGAAGATCCCTCAGAGTGGCCAGCCAGCAGACTGGTGGGTTCACCCCAACAGACTGTCTTGGGTTACTCCAGGTTTGCTCCTGAGGGGTGCTGAGCACCTGCAGATGAAACTGAAACTACAGATTCTTAATTTTAGCACTCATCCTTTTAGTTACCAGCAACCTGGTGCTTTGTACGCATCTAGCATTGCCGAAGACAGGGAGCTGCACTGGTGTGTCTGCAGGAACACCCTTCCCCTGGAAGGCAGGGGTGGAAGGGGAGGCAGATGCTCCAGGCTGCCTCCTGCTTACGGCCGCTGTCTGTGGAGGGGCCAGGAACAGCTCAGGCAGGTGATGGTGCATCGCGTTTCTCCACCACCGTCAAGCTCATTCAGAATTTGGTGCTTGCTGTGCGAATGCCTCAGACAAGCACTGTAAGCAGCTATATCTTTAAAAAGACCTGTCTAAAAGTATTTGTAGTTAATTCCTCACTGGATGCTGTAACCTTGAATCTTCCTCTCTTATTTTACTCTTTCACAAAGTGTAGAAGTCAGCACTGTCCCGCCGGGTGGATCTACAGCTGAGTTGGGGTTCCCACCAGCCCCTCTGAAACCCTAACTGCTGAGGAGGTGAAGCGAGATTCATGTTCACATTAGAGCAATGAGGGGCTGATGTCACCTCTCTCCTGGGACCTAAGGAATCCTAGATCCTGGTCCTTGCCTCTTCAAATGGCTTCTGTATAGCACCATTACATTGATGTATGCTCATGGGAGAGTGCCTTCTAGCACGCTAGCCTGAGAGTGTGTAAAACCGGGCTCTGTCTGAGCAGCTGGCTCTGTGATATCGGCACAAGCTCAAAGCCAGTGTCCCTCCACCAGGCTGTGCACTGTGCTGGGAGAGGAGATTGGTGTGTGTGACTGTCCCAAGCGAATGGATATGGGGTTGTCAGCAGCAATCTCTTTGACTGTTGCAAGAAAAATCTTGTAGCATCTGAAGTACTTGGCTGTTCCCAAGTCAGCGGCTCATGGTACTGACACAAGGAATGCCAAGGGTGCAGCTGTATCTTCGTGTGACTGTAAATATGCTGCCTTTCCCCCATCATGCTAATTTTGCTGAGTCGCTATCGGCATCCTACCTCATACCACCTACCAGACACTTGTCCTGGCCCACTGTGTGTCCTGGAGATAAATATCATCCTTGAGGGTTTTCAGCAGCTGGAGATTCAAAATATCTGATGGATTAAGAAATCTAAAGGTATCCAGCTTTTTTTTTTTTTTTTTTTAACTTCTAGATGAATTCGCAGAGCAAAATCCACTGCTGCTATGAGCTACTGGCTCATGCAGTGTAGAATTCGTTCCTCTACAAACTGTCAAAGTGTTTCTTGAGGAAACCTCAAGGAAACAGCTATATTATTGGTTATGTATTAGTTCTGCAAAGTGAAATAATGAAGTGCAGAGAAACTGTGGGTAAAAAGCCTTGGACCCAACAGCGTTTTATTTTATTTTATTTTATTTTATTTTTAATTAACCTTAAATAAATTGGTGTGAAAGCAAACAAATTGTGCAAAGCTTGTTCCTGGCTGATTTACTAGTAAGAGTGTCTATAACTGTACAATTGCATGTAAATCCAAGAAGAACTAGAAAGACAGTCTAGCCCCAGGCTGAGAGCTGGTTTATAGGCACTTTTGAGGTTTAATGAGTGTTGTTATTGCAATGTTTAAACCATTTCCGAGATAAATGGCTGAGAGAAAATCCAGATACCACTGTTTCTTAGAGCTGTGGGGATACTTACATGCCTAGACAGCAACTTCTTATAGATAGTTTGTGGAGGGTGTTTGCTTTTGAAAATTCACTTAGGATATCAGATCTTCTGTCTCTGATCCCATTCACCCAAAAAGAGGCAACAGAAGTTTGGTGCCCTGAATAAAACCCTACTACTAATTCATACCCTCTCTATCATGCTAGCTGACTTCTGAAAAAGCTGGGGTTTAGGATACCATGGAGAATACAATTCATCAAACTTTTCCTCCCACCATACCCCGCACAGTAAAGGAAAAATGCTGCAATGGAAACTTTTAATGATGTTTCTTTTGGAAGAATGGTATAATGAGATAACAGGAGAGTTTGCCTCTTGCAATCTGTGTCTAAGATCAGTGCTATCTTTGAAGCTTGGCTTGGAGAGATGTCACAGCACTGGAACAGGCAACTGCTGTTGTGCTGTCTGCTTTCAAATCTGAGATACAAACATGGGAAGAATTCCTTTATGACTTTCATCAATGACTTTTCTACAGAATAAGACCCAAGTCCAAGATCTAGGAATCTCATAGGATTTTGCATGATAGAATTTGCCCAGGGATGATATCTGAGAAGTGAAGGACTAGAACTGAGGCTAAGGGCTAAGTGCTGATCTGTGCTTTAATTAAACTATGCTCTGACCCCTGCCCTGGGTCTTGGCTGTTGATTCTGCTCACTTGTGAGACTGGTCATTGCCATTGGTTTGGCCACACCAGTTGACTCCCTCCCCAAAATTTCCCAGTCATGGTCTCCAAAATAAAAAAAATATTTTCCAAGTGCCAGGCAAATGGAGAGGATGAGAAGACTTGGACCATGAGCCCATGAAAGCTGTCATTCAGCTTTGTTCCTGGTGCTAAGGGAGAGGCAGGACTACGGGTTCATCTTCCTCATGGGAAGCTACATAACACAAACACAGTAATGTCTGTCATGGCAGTTTCCACTTCTGGCTGTCCAGCTGAGCATCATAGGAAAGACAAAAGAGTTTCTAAGGAACCATTTGAGAGGGACAGCTCTGTTTGTTTGAGGAAAATGAAATGACAGCAAAAGTTGTGTCTGAGAATCAGTCTGATGCAGGGCTAGTTAGCGAGGCAGATGTAGGCTGAAAGAAGAGGTGTAAAGCAGCCATGAAAAATATGCTCTAAAAGCCCAGAGGTACTCTTCTCCTAAGTGTACAGCAGCAGAGCATGGTTATATTGCAGGGTGATGGCAATTTCTGCAAAATGGACAGGGTGTTCCTATCAATAATGTGCATTTAATGGGGAAATATCTTCCATCAACCTAAAAGATGGATAGGTGGTTTTGAAGAAGAAAGAAAGAAGGAGATTAATGGTGATATAGCAAAGCTATAAAAGGTTATTGAGCAGTGCAAAGTTACAGTCTTTGGTCTGTGTCACTGAAAACTACTCTCTAGGGGGTTTTCTCAAGCAATGCACAGTAACCTGAATGCTGATGACAGCAGCTGAGGGCAGAGAACGGTGCTTTCAACAGTAGCTGTCTTACTTTGATGAGACACGTGCCTATAAGTGGCTTGGACACTTCTGAAAATAGTATCTACTTAAATGCAGGCATGCTAACACACGGTAGTCAAGATGAGCTAATACCCTGCAGTGTTTAAAATGTGATTCAGCTGGGGATCTGTGCTGCTCCATCACTCAAGAGGTCATCCTCTTCCCTAAGGTACTTTTGCAGCATGCCCAGAAGGTCGGCAGCTCGGGATGGGTTTGGACTGGCCGTGGTGGGAGTGGGTTTTTTCCCTAACTATTATTTTTTCCAACTTCTTCCAAAATACTCTGCTAGAAGTCCCATCTAGCTAGGACAAAATGTGTAGAGTTTCTCCAGTAGCCGCAGCCCTAAGAGTATTACCTTTCCTATGCTGTACTGTACTAAAGGGCTGTTTGTTAAAAATGGAAATGGCTCATGTTTTCTGGCTCTGAAGTTGCATTTGATAAGGATCAAGAGGCTTTGCTGATGAAACAAAATAGGCCAGTTATTCAAAGGTAGCATTCCTGAAATAAATTGTGCAAACACTTTCATGTATAACTGATGCATTTCAAAGCCACTCGCATAGGGAAGGAGTGTTAGTGTCAGACCCAGGTTCTTCTCAGGAGGATGATGGGGGACGAGGCTCTTCAAAGAGCCCTGGTGCACGAGGATGGATGCGGTTTAAAACTCTTTTCTTACTTTTCTTGCTTTTGAGAAAAATTTCCTTCAGATAATAGGCAAACAGTAAGAGCTAATACAAACAGCTTCTGGCTGCAAGAAATGATCTGCTTCTGGTGAGTTATGAGCATTGCAAATTACCCATGGAAAATTCAGACTGGAAGTAAAATTATTGAATATACAGTGCCTGTTTCTGAAGTTGTTCCAAATAACCATCATTCCTGTGTAGTTTCTTTCAGCCCAGGTTGTAAAGCATTTTGCAGATGTTAATTACTTCCACCTACCATGTGGCAGGACAAGAGAAGAGATGATGATGCAAGGAAAAGTAAGAACAGTATGCGACAGTCTGTATGACTGTTAAAAGATACTCTGGCTAGGCTGAGATCTGTCCCTAATGTTTCGTGGCCTTCAGTAAAATGATGCCAACTTCCAATTATTTTCAACTGGATTCCTCATATGATATCCACTTCAATGGCACTATATATGTGAATGAGACAAGTAGAGGAAATAAAGAGTTTGAAGGAAATGTAATTAAGAACAGTTTTTGTCTTGGAAAATGTATCAATTCTGGGCCCACTTACAGCCAGTTACTTAGCAAATGTTTAAGTGCTTTAGCTATATGGGAACTGTAGGTCTAAGTAGCCCTAATTACTCTTCAATTCCTCTGCCCGTGATTATATAATTGCCCTTTAAGAGTCATTTATCTACTAAAGTGTCTTCTCACTTTTAAAAATCCCATGTATTAGTGAATGAAGGGAGAGGAGGGAATACCCCTCTTTAAAAAGTAACCATAGCCAGCGTTTCAGTACTGAAGGTCTGTGAGCCAAAATGATGTCAAATAAGGCTGTCAAGCATCAGAGAAGCTGCTTTATCCTCCTGCCCAAAGGCAGGGTAATGCCATGCACCAGGAGCATTGTCCTTGTTCTATTCTATTTCTTAGAAGAGATCTACTTGCTGTTTGTCAAGAACAAAATACTTCTAGGAATCATGAATCCTCTGACGGGGAAAACTCAAAGCATGTGAGTACCTGTGATAGTCTTCCTTACCAAATAAAGTAGAATCACAAAAAGGGGCTTGCTCATATTCTCTGTTGTTGCCAATGTTCAAACCACTTCAAAGTGAATTAAGATGTACTTCTCTTGTGTTTATATCATTATCAAGGGCTTGTGTGTGGAGGCTGGAATGTGAGTAAACGAGCCTTTGATTCAGCACCGTCTTTAAGGAGCATGTATACAAAACCTACTTGCTCTGGAGTACTTGAAATCTGACACTTCATTGCCTTGCCCTATATGCCCTTACACCTGTGTGAAGGTAAATAAAAGACATCTTTTCAGTGGAGAGGGTGCTTTGCTTGTAAGCCTAGGTCTCACTTCAAATGGCCTGTGTGCTCAGTGGTCTCTTCTACTCTTTTATGCAAAGGAATAAAGTCTGAAATGTTTTCAAAATAGTTGATTCATTCTCCTTAACTCGTTTAAGGGAGTCTGACAAAGACATTTATAAACATTTAATCTATTTTCCTGATGTAACTTATGATCTTAGAGTCTTTGTAAGATGCTTTGAAACTATAGGGTATAAATAACTTACACTGGCCGTGAAGACCTAATTCTTCACAGCAGTAACATGGGTACGTAGGCGTCCACATGTATTCATATCTATATCACACCGGAGGTTTGATGTTGTAAGGACTTGAGTGGGAAGCTTTTATTTAAATGAGCTGGCTCATGTAAGGCTTGTATGCATCCCAGTATATCAACATTACTAAAGATGGGCCGAACTGCAAATTTTTGATCCAAGGTTAGGGTGCATCTTTGGACCTTGCCATCTAGCTTATTGTTTTAATTTTAGTAACACAGATATGAGCAGAACAATTCATGCACCCTGCTCAATTCACACTACAAAAGTAGTCAAGTATTTAAATAGATCTACTATTCCTTATACTCTTGTTTAAAGCACTCGCCTCAGTTCTTGGAAGATTAGAAATTAAACAAAGGACCTAATTTCACAGCAGTGTTTCCTCTCTGAGTTCATTCAGCAATTTCTCATCTTTCACAGCTGACCTACAGCAGTCTTCCCTCTGTAATTCCATTCAAAAATTTCTGGTATATATTGTTGTAAGACCAGAACTGAGCTGGGCATATTTTACATTCCGTCAAAGAGCTGAAAGCAGGCAAGACTTTGACAGAAAAGGTGGCATCATTCATTAGTGGAAAACAATCTGAATGAGCCTGATATCTTAAATCATTATAATTGTGTACCTCTCCAGTGAGACACCTCATATTTTGAAGTCCAGTAACATCAAAATAGAGGCTCATAAAGAATTGTTGCCTATAAAACTGACAAACTTCAAGGATGCATGTGAAACAAAGCAGAAGAAATGTCTTTTTTCCTCTTTGAGGAATAACAAGGTGATGGAAGATGGTGGCATAAACTTACTGTTTTGGGGTCAGGGTGGAATATTTTAAATAATACAAAACATAACATTTAATTATATTCATTCAAGAAAAGTCTTAAACATGTCACTTAGTAGACTACTTTATGACCATGTCAGGTTAAAAAATGTGGAGAAAGTAATAGATCACATTTGATGCCCATTCAAAGGCATACAACAATGAAGACAATGTTGAGACCTGTGGGAAGGATCAGTGCTTATAATAATAAACGCTAATCACTAATAACAGGGCAAAGAAATGTTCTCATGACCTGAAACTAGCAGCAGTGAAGCAAAAAGAGTTTATGAGGTGCCCATCGGTGTACTGCTCAGCAAAATCTCCTTATATAGGTAGAAAAGACAGGGAGTACAGCTGCTACTGGCTCTTCAGCAGTTCACTCCCATGTCTTTCCCCACCTGCCCGTTCCCTTGTCCCACAAAGGAAATTGTAGTAGACAAAATCTCCCAGATTTCCCAGTCTTATGTGTGAGTGACCTTGGTCATGCAGCTAGACTAGGTCAGTTGTTGAAGTAGTTGCCTTGATATCAGAGAACATCAAAATGTGGGCTTACACCTACATCCTTCTTGCCCTCACCCACCCTTTCTAAAAGACCCTTCGCCAGGAGCTCCTAGTTAGTTTGAGAGTCATTCTTGCACTTTATTTTTTCTTAGAACAATCAATAAGGTCAACAAAACCAAAAAGTCTGTATGAGTAAGAGCTGAGAGATCCATCCAGGCGTCCCTCGTCGCTAGCATCCTGGGTAGCAACGAGGAAGGTAAATCCTTGAGTTCAAGTCTGTGCTTCAAATTAGACATAGGATCCCGGAGTGCTCCCTGTGCTGAGAGCCCAGCTTCTGAGCACCCCTGCTGAGCACCACCCTGACTCTAAGCATTAGCTTTGTTTGGGCAGGATAGACCATCTTGAACCCCACTGAAGCAGGGGAGCAAACAGCCATGTCTGGTGTGAGAATTGAAGCACTTTAGTACTGGAAGGCTGAGTTGCTCCAGCATGTTGCATCCCTCAACTGCTCTTACCGCAGTGCTGTGTGTACTGAGTTCCTTTCTATTTCTCACACTGAGCAATCAAGTGGGGTTTTTTTCTGAGACTGAGGTTCCCAGGACCGTTAAGTCCTATGGATGTTACATGAAATGGGCTAAGAAATAGGCCTACTTCTTCTGCTTTTTGAGAAGAGTTGGAGTATTGGGATCATGAGTGGTAGGCACTTAGCTGGCAAAATTCAGCCCCTCAGTGAAATCTGACTGAAATAAGGGGTAAAAAGGTGCTTGAAATTTGGTCAAAATGACTGAACATGCAGTGCAGGCCCTTAACATCCTACCTCGTCTGCTGTATTTCTCTTATATTTCTCTGACAGCTTTGAACAATGTTCGATAGGGAAGTAGAGTTGACTTTTGGAGACTAGCCAAAACATTCCTGGGTATTTACAAGACTGAAGTTTAACTGCAGTATTTGGTATTCTTTTCCGTATCTACTGAATTTCTATGAAACAGTCATACAGAAAGTTTTTAGACCGGAAAGTAATACATGCACAGAATATTATCTGAAAGACAATTCCTAGGCTTTCTATAATGGTGCTGCTGCCTGTGGGGTACTGTGAAAGATTACTTTTGTGGGGGAAGAAGAAAGAACCCTCTCTTCTCTTTTAAGATTATTGTAAGTTGAGCAGTGTGTGAAACCCTATTTAAAATTTGCTGTCAGAACTACTTAAGTTCAAATCGTAGAAACAATAAATCTTTGTTAATATTTGTGAAAAACCTTTCATACAGAAACTTTTGCTTTTTAGCAGTTGATTTTGGACTGTCTTGCAAACTTCAGACAAGATCAGTAGCCTGAATGCAGCAAAGTTTTAAAGTGTTATACGTCTCCTGTGGCAAACTAGCACTTCTATGTATTCATTTGGCTTGCAGAATCCCAGACAGACTGTTAGGCTGTTCTGGTTATGAACAAAACCATGCTTCTGTGAACTAGAAGTTACCAATGCATAGATGTATCTTCTGAAAATCTGCAGTATGGGAACATATACTTATTTATTTTGTTAAGCTCAGGTGCCTGGTGGGAATGACTTAAATGCCTGTTAGTGACTAAATTTCTTTAAATGGGAATAAGACTATGTCTTTGCATGACTTGCCAGTGAAAAGTTATCATCAAACTGTCCTGTAGCAATCAGAAAACCATTTGAAAATATTTAAATTTTGGTAATAACCTAACAGAAGTTTATTCTCCATTTGGATGTTTGAACAAGGCTTATTTTGAGTAAGTTCTTGGAAACCTGTTTAACCTGTTCGTCCCTTAACCAAACTCCCAATTTTCAGCTCCACTGTGAGCTGGACTTAACCCTCCCACATACTCTGCTGACCTGTTACCTGTGATCTCATAACCTCAAGGGAAATGACTCTTTTTAGAAAAAGCTAAGGAGAGCTAATAAGGAGCAGTATGTTGAAAGATGGGAGGTGCATGCTCTGGGAAGTAAAAGATGACAAATAATGAAGGATTAAACTGTAGCCAGGTCCCATTTTATCATGCTGGTGGGACTTTTCCAGCCTCTTGATGTATTGTGATATCTTGAGAGAAAAGTGATGTAGTGGGTTGACTCCAGCCAGCAGCTAAGCACCCACACAGCCCCTCGCTCACTCCCCTTCCAGGTGTGATGGGGAGAGAACAAGAAGAGCAAAAGTGAGAAAATTTGTTGGTCAAGATCATGAAATGAAGGAGAGAAGAAAAAGAAAACAAATGATGCAAAGGCAATTGTTCATCAGCTCCTACAAGTAGACCGACGTACCAAGCAATGGCTGCCTTGGAAGAGAAAACTCCCCATCATTTTATTGCTGAGCACAGTGTCATATGGCATGGAGCATCCCTTTGGCTGCTTTGGGTTAGCTGTCCTGGTTGTGTTTCCTCTCAACTTCTTGCCCACTCCTGGCCTATTCACTGTGCTGGGACAGAGTGAGAAACAGAGGAGGCCTTGACACTGTGCAAGAACTGTTCAGCAATAGCCAAAACACCACTGTGTTATTAACACTGTTTTGGTCACAGATTCAAAGCACAGCACCATATGGGCTGCTATGAACAAACTCCATCCCAGCCAGAGCCAGTGCAACAGCAAATTGGGGACTGCATACCTGATAACATAACTTTGGTGAGTTAGCCAGTGGCAGGTAGATTTTTTTTTCCATTTTCATCATTTCCAGCAGGCAATATATTTTGCATGAACTGAAGCAGGCTTGCCCAGCACCCATGCCTTGTAGAAGAGAGTATATACAGAATTGGTAGAAAAAAATGGGTAAACTCTTATTTTTCTCTAGAAATCTCACCTTTCAAATTACTTTTTTTTGAGAGAGAGAAAGCACTGATAGGATTTCTCACATATGTTTCTCTAGATCTTTAAAATTTGTTTTTCTTGATTTAAAATCTATCCTACCTCATTTATACAAACATGCCCTCAAAATTCCCACGTGCTCCATATAAAGCACTGATGGACTGGCAAGTTTCAGTTTGCTGTCTGTTGTGAAGAGAATCCTAATACTTTCCTTTAAGAACAGGGATAAAGTCCCCATCTCATGGACTGCCGGTTGCTCTTTGTGGGTTGCCTTAGTGCAGTGGTGTGGTACAATGTGATTGTATTTACTGAAATTACAGTGCTGGCCTCCAGCCCTTTCTGTAAACCCTGGTGCAAGGAGACTTCCAATTACTGCTTCTTGCCAAGTAGTAATGAAATTAGTTCATAATGTGACGCTCTAAGGCAGTTGACTCCACAAAGCCATTTGGCTAATCATTCTAACGCAATAAAAAGTGAAAGCTTTTCTGTATTTAAAAGTGAATTTGGAAAGCTATTCCCCTTGAGTTAGTTGCCCAATGATTAGACAGTGGCTGAAGTGGAGAACCTGGGAACAGGACATTCCTGGGGTGTGGGAGGGCTCTTCCTGCTCCCTACAGACCAAAGAGGTTTCAATAGGTTTTAAAGCTCAGTGTAGTATTCAGGCTCACTGCTAGCTCCAATGCAAAGGACACAGCTTGGACTAAAGCTGCAGACCTGGAGGAACACACCAAGTGATTGATGAGATGAATGTTGAATAGGTTAATTTTGCACAGTCTTTGTTTCATGGATGAGGTCCTGGCACCTGGTGAAAGCTTGCCTCTTAAAACCCAGAGTTTAAGATCCACAGCCAACACACAGGCTTACCCATAGCTGCAGACTGAGAGAGGTTAAGTGGTTCATAAGGTCACTGTGGATAACTTGTCTTCCTTGTTTTCACCTGGTGTTCTCTTCCTTTGTACTGTTGTATTTCCTGCAGTGCTATGGACAACTGCATGGACCTCCTGCCCAGGCAAACGCTTCTACTGGTGCTGCATAAAGTCTGGGAAAAAACGAAGGCTGGAAAGGACTTATCCCCAGTTCAGAAGCACTGGAATCCTCCCTTAGCAGTGTATGCAAATAAAAGGCAAATCAACTTTGGCTCTGAGCACCTCACTCTCTTTTTGTCACCTCCAAAATTTGAATACCCCCGACAGGGATGTCACTTCCTTCTGGACTTGCCTAAGCTCTGTGGATGTTCAGCACCTCTGAAATTAAATTAAATTAATTTCTTAGGAGCGTAAACGTCTAATTCAGAGTCCAACACAACCCAGTTCCCGAAGCAGGTTCTTGAGACGTGTACATGCTCTCTCTGTGAATATTGCATGGACTGACTGAAGATGAAGTTACTGACTGACTTGTCAATCCTACATTAACCAGTTATAGAGGGAGCTTTCTGGGAAATGAGGAAAAAGCGTGTTGGATCATTATCCCTCCCATCCTTGGAAGAGTGAACTATCCTCTGAGTTACTGCCTAAAGGAGTATCTGCCAACAAGTGTTCACTTTGTAGAAAGGGTTTGCATAATTCCTTTTTGCGTTGTCTTCACAGCAACAGAATTTACATGTCTCATGGCAGGAATGAGGCAGGATTTAAGACAAGGCAATTGTCTCAGCATCCTGTCATAGCTGCTAGTTGAGAGTGCCTATTGCTCAAATGCTGCATAAGTACTTACCTTGTGATAAGTACTATATCCAAGGGTGACAGTACTACACGTGGCAACATCTCATTGTCAGATGTTTGATGGAATTTGAGGTCCAGGTTGAGTGCTTGGCTCCTTGACAGCACTGTCATTAGGCCAATGCCCAACTGGCTATATGAAACCCAGCCGTCACTGGTGTCAGTAGCCATGCTTCTCTAGCAAATGTCTTGGTCATTATTTTCTGCTGAACCATGCTTTGTTCTTGCTTTTTCTTCTGTTTGAGTAGAAGTAAGTGGACCTGTAACCGTAACAACTTTCAGGAAGAATATGCCTTTCCAATCTGTAATTCCTTTGGAGGTTCAAGTGCAGGGGAGTTCCTGGTTCTGCAAGTCATTTTTGACTCTTAGTTATTCCAGGGGTACTTTTAAAGTGAACTGGAAGTTGTCTAAGACAATGTGCCCTGGGGTAGTAAGTAAGGGTTTATCACTTCTGATGGGAGATCAAGTCTCGATTAAGTCTCCTAAATACAAGCAACTACATATAAAATGTCTAAGCTCCCATTACTGTTAATGAAGGTCTAGTAAAAGCAATTGATGAACGATTCAGCTGGCCAGCCACTAGGTACCTATTTTATAGTGAGCTGAATTGCTCTTCAGGCTCCAGTGACTGTAACGGGAGCTTAGAAACCTAGTGCACCTGAAGTACCTAAATTTAAGTTCTTGTGTCAAACTGATTCCTGTACCCAATGTTCCCTAGTCAATGAAGAGCAACAGGCAATTTTAAAGAGTGCTTTGTTTGACCCATTTTAGAAGTCTGCCTTAGGGAATGCATTAATTTCCTCCTATCTAACAGGAAAGTAAGACTATACCTTTAAGATATCTATAAAGTTAAGCAATCCTAAAACTGTCCAGTTGATTCAGTCCCCATATTGTTATGACCAGAACCTAAACTAGTATATAGTTCCTGAAATATGCTACCTATTTCCTCAAAAAAGACCTGGAAAAAAAAGTAAATACATATATATGTATAGCTTCAGGCTCAATCAAGGGCAGAAAAAGCTTTCCATTTTTCTCCTATGTCCATATTAAAAATGTATTTTTTTTCATTAAATACATAATCAGTGTTGTGCCTATTCCTGTAAGATGTTGTCCAAGCTAAAAGTTTAGTAGAACACAAATGATTGGGTTTCAACATGCCCTGTACATATAGACTTAAAAATGTGTGTCTCGCTTCTGTATTATTAACCATGACTGCTATGTTTAGTTGTAATATCTCTTTAATTCCTAGTCAGAAGGCAAGTCATTACACAAATTAAAGATATGAGACCTTCATAGTACTCTGAATGGCAGCTGCTAGAAGATGAAGGACTAACAAGTTCTGTGGCTCTGACCCAGTAAGGCAATCCACCTTTAATTGAGAAATCCCTTCTTTTATGTGTGGGCATGGAACATTCTGACTTCTCCACTTTTTGTATATATTAATTATGCTTTCATTATTCCTTTTGATACAAGTAGCCTTCAAGATACTGTAAAATGCCAGAATACTGGCCTCTTTTGTAACTCTAAACCAATCTTCATTCTTCTGAAATCATGAATGCTTGAGCAAAAGGTGTGTGATCAATAGGACTTTTGTAAGACAGTCAATATAAATGAAACAGTTTTGCATTTGATGTAAAACCTGTGTCTATATCAAACAATGCAATGGAAATCAAACATCCTAGAGAAGTAAAAGCTCTTCACAGTCTATCTCTGGTGTTCACTCACAGGACTTCAATCACTAATGAAATGATGCTGAAGAATCCTTTTAAGCTCTAATTATCGAAATTCACTTGGCATTAATTCCTCTTTATTATCTAGTAGATGCACGATTAATTTCACTGCTAGGCACTTGCTTGTCCTTATAGTTTAACTGTTTCTTCTGGAATGCACATCAGAAAGAATCAGCCAGTGCTGGAAAATAAACTAGTGAGCTCTACAGGAGCCTAGATTTAGGGAAGCAGAACTTGGATCCGCTGGTAGCTGTTTCTCACTGAGGGTGCAAAAGTTTGCCTGAAGTGAGTAAAGCAGATAACTGAACTAGAGATGCTTAATTATTTCTTTAAAGATATTTCCCTGGTCTGACAGAGTTCCCAAAACTGATCAGCTGCAGACATGCTGCTGTCTAATCTCTGCTGAAGACTGCCTAAGGAAACAACCAAGCTCTATTCAAGAAGGAAAATAAGTATTAGCTACCTTCCAAAACCACTGAGTTTTACATTATGTCCTTCTGTGGATCACCTTTCTGGTCACCTTGTGACTAGTGACACGACGTGGACACCTAAATCTTGAAGGTTTCAGGCACTCACCAAGAGCTTCAGTGGTACTACTTGTTCTGTCTTAATCTTCATCTTCTATAATACCCTCTTGAATATAAATTGTGACATTTTAAAATGACACCCTGTTTCACACCTGACTTTCCCACCTTTTAGAACCTCTTAAAAATAATTATTTTGGCTTCATGTCAAGAATGGCAGACTTTGTTCTTAGAGAAATACCTCAACAATTTCACCTATCCCTTTTTTTTCTAATAAAAGGAAAGTGTTGGCAAGAGAGTGCACTTTGGTGCTTGTTGGGTTTTTTTTCTATATTGATTCGATTTATCAAGACTTACATGTTTGTATGTTATGCGTGCACACACACAAATCTATTTTGATGTGAAAGCAAGTCCCTGATAAACATTTTAAAATTCTTATTTTTAGCTAAGATTCTATTTATAAAGCAATGACAATGCGAAGACAAGCCTCAAAGACAAAATGAGACTTCCAGCAGAATAATTAGTTTCCTTGGAACAGCAGGCAAACCACTCAGTAAGAGGGTATAAAAGGGTTCTAAACTACAGGCCTGCAAAATAAAACAAAATACCCTCCTCCTGGCTAAACCGGTGAGGCAATGCACTCTAGTTCCGCTTTTAATTCAGATGACTCACCAGGACTTTGCAGTACCGCTACGTCTTTGTCTACCATTACTTCATAGCTCTCCAATTATGCAGGACCTCTTGGATTCCAAGCGCTGCTTTAGGAGGGATGTGATTGCAAGATCTTTTTATAGACCTGGGTTTGCATTGAGCAATCTGTGTTATCAGATGGAGATGTTCTCAGTGCTTGTGTTTCTCAGGTGGGCAGTGTCACCAGCACTGAGCTGCGCTGTAGCATGTTTTCTGAAGTGGAGAATCCCACCAAGACAAGGTTCATATGATGTGGGGTTGGCAGAGTATGGGGAGCTCTGTGAGCACGTGCGTGTGTGTGTGCTTACATTTGGTTGAACAAATTCAGAGTTGGTAAATATGGGAAGAGTAGGTGTCTGCATAAGCCTGAATGTGGTAAGGCTGCATGATGCTGTTGTACACATAGGTTAACTCTACTGGCTCACAGTGATTTTTAATTTGAGGCTAAGACTGGAAAACAGGAAGAAAGAGCTCAGCTCTGTGCTTTGGCAGCATTGCCTGTACGCTTCTGTCAGTGATTACCCAGATAATTGCTCAAGTGCAGCAAAATATTTTAGAATAACTCTTCTCTAATTGTTAATAATGATATTTTGTCTCAGCAAATGTGCTGAAAAGCAGTGCCAAGATTTTAGATGTTGGCTTACAGTCAGTGAAAAAGCACTGATTAAAGAAATCCTTTTATCTGCTTACTAAAAAGAATGCATGTTTTTTTATGATGTGGAGAGGCTAATATTTTATTTCTCTGATTATAATCTTACACCTACCTTAAGTTCTGTTTTTATAAGCTGGATTTAGCAAACTATCTTTTGCTCATGAATAAAATTAACTTCTCACAAAGGCCGGCTGCCCCAGAATGGGACGTGGTGCCTGGTCTCCTTCATACATCATCTTAACAGTCATACATGAAGCAGGAGAGCTGATGGTTATATTTCTTTACAACTGATAGGAGATGTGAGTCTGTCTGGAGCCACAGTACTTCAGATACAGAGTGGCTGGAAGTAATTCTTATCAATGAAACTGCCAAGAGCTCTGCAGCTATACCTCGCCATAAGCATTGTTTCAGCAAATTCATTTCAGGAATAAAGGACATTTCTTTTGCAGAATGACCTTTTTCTTGCTGCAAGGAGCTCTATATCTAGTAATTATTCAGTCTTTTCATTTCTGAGGTGTGTTACTATGCGCACACTAGTCTTTATGCATTGAAGCCCAAGCTCAAGTCAGTTTTGCATATGCATAACTTGGGCAATCCAGTGTGGAGAAAACAACCTGCAACTCCTATGCATACCAATAATGGAACTGGATTAAAAAATACCAGCCTGCTAAAGAGTAGGGAGGAGAGGAACCTAAATACCACCCAGCTTGAACTTCACTTGGCTGCAGCTCTTGCCGGGTTGTCACCCATGGTCCCTGGAAGGAGTGGGGCAGCCCTCCCCATGTGCCACCTCCAAGGGTGCACGTGGCTGTGCAGTGAAGTGGGGTGGGAGGTGGGCCTGTCCCCCTGGCACCGTGTCATGCTTCAGCACCGTGCTTTGGTTTGGCACTCAGCCAGCCAAGCCTCTGCCAGCCCTAGGCACTGAGCAGAGCTGGGCAGAAAGGCCCTGGGGAATGGGAGATAGGTCACCAGCCGCTTTAGGGAGGGGGGCAGTTCATGCTGTCTTAAAGGAAGTTTTTGAACAGCAGGCTGAGGCTATGGCTCTAAGTACGGTATTTTTCCCCTCTCTGGCTCCCTGGAGGCCACAACGCAAACAGGAGCAGCGAGCAGGGAGCAGGGTGGGAGGAGGTATGGTTGCATGTCTGCAGGGATCTGCAGCACAACTGGGCTGGCACAACTGGTGCATTGCCTGAGGATGGGAAGAGATGGGACGAGAGACGTGTGTGCTGGTGCTGCTGCAGGGAAGAATGAAATGTGGATATAAACCTGAAGCTCTGGAAATGCATACCCATGGGCTGTGTCCCCGGCTGAGCGGGAACTGCTTGTGGGCAAGGAGAAGACGTGACTGTTGGCACCTTCTGCTCCCTTTCACCTGCTCTGGAGAGATGATAGGTTCGGGGAAGTAGCACCTTGGTGACCCCTGCCCAAGGAGAAGCACCTAAGGAGCAGCATCTTGCCCGTGAACTCTGGGCTTCTGCAAAGTCTTCCCTGCTTTGCAGGAAAGCTGTGCATCCCAAGTGCTGGAACAACTTCTCAGCTGTGACTTTGGGCCCCCCTGTCAGAGCACGGTGAAGAAGGGCTGCATCCGTGACAACTGCTGGAGCTGACCTCTGCCTTTGATGGGGTTTTTCTCTTTCCTTCTCAGACCATCCTCGCTCGCAAACATGGCACTACGCCTGGCCGCTGCTGCTGGCGTTGCCTGCAGCCCAAAGGGTGAAGCAGCTGCTGCAGGCAGCGCACACTTTGCTAGGTGATGTTCTCTTGCCACAAGGCAGGGGCAAGAGCCAGTGGATTATAGTGAGCAGCACATCGCTGCAGCTTGTTTGGGGTGGATCCAAAGCCCATTAAAGGCAATGGAAAGACTCCCTTTTACCACTATGTTTTAGAAACTATTATTCTTTATTTCTGTCAGGAGACTTGTTTCACAGTAGATGGCACGCACTGTCACAAATCACTCAGGAGAAGCAGCAAACACTTACTTAATATAGGGTACCTAAACGTGTAAATTCAAATGTGTCTTATCTGGCCAAAGCACATAAAGCTATTTCTGGACAATGTTTTCTGCAGGCTACTGCTCTGTGTTTCTCTTAACAGTTTACAGCCTTTCCTTCTGAAGTCAAAATCTCAGACTTGGAGCTTACTGGCACTCTGAAAAATGTCTGTTATGCTATATATGTCTTGCAACAAAATCATGACCAGTGTGCTGGAAAATAACTTTCATTTAAAGGTATTTCAAGCAAGTCACAATTTAATCAAACAAATTGTGACTCTCAAGTGTGTGAGTTATTGCTGTTAGTTACCTCTCGGCTAACGAAGAGCAGAGCTGTGTGGGTTTTTAAGTTGAATAAAGCTGCCTGTTGCTACATCTAGTCCCCAAAGAGGAGGATGAGACCAACCCCGTGCCTACTAACCAGCTCCCTTTCAGCTGCCCGTTAAAATGCTCAGTACTATAAAGGTGCAAGTACTACCCATAAAGGTGACTTGTTCTTTTGGGTCTCTCTTCAGGTCACATTGCGTATAGGTAATAGAAAACTCCAGCTACCTTAAATACCAACTATTTTGGAACAGAAAGCTAAGATTAATCAACCCAACAGATGATACTTTTAGCTAAAAGAGAGTATATAAAGCACGAGCACTAAGAGGTGAAGCTGTCCCCGCTGCACTGAGCTGTGTGATCTCCAGGGGGTCCGTTTGCCATGTAAGCAGAGGCAACATCCTTGTATCTTGGTATAAATCCTCCAAATTGTCTATTTGCCCAAACCTCTGTCTGAGTGTTAATATTCCCTCTTGCTAATCGTTCACTTGAAAGTCAACAAAAGACACTCCCTTCTTCAAGCAGGTAGTGCCAATGGTGCTTATTCAGGGTTATATCTCTCAGATTCTGTTACAGTTCCTCTCAGAAAAAACATTTCTTGAGTTAAGTGATAATCCTGCTGGTTTTGTTAGGAGAGCAGGAAGGACAGCTCTTCTCCGCACCATAGGCAGTCACTTTGCTTCCAGTCAGGATGAAGATTAATCCAGAGAGACAGCTGAGGATGCTCTTCCAATAGCAAAGGAAAAAATGTACCTGCTATTTCAGCCAGTGAGACCAACCCCCAGACTGGGATGCCTTTGAGCCCAAAATCAATTTGCTGTTTGGCCTCCAGGTGCTGGCATCTACTGCTGGGTACCCACATCCCCTCTGGAGATACAGTTTTCTCTTGCTTCTGACAAGGGAAAAAAATATTGGCAAAAAATTGGGCAGAGAAAGGGAGAATAAAAAACCACAAAAGCTGCAATGGAAGACAGGACCACCTGGGGCTGACCAAAATCTTGCAAGGCCAATGCCCTTCCTGCTGCTCTTTGACAGTGGGTATGACAGAGGGCTAAAGACCCACTTGCTCCTTAGGTCCGTGCTGGGTCCCCTGTACAAGGGAAGATGTTGTTGCTCAAGTAAAAAAGTACTGCAGGATCAGACCTGAGACTGGCACAGAGTGATGGCCACTCAGGCTGGACGAAGTGAATAAAGTCTTCTGAGCATCTTTCTCTAAGCTTGTAACCTGTACGTGATGTGTTGCTGCCTGCTGATCATAGGGCAGACACAAAGCATGATTCACGTAACAAATTTATATAATCCAGAAAGACAGTTTTGAATAATTTACTTTTGTATCTTAGGCTAATAATTTCATTTTTAGGTTCCCACAATACAAATGCAGAGAAGAGAGAAGAGCTTTGTAACAATCATTGTAATAAATGCAGGTTTTGCTTTTTCCTCATGAAACAATACGTTTTGCGCTTCAGTTTTCCTCATCGTCCCTCTGGCTTTCTCACATGCACTAAGAATCCCTCCTCCTTACCATTCAGAAAGGAAACCAGAAGGTCTGCATGAGGTCAAGTAGATTAGCTGAATAAATCAAGTTAGGAAATGAAGAATCATCACCCTTCCAAGCAAGCTTATGACAGAAGAAAAGCATTTCTCTTCATTATTTCATTTTTATAATCAAATACACTCAAAATGTTAGTCTTGAAAAAAAAAATCAATCAACTAGAAGTCAAGTTAAGTTTCTGCTGCTATTTTGTTAAATGTACCTGCATGGGCAGGATACACGTGGCATTTTGATCTTTACTTAACTGTATCAGCTGTGATGGCAGATAGAGGCTGCAGAGACCTGCAGTGATAACAGGCAGGTCTCCAGGGGACGGAGAGCTGACACAGGTGCTTGTGATACCTTCTGAGACAGTGGTGCGCTGGCACGGAGCTCTCTGAACCGGAGGCTGTTTCCACGTCTCTATTCCTCTGAGAGACATAGCTGATGCCTTTTGCAACCCCTGTATGGGGAATGTAAATAAGTGATCAGCCCTGGGATTTGTGCTGCCTTCCACACAGAGGTGGGAGGAAAGGCCGTAGCTCCCAGCCATCCCAATGCAGGAGCTGCAGGGTCTACCCAGCCTGGCTATTGCCTTTCTCTGTAAACTGGAGCTGGAGAACTATCTTGTCCCAAATAATTACATTTTTAAACTGACAAGGCAAGATTGTCAGGAAACAGAATGTAAAATGTTAGAAAATTCATTTTCATTCATACTCTGGGCAAAGGTTTGGTTTCACCTTTCTCGGAAATGTGACTGGTTATACAACTTCAATTATTTGATAAGTCAGAGATACTTTTTGTACCAAGAAGCTTACAACTTAAATTGACAGAACAGAAAATAATTAGAAACTAAGGCCCAGAGAGATTCACTGGTAAAGACCTACAGGTCTTTACTTAGCTGAAACCTGGTGTCAAGAAGCTCTGTTCACTGCTGTAAACTCAGCTCCTGTGTGCAGAAGAGAGTTCTGAGGAGGCTAGTGGAAAGAGAACTGGACTTTTGCTTGCACAGGTATTGTATGTGCAGACATTTTGCAGGTGCAAGTAAAATTGCTGTTGGATTTCAGTATAATTATGTCATTTTCTCATCTGCTAAAGCCCTTGGGGATGGAAACTAATAGTCTGATTATTTGGAAATTTGGGGGTTTGTGAGTTGTGTCATCATACTGCCACAAAATAAAGCTGCTTTTGTGCTATGAAATGCGGGACACATGCAGAAAAATGTATGCTTACCTGAAAATTTGTTTCATAGAAGAATTAACAAGGTGTTCATTCTTAAGCATGGTATAAAGCTTTTTCAGATTTAAAAATGAGAAACTGGAACAAGTGGCTCTGCTTCAAAAAGATCTGCTCATTTGCCCTCCTCCCACCAGAAAACCTGAACATAACGGGAAGCATCCTCAAAAACCAAGGCCAAACAGTGAAGACTAGCAGGGTAAATTTGCAAAGCTTTGGGCAGGAGAAAGGAAATTCACAGTCCTCAGAAGAGGTGGGTTTGCAAGAACCAGTTACATGTGCAGCCCTCATCTCCTGACATACAAACCTTTGGTCCACAGAGATCCTGCACCGCAAGTGATGTTAGCTCAGTTGCCATCTGTAAGCTCTTCTGTATGCAAGCCAAAGCTGCTTTTGTTATTCACAACCTGATGCTAAAGTTGGTTAATGAGGAAACCCATTGATCTGTAGCATTTCCTTTTAGGAGATTAAAAGCAAAAGAGAAGCCTGTGAATTAAGTGATTGCTCTTCTCTGCTTTAACATGACAGCTTTCTCATCTTCTCTCCCTTGCTTACCCTCTTAGTCTGCTGCTCCTGGTATAGTGCACTCTGGAGGCTGCAAACATAAAGTGGGAGAAGCTTCACTTTTGTTCACCCCAGCTGCGAATATCTGCTTTCACCTTTCCGAGCATGTGACTAGTTATGCAAAATTAATTATCCAAGAAGTTTGAAATTTCTTATTATCTCCTGAAACTAAAATTTGATTTCTGTATTTCAATAGAAAGTTGAAAATCTTGCCTGTGGGATTCTGGCAAGCTGCAAACTGCTTACAGAAGAATCTTTCTGTAACCAGCAGTGATTATCACTGCCTTGCAATACTCATCATTTTGTTAGATCTATTGCTAATCTTGGTAAGATTAAAGAGGGGGGGCCTGACTCTGCCTGCCTTTGCACCAGCCTGGGAAGTGTGTACTCCTCGCTGCTGCTGGTGCTCTAAGTGCTGCTCTAGAGCTGCCTTTTGTGAAGAAATGAGTAGGACCAAAGAGAAGAGAGGAGCTGCTGCTGCTCAATAACCTAAATATATACTCTTTATATTGGGGATTTCAACTGAAAAATTATTCATAACAAGAAAGGAAGCATGAGAAATATTCACTTCATTAACCGTGAGATCAACAATGCTGATTTTTCATTAGAGTTCCAGAAAATGTAGAGATGTAAAACTGATTACTTCCATTTGACCATTTCTGTATTTTTTATTTTTTGTATTTACAAAACATGGAGGGTAAATGTCTCAGCTGGAAGGCCACGGAAATGCAAGTGTTTTCCTAGTTTAGGTGACGAGTTTGAGTCATGCTTTTTGTATATGACATGAAGACAAAGTGCATTGCTCTGCACAGTGAAAAAAGAATTGGCTACTTGTTCTAGTTCTGCAATTCCACCGTGAGCAGAAGTGGGACAAGCAGCCCAAAAGTTCCTACTTATTTCTTTTACTGCAGCACATGCATACAAGTGACAGGGCACAACAGGCTAGTCAAAACCACCAGACTGAATTTCCTGTTTGGTAAGTTGATTTTTTCTGGATACTTGGACTACAGATGACTCAAAACTGTCATCCACAACCTGAAATGAGGGTGACTTTCCCCCTCTGCAAGGCATCAACACTTTGGAAACAGTCTAAGTGTTTTTCCCACAGCAATCGATTCTGTTTTTACTGTACTTTTTGGAAGTAACTCTCAACGACTTCAGGACAAGCAGGGTAGGGCTTGGCAAAAAGAATTTCATCCAAATACCCACTCCCCTGGTGCTGACAGTCTCTCTGTTATGACCTTAAGGAAGCCACCCTCACTTCCCTACCTCTTTCTATGGACCCTCAAGAGTTTGTGCACTGTGGACTAGAAGGGCCTGCCCTTGGCTGTCCTTGGCAAGCAGTTCACAGTGGTTCCTAAAGACCAGAAATGCAATGTTTTGGTATAACACAGCCCATCGTGTTTGATGTATTATTATTAGGTATTATTTCAACATGTATTATTAAATGTTCATCATTGTGCCAATTCTATGATCAGTAATTTTACCATCTGTCCCCACAGTTTCCTTTTGATTTTTTGCTAAATGATGGGAGTTGGGACATTTCATACAGACTTGGCACTTTGTCATTATCAAATTAATGATCTGTTCAAGTTTAATTGTTCAACTTCTTAACATGTGAGTCCACTCCTGAAAGAACTCTGATGTGGAGGCCCTGACTCCAGCGAATCACACTTTTGAAGTAATGTTCATGTTACTGGGTGGCTGGAAGATGAAGTTCCCCAGCACTGCAGGAGTTCACCTAAAGGGATAATAATTTTTTTGTTAGGTATTAATTTAGAATTTTCCCTAGACTGCATTAAAGACAAAGTTTTTCTTGATTTTTATTGGTTTAGTGCTAAAAATTGATCTTGAGCCTCTGTTTTCCTCTTCTTTAGTCCCATTTCATTCCGAGTAATCAAATTTCAGCGGGTAAAAGTTTTCCCTTTCTCAAGTTCTCTGTGCCAACACTCACGGGTGATTCGGTGTCAGTAGCATGAAGCTGCCAAACCACACAGAAAAGCCATATCCTCTGAGCACCCCCAAGCAGTGAAGCTTTGGTCTCAGTGATGACAGGTGATCAATATTGCTTATTAAAGATAGTATCTTGCTAGCTCCCACCCCTCACTCCCTTTCTCTTTCTACAGTTGCAGAGCTAGTGAAACCAGGCTTGTCCATCAGCTAGTCAGTCTATTTTTTTTTTTTTTTTTTAAAGTTGTGTATCAGAAAGTTTCAGGGTGTAGTTATTATGCATCAGGGGAGCAGGCCAGTCAGTCCCACAGGCTCTGGCCATGCTGGTAAAAACTCTACCAAGACCTGGATGCAGATGCTGGACCATGACCGCCTTTGTAGTTAAACTGCTGGAGCCATCCCTGGCATTTGGGACCATTCCCAAAAGGTGGTTTGGATGCAGCCATCCTACTTTGAATGCTAAGCATATTTAGTTGCATGGAGATGGCCAGACCTTTCCTGGCCACAGGAAAGTATAGAAGTAGCCTCTGTAGGCAGGGGTGACTGATCTCCTGCTCAACCTTTGGTAACTCCTTAGGGCTGTGCATGAGGTTAGAACAGCACATGGGACCCTCTCAGAGGTGAGGACTGCAGCTGAGCAGAACTTATTCATTTTAGAGCCTGCCCAGCAATAACATCTGCTTTTCCATGCTAGCATCAGGAAGTTGAAGACCTGGGTTCAGTTTCTACCTCCTCCTGAACTGGAGGAGATTCGCATCCCCCTCCCCACTTCCAGCTGAGCGCCCTGCCCGCCAAGCGTGTATGCCAGCAGCCGCCTTCTTTGCTTCTAAAGCGAGGTGCCTATGAGCAGATCACAGCAGGAGAACCTAACGAGATGGAGGTGACACCACACCACAGTGCTTCAGAGCACTAGGTTGATGGTGTGGAGAGCAGGGAGAGCTGAAAACTGCTACCCAGGCCCAGTTTCCAGGCATGAAAACACCTGTAATGACCGTGCTTTCTTTGGGCTGGAGCTTAGGCTGTCAGCATGCAGTCTCTGGTGGTTAAACAAAGTTAAATCAACTCCTTGCATTATTCCCAAATCACAACAAATTTCTGGCAAGAGCTGGCTCTGGCTCCTTAACCTATAACTCTGGGATGCACATATCAATGCCTAGGCTGGGTGGCCACTTCATTTTCCAGGTTACGCTGAAAATTGCACCCAAGTTCTGTCTAAAGCACCGAAGTGGATTGTCTGAATGTTACCAGGAAGTAAATGGGAACTTTATGTGACTTGTTCAAAAAAACAAACGTGGAAATCATTGAGCACAAAGAAGCTCAAATGGGACATTAAATGTCAGCAAAGCAAACAGTCCTGGAACTCACCAAACCTTGTTTTTATCCCATGCAGGTCTCTGGCTGCTTCCAACATGAATATAATTGCAGTAAAATGTTGGGCTGCTATTATGGTATGTTTTTTTTGTTTGTTTTTTTTGTAACTTAGGTTTGGGAAAGATTTATTGGCAGCTACTTCTACTCCATATTGTTGATATTTTGAAATAGTGGAAATGTATTATTAACTTGGGTCATTTTCATTAGTTCAGCAGCTCACTTAGAAAAGACACTGCTGAGACTATAAAAATGAGCTGCACAAAAGCCATTTGGGAATTGAGCTAGTAAACTAAAAGAGATCCTACCAAAACAAATTGAATAATACAGAAATGTTTGTCAAAGCCAAAAGTCAGGACTTAATATTACATGCTGCCAAAATTGCTGTACATATTTATGCAGTTGATTCATTGAGAAATACTGGAGAAGATTTGTAAAGACAATCACAATTAACTTATTTTCAAAAGTTTTCATAGAATCATAGAATTGTTTAGGTTGGAAAAGACCTTTAAGATCATCGATTCCAACTGTAAACCTAACACTGCCAAGTCCACCACTAAACCATGTCCCTGAGCACCACATCTACATGTCTCTTAAATACCTCCGGGGATGGAGGCTCCACCACTTGCCCGGGCAGCCTGTTCCAATGCTTGACAAACCTTTCGGTGAAGAAATTTGTTCCTAATATCCAATCTAAACCTCACCTGGCACAACCTGAGGCTGTTTCCTCTTGTCCTATCGCTTGTTACATAGGAGAAGAGACCAACCCCACCTCACTACAACCCCCCTTCAGGTAGCTGTAGAGAGCTATGAGGTCTCCCCTCAGCCTCC
>JAVJGG010000017.1:14616524-14634987 GCA_035590195.1 Aviceda cuculoides | reverse complement strand
CTTTAACCTGGTCCCCAGGGAGGCAGCAGACTTCCCGAAGAAGTGGGTCTAGTCTGCCTATTGGGCCTTCTGTTCCCTTCAGGAGTCTCCTATGGCAATGACCTGTCTTTTTTTCTTTATAGAAGTGGTTTTGGTGCAGGGCATAGGCCAACTTAACCTCAGCGACACCTCCGAGCCAGATGAACCATCGTCCTCGCCATTGCCGGGTTTCACTTGCAGAGCCTCGCACTATTACTGAAGGACACCTGGGAAGGTGGGGCGGTCACAGAGGAGACGCGCTTGCTGCGCCGGGCAGGAACTTGTCACTATCGCCCCTTATCCCTTAAGTCACCGCGTTCAGCCAGGTGGAGAGAGGACAGGGAATCCTCCGTGTCATGTGCGCTGCCTGCCTGCTTGGCCTGTCTCAGGGAAGGCAGGGTGCGATTCCAGTGGTCTATCTCTCTCTCGCACTCCGTGGTACTCCTCAGCCCGGTCACCTCCTCCCGGAGCAATGCCAGTGAGCAGAGTTCCTCTCCCTGGGCACACCTCCCACAGCTCTGCTCGCTGCTGCCGGCCGGCACAGGGCACAGCCGCGGCCTGACACCGGGCTGGCAGCGTGTTCCCACCGCGGCTCTCTCTGGGCAGCTGCGTCAGTCGTGGTGGATGCAGAGCTTGGAGAGGCCGTGGGTCTCTGCCGGGTGGATACCATTGCTCCCTGGTCGAGCTGGCAGGGCTTCCGTGCCCTTCCTGCATGAGCTGCCGCACCATGCCCTGTTTGCCCACCCTGGTCACGGTGCTCCTGGTCGCTAGTGCTCCCCAGGGGCTTCCTTTATAGGCGGGAGGGGGTCGGTCACCGGTGCTCCTGGCCTTGCCAAGGTGTCGTCAGCCGCTGTAGTGGGAGCTGCAGGGTCCCGGCGGGTGTCTCCGCTCCCCCGAGGTTCCCCCAGCTGAGGAAGTCCCGCTGTGGGGCTGGAGTGCTCCGCTGAGGATCCTGCTGGCACCAGGGCTGCTCGTCCCTCAAATATCAAAATACAAATAGGCAAAATGTGTAGGATTTAAGTCAGACAGCAGGAACAGAGGTTAGTTGTAATTTTCAATTAATATCTGGGCCTGAGTCACAATAAACACTCAGAGACTTGATTATCAGATGGAAATCTTTCGATGATGATCTCCAGTGAAATAGAACAGCTCCTTTTTTCCCTGTATGATTCTTGACCTAATGGAAGTGCACCAGCACAATGTGTGGTTCCTTGTCAAAGGCTTTAGGGTACCTAATCACAATTCCAGTGTCAGGAAAGGGAAACCCAGGGACTCTGGCACGACAGTATCAGAGCATCACGAGCAATGGCATGATAGCAAACATGCGTTCTGTGACTGAAGCTACTCATCACATGCAAATCACTGAATATCTCAAACACTTCATATAATAAATCCACATCTTTTGTCACTTTAAAAAATATTACTTTTTCTTTATTTTTTCAGCAGAGGATATCTGACCTCCTATTTGTGTCCTTCTAGCCAAGATGAACAAACCATTTGTTTCCAAAAGGAAATGTTGCATATCTAGTGAGGGTTGGAGAGGGAGAGCTGGCAGAGTGGCGAGGATGGCACTGTATGTCAGCTTTGCACTGCCCACTCCTGGGGGGCTCAGGGGTCATTTAAGAGCTCCTCAGGCTCCTTATGCCAGGAAGTGGCTCCAAGGGGCAATAGGGCTGCCAGGATTTGTGTGTGTAGGGAGGTCCTGCCTGCCTTCTCCTCCTTCCAGAACACTTTCCTTAAGGCAGGTCCCAGAAGAAATGCGATATGACAGCTGTCCTGATGGCCACACACCATATGAAGAGCTTCCCTAATATGGGAATCTTTTCAGAATAACATAACCAGGCTCCAGATAATTTTGATCAGGAAAAAGCCAGCTTTGGTGAACCAAGCTTGCCCAAGCCCATGTGCAGCCCTGGAAGAATGAGCACATCAGGAAGCAGAAATGAAATAATATACCAGGTTCTTTTGATGTAATTTCTCATATTTGGTTTAAGAGGAATAGCACAGATCTTCAGCCTGTCTCCCTGAAATCAGCCCCAGTAGCATTAGTAAGCACGAATCCAGTGAGTAGAAGGGATTACACTGTGCTTCTCTCACCATTCCCTTCCCTCCTCCTCCAGCCCTGTAAAGTTCTAAACAACTTAAAGCATAGGAAAAAGTGCAAACAATAGTTCTGGCCAGTTCTGAGTTCTTTCTAGATTGGGCTTCCTTTGCAGAAATTTAAGCTCTGATACTGTCAACTTACCTACTTCTGATGAAGAGTTGAAAAAAAACTTCTGTAAAAAATGTTATATATTTTCCATTAAGGAATAACGTTTTGAAAACACAAATGAGAAGAACACAAGAAAAAAAAATGCAGTCTGTCACTAAGAATGAAGTCCAAAATGAACAAGGTTTCCTATAGTTCCTGGAAAACTGAATTCTGATTTAAGAATCTTGCATGAGAAAAGCTGTATCTGATGAATGGTAGAGGGAAAAGGGAGACCTGGATATATGCAGCACAAGCCTTCGCTCTAGAAGAAATTTTCAACTACCGCCAGAAAATTCAGGTACATAGCTAGAGAATGTATACCAAAGTGTGCTTCTAAATTCTACAGTGTATATAGAACATTTTCCCCTATGTTATCACTCCTTACCATTTACAGAGCAATGAAAAAAAGCCATTTCCTTTCATTGTGAAGAGTTACACTAGGGATTGTAGGAAAATGTAGTAAGTCCAGTCTCTATCAGTCTTACAGTTTGACAGATCTCTTGGGAGGGAATAAAAAGTTAATTAAAAAGAGCCCATTATCCTACAAGAATGTGCATAATATAGGAAATATTTAAGGAATCTTAGGCTTTCTTATTTCAATTTTTGATCATCTGTATTGACTGTGGAAAGACAGAAACCTTTATGGGTATCATCTACCTATCTGCCAGCTCTCTATCGTGAAGCTGCATTAAACACTGTAACTTGTTTTCTTTTCCCTTCATAAGGGGCACTTGGATGGCTTTTTAGAGGGCTGATAATTAAGAAAAATAGCTTCATGCTTGCACTCTGGAGACTGGGAAAGTAAGCAACTCAAATGTTAAGTACCTTCCTTCTTAACAGCTTTGTCTTCAGGAAGGTGGTTCCCCAACTGGTTTGCAGGTGAGGAAGCTGGAACACCTTTTGTCTCTTCTGTAGTAAATGAGACTGCTCCTCCATTTGCAAGGCTATTCACTGCTATCACTGTTAAATTCAGTTATAATTATACTTTTTATGGGGGTAGGACCATTGCCCACCTAAGGGAACAGAGAAACTTCCACTGACTCCAATGGGTGTTAGATTGGTCTCCTTACAGATCACAGGACGAAAAATCAACTAATTTAATTCTCAAATGGCTAATGGATCAGCTGGGAAACAATGAGAAATAGATCATGGCCTCAAGGGAAAAGGAAGGAACTCTGCCATACACTCAGTACCAGAAATAATAAGATAGAGAAAAGGGCATTTGCAAGCTAGTAGGATTAGCAGCAAACTATTGCAGTGGATTGCTAGTTTACATCCAGGTAGGACAGGCCTTAAGATGTGCTCTGAGGTTTTTTTGCGGGCCAAAAGAACAAGAAGGTAATGACTTTGTGCTAGTCCTACTGAACAAGTTGTCATAAGTGGTCAGGTTGGAAAGAAAGACCTGTGCCGCCATGGGGTTTGTAGGAAGCTCAGCACCAGTCCCTTGCTGATGATGTACCACACCATGGTCACCCTAAAACCTCTCTGTGCTATGTGCATACATCGTGTGTTAGGACTTGGTCCTGTGCAAGTATTGGTCCTTGTATTGGACCTTGTATTGGTCTCATGTAACATGTTGGTGTCCTGGAAAAAAGGGACCAGTCTGCAGTACATACTAAACAAAGAAACACTGCAATCTTCTTGAGAACAGAGCAATAAGGCAAGAGGGTGGATGTCAGTGCCACAGGTAGAAAATTACTTAGCAGTGTTGCACTTGGAAAATAAAAGTATGACACAGAAAACATAGGGGGCCCATGGGGTGTCCTAGGGCATCTCAAATGGCTCTAGACACTTACATTTAAGGGCCTGAATCACAGCCTGGATCTGTGTTGACCGTAATGGAAATTTGGAAGCACACACAGACACCTACATGTCGACTCCTCAATTTAGGTGTCTTGAACCATGCTCTGCCCAGTTTTTCACACTTCTCTATCTCTTTGCAAAAGACAAAAGCATTCAATCTTACACATTTACATGAACCATCCACCATGTTGCTTCTCCTATGCCTGTCACTGTTGAACCGACCTCCTTGCTTGGAGAATCTCCTTTGAGTGATCCTCCAAAGCACCGAGACAGTCTGGAGCACACAGCCACTTCTGCCAGAAATATTAAGTAACCCTTGACAGGTGAGCCCACACAGCATAACCTGTCAGAGAACATCCCCTTCTTCAGAGACAGAAATAGTTGCACAGACAGGAAGCAAATATTTGAAATGTTGAGGTTTGGGCTGGTTCCAGGCCTGGATAAAAGTTTGGACCATTTCCTAGCATGGACAGCCTGGTTTACACAGTGCTTCTTACTTGCCTCAGGGAAGTTGATATTAGATCCCTGCTAACAGAGGGCGCCTTAAATTTAATTCAGCTTTATTATTAACTAGTATTTGCATGATATTTATCTAAGATAAGAGAGAAGTGGGAAGAGGTGAGTACAGAGGCCAATTTACGTCTTAGCCATCATATTACTGTAGAATTCTAAATGGCAAAAATTAATAGTGATTCTAATGTGCTTTCCCTGACAGGAGAGATGCAAAATCAGTTTATCTGAAGAAGTATATAGGACAAACAAGAAAATATATTCAAGGCAAGTCCCAGGAGGTATCTAATTACTCCTGGAATAAAAAACGGGTATTGCACACTGCATGGCAAATTACTGAGACAGTTACAGTGTGACGAGGTCCCCCAAAAAGTGCTTTCTTAATTATGCCAGAAAAACATGTTTAAACACCAGCATGCTAATATGTCTGGTGAATATTAGGAATGCTTATTTGACCTTGTGTGTCAAACACATGTAGCCAGTTAATCTGTTATTCCTGAAGACTCTTATATCCAAAATCCAGCCCTGCTCCCTTTCAAGGGATGAGGGAAGTCTCTGGTACTCTGTTCCATTTACATGGCACTCCGGAAAGAGTACAGAGCCAAACATCACATTAAAAAGCTCTGAAAAGGCAGGCTTTTTAGTGTTTACTGTAATCATTCCTCATTAACTTGAAATAGGGTTATGGAAGCACTGGACAAAGGAAATACTTCGTGTGGGATGAAGTCACAAGATAAAATTAGCCAAGGTAAATACTTTGTTTCCTTGGTTTCCTATATTCTTAAATTTGTAAAGAACTTGGAAAAGAATGGAATATGCAATGTGGAAAAAAAAAATCCAGCATCATTCTTTAGTAACATGAGTGATAGTAAAAATGGGCTGTTCCTTCCACAGGTGATTTAAATAATTTGTTTTCTCACCCACTTAGTTTTTTGATGTTTCACTTAGCAAAAATGTTTAAAAGAACTTAGCATCTTTTTGTGTTTTGCATTTACACAGGCAAAATACCCTGGAGAAGTGAAGACAAATTGTCAAAATCATATCAGGTAAGAGTGAAAGCTGACTGAAGACAGGATTTTGATTCATGGTTAAGAGATGTTTTCCAGCAGTTGTACTCACTGCATTGTATCTGGTTTTGACTTATTAACTGTAAAGTCATAACTTTCTAAAATGAGCTGCAGGTGATACATTAGCTCTTCCCTTGGTGAAAGCAGAAAAACTGCTCAGAGCCTTTTGATACAGAGGTGGCAGGGCCCTGTCTCATGTTCAGCATCATGCTCTGACTGAACTTTCCCAAAACCACATTTTTATTACCTAAAAGCTAAGCTTCACAGGCTGAGTTCTTTCTAAGGAGCCTAGGAGAGGAAGTATGCTCACTAATTCCACTGTGCAGCCAAGTGTCTGTGTGTGTCAATGTGCTCCCAGTGCAGAACAGGTGCTTGTCATCATCTGTTTTGTTTTTCTTTCCTTGTGCAACATTAAAGTCTTCTATGTAAATCCGAAGGCTGTCTCAGATCGCTGTTGGATCTTTTACGAATCTAGTAGAAACAATCAAAACCAAAAAGATCCCCCTTCCGCTGATGGCTGATCAATTACCAATTTGGTCCAGTGCAAAGCTAATACCAACCCTGTCGGAACTCAAAGCCTGCTGACTTTGCGCCGGTGTGGATTAGGGATAAGGAAATCAGGTCATGCAGCTCCAGGATGGTCACACTGCCTGGAGGACGGTCATTCAGTGAATTGTTACAGCTCATAAAAATGTAACTTCACCTTAAAATTTGCTGGACAGGAAAACGACTTCTTGCTTGCTGCTAATGTGTTGCCTTACATCAAGAAAAAAAATAGATGTTTTGTAAAATCTATGGCTCTGAAAACCTGTCAGCTCTGTTAAATTACAGTTCAGGATCTCGCTGATCTGTCTCGTGCAGTGGACAGCACTACTTGTTCCAGTGGATAGACCTGCTCAGGCAAGTGTTTTCCTCCCCATGCTCCAAAACCCCGAAACCTCACTTGGCTGCATCCAAACCATCCACCTCATCAGGGAACCTGGTGTGGGGGTCCATGACTGAACACAGGACTCCAGTTGGATTAGGAGCTGAGACTTTGCTGCTCGGGCTGGAATTAAGTGTCCTGCTAATGCATAAGTGATCCTTCCAGTGTCCTCATGCGAGCTGCCCCGGACTGCTGCTCTGTGGCAATAAGAGGGATGATGCTTCTGCCCATCCACCCTCTCAGGCAGGAGGAGGAAGAATGTCAGAGAACAAGAGAAATGGTTTGTTCGTGGTGATGCCACCCCCCCCAGGTAGCTCACTGAAGCTGACCAAGACTAGCAGACATATTGAGAAAAGCATCTTTCTTCATCTTAGGAAGTTTGTATCATTTGCCAAGAAGCAGGTTCAGTGGAAAATTTCCCTGCAGATTTTGAGAACACCATTTTCCAGAGGGTGATGGGCAGTTTAGGAATTTCTCATTCACCCTTCTGTAGAGAAATAGCCAGGCCCAATGGAGAAGCCTGGCTAGTTAAACTGCATTGATTTCCACAAAGCTGGAGGGATGCTGTAGGATATTTAAGGACAAAAGAGAAAGTTCACCAAAATACTTACAAGACAGGTTTTGCTTTCTGGCTTCCTTCTCAGTTACAAAAAGAAAAACCCACAAGAAACTATTAAAATTCTCCTCCAGCATTGAAGCCAGCCTGTGTGAATGGCTAATTGACTTTTCCATCTAAGTTACTTTGCACTGGAGAGCTTTTTGAGTTGTATATTGTCAGGTTTGTTGGTGAAGGTCCCTGAAGCAACCTGTCCCATTTCCAGCCCATGATGGAATAAAGCAGCTTTCCCCCATTCCTTTTTAGGACAGGTTTCATTCTTGTGTTTGTGTATGCATCTATCACATGGTTTAGCTCCTCCCTTCCTTTTTATAGGTCTCTTGGTTAATATTTCTGTCCCACATTATAATTAACACATCTGGCTTCAGGCAGCTTGTTCTTTTTTTCAGCCACCTGAAAGCACAGTGGTGTAATTTTTAGACACAGTGTATTGAGAAATATTGTAATAAAAGATTATATAATATTTCATTTGTCATGAAGATTGAAAAAAATCACACATAACCTATTAAAAACAAGATAATGAGAGTGTCAAAGTTGTGGAAACCCCATTCATCTTATTAAACTTCAGAGAACTTGATGGCAGTAGATCACAGCTTGTTCTACCTGAGAGCAAGGAAGATGTTCTGAAAATTGTGGGTCAGAAATAAACCTCCTTGGGCAATGGAGTTAAAATGTGTAATCCATCATGAAACTGTATATAGAGCCACAGTCTAATGATTAGAAAAGGTGAATCTTTTTAATTATTATTTACTGTGCTAGTGGAGAAAACCTGGCTTGCCCTCTACTATATAGAGAAGGTCCCACATCCAACTATGTATGCAGAAAATATCCTGTACTCACACTGAGGTACTGAACATAATAATGGCAATGAGTAGATTTTTTTTCTCCCTTTCCCCATTCTCATTTCTTACTGTAACTTTTAGTGTATTTGCCCTCTGTTTGGGGACGCGTTTAATTTTAATGAGGTAGTGCAATGACAAAGAGCCTCAGATGAGCAGCTCATGGGCCAGGTCATTAACCTTGTCTTGTTGGTAATGTTTTCTCATGTCATCTCACACTGTCACCTTCCAGCTGTAATTTACTCTTTAACCTTAAAACATTTCTGAGAGAGCGAGCAAGACACTAAGGTCTACCAAAACTCACTTAGACACATCGCTGCTGTCAACTGGCACTTGGTACCTCTTTGCTGGCAGTGTATCATCTGCCTCTCTGCTCACACCATCCTTCTGATGATGGTGCCTCTCCCTAAAAGGCTGGGCTGAGACATTGGGAAAGCAAAGCAGCAATGAGGATGTTGTCCAATGGAAGGACAAATCACAGCATTTTGTGTTCTTGTTTAATAACGGTAGACAAATCCATTTGAAAGAATTGTGTCATTTTGTCTGAGTGTTTGTGGGATTTCTTCTTTTTTTCCCTGAGATTCTCCACTGAGATTTTTGCATCTGAGATTTCAGCACAAAGTTATTTTTTCAGCATGAACCCTTGTTACAAAAGCAGGAGTTGGGGATTACAGGAGCTGATTTACAGTCAGAGGATATGAAAATCATTGCAAGGTAAGTGGGAAGGACTGGATATGGAAAAGAAAGCGGCTGTATGATTTCCTGGTGTGATAAGGGCTGCTAGAGGAATGGCAACGTGGATGATGTGCACATACAAGGGAACCTGGTTCCTGAGTCAGAGTAGACATGGCAAGAAATTGTGAGGTCTGTAATAAGAAGCTATGGAAATATGACTGAAGAATTCGGCTGGAGGAAGAGACCAAAAAAGTTTGATTTGTCATGGGCAAAAGTTAACCTGGATTTGCTGTGGCAATTTAGCAGCTGCAAAGTGTCAGTGACTGTTTAAAAAAATTATTTTCATGAAATCTTCAGTTAGAGTTTCAGGATGATTCAAAAAGAGGAATTATTATCCATCTCTTGAACTCTGCAGGATTTTTTCCACCTTTGCTAGGTCCTGCTCTTACTTAACATCAGGGAACATTTTGGAAATGAGTGTTTGATTTGTAGAAGAGACAGCAATAATACTAGGGAGAGGCAAAGTCAGATAAAATGAGTTTCTATTTTTTACTCTGCTGTTGACATTGAAACTTTTGACAGTTCCTTTAATCTGTCTTTTCTGTGTCATGCATAGGCAGAACTGGAAAAGTAGAGCTTTTCTCAGGAATACTTTCCATGTGAAATTATTTTTTTTTTCCATAAACAAACGATGAAAACATGAAAAAGGGCTTTTTCTTTTCCCACATTCACAAACTTTCACTCTTTTCCAGCTTTTGTAGAGGTGAGAAATAGTAAGAGAGTGTGAAGAAGAGAAGGAGAAAAATATATTTCATTTTTTAAAGTAGCACCTTTCCTTTTACGTGCTTGACGATTTCCAAACAGAACACTTTCTCTTGAAAAGTAGCACTTCTAATCCTTTCCTACCATTTCACAGCTGGTAAGGCTACAGGTGAAACCCACATGGAGAGTGCACACACTTCTCAATTCTGCAACAGAAAACTTTGGCAAAAATCTTCCTGACACTTTTTCTTTTAATATTTTTTTCTTTCCATTTTTATAAGCTATGCCTCTGTCTGACAAATAGCTTCTCCTTTAAAACAGGTTTTTGGTCCAGTTATACTTGCAGATGAAGAGTATGTTGGAAAAATGCTGGCGGTCTCTCATCGTGGATGTGACAATGTTCCCCGAGGGCTCCTGTAAGAGGCTTATTGCTTATAAACAATTCATCCATCCTGCAGGAGAAGAATTAACCTCAGAAGCCCAATAGCCACAGGATCAAAGAGTCAAATTATTGAACCAATAGAAAGCATGGAAGAGCAAAAGCTAAGACTTGGGGTAAGATATAGGATTTCACACATGGGCCCCCCAGTGCATCATAGACACAATTTGGGTGCCAACGTTCAGGAGAGCAGTCCAGCTCCAAGTCCTAAGCCTGATTAGATCACAAAAGGCTATTTAAAAAAAAAAAAATCCTTTAGGCACATAAAGTTCTTCAGATGATTTTGTCCAAAAGTGCTTCTGCCTTGACTGGCCTGGTTGTATAGACACATATCGCCTGTTTTAACAGTGCGTGGTCCCCAGCCAGAGATTTTCCATGGCTACATTGCCAAAGGACCCAGCGTGCTGGGCTGTGCATGGTGTTTCTATGTATAATCACAGGACCGTGATCTGCTCTGAAGCATCAACCACCTGATTTTGGTCCTACCATCTCGCCGGATGGCTGAGAAGCAGGGTAAACCCTGCTGCTTTGGGGTGCCAGTGCCTGGCCATTACGTTTCCAGCTGGAGCAATGCTTCCAATTGAAATAAAAAGCACATCCCATCCCTGTGAAGCAAGGACCGTGCATGGTGCATGTGGATGTGTGAACATGCAGGCTGACCTCTGCCGGCACCTGGACACACCAGGGCTGCCCGTGGCCTTCCTGAATCCTGTAACCCTCTCCTAACCAGGGTAACAACATGTATGTCTAATTTAAGTTTCCTTATTGAAGCTAACATATCATGATCGGATATGTGAAGATATCACCTGCAAATGCTACTTTAAACATCCTACACCATATATTGATAGAGAATTCTGGCTGTGGCCAAGTGGCTTGGCTAAATAAGTATATTCAAAAAACGCCTCCTTTTGCCTATCCACATAATGCAGAGCTAGCAAGTGAATATCTTTCTTCTAGACTGGGTTTTACATAATCGTTTCAATATTCCATTTTAATATGCCTGTGTATCTATGGATGAATCTTGATTGTTCTCAAGTGAAATATTGTGAATCAAATCCTGATGGCAGAATCTTGACTATTTAATTAATGTGTTACCATGTATCTGTAATGCTTGATTCCTACAAATGACAAAATTAACAACTTCATTTAACTATGTTGTTCTCAGTGGAAAAGAGCACACTTAAATGCTCCATGGTGCTATTTACACCTGCTTAATTACTTGTATTTACAAATTGTCTAAATTAGCTTGCTATGGAAGAGCATGGGGACCACAGTCCATGAATAAAATTAAAGCTTCAGACTTCAAATGCCAGTTTGATACGCTGCCTTTGTCAAAGGTGATTCGGAGTCTGTTCATATGAGGAGTAATCCATGGCTATTTATATGTCTTCCTATCTTGGACCCACAGACACCTCTGTTTAGATCAAAATTGTCATTTTATGTCATGGCAGTAGAGAAAGGGGGAATGTTGTTATTATTACTATTCTGTTTTGTGGGAGTGAGCAAAAGGCACTGGAAATGTGCGTCCTCTGTCATCTTTGGACTTGGCTTATGTGTCCCATAGTAAAATCACTCATGTCCATCCATTTTCAAAACCAATGCTGAAATGTGTAACCTGTTCTACTTGCCAGGGCAAGTGCTCTTATTTAGATAAGGGCTTAATCTGGACATATTTTGGACCTGGATTTTAAGTTTCTGAGTGACTCCTGCCCATTTAATAGGCCAAACCAAGCTGTAGCTCCATGCTGTTGAATACCATGCTGCGATCCAAACTTCATGGCTATGTTTGTGACCTGGTGGCTCTGTCAGGCAGCCCTGGTCCCCTTTCTGTAACAAGTACCAGGATTAGGTCCTATTTATTGCCTGTGGAAATCGAGACTCAGACTCATGGCCTTTGAAAGCCAGTAATTTGTTTTAGAAAGGGCAGCAGTTTTAAATGAGGTGCTTTGAATAACACACACTTGAAGTTCATGGCGTGCTTTATAAAAGGCTGAATTTGCCAGTGGCAGTGGGAAGGAGAACTAGCACCTAGGAAATTATTTCAGTGGGAAAAATGAAAAGCATATGTCAATATTGAATGGATATTTTCCTGTGATATACTGATTTTAGAATTGAGCTAGAGGGATATAAGGGATTGACCGAATACAACACAGGCTAAAAATGAAACATTGATGAATGTACATAGGAAGTAAAAGTATACAAATAAATCTCTAGACAATTTGTTATTAATTGTCCCATTAAGTACCCCAAATCATCTGCTTCTTTCTTGTTTCTTTTGGTAATTCTCAACTCTTTCTCAATACCCTATTTGTAAAAGAGTGAAGAATATTGAACAAGCATGGTTCAATCATCTTGATGACAACCAGAGAAGTTCTAAGTCAGAAGTAGAAGAATAGCTGTCCTTTTATGACCTCTCCTCAGAAATTATGTATTAAAAAGCACTGTTCCTCTTCACAGTTCATTAAGAGCAATTATATTCTGTAAATGTATTCCAAGACAAATTGAAGTTCACATATATTTTAAAAATTTTATTGAGTCTTAGATGAGAATACTGTTTTATTGATTGAAATCCTCACAGACATGGAAATCAATTTATTAGTCTCACTAAAAGAGCAAATGATTTTCTAAAATTATTTTCTATTTATCAAAACAGAATGTATATAAATGTAATGAAATCACA
Source organism: Aviceda cuculoides (assembly GCA_035590195.1). Taxonomy (NCBI): domain Eukaryota; kingdom Metazoa; phylum Chordata; class Aves; order Accipitriformes; family Accipitridae; genus Aviceda; species Aviceda cuculoides. Next base: position 14,622,402 of record JAVJGG010000017.1, on the reverse strand, counting down.
TTAAGAATGAAATGTAGAAGTTACAGTAAAAATCTTGTGCTTGATTAGATTTTTTTTAGGAGTTTACAGTTATGTTTGGCATAGGCTGCACAGCATTCTTTTTTTTTTTTCACTTTGGTGAAAAGACACAGCTATAATATTTTCTGTGCAAACTGAAAACATTAGTAGAGTAACCAACTCTGACATGAATATGTGAAATTTCTTCAGATGAAACAAACATGAAAAGCACAACTTTATTGTCTGAAAATAGATAACCAACAGATGCTAAGATTATAAAATGGGGGAGAAGATTAAAACTGGTGTTATTAGCCATTCAATCTCCACTGCTGGAGGTGGATCCTCCTGCGCTGTGTTCCTCCATCCAGGAATGTTACCTGCAGGAGGCAGAAAATTCTTCTCTCAGTGGAAGTTTCCTAGTGCATGTTAAACAGTTAATAACAGCATTACTAATATTTAGAGCTCCTGCAAGACGATGAAGCATTCAGAGCCTTCTCCATCCCTTCATTCATCCTTGCAACAACCCTTGCAGGAGTGACGAAAGTGTTACTCTATTTTTCAGCCAAGAAAATGAGGAATTGGGGTATTGAGGTGTAAGTGCGGGCAACCCAAGGGAGAGAGGAGGTGCCAGCCTGGTGAGACAGCTCTGTCCCATCGGAGCGGTCTCGGCACCCAGCGTGGAGCTCCCCTGGTCAGGGTGCAAGCACTTAGTGCTCAGGCAGTTTTGGCAGCTGGTGTCAGCAGGGCAGAGCCAAATCTCCCTGGGCATCTCTATTGTTTCTTCTTCCTCTCTCTTATCTAGAGCCTTATCTAGATCTTCTCTATATACAATGTTATTTTGGATTTATCTTGTAAGCGGAGTATCATGTTCCAAAAAACAACAATAAAGCTCTCTTACTCTAAGACGGGGGAGTCTGTTGTACCCATGTAATTTTGCTCTGTTTTTATTCCACGCTTCTTCCTTGTACGAACAAACTTGTAGGTGCTTGTGAAAGGGTTGTGGCACAAGGCTTAGGACCTGAGCTCTGAGGCTGCTTCTTTTTTGCTTCTTTCCCACTGGAGCTTTTCTATTTTGTATAAAGCAATTAATATTTGCTGCGCTACCAAGGAAGACTGCTCATGAATAAGAGACTGACTTGATACCTACATGGAACGTTGGGGTTGTACAAAGCCCAGTGTCAGCTCTTGGCCCCCAAACAAGCAAAGCGCCGCTCTCAGAACTGCTGCGTTTTGTGCTGGGAAAGTACCTCAGAACACAGACAGATCAAAAGCAGAGAAACCTACCTTGAAGTAGCCCATAGCGTGGTGGTTGAAGCAGGGACATGGGTTCGAACCTGGATCTTCTACAAACCTGATGGCTCTCTTGACCCACAGGACTGCTGACAGCTTTTGAGTTTGGGTTTTTTTTTTTAATCTGATGAGAAGTTTTAGGCTGAATCCGAGAAACAGTCCTGATGAAGTTTTGTCTTTTTATTGACCTATTTGTCCCAATAATTTTGGCAAAATGGCAATATACAACAAAAAACCCGTTTCATCGAAAAGCCTCAGGTCAACTCAACTTTAAACCCTCACACTGAGGTTTATGGCATTTGGGTTAGGATATCCTACAGTAGGTAATTTTGCTTCCATACTTAGAGTTGCTTTTAAAATATTACAGCCTGGAAAAAAAATTCATGTTACCTGTGCTTCATCACAGGCGCCAGAAACTACCTGCTTTCAAATGGAATTAATTTTAGAGGCCCTCATTTAGATGACGGATCACCATGCTTGGCAGAGCGGGGAGCACCCACCAACGACAAGCAAGGTCACAGCAGAGGAGGTGAACGGTGGGTGCAAAGAGAAGGAGGCATAAAATGGCCTGATGTCATCTCCAAGACCAGTACAGTCTCTACCCAGCTTCACTAGCATTTTTTACTGACAAGCCTCTAAACCAATAAACCTGTAAGGATTAAAATAAGGCTATCGGGGTATAAAGAGTAGGTGTCCTGCCCTGGCACACAAGGTAATCCCTGCAGCCAAGTCCCTGGGAGGGTTGTGTTCGAGAAGGTACACACCATGGTGAAGGCACGATGCAGCCTGGCAACACTAAGCAGCAGCCTGTTTCTGCTTCAGAAAGTCCCAGTAAAAGAGACAAGCAGCAGAATAAACTACTACTGGTGTGGAACACGATTGTGAAATTACAAGATATTAGAGCCCCAGCTCTGCCTGAAGCACACTTTGGTGTTCGTGCTTCACCATTTTCTCACTGAAAGCCACACTGTGATCTACAATGATGCTCTGAGAACCATTAGAGCAGGCAGATTATCACCAGCACCATTTATTACCCCTAGCCATTAGCAGGAGGGGAGTCCCTGCAGATAGCTCCCTTTTGAGAAGTACATTGGATTTCCATCAGCAACAGATGAACTGTACAAACCACTGAAATAGTCGGTGGTTTTTTACATATAGAGAGATCCTGATGTCTGGAAATTAGCTAAAATAATTCCAGATCCTGTGCAGAGGTGGTAAGAGAGTGAAAAACATTTCTGAACAACATGGAAATCCTGCAATGAACCTCACGTGTGGCTGAACTCTCTTTGAGTTTCTTTAATTTTCCAGTAGGAACGCTGTCTTGGTATTAGCATTAGCTGAATATTAAGGTTTAGAGTATGAATGAAATTGTCTTGAAAACAAAATAAGAGAGTTTGCGGAAAGAGCCAAAGTGGTGTATTGGCCATTGACGGATGCTGGGCTGGAGGTTTGTACAAATAGAAGATGACAAGTAGTGGACTATGGCCCAGGTTGGGGGGGAACATAGGGAAAGATGTTCATTTTATCATCCTAATCATAAAGAATTGTAAGTTGAGGACAAAAAAATATATAAATTCAATCTGTGGTTTGTCTTTGTACACAATAATATCTAAGCAAAACAAAATCTAAGCAAACTATTTTCCCTCCTCGCGTGCTTTGTACGTAAACACTCTAATTAACAAAACAGGACATCCCCATGTGTCAACTTCAAGGTATATTTTTTTCCTGACAAAGTAAGTTTCTTTAATTAATTAAAACTTTTTTTGCTATACAAAAAAGGGCATTAGCTGTGTTTAAAAACAGTAGTTTAATTATATTTTTTAAAAGTGCTAATTTGTATTTGGATATTAAACCTTGTTGCTAGATGCAGTGTAATTACTCACGTATATCAAAAGCTTCCTGGGACCCTTCGCAGTTCTTCAAGGCCAGGTCTAATGGTCTTTCCTCTCTCAAATTGAGGGCCTTGCTGGCTAATTAGCTTTGCTGTTCCTTGACAGGGATTTCATTTTCATTTTGAATGCTCCTAACTGATCTTCCACCTCTACCATTATTATCTTGTATCAATCAGGATCTTTATTTCTTCTGAAATTTCTGGAAGTTCATATCACTTGGAATGGATGTTCTTGATGCTCCCCCTTTGACAGCATGTGGGAAATGTATGTATGGAGCATGCTTTTTCTCCATAGACAATATGATTTGGCAGCCAGGCTGCCGGTGTGTACTCATCAGTGCACAGCACCTGCTCAGGTATCTCTTTTGTCCTTGTTTTGCCCTGAAACATGTAAGAATTTCTCCTTTTGCAATTCTTTGAAGTGAAGCCCAGCTATTTCCCCTCCTATGCTCCAGCTCTAAGCAGGTTGTATCATGGATTTAAAGACCTGAGCCAGGCTTGAGGTGAAGATGTTTAGAGGATGAACTGTGAAATGGAAAAGGGAAGGGAAAAGGGAAGGGAAAAGGGAAGGGAAAAGGGAAAATAACCATCTCGAGTGCTTGTGCAAAGAGTCTGAATGAATAAAAAAGACTGCACATATACATGGTCTTTTCAGGTTAGTTTTGAGAACTGTGAAGGTCCAGGTCCTGTCACTGTGCCCCTTTGAGCCTGGTTAGCAGCTCGTTTTGTAATAAACCCTCCAGGAGTGCTCCTTTGCTGAATGCTGAAACTGCATGTGGTAAGTGATACTCTGCCCTGCCCCCCCCAAAAGCTTTTGGTCTCAATAGGTAAGGCAGGTGAAGGAAGTACAGCGTTCCTAATTTTGCTTTTTGAAGGCAGTCAGGAAGTTAAAGGAAGTCTTCCACTTTTATTAAAATCGATTACTATGCATCTTGCTTCCTTGTGTGCATGCAAACTCCCCAATTCTACTCCCTTTCTTTTACTAAGGAAAGACTTTCCCCATAGAAGAGCATATGAAGCAATAATTAGCTTTTGAGGTTGGTTAAGTGCCAAGCTTCTGTCAAAAATAATCACATGTCACTTCTTAAAAACAGTTTAAGAATGATAAAACTACTTTAGTCCAGCTATTAAGCACATTTTAAACAGCTTTTTAAAAGTTATAAATAACTTAAAGCCAGCAAAGTAAATGCAGAAAATGGGAGCAGAAATCAGAATAATGCCATTGTCTTTCGCATATCACAGTGGAAGAGTCAAGCTGCAGCTGTTTAAATTCACATCCTAAATTCAAGCACGGCAGGCTTCTTTAGCTTCATTGTTTTCTAGTAACTTTAAAAAGGGCAGATTTTTTGACTGAATGAGTTATATTTAAAACAGCCATTTATTTATTTTTTTACCAAGCATATTTCATTAAAATACAAAAAAAGCAGAGAAAGACCAAACTGATAAATACCAATTGGCTGTCCCAACTTTAAAACTTTTGTTACCGATTCCTGTTCAACAGCAAGATGATTTTAGCCCCATTCGGGTGATATAAGATGGTGCCTGTGCTCACATATAAAAAAAATGGTATTGCTGTTACTACCTTTGCAGTGTTGTTTTTATACCAACATAGTAACATAGTAAATGAGTAAATTTACGTAGTAAATACACATGCTGTCTACACCGTGACATAGAAACAGTACATTTGCAGGAGTGAACCGGGGGTCTGGACCAGCTCTGCAATCTTTAGACAAACCTAGAGTCATCATTTTCCAGTGTCAGCCTCTAACTTAGATTTTTTTTTAGAAGTTTTATGGTTTTGGTCCTTTAATGTTAACATGACATTTTAGTAACAGGTACCATTTCATTAGTGACAGGTATAATTAGCTACAACTGGGGTTGCCTGAAGACAGAGCAAGAGTTGCATCTGAGACAGCCTGAGAGGTAGAATCATAGGAGTTTGGGTTGGAAGGGACCTTTAAAGGCCATCTAGTCCAAAATCCCCTGCAATGAGCAGGGACATCTTCAACGAGACCAGGTTGCTCAGAGCCCCGTCCAACCTGACCTTGAATATTTCCAGAGATGGGGCATCTACCATATCTCTGGAAACCCTGTGCCAGTGTTTCACCACCCTCTTTGAAAAAAAAGTCTTCCTTATATCTAGTCTAAATCTATCCTGGTTTAGTTTGAAACCATTACCCCTTGTCCTATCGCAGCAGGCCCTGCTAAAAAGTCTGTCCTCATCTTTCCTATAAGCCCCCTTTATATACTGAAGTCTGCAGTAAGGTCCCCCCGGAGCCTTCTCTTCTCCAGGATGAACAACCCCAACTCTCTCAGCCTGTCTTCAGAGGAGAGGTGCTCCAGCCCTGTATTGGCTTTGTGTGGCAAGGTTTTGGTAGCGGGGGGGTTACAGGGGCGGCTTCTGTGAGAAGCTGCTGGAAGCTTCCTCTGTGTCCGACAGAGCCAACGCCAGCTGGCTCTAAGACAGACCCGCTGCCAGCCAAGGTCAAGACAATCAGCGATAGTAGTAGCACCTCTGGGATAACATTTTTAAGAAGGAAAAAAAGTTGTTGGACAGACAGAAACGGCAGCCGGAGAGAGAGTGAGAACATGTAAGAGGAACAGCCCTGCAGCCCCCCAGGTGAGTGCAGAAGGAGGGGCAGGAGATGCTCCAGGCGCCGGAGCAGAGATTCCCCTGCAGCCCGTGGTGATGAAGACCAT
>JAVJGG010000017.1:14578609-14616424 GCA_035590195.1 Aviceda cuculoides | reverse complement strand
TGTAATTTAGGTGGAATTTTTTTCAATGTATTTTATCATCCAAAGTCTTGTATCTCCAGTTCTTTTCTATACAGAACGAGCAAGATAAAAATAACAAATGTACAGCTAAAGCCAGTGATAAATATTGCCGTGTTCATAAAGTTTCTGTTTGTGTTGTTACAAGAAGGAGAGTTGATAAATTGGGAAATCCCTGAAGCAGCATTTAGTACCCAGCACAGAAATTTTATTTATATAGATAAATAGCACTCTTTTAGTGCGGTAAATCTGTTAGAGTGAAATCTGTGTGGTTTCAGTATTTGTAATGTGAGCATTTCAGAAGCATAAGTACCAGTTTATGCAAATAGGTCCCAAACTCATCAGTTTTACCTACCTTATTATTGATATCTATCTTCATTGAAGCCGTGTACTGAGTGCACTTCATTAAGGCTGACAAGCCAAAGGCTGCTCCTTCTCCCTGGGAATTGCCATCTTCTTTACAATGCAAAAGCCATTAAATGAGCCTTTTACAGTAAGTCAACTCTCTCTGCTTCTCTCCCCCAACAGGGGGTATTTTTTTTTTATTTTACTCCACAAATCCTGCTTAAAGAGACATGTTAAGATTCTTTACAATGAAAAATATTGCACCTTTGTCCTTCCTCAGAGGAATGTATTTCTTCCCCAGGGTCCTAACTACATGATAAGATATTACCCGTGACCCTGTAGTTAAACCCTGTGTGGGAAGTTGTACATACACATCTTTAATGTCCATTGCAAAGAAATGTTTTTTTCTCTCCATTGCCTCTAAAAAGGTTTTATTTTTTTCATACAGCATGTTACAACACACCTGTTATATGGTGCTATTTAAAGGTAAAACAAAACAAAGTTCTCTATATACAGTGCTCTGGCTACAGCTGCTGGATGAGGGAGATTTTGCTCACAGGTTTGGTGTTTGTACAAGCATTGCTACAGCCTTTTTGTATAGGTTTCTTGCTAGATCGCTTAATGTATGGTCACATGTGAGAGAAGGACTTTTTTTTAAAGGACAGTTCAGTATCTTGGCTGCACAGAAAAGGATTTCCTTTGAGTTGATATTAAAATATAAATCGTGATGTAGATGGGTAATAGAAACCCATTTTTGCATTGTACAAGCCAGGCCCCTCCCTGCCTTAAAAAATCCTCTCCTGTTCTTGCTTTGCCATGTGCGTACTTCTGTACACTGCTCTAAATATACGACCATTTCTGTGGCTGTATAATGACACATCAGCAGCTAGATTTGGAATAAGGTATTTTAGTTTGATTTTTTAACAACAGTTCTTATAAATACATGCCAAAATATTCAACAACTGCTTTCTTCCTGACTCTCTGCTCAAGCCCTAGATGCAAGCTCTTGCTGTTACTTCTCAGGCTGACCAGATTAGAGACACTGTAAGGCACTGCAAAGAGTGAATTTGTGCTTTTGAAGTAGATCTGAAACTTTGTCTTAATCTGTGAGGTGCTTTTAAAAGAATGCCGCACCATTATTCAGTGTGGCTTTTTTCTGACGTGATTTATCACCTGCAGTCAGAGAGATCAGTTCAGATATCCTGATGTGGCGGGTGAGCACTGAGGCTGCAGTCCATGGACTAAGGGCTGAGGAGATGCTGATCCACTCTGCATGTCCTTCCTTCAGGCAGTCGCAAGGACTTAAATGGCTTCTCAGATTGTAGTGAGGCAAAGGGAATTTAGGATTAGGTCCCTGTGATATCAAGGAGGAGAACAGAGCACAAGACTGAGGGTTCAGAAAAAAGCTTCTCTTGGGTAAGGTTTTATAGATGTAGACTGTGTGCGTATTTAAGGTAGGGTTTATTTCACCTATTTTCAGAATTTCAAAGCATGGTTCAGCTAATTCTTTCACTCATGATACATGTGGGAGTTGTTTTTATCTACTGTAATGTCTCAGTTTTCTGCTGCTGTTTCCCCTCCACCTCTCAACAGCAGTTCTACAGGCTGCGCTGCCCAAAGATCTCTACATAATGGTCCAAGGGATGGGTGCAGGCCCTGGGCACTAAGTGGGGCACTTAGTGGGGCTCCTTGTCTCCGTGGAACACTGTTTCAAGCAGGAGAAGGTAGCTGCTATTCACCAGGCTTTTTAATGGTAGACGTGCAGTTCGATGTCTTCAGTGCTGATTTTGCAGCTGTTCTTCATCCTTTGCAGGAAGGTGTCTGCAGGCTTAGGCACTGTTATCAGTGTAGGGCACATGTTCACCTTTCTCATTTTATTTTCCAAAACCCTAGGATTATGGGCTCTGTTTTATCTAAAATAAAATAAAAATAGACCTATGTCTGGTGTACACACACATTACAGGCCAGTGGGCTGAGATTTCAGAAAACTGATGTTCAAGGATTTCACTATTTTGTCTTGGATGCTGTGGGATGACAGAAGGTGTTTACAGAGGAGGTGAGGTTTTTCCCCATTTATTTGCAGTTATCTTTTCCTGCCCCTAGCACATGGATGTGTGCAACTCCCAGGATGGAGCTGAACTTTGAACCTTGGATTTCGATTATTTTTTTTCACAATGTCTTCTTATTGTTCCTTTCTGCATAGTGACATAGAGGGGATGGCCATGAAGTTCTGAAAAACCATGAACTGTCTGCAGAAAGTTTTGTGTCAAATTTTGACTATCTTTATTAATAATCATAATACAGAGTTGTCTGAATAAAGAAAACCTTTCTCTTTCACACTCGTGGGTGAATGTGAACCCAAATGTTAAAAAAGCTTGCAGATTCATTGCAATACCTTTCATTGGCTCCCATGTTGTATTATGTTGTTCTGGGCAGCTGAGTCCACAAGAAAACATGCAGAAAAGTAATTTTATGACCTCAGTGGAACTAGTTCTTATAAATCAAGTCTAACACACATGGTCTAGAAATTCGGATAGCCTACAAGTGACTGTTTGCTACTCAGGTAGCAGGATTACAGAGGAATTGACTTAGTGAACATTTAGTTTTCATAGAATCATAGAATGGTTTGGGTGGGAAGGGACCTTTAAAGGTCATCTAGTCCAACCCCCCTGCAGTGAGCAGGGACATCTTCAACTAGACCAGGTTGCTCAGAGCCCCGTCCAGCCTGACCTTGAATGTTTCCAGGGATGGGACATCGACCACCTCTCTGGGCAACCTGTGCCAGCATTTCGCCACCCTCATCATAAAAAATTTCTTCCTTATATCTAGTCTAAATCTACTCTCTTTTAGTTTGAAACCATTACCCCTTGTGCTATCACAACAGGCTCTACTAAAAAGTTTGTCCACGTCCTTCTTATAAGCCCCCTTTAAGTATTGAACTGCCAGAAAAAGGTGTCCCCAGAGCCTTCTCTTCTCCAGGCTGAACAACCCCAACTCTCTCAGCTTTTCTTCATAGGAGAGGTGTTCCATCCCTCTGGTCATTTTTGTGGCCCTCCTCTGGACCCTCTCCAACAGGTCCACATCTTTCCTGTGCTGAGGACCCCAGAGCTGGATGCAGCACTGCAGGTGGGGTCTCACCAGAGCGGAGCAGAGGGGCAGAATCCCCTCCCTCGACCTGCTGGCCACGCTGCTTTTGGTGCAGCCCAGGATGCAGTTGGCTTTCTGGGCTGTGAGCGCACATTGCTGGCTCATGTCCACCCGGCTCATCCACCAGTACCCCCAAGTCCTTCTCTGCAGGGCTGCTCTCAATCCCTTCATCCCCCAGCCTGTGTTGATACTGGGGGTTGCCCTGACCCATGCGCAGGACCTTGCACTTGGCCTTGTTGAACCTCATGAGGTTCACATGGGGCCTCTTCTCGAGCTTGTAAAACACAAAGTATTTATTGCATTTGCAGAAAGGATGCTTAGAGAAGATGGAAATGGAAGCAGCATGATGAGCTCTGTGTTTGATAGACATGGATGGGCTCAGTGGAGCAGCCAATAACGAATAGTGATGAAGTACCTGGCTTGGCAAAATGCTGATCCCTTTTGCTAGTGGGGGTGAAACCAATTCATTGCAGTGAGACCAAGGCTAAATGATCAAAGTCACAGGATTTTCCTGACTGCTATCTTCCTGCAGGTTGGCATACATGAATTTAATGGAGCTATACCAATTAACACTGATAATAAGTTTAAAAGCAAACAAAAGGTGTCTAATAGAAGACACAGCTTGAAGCAGTATTATATTATGAATTGGTTCCTCCTTTTTTTAAATAATTCTGTTGATAAATTTTTATATGCCCTTTGATTTGCTGTGCTGTTGAATTTCCTATTTCCAAAACTTATTTCTCTAGTTACTGCTCTATAAAACAAACAAGAGGAAGTTTTTCTCCTGTACATTCTATTATAAAGATTATTTTTGTCTCAGGGAAGCTTCCAATGCCTTCTTCTGCATTGTAATTATCATAATTACAGAGCAGTGACATTTGCATGAAGCAGCAATTGCATCAGGAATACCTAACTATTCACCCCACCCATTGAAAAGGTGAAATGAAACAAAATCTAGCTGTTGTCCTGATTTGAAGTCATAACACAATTCAAATGACCAGCAATTGTTACAGTGCAATTGAGAACAGGAGGGTAATGCATGCAGGACTCCTGTGCCAAAATGACTGGAGGTACTTACCCATGCCTGGGTCCAGGTCAGTCACTGGGACACAGTGGAGATGGATTCAGCATGGAGACTGCTAGAGGGAGCTCCATCTTCACGCCTCCTGCTATCCTGGGTGGAAGCAACACCACTCCAGACTTTCTAAACTCTCATCCACATACACAGTAAATCTGTGTGTCCCCAGATGCTCCCAGGTCCTCCATACTCTGGTGCTGGAGGTTCAACACATGCTCTCAGCTGTGGTAAGGATCAGTTCCCCAGTCCCCATGGCTTACTCTATCAGACACCAGTACACAGATATGCAAACACTGCACTAATAACTCTATTAAGAGCACTTTTATAGAAGTGCACTTCTATTAACAATGTCATCAACATAACAACAGCTGCAGAGCCTTCTGCAAACATTGGAGGAAAGTGGAAACAATTAACTTTATTTATTGTATTCTTTCTCCTTGAATGTTTTTTCCCCCCAGGATTGAATGGTTGTCACTACTTGCTAAACATCAGCTGGGCTTATTTTAGTGACCAAATAGTTTTTTCACTAACCCTTAAAACCCACCATACTGTGAATTTGTGTGGCTCTCCATAAGATCTTCTGGCTTTCAAGCTAAAAGAGAGGATCCTGTCCCCTGGCCTCACCTGGACATCACTGGATGGCTCTGGGACATCACTTTATGGTTTTACAAAAAGTCGAATTTTTCCCTGGAGAAAAAGGGTGGGAATCATCCAGTTGAGCTCTGTTTCCTGCCAAGTCATGCATCCAGCCTACTTCCTGGAGTATTATTAAATAATATATTGTTGTGAGTAAAGGCAAGTAGTGGGAAGGGAAATTTTAACTCAGTTGTAGGAACAGAGTTGTGTAAGAGAATATTGCAGCGGGGGGAGGGGAAAATGTTTTTTATTCATGCCCTGGGCATGGATTATTGAAAAAATTGTTCAAAATCAGACTCATTTGAGAAACACCAGTTTGCCAGCTCAGGTGTGACAGAGCCATTGGCGATGCTCAGCTCTGCCCTGACTCTGCTGCGCCTCCCTCTAAGCTGTCTGCTACCTCCTCGCTCTGTGCATAGGCTGTGGGCGAGAGGGCTGAGGACCAGCAACGCTCAGTGGTTGGACCTGGAAGGCTTCGGCACCCCGGGCAAAGGCAGACACTTGGGACCTGAATTTGCGCCACGCAAGGAGGCTGTGTCTCCTTCAGACTTCCAGGCTCTTCAAACAGCCCTTCACTTGAGATTACAACTGCAAATGGTATTGGTCCTCAGCCAGGAACAGGCAGAGAAAAATTTTCTTTTTCTTTTAAGATTACAGCAAAGTAATCTTTTTACCTTCTGCATTTAGCATAGTAGAGGTTGCAGATGAGAACATTTTTACAAAAGATGCTTTCCAGCGCTGTGAAGTCGGCTTCAGAGCTCGCTTGGCACTTATGTCTGCATGTGATTTCCAACTTCAGACACACTTAAAAAGGAATGAAATTTAAAATAATTGGTACAGAAGCACTTTTTTCTCTATGTAGATGTTCTCACTTGGCAGCTGAGTTGGTCACCTGGAGCACACCTATGTGAGAAGATGCTCACAAACCACTGCTTCATCCCCTTTATCAAGCACATGGGCAGCAGTGTGGCCATTCCCAGCCAAGCAAGTTCTTCCTTCTTCCACATTCACATGGTACTTTCTGCATTCAGAAAATAGTTAGTTCATAGTCTCTTCTGAATATCCTAGAATTTCAAATCATGAAATATTTGTGAATATCTTGAAGGTGCTGATGTACTGCACTGGTTTAGACTGGTCCAACCCTACTGAGGTCTCAGGAAAGAAACTAATTTTTGTCATCAGGGTTTCATCTTGTCATCAAGGCATTATTTTGATGCCTTGCAATCTGCCAGCTGAGAAACGTTGGGTGTGTAGTTCCTGCCAAATAATTCCCCAGCTCACTGCCGGATCCTGTTCCCCGATTCTCTACACCGTATGACTGGCTTTTCAGTCCAAGGCTCTCCTTTTGGGTGAGTTTCCACATTCCCTAATACCATGTGAGACAAAGCCAGGAATGGTCTGGGGGCAGTTCACAATGATGGACCCCACACAAGATCTTTCCATATGTCCTGTCCTTGTAGCTTCATGCACCCTGAATCTCTGTCAGGCTGTGCCTTACTCCATGTGCCACATACTCTCAGCATCATGGCATGAAGTGCTCCACTTTCCCAGGCTGTGACAACACCCTCATATTTTTTCAAGTTCTTGGAATTAAAAAATCACAGAAAATCACAGTAATGTTTTCAGGCCTTCTGCCCAGAGGAGATCCAGGGTGGTTGCTCAGCTATCTGGATAGGGCCATCTGCTATATAAGGGGCTAGCTCTGAAGGCCAAAGGTTGCTTCTTGAGCTGGTGTAGATAATGTAGATGTTCAATGGCTATTGAACAGGCTGCATTTATCATTAAAAAGAGAAATTATAAATGCTGAAATGATTTCATTTTCTGCCTAGGTAGGCAGAGCACAAGGAATGTAATATTGCTTATTGCCACTGTAAGACTACTGATGGGGCAGGAGCTCTATGGGACCCTTTTAATAATTTTAATATTAATACATTATGTTTGACTTTATGCTACAACTGAAATAAATTATATACAGAAAGTCATTTATTTCTTACCAAGCAGATAGTTAATTGTGATGTGCAATGTAAATAGTTGTTCAGTGATGATGCTTCTTCCCTGGCTATTTAAAGCATTGTATGATTATCCAGGATATACTGATAAGTAAGAGACTCAGTTTACTCTGCAACCACTTAAAGTAGGACATTTTTTAAAAAAACCAAATATATTGTGTGGCTTGGTGACAACAAGAAGACAGAGGCTCAGTGCCAAGTAATTTCAAATGGCCTGCAAGAACTGTCACACTCAATTGACCATTGTGTAAAATACAGCTTGAAAGCTTATTCTTAGTTTATTTTATTCATAAGCATAACAAGGAGAAAATAAACCCTAGAAGAGACAATAGCAGGAGCTTGGACCAAGAGTACAATATAGTGCAATCCTCAAATACTTAATTTTAACCTATAATTAAGAGATGTAGTTTAAAATTATACTATACACAGCATTGTTCTTTATAAAAAAGAGAAGCTGGAAAAAAGCGGTTGCTGAATCATGCTGGCTTTGTTGGCTGCTCATAAATCCAATTGGTTGCTGAACACTACAAAGAGCTTTCCAGGCACCTCGGAGGTGGGAAGGAAGATTGTTGCTGTTATTGCACAGCACAAGCAAAACACAGCAACAAAGAGACTTTGGGCCTCTTGAGACTTTATCATCGTCACCTGCAATTCCAGAACCTGGAGTCAGAGACTGTGTGAGGTAATTAATCCTGACTCTGGAAATAACTGGGTTGTATCACATGTGCTTGCCCAGATCTTATTCTTCTCTTTTTATTTTCTTATGCATAGTTCTCTGTACAGAACTTTGCCCTAGCACTGGTGTATGGACGTTTTTATGTCAGATTGCATTTTATGTAGAAAATAGATTTCTAATCTCCATCGTTGCACAAAGAATGAAACAGTGGCTCCTACACTTCTAAACCCCAGGTGAACACAGGAAGAATTTTGTTACTTTTTAAATGTTACAAATCAGGCAGTCTCATGAAGTTTTAAAGCCAGATGCATGTGTTTAGTGCTTGAGGTAGTCTGTTCTTGATCTCTTAGGCCAGTTCCAGGCAATTCAGATTTTAAACTTATTTTTTAAGACATGTTTGCTCTGGAAATAGCGTTGAGAGTGTGGTATGTATGTCGCTCGCATTGCCATTTATGAAGTGAGACTTGGCAGACCTTGAGACCTGCTGCGTACAGAGGAAGGGTCACACCACGGGGAGGGGTGGTGCTCTCAGTTTTGCTTTGGTACAGAAATAAAGGCACATGAATAATAAGCCACATTTCCTATCTGCACATGAAATGATGTGCTCTTGGGCCCATTGTACACAGTTGTCCAAATATTCAGAAAAGTATAGCAAGTGGGAGCAAATAGCTCCTAACACTGGATGGTACTAACCAAGAAGTTAGTACCCCTTAAACAGTGACTTCTCCGTGCATTCTTGTATCTCAGACATTTGGGACTCTGGTTAGGACTGCACTGAACCAGCAGGATGATGACTCCAAGCAGCTCACACTGGCGTATCCACACTGTTATCACCCTGGGTCTTCTCAGTGGTACTAATTACTGGAAATAATCATTATTTCCTGTGGATTTTTGTGCTCAAAAATGTCATAAATCATATAATGCCTACACTGCAGCTCCCCCGAGGGGTATTTGCACAGCAGGAAACTCAGGTGCAGAGTTGCACACCCTGAGATGTGGTATGATGGTATGCAGTCTGCAAAGCGCATCAAGATGGTGCTGGAGGACTTCTGGAGGATGGAGGTCTGGTCCATGCCATGCAGGAGGGACTGGGCTTTCCCAGGTGAAGACTGGCACAGCTCAGGATCAGGCCAGGGAGTGAGAGACTCCGGGGCAGCAGGAGTCACCCATGGGTGCTTATGTCACTCCTTGGGCCTGTTTACGTTGAATCATAGAATCGTTTAGGTTGGAAAAGAACTTTAAGATCATTGATTCCAACCATAAACCTGACACTGTCAAGTCCACCACTAAATGTCCCTAAGTGCCACATCTACACGTCTTTTAAATACCTCCAGGGATGGTGACTCCACCATTTCCCGGGGCAGCCTGTTCCAATGCTTCATAACCCTTTTGGTGAAGAAATTTTTGCTAATATCCAATCTAAACATCCCCCGGCACAACTTGAGGCCGTTTCCTCTCATCCTATCGCTTGTTACTTGGGAAAAGAGGCTGACATCCATGAAGGCTTACACGCCCTTTTATGCAGCCTTTCACTGTTGGCTGTAATTCATCACCATTACTGTGGCTCTGATCCTCCTCCGTTCTGTGCCTTTTGCAGGGAATCCCTTCTTTCGGTCCCTAACCAGTCTGGAAGTGTTGCCCAGGCTTGCCCTCATCCAGGCAGCAGGAAGCAGGAGGCTGGCAGAGCTCTCCAGGAGCTATGCTTGCACCTCTGCCAGGGAACCAGACAATACCAGCGCTTGGGTTGGGACATCAGCATGTGACTATTTGTGCCGGTGAGTAGTCAGCACATCCTTGGCATGGCTTGGACCTGTGGTCCTTATTTCATTCAGTTGTGGGCATTTGCTATGCCAGGGAGCATTGCTGAAGAGTGTTGAAACCCAGACTCTACCAGACAGTCTCAGGGCCAGATAATTATCTCCAACCCAAAGTGTTTACAGGCGTAGAGGTATCTTTAAAGACTTTGATTTTGTACTCTATACAAGCCACATTGCGTTGTAGAGTGGTTGCCTAGTCTGCAGAGACACTTAATGAGCACAAGATGTGCTGCTGATGCAAATGTCTGTTCCCACAGTCATTCTTATTACTATTTGTGAAACACGAAGTCAAGTTCAATCAATCAAATTACACATATCCTGGTTTTTTGGCCTATGCCTACCTCTAATTGGCCAAGCTTGACCTTAACAACTGGCAGCTGTCTCAGTATTCAGCTTTGCACACGAGAGCTATCAGTCACCTGCACAGATCCCTTCTTCCAAAGAATTTAGCTGATATATACATCTACTGCTGAAAGTATAGCAACCTCATGGCAACCTTTTTCCCCGCATCCAGCTATCATGCAAGTGTATCTCTGTAATTCACAGTGTCAAATCCCTACTGATGTCCTGTCACTCCCTGATCCAAAGGTGAAAGAGGCAGAGATCACTAGCTTAGTACCAAACTCTCTTCTTCCTAACGTGTCTTCCCAAAGAAATCCCCACAATGTATTGCCTCTGCTCAATACTACTGATAAACACTATAGATTTATGGCTGTACAGTACTGTTTCCAAAAGGAATTTAAGAACATTTTGTTGACTTTACTGTGTAACTACTCACCAGTGATCATTTCATTTGTTAGCAGAGCACACCCATTTCTGGGAGAGAGTACAGGAGCTCGCATTATGTACGACAGAGCAATTTGAGATAGGAAATAGACTGTACGCAATTGAAATTATAAAGATATTTATTCAGGAAGAATGTAATTACCTAAGATGGAATTTGGCCAGGAGATGAAAGCTAATCTTGTTCTACCCAGTGCCTACTTAATCTCATATCTTTATAGAGAGATATATAAAGAGATATGAAATATTTATGAAGAATAGCATATTATTCCCACCCCTCCCCACATACACACACACACAATTTAGTCTTTTTTATAAGGTTTGCCTTTTTTTTTTTTTTACTTTGCAGAGTTGCTTTGTAAGGTAAGATCAAGAAACTTGCAAATATAAAATATGTAGTGGATACACCACCAAAGACTGTGGAGGCCGAAGAAAGAGCAAAATGCAGGAGACAGAGAGCGCAGAAGTGTGCTGCAGTCTGGTGGAGCTATCAGCTACTGAATCCTCTGCTAGAAAAAAGGTTTCGGCTCTTCACCTTTTCCTCACTTCCACAAGCATCTTTCTGCACCTCCTGACCCCTTGAATTTTCACAGACACTTTCCCAAGGCAGCTGGGTTCACCAGCTTACAACTACTCGCCTACGTACAAGTTACCCCTTGGCAGGAAACGGGACTCCTCCTCTCGCCACGGACACGGACATGGACACGGACATGGACATCCTTCCTCTAAGGCAGCTAAGGCGCTAGTCCAGCTTTGCTCACACCAAACCGTCTTGTATTTCCTTCACAATTAAAACTTTGCTTTCCACGGTACTTTCCCAAATGCTTTAGGACTTCTTTGAAATTTTGCTCCCCTCTACAGCACTGAGTCCCTCCGTTTCCTTACAGGATGGGACAACAATAAGTACCTTGCTGTTAAAGCACAGTTCTAGCTATTACCCTTTCATTTTTAAAGTTTTGCTACAGTACAACTCCAAATGAGTTTTCAGAAAAGAAGTTCCTTTTGTAGTTGTTGAATAAATTTGCATGGGAAAACTCTCATATATAAGCAACTTTATTTATTTCATCATTCCTGACTTCACAGCAGCCAAAATTAGGGTGAAGAAAAGGACTAGACATCACACAAAACCATTTCCAGCCATGGCTAATACCAGCTGTCTTCTACTGTTGCATGGAAAAACAGAAATACTGAGAGATACAGAAAGAGCCCAAAATTTGAATAACAAATTAATTTTTCCTCAGATACTTATGGTTACAATAAGGAATAGTGAAAGAGCATGCAAGTGTTATACAGTGTTACCTAAGGCAACTGAGTGACTAAGATGCTTATTGTTATTTTAAGTAAGCAAAAGTAGCTGCAGTCTTAAAAGAGTGGCAGATCAACCCTATTTAGGCATACTTTTTAAAATGGGTGTTCATCAGCTGTTTTTTTGTAGGAGGAATCAATTAGTAGAACCAAATTGTAGCACTGACTAGTACATCAGCAAAAATAGATGAAGTGATCACAGCATCAATAACTGTCATCTTCTCCCCAGAGAAACACAGGCAGTTTTTAGCATCTTCACGGGCTGCAAGGGACAGCAGGGAAAGGAGTGATAAATGTATTTTTCTATATGTCTTCTAGAATTTTGGTAGTAGCACAGCAGAACTGAAATCTGATGGTAAATGGTACATGCACCACTGGTTTTCTCACTGATCACTGAGTATCACTGAAAGTTTTCTGCAGTGCAGTCAGAGAACTGTCAAAGAGCTTTGATTACACAGTAAGCTATATACTTATCATGTCAGTAATAAAACCCTGGTTAATTAAGGCGAATTTCTGAGGGACACCAACTCTTTCAGCTGGAGACATGAATTTATGATGATTGAAGCAATCTGTCAGAGCATCTCACTGTGGGTTTCAGTCTGGCGGTAGGAGCCTGCTCCACTTCCATGATTATCTCTTCTTTGTCAGGAGCAGATGAATGAGGAGAGTTTCCCAATGTTAGGCTCCATTGTAATGCATGGTGACTTTCAAGAGAGATTAGGAAAAACTAATCTAGACCATCTCACTCCCAGGACAGAATTAAACGCTGTGTTATTTTTCTCTACCACTTTATGCAACGCAGTTTTAAACCCTGCAGGTAATAGAATTTCTTCACGTCACCTCTTTGATTGTACTTCTGAGTGTAGTTTTCCATAGTATGCCCCAAACCCAGCCTAAAATCCCACTCCTGATGCCCCTTTCCCTCCTCACTTCCTACCAATACCCCCCCAAAGCCTTCACGGGTTTGAGCAGAGCACTGCCATAAGAATTTCCTTGTTTTCTTGTATTACTACTACTGCATGGTACAGAGACTACCACAGAGGGGGAAGAGTATGGCACCTCAGGAGCAATTTCATACACCCAAACACAGACTGCTGCCCCAGGAGTGGAGCACACAGCTATACCAGAAATTGCTCTTGATCTCTGATAAGCTTTGTGGGAGGACCACACCTGAAATGCCAGTTAGAGGACATGGAGAAAGAACCGTAGATGTGTAAGGTTATAACATGCCCTCATATCCGCTTGTTATTTATTTCAACCTAGGCATCTTTTCCGTGTTACATTCAGCCAGCGGTGAGGAGTAAAGCAGTGACAGGACAGACCGCATCCCCTAGGCATCTTACTGAACATGGCAAATGTATTCAGGGTGAAGTTTTCTCTTATGTGCTGCTCAGTCTTATTGAAGACCTACTGAGAGTAGGTGAACCAGGTGATGTGAAATGTAAATTTTAATTTGTTAATTAGTCAAAATATCATCTTCTGATTTCCCATGACATGTGTTAAGGTATTAGTCTTTGATATGCAAAGGTCCTGTTGAAGTGCAAACCCATTCCTGGGCAGACTTAGAAAGGCTTAAGTCTTGTTAATAATAATTACAAGATGAACTCGGTCCTTTTTGCCGAGAAGGTTTTGGCGCTACAGATTCATATTGGTTATAACTTCCTTAGACAACTTCTGCAGTATGCAGTTTGGAAACCATTTATTATACAACTACCTACCTCATAATGAGGGAAAGGCAGGCTTTTACTAGCTGTTGCTAGATACCTAGACATAATGGGTAATGAGATAGACTGGAGGACAGTGGTATGTCTGACAGAATCATACTCTCATCGCAGGTCTCTGGATTCAGGGCAACCCTCCACAGACAGCCATGAGGTAAGCTGCTGGGGTGGGCGCTGCAGAAAGTTGCCAGAAGCTAAGCTTGATGTAAACGTACCCCAGGTTACCCATTCAGCAACACGTATCTGTATGGGCTCTTCCCCACGGTAGTGTAAACTAGATTAACTTTGTTTTATTGAAGGATAAATAATCTCACATTTATTGTGAGACAAGAACATAACAAGGGCAGCTACTGAAAAAAATTGACTTGTCTGCCTGATTGTGTAGGTCTATCATATTCCCACTGGTTGACAGTAATCTGTTTTATTAAAAGCTGATGATAATAGGCTAATGCAAATATCCACTTTTATAAATGTTTATCTTGGTAGTGAAAATGCTGTGATGCTAGTACAGACAGCAAAAGATAATAGAATATTTGTAATGTGTTTATGTAGCTAGCTCAAACAAAATTGATAAAGCAAATTTGTGCCAGGAAGATGGCTTTGTTTTGAGAAATTATGCACAGAAGCCTTGATCTCTGAAGGCTGGCTGATCAATCAAGGCTCTCTGAATTATTTTATAACGTCTGCTGTGCATAGATATATGCACAGTGACATATGAGCTACCTCGATAGCTAAAGCATGCTTGTTCTTTGACGTTACTGCTTTTCACACACTCTTTCCCCAAATCCTCCAAAACAATTTAGAACAATAATTGCTCTAACACCAGTCTTCTCCACTACCAGCTCTGCATTTTGTAATTAATTTACTATCAGTTCACATCAATACAAATGAGAGCCAGCTCTTTCCCCCAGGCTCTGCTCAAAGAAAAAGCCTACAGTTTACGAGACTCATCCTTCCTCCTGGCAAGGGAGCTCCGGAGGCAGGGACCTCGCTGGGCCCTGCGGCGGCGTGGGCTGGGTCGCCGCTTGAGGGATGAAGTCGGAGCTTCTGGGGGATGTAGAGGGGCACCTTATAAGGACCTCAGATAAGCCGTATGACTACCATGGCATCTAAGTTCAAGTCAACATTAAGAAATTGAGAGGATCTGCTCTGAGGCGCCAGCTCCCGGCTCCCTGCAGATGCAATGGTAAGAAAAGGTTGCAATCCCTAACTCAAGCTGTTGCAGGCTCTGTGACAGACTGAGCCATCCGTGCTCTCTTGTGCCCAGACTCTGTAGAGGTCCCAGTGCCTCAGAGAGCTGCCTCAGGGAGGGAAAGGTGTCTGCACTCAGGCTGAAGTCTCCGAGAAGGGCTCACAAATTCTTTTTTCTGTTTGCTTAAATTCTCTTTGTGAACCAGGAGCCTGTGCTTTGCTGGTGTGAACGGGCTGCACTGATGTGTTTGTAACTCAGGGAAGAAAGTTTGAGACGTCCACACGTGGAAACTTGCATGAAGGTAACCCCCTAAAATCTTGGAAGGTGATGGACAAGTGACAGCCCAAACCATCTTCTATTCTTTAAACAGAAGACTACTGTCAGGAGGAAAAGCTGATGCCTGGGGGACTGCAAATGGCAAGCAGATGCAGTGCTTCTCTAATTGTCACCGGGTTCAACCTTTTCTGCTAATCTCCTAAGTGCCAGTAATGTCTTTGTAACCCAGACACCATAGGAGATACATTTCTGCATAACAAACAATTGGGAAAATTTGTCCAAATTTAATTATGAGTCTCCAGCTGCACTCTTGTTTTTGACTACTGTTTTATCACGCACAGCACAATGGGTATATAAATAGGAAGTGGTGAAATGGTGTATTCATTGAAGGCTTGCACCATTCAGGTCTGAGTACTTTATCCTATTGACTAGGTTCTCTGCTGTGCTTTGTGTTTGCAAGACTGGCCCAGAGATATCTGCGTCATAGCATGTAAAGCATAGTCTGCTTTACAGCTACTGTAGGGTTACATTTCTTACAAGAGTCTCCAAAGTAAAGGAAGTAAATGTATACTGTTATTAACATTGGTAACTCTACATACAGAATTTGGAAATATAAATGCATGTACAGTACTTGCAAGGTGAAAACAGGCTGAAAAAATAACTAGATAGTGTAAATCCTACTGTGGATTCCCAACTGCTTTGAATTATCTCCCCATGACTCTGCCATTTATAGCCGTCCTTGCACCTTCCCCTTCTATAAGCAGTCTTTCTGTAACAAGGAAATGGTACAAAACCCAGAGGATAAGTAAAAAACCCAATAACCTTGTGACATTACAACAAATTAATTGTGTGTGTTATCAGTGTTATGTTCTGGATGCCACAAGAAACTTTCCCTAAACCAGGTAGACTATTTGCTGTTTCAGCTGAGCTGAGCTGCAAAGCTCACAGCACGGATGACATGCTGGGTTTTTTCAGTCTCGTTGGGCAACGCTCTGTGCATTTACTGTACAGAATCCCTCTTTAGGGCGCTGCAGAGTCAGCCAGCGCCCCATCCTCATCCAAGTCCTGGCAATCTGGCAGCCTGCATGTGACAGGTGAACTTGTTAAGCTTAGGAATGACATCTTACATTTCTGGTGTAATAAGCACCAAAATGATTAAAAGTAAAAAAATCTTCTCCCCTTCAGGAAGCTGATTTCTAACCAATAGATATTTTTCAGACTTGCTTTACTGTAGCTGCCCCTGCAGAAAGAGATCTAAAGGCCAAAGTAGTGTATAAATTCTTACATGAAAAAGCCCTCACTATTGTCTTAAAGGAAAAACAATGGCAAACAGACTCTGACTTCTCATTTCTAAAATCTAAAAATTTCTTGAACACAAGTAGGGATTTAAGGCTTGGGATTTAAGGCTGTTAACCTGCACCAATCTTGAATATTGCCAGTGTACCCCGTGGAAATATCCCAGACTTGCTCTGAGTTAGTTATGATCAGAATCTCACTTATGATACTTCCAACTTCTTTAGGTCTCTATTAGTTTTTCAGAAACAGTTTGGACTTCAGAAATTACTATTTGCAACCAGTGCATTCCTGTTTCCCCGAGGAAATGCTGAAATGTGTTCATGTGGAAACTCAGCTGTGTTTCGTTAGCTTGTGAATTTTGTACAAGTGGTACTGTAATTTATGTTTCCTATGTAAGCCAAAGAAGTTATGTTCATCCTGCAATTTGCAGGACTGGGTCCTTAAACTGCATTCTTTTCCATACTTGTCATCTGGAGAAAAACAGTACTGCAAACAACCTGAGATTTTCCTCAGCATTTTAGATCAAATCCAGGGAAGAGAAAGGTGTTAAAATAACTAACTGATTGTATATTTATTTTACAATTAGACTTTAATTTCATTTAATTTCAAACCCAAATATATATATTTGCTACAAATCCATAACAACAACAATTTATGTTTTCTAGCATTCGGGAAAAAAAGAAAAAAAAGGAAAATGAAAAAGACCCACTATAGTTTGAGTACAGAGTGCTAGAAACTATTTAGCTAGCCCTTCCTTCCCACCTGCGGAGCCAGGCCCCCCTGAATATCTCAGCAGCTCGGCTGCAGGGACCACTCGGACAGGCACCTTTGTTGGCTGGCGGTGGAGTGGGATAACTCTGCTTCCAACACCAATACGTGGGGGCAAACCTCGGGCTGAGAGTTTAGCAGCCTGCTTACAGCTCTCCAAATTGATGGAGGGCTCTCTGGCTGCTGGGGAGGTGTAAAGGGGAACAGGGTCAGATTTTGGGCACCACTTACAGGCTCTTCCTGACAGCAGCTCATACAAGGGAAGGTATTTGGGTGCTTAACCGCTTTGCACCAGAAACACCAGTTGGAAGGATTGTACTTCTTTGTATCCACTTGATTACATCCTGGGGTAGTGTTTTGCCAGTTTTCTGTATGGGCCTTGCAGGTTTTTTGATGCGCCAGACAACTCATATGCTTGTTGAAGGGTAAATATGGGAAGAAGTTTAGTGCCCCTGCCAGCACTCAGAGGCACTCAGCTCTTAGTGGGACAATGGTTTTGAAACTTCTAGACTTTAACACAGCTACTTATGCCCGTAACATTTTAAACACCTTTAGGCTGTGGCTGATTGGTTGTTGTTTTTTTTTAAAATGGTCCCTCAACGGAGAATTTGTCAGATATGTTGGTGGCTCCTTGCCTAGACCCCAGTGTGGGTGTCCCGAGGCTCAGCCCGGGCTCCGGGGGTCAAAGATGGCACAGCAGAGGTCTCGACCCACCGTGGCAACGAAGTACCACATTTAGCATCAACATTAAAATCACCCATTCTGCATGTAATTTGAGGTTCTTCCAGCCTTATGCGTATGTCTCGGGGGAGTTCGGGGAATTAAGACAACAAAAGAAGTATAGGGAATGAAGGTCTAAAATGGCTAAAAAACTGTTCAAAATAAAACAGCCAAAAACTTTATAAACAAGTTAATGAAAACCCAGCGTAAAACCACTGTACAGAACCCATCTTTCCCGTTTTCCTCCCCCCCAAGAATAGGTTGGGGACAACTTCCTTACAGATGTGGTAGAGACATATAGCGATTCAGTTCCACCCATTAAGTTCCCTAAACTTGTTCCTTAATTATCTTCATCAAATTTCCTCAAGATTGTTGGCATTGGTTCACTACTCTCGTGAAACTCTGCTCATTTATTTGCTTTTGTCTCTGTACCCGAGGCTGTATTTACAAAACATCATGAAATTTCCAGGTAAAAAATGGCTCTTTTGGGTGCAATTTCAAATAGCAAGCATGAAGGATAGATGAAATTCTAATATAAAAGCAAATGATTGAGAAAGAGCTACTGGCATTGAGGATTATTTTAAACCATACAATTAGTCAGATTAATTAGTCAGGGTTAGTTTCTACTGCAAATTTATGCAGCGCCTTGATCATTGAACTTCACTGACAATTACTTACTTGCATCCTCATAAAAGGAGGAGATAAATGGTAGTTGATGAAAGGCTCAAATTTATTGTCCCTGCAGAAATAAAAACAAACTTATTGCTGTTCTACGGAATGGTCACATAGAGAATTTCTAGTTTCTTACTTTGAAATTTCTTACTTTGTTATTAAATGAAAGGGATTATTTAATAAAAAACAAGAGGTGAAATGTTCTTTTATACTGGGATCAAACTACTCTATTGCTTTGATATACTTTTTTAATAAAATGAAAAGGACTTGTTCTCTTTAAGATAGCTTTACAGAATAGGTAGAAGGGAAATCGTGATAAGTTAGTTTGCTCTTTCTTTCTTTTTTTTTTCTTTCCTTCCTTCCTTCCCTCTTTCCTTCCTTCTTTCTTTTGAGGTTGATAGCCTACTGTAGTCAATGGGAATATTTTATTGACTTCTCTGGATTTAGGACTGGACCCTAGATCATCTGCAAAGAAATAAAAATCACTAAAGGACTTGCCAGGACACTGAAGGGTTGTCTCTATGCCCTTCTCCTTAAGTGTTTTCTTGTGGATGTAAGCTTTCTGGTGTGGGGAATATTGTTTGCTTACATGTACAGTAGTTAACAT
Source organism: Aviceda cuculoides (assembly GCA_035590195.1). Lineage (NCBI taxonomy): Eukaryota > Metazoa > Chordata > Aves > Accipitriformes > Accipitridae > Aviceda > Aviceda cuculoides. The sequence goes on along the minus strand of JAVJGG010000017.1, from coordinate 14,597,361 downwards.
AATAGAAGTTCAACTCCGTTTGTCTCCAGGCATTTCCATGTTTTTTCTGTTACTTAATAATGCAGCTGGCCGACCACACAGATTTAATAATCCCAAGAGGGAAGGACTCCATTAGGTTTCTTTCCTATACAACTCCATAGGAAAATAAGCTTCATTATTTCTGTTAATGACAGAACAAATGTTTTGAATTGACAAATTCCCCTTCCTAATTCTCTGTACAAATCAGGGTAAACAAGTCATATCTAAATTTCCAGCTACTTCTTACAATTTATATTGGCCTACTTCAATACATATGATGGATTACACAGTGCAATCTGTTTTGAAACACATTTCTGAATTCACAGAGCAGTTACTGCTGCTGAAAGTACTGGGCATTTTTAGCTTCAGCTAAGATTCAGCTACCTGGAAAGCAAGTTTAGAGGTTTGGTACTCTTGTCATACTGAGGAAGCACTGTAAGTGCATATTGATTAAGTTACAAGGTATAAGCTGGAAAATACAGTTTAACTAAAATGTCAGTTAAATTCAACATTGATGAACCATGTATACTAGAGGAATAACTGATACTTAAGAACATCAGCTACAGAAGATAATTAAACTTCCACACTAACAAAGCAATTCTGTTCTCGCACTGTTTGCAGCACACGTGGAATAGTGCTGCTCAATCTAACCGGATTCTTCTGATTTACAGGGGAGAGTAATATTTACCTTTGCCTCTTGGTAAAGTCCTTACCTCCAGCCATTCTAAGGGAAATTTAAATTTACCTACCTTTACCTAGCTATTTGGCCATGCTCCCTTTATTTTCAATACAAAGAGCAAGTCATCTCAGTTCTCTCCAGTTTCTTAGGATGGCTGAGGTGCCTGGAGGTGCTTGTTAAGGGCCAGCCTGCAGCTTTTCTAATAGCTAAAGGGAAGGAGAGGAATCTCAGGTTTACTGCATGTTTCCCAGATGCCCTCCCCTCGCAGAGCCTGCTGGATGTTGATTATGAATCTCCAGGAAATCCTAAACTCAGTGTACATTTTGGGGAACAGGAGAACATTTCTGCACGTTTCTTTGGAAAGTCATTTACCATTTGCAGTGCAGGGGAGCCCAGGAGCTGTGACTGGCTGTGCCCGTGACACAAAGCATTACACAGATGCATGGTGAAAAAAAGAAGCCTTTAGTCTTTTCTCCAGAGAATTACATTTCGTGTTCAACAGCACCAGTGGAACAAAACAAACAAAGCGGGAGGTGAGAGAGGCAAATCCTACAGGCATCTTTTGCAGAGCATATAGTATATAAATGTAATGAGCAGATTAGAAGTGGTAACTGCATTCGCTTCCAGCCTACTCATTAATTTTTGCTGTAGCCTATGGTTCTGGAAGCAAAACTAATTTTTAAGTCTTGGTCATGAGCCATTTATTTAGTCAGGTTTTCTTTTGTTTATTTGTGCATTTCTGCTTTTGGACCTTTGGAACATACAATCATGGCATGTCTTTTCCCTCCTGTTCCAGATGAAAACTAAAAAGTCCATTCCGAAATCTTTTCAATGGCTGAATTGAGCACAGCACATTTTCAGCAAACACTCTTTCCCCTGAAATCTGCCGGTTTAAATTTTCAATCATGTATTACTGCTGTTTGTATGCAAAACCTCTAATTATATTGCCCCAAATAATCACCTCCAAATGGAGTGGGTGACAAAAAAATTGTCAGGCTGCCAAGGATTTTGTAGACCTTGAATGCTCCCGAGAGGGAGACAGAATATGGAGCCAGGAAAAAAACATGTCTTCAAGTAATTTTTGGTAATAGATTTTGTCATTTTCAATTAATTTTTTTAACAATAATGCTCTGAATATAGTGGGCAAATGGAACATGTTGTTTGTCAATTAATGTAGAGTGCTTTACAAAAGATGTTATGACATTTGCCTTACTCTGTCTACATCAATATGACAGTCTCATTAATAGTTCAATTTCTTTTTTTCCTCATGTTTTTACCATGAGGACAGGATGGAGTCACCATTCTTTCTGTGCTATATATTTACATTCTCCCCACGCAATATTCGTCTTGCCTCTTGTGATTTGTTTCAAAATGTTACTTTAGATTTCTGTTTGCTGCAGAGAGTCATAACTATGGATTTGTGTAACCTAGTGTTTATTTAATGAATCCAGTGCTCATTACACTGGAAGTGAATTGTTAACTGGCTTTTCTGAAACTATGTTTAAAATAAGAGCCTTAGTTAGCAAATGACTTCAAGTCTCTCATTTTTGGGGTAGTGAGAATGAATCAATAAGAGACAGATACTAGCCAATATGCTTGCACATTATAGCAGCATACATGCAAATATGAATAAACAAAATATCACTGTGAATTTTTAGGTAACAAGGAGCAGAAAATTTGCCCTTGATATGACATTCCCTGCTGCAGAGGAGCTTCCACAGAAGAGGAGACAAACATCAGAAGAAGTGAGATTTCTCCTCCTGTGAACGGCTGCATGAGCCAAATGCCTCGAACAGCAGGAGGTACCTGTGTGCACGTCGGTCCTCGTGGGAGATGGAAACGATGTGCATTGCAGAGGAGACCGAGCACTTCGCTTGAGAACTTTGGAAAAGAAATGTCTGGGATGATTTGATTAGATAAACACGGTATTTAAAAATAACAATAATAGTAATATCTGTAGGTTCCCAGGCACTAGAATGGGAAAAGATTGGGATGCTGTTAGGTTTAGTCTTGGACAATATTGCTTACATGTCCTACTGCATGGACCTCACCTCCCTTTTAGTACAATAAAACTGAAGCAATAATTCTGCAAAATAGTTAACTATCAGAGAGAGGTGGATTTAAGTCCATGTTTACTGTTCTGTACAGAGTGGAAAACACTTAACTTTTCCAGTAGGAAGAAAGGGAATTTATTAGCACAAGAAAAATGTGATCTGAGATAAACCTAAGACAAGACGCCAAGAAAACTGTGCAAACCATATTTTAGGGGTGAAATGACAGTGCTAGAATCAGTACACACAAAACCTCTTTCACTAATACCTTCTTCAGTGGCAAGATTTGCATTTGACAGTTGAATACTTCAACTAATTTTGTGAGATTCACTAGATTGCTTTATTTTCCTTTTTTTATAGACATCTCTGCCCTCTGATCCCATTCCTGAGGAATTTTAGGTCTATTACAGTGCTGCAATGTCCCTTGCTAACTGTGCCTTCAGGTACTCTTCCCCTAGACACTCCCAGACTTGGCAGTGACCGGATCCATCCCCACATCCTCCTGCTGCTGAAGAAGTTGGTCTGACAAAGACCTTCCTCTCTATTTGGCCCACGTAGGACCTGGCCTGTGAATTGCAAAGGATGCATGAGAGTATGTGAGCTCAAAGCAGCCTGAGTTTCTCCTCACCACTGCCTCGGGAGGGAAGGTTTGCCGTTCCAGGTTTACCAGGGGGATTAAAGGGTTGCAGGGTGCAGTCCCAGCCAGTTTGTGCAAAGTGGCGATGAAGACAGATCCAGGATGCTCTGCTGGTCCTGTCTGCAGGGACACAGAGGCTCTGAGCAACTGCGAGCAGCTACCGCTGCTTTTAGTGCACATTTCCAGCCAGGAGGTGACGGATGGTTAAAAACAAAATCCACTCCCACATGAAATACCCTGACATTACTTACTAGCAGATCTGGGTGTGAATTTTGAATCTGGTGCTTCCACCTTCAGTGGTGCAAATTGAACTCTGGTTCTTCTGACCCGTACCATCACTTGCAGTTTTCCTAGTTAAGAACAGAGCCATATAAAAGCCTTGGGATTTCTATAATTAACTGAATGTATTAAGGAAAGGTCTGGATTCACAACTCACTAACCCAGAGCTTGTAAAATGCTCATGGCCCTAAAGGCAGGCTGTCTTGGAGAGGCAGAAGCTCCCTGTGGGGTTGATCTCCTGATCCACTGAAGTCTCCACAGATGTTACCACCATTTCACTCCCCAGGAGGAGGTAACACCCTGCTCTTCCTCGGGAGAGGACTGAAAACTGCAGCCCCGGTTCTCCTAGCTAGCTCAATCACAGCTCCGTAAGCACGGCCATATTCACTTGTATTGCTCAAAGGCTGAAATGGTCCCAGCCTGGGGGTTTTTCCCACTAAAAGTGTATTTAAATTAATGTTATTTAGCACAAACACTAGCTGAACTAATTTCATGTTCTCTCACAGTCTGCTTTGGAGCGCAGCATAGCATTCCTTGCTATCTGCTGTGACTGTCTCCTCATCAGACCCCTCAGCAGCAAAGAAAATAATGCTAAAATCAAAGTCACTGTAGTGGAAACAGGAATCTTTTTTCAGTCCTCTTCTGCAAGGAGAAGCCAAAATTGTCACACATTTGTCCATTGTTTTTCCACATGCAGCCTTAGACTGTAAGTTTTGTAAAGGAGAAAACTGAATTTTTCCTTCTACTGCATAATGTTTGAGAAGAAAACAAACATGCAATATTGAAATTACCTCAGGAAAAAAAGCTGCAATATTTATATAAAACATATAAATAATAATTAGAGGCTAATGACCTTTCCTATCAGGAGGGACTGTTTGGTCTGACTTCTCTGTAGGAGGACTGGTAGAGTCAGTTCTAAATGGCTTATACCAAAACCTCTTGAAGTCAATTGCACTCGTCTTTTCCTTCACCAAGTCTAACATGCCAGTACTTAGCAGGTCACCCGGACCACCTCTTAAGATTTTGCAGTCTCTGAAGTTTTTAAAACTTGACTTTGAATATACGTCATGTTCCTCAATCAGTTATTCTTTTCAGAGGGACAGGACAATGGCATATATATCCAAATGTATGATGGCAGGTTCATTCCATAAGTTGGGCACAGATATGACTCTGAAATGCTCCTCCATAACCCAGTAAAAAAGCAAGAAGGTAGAAAAGACTTGTGCTGCTTCTGTAGATGTTAGGATTGGGAACTTTGTTACTGAATGTGAGGCTACATTTGAGAGTGTCTCTGAGTTGAATCTTTAGCTTACCTCTAAAGGCAGGCAATTGTAACTAAAATCTTCATTACATCCAGCCCCAGATGTATGTATTTCTTGGCTGATACGTGTGATAGAAGACATCTTCTTTTATCCCTACCTGTTGGTAGGCTCTACAAGCAGGCTTTGCTGTGTGCTGTCCCACAGCATCCTTTGTCTTTCTACATCCATAGCAAAGCTTCAACAAGCTTGGCTAGTTTCCAAAAACCATTCTATGTGACAATTGAAAGAGAGAATTCAGAACACCACATAATAAAAGCAAACAAAATACAGCAGAAATAATTTCTGATCTCAGGCAAAAGCTCAGAATGAAAATAAATAAAGACAAAATACTGCTTGCTGAACTTTCTTTGCAGTGTGCACAGAGCAGGAAATAAAATCACTTTGTTGGTTCTATTATCATTCTTGCAAGCACAACACAAAGCATTGCTGATATGGTACAGGTCCATCTGCCAGCTGGGGGAGAAGAAAAGGAAAAACAATTAAGAACATTATAAATTAGGTTTGTTGCTCTGGGCTGGAAAGATCCAGTTAAGCATGCTGTGATTCTGAACAGAGAAGAACAGGAGATGAGCCAAGAGAGAATTTCTCGTGATATTGTCACTTGACCTGTTTCCCCTGCCTTCCCCAACTCTCCCTGCCAAGGATATATCTGTAGCCAAACCACCTCTGGCTCTCAAAGCTAAAGTCAGGTACTCTGTGTATAAATCCACATTCCTGAGGATGTGTGGGTTAGACACTAACCTGAACAACTTACTCTTCCAGTGTGACCCTGATAGAAGAACACCCATCTGTGCACCTCAGTAAGGACACCGAGCCCTGATTTCCAGAGCAAGGAACTAGGTGGCCATTTCAGCTTGCCCTCCTCCCACCACCTTGCTCCCATCACCTCCCTAATCCAGATTTGCTTGATGTGTGAAACTGAAGCAGCAAAAGTAATTCTTGCCCTATCTAGGCAGTGAGAAATTTGTACCTCCTCCAGGAAGAGGGCACAGAGTTAACTCTCTTACAAGTGACCTTGTGCCTTTTGCACATTTGTCACACATCGTTTAACCAGCGTTGGCTTTGCACGTGGGGACAACACTGGCAAAGAACTGCTTTTGTTACGCTTCTTGCACTTTTGTTTTGGCAGTCTCAGTATCCCTTCTTGGTGATTCTGCACAGCACTCCTCTGGTATGCACGTACAACAGTAATGGGGAATGAGTCTCTGAGAAATGAATCTAGACCACATTACTCTTAAGTAAGCACATCAGGCAGCTGGTACAGGTCCAGCCAGACACAGTTCCGTGAAACTAAGCCCTATCTTAATGTTTCTCTGTAATCTAAAGGAAATGAACACAGAGCCCTAATGTTATGTCTGCTTTACAGCATCTGTCCTTGCAAACTGAGGATGTAGAATAGGCCATTTCTGTTTTTTTCTCGTTTCTTTGCTCCCAGAGCTACCGTGACCTGTTGCCCAGCGTGCGCCTGTGAAGCGCATGCTCATAAACCTCCTACCACTGCCTTAAAATCATTGCCGTGCCATATGCAGGTCACCCCTGAGCCTGCACTAGACGTACTAAAGCTCCAGTTATTTTTGTAGGCAGCATCACTTGTTTTTCCATCCCCTTCACGTCTCGCACCTGCTTGACGTGCAGCCAGGGTGCCTGCTGCCAGCAGCTCCCAGTGCCAGCCGTCCTGCGCCAGGGAAGCAGATCGGCCGCATCTGCCAAACTATCAGCAGGCACAGTCATCCCACCGAGCGGTCACAGCTCTGGACAGGAGCAAAGTGATCGCTTGTTCGTGTTTAAATAGCTCTGGTCACTGGAATAATGTCAGGCCACTGTGGGCATGCTGGTGGCTTCGCAGCTGGACTCTGGGATCTACCGTGGGCTGGCTGCTAACTCTTTCTTGTTTACATGCTTGCGTACATCACATATGCCAATGGCGGTGGCCACACTGCAATGTGGAGGTGCTGTAGCCTGGTGACCACCTCCATCGCCCGTCAGCCGCCCAAATCAGCGAGTCCTTGGAGAACATCGTGGGCTGGGGACTGAGGATTCATCTGCCAGCCCCCAGCTGAGGAGCTGCAGGCTGGGCACGGCCTTCGAGACAGTTATTTCTGCAATCTGACGCAAAAATTGTGCCAGATTATCTCCGTTCATCAAGTGAATGAATAGCAAAATTAGCCATTTTAATAAGGGCAAAACTAAACTTGAATACAGAAAAAATGAAACTAGTTATCTAAACAGAATAAATTTTTTATAACTTTTGCAGTGGTGTATAAATCATCCCCACTAGTTCGTTTTTGAGTGGAAGCTTTTTGTGGAAAGCTGATCTTATCTTACTGCAAGCATTTTGCTCCTGTTCTTTAGAAAAATGTTTGGTTCAGTTTGTAGAAAGAGGTTAGGAATACAGTCTTGTTGAGAAATGGTGGGATTCTTGAGACAGTTCAGGAATAAAGAAACCACAGAAAGATGAGGTGGAAAAAGTGTTATTAGCTCTCCAGCAAAGGATCAATCTACTCTGTTGGGAAATGTTGCAGGAATTTGCTCTCTTCTTTTGTATGGCACTGGGGAAAGTAGGATTGATTTTTAAATATGAAGGCATAAATTGGAAATAAGTTTCAAAGGTAAACTTGGAGGTGGATATTTAAAGAGTAATGTTATCCCTTTGTACTGATGAGTTCAATTAAAAGACAGGTAGATCTGTGAGCGTTGTGAAGGAGCAAAGTCCAGGTGAGCACTCATAATGCCTCTCAATTTTCTGCTATTCCTGGCATTAGAAATGGGTGAGCCTTTCTCATAAAAGGCTTGCTCCTACTCTCTCCTTTACTGAGTTGCCTATTTTCTGGGAGCCTGGGGAAACCTATCTCAACATTATAGAATTAAAACATTGTAAATGATGCAAACAGAATTTTGGCAGGATTTTATTTCATGGTCTCTCTTGTAATTTTGCCTATTCATCCAGCTTGGAATTTAAAACCTGTTTAAACACATCACCAAACATCTCCATTTACTTACGGGTTAGATGCCGCTATTTCTCTTTCAGCAAATTAGTGAACTGAGTCATATAGAAATTGGGTGAAATCACCACTGGCATGAATTTTCCCTTGTGTACTCTATGACTGAGTTCAGCCCCTGCAATACTGTGTAGCTGAGACAGGTGATGCATGTAGTAAGCACGGAGTAACCTGTGGTATCAGTTCCTGAGTGAGAGAGGACTGAACGTATGCCCGATACTGTCTTCGGGGGCTGAGAATCACGTTCAGAGTGGGTCACGAGGGGGGGGAATGGTCTCAGAAGCTTAGGTGTTGGGTTAAGGGTTTGATCTGAAGGCAACTGAAGGGAATGCAAATATTCCACTGGCCTGAGGGAGTTGCTTGAGGTCCTCACAATTTCAGCCATTTCAGCAGTTCATAATTTAGTAGTTTCTAGAGGAGTCACCTGAATGGAAATAAAAGGCATCTCTTACAGCACAAAACCCTAAAATAATAAGTTCTACAAATTAATGCTTCAGCTAGTTCAGTATCCGGTCTTGATTAATATTTCACTTGGAAACAAATGAGATGGTATTTCTGAAAGATTATTTGTGTGGAAAAAAAACTAGACTATTTAGGACAATATGAGTATAAGAAAATTGAGCTAACTAAATGCAAAGATACAATTTTATCTTGAGATTGTGAATATACTTCTCCTGTTATTTTATTAACTCTCATTAGCTGTAGGTTTAAAATGGGCTGCTGATTTATCTCATGGAATTTAGTAGCATGAAGAGGCAAAAAAAATTTCAGTTTTGTTGTCTTCTGTTTTAACATTCCATTGGTTATTTGATAGTTTGTTGTTTGAACAGGTTGTTACAATGCATCACTTCAGCTACCTGAATGCTTTGATTTTGCTGTGAATTATATTCCAAGAATGATTCTATTTTGCCCAAACCTGATAAATTTTAGAATTCATTACATTCAAAATGGTGTCTCATTTGAACAAGAGATCAGTGATTATACAACAAATTAAAATCAGTTATTGAATATACATATATTCACATCCATATTAAAAAGGTAAAGATGTTATTTATTGTGTTTGTACGTAATAAAGTCAGTTGTTTTAAAATAACTGTGAATATTGTGAGTAGCTGCAGAATTTTTCATTGTTTCTGGTTTTCATCTCAAATGATTATTTCAAACACCAGCTTCTTATCTCCATAATCCTTTTCCAAAATCCAATAACTGAAATAGAATTATGTTCTAAAATGATAGCAAAAATCAATAGCCAGAGATATTAGTGGATGCTTATTGACACAGATGATACTATTTTCATATTGCCATAATGTTGGTCCAGATGCTCAACTGTCAGTTTTAGGCATTGAGTAGGTGGGTTTGGAAGCTCTAGCAGTCCAGAATCAATTGCTTTTGGCAGGCTCTGGAGTGACTATAGATCCATGAGGTTATTTATGACCCATAACTGCAGCTCTACTGTCTAGGGTATATTCCTGCCATGCACAAAATCCCATCCCCACTTGTTATCTGAACATGATCCTTTGTACAAATGGGTTACATGGGCCTCACTAGGGATTTCTATGGACTTACAGGAAGTAAAAAGTCCAGTGTCCTGTTTCCTAGATATTCAATGATTCTGAAGGAAGAAGAAAAGAAACATCATTTGAAACTTTGTTGTTCTATTTATATATGACCTAATATCGGAGATCGAGTGTATGCACAATTTTATTAAGTTTTGACTGATGTTTTCCATGGCTGGTAAATCACTCTTGGTCAGAGCTGGGTGTATTAAAGTGCTTGGTTGATTTAGGATGTGGATGTAAATGGCAAAGCTCAGTTTATGAGCTTCATTATTTCTGGAATAAGGCTTCCCATACAGTTCGTTAATCTACCTGGTTTTTATTATCTTTTTCTCAACAACAGCCACTTTCTTAATAGGTATTTTGACACTGAGGTTTAATGGCATTTAAAAAGATGGCAGACCCATGCACAGAAGTTACAAGTCATACATATTAAATTGCTCAGTCATGAGAAGATCATTCCATCCCAGAAATGGAATCTCTGCTGTTCTTTTTCCATTTAGGTTTTAGTTTTTGCTCTGGTAGTTTGAATATAATACTCTGTATAAAATAATTTACTTTTGCTTTCAGGAAAGATTTTTTTTTTTCTGCTTGACCACAAACTGGAAGAATGAGAAAGACAGCAACTAGAGGATCCCGAGCACACTTATGTTTTTTGAGCACTTCCAAAATCAGTATAAATCAATTTGATAAAACTAAGTCCTCCAGCATTAATGCACCTAATCTTATATTACTCTATGGACAGCTATTCCTTCATTTGTATAAGCCTCTCTGCCTTCAGAAATACATTGCATCTCCATACTTCATTTGTACAAGCCATGCCACCTTTGGCAATACACTGCATCTCCATACCAGTATAAAATTTGTGTAGGTGGCCTTCCAATTCTGAGGCAAAATAGGTCAAAGTCCTTACTGACAAGATTCTACTGGCTTCTGTCATTCTTTGTCTCAGCAACCTGTGTCAGTAATTCAGATAAGACTTTCTTCTGTGGATTTATAACAGAACATTTTATCTCTAAATTTCTTTTCAATATACTTTTCATTTGCAGAGAGCTCTCTACATTTTAAGTGTATGCATATATTTAAGCTGACATTAGTTTTCGTAACAAACATGAACATGTAATATACATAACCAGCTCAAGCTCATTACTGTGCTATTTTAATAACTTTCATAATCGCATTTGTGCAAAAATAAATAAGCTTTTTTTCTTAACAACCTACATTACTTACAGACAGCAATATGCTCTTGCTGTAGGCAGAGGAAGCACCGTCTTTTCTGATGGCCTGAAGCTTTTCACCCTGTAGATAAGGTTGCAAAAAGATTAGGGATGTAGTCCTGCAGAGAATATAGATTTTTCCACCATGTACGGAGCAATTTAAACTTCATGCATGTGTTCTCTTCTTGGAAATGTCTGTCTGGTTTAGCACATGTTTTTTAGCTCTGAAATGCAGCACTTCTGCAATATGTTCTCAACATAATTCTGGAGGAGCGCCTGTGTGAATGGAGGAGGTCGCAGTGAAGCAGTAATGTCATCTTTGGAATAGATTAGTATGAATGGGACTGCTTCGACAGCAGAGATCGGACAGACTTGTGGGGGATTTTCATTCCACTTGCAGGAATTGTTAGAAACTGTTGTTTGTAGTCATTACTCCTTTTCCAGGGTGTTGCACCTCTTAATGTAAACCCCTATATTTCTGCTAGGGGACGGGCTGTAAGAGGATTTAGTCTTGTACAGTAAGTAGCATGCCTTACTTTTTTCCCTGGTGGTTTTATGGTTGTCTCTAGGTTCTTATCGTCTGGATATATGAGTATGGACTGGCAAGTTAGCTTGTTTCATTGTAAAGACAGACGTAGTTAAAGCAGTGAAGACAAAACATGTTCATCTTTAGTGATGATCTCCTCTAGAAGTCCCAGCAAACTGCTACATGAAGTGAAGCAGAATCACAGAAATAGCTGCTTGGGGATGGGCCTCAGGTACCCCCAGTCCAACCCCCTGCTCCAAGCAGGGTCACCTGTGAGATCAGACCAGGCTGCTCAGGGCTTTATCCCGTTGGGTCTTGAACCCTCCAAGGATGGAGACTGCACAAGCTCCCCAGGCAGCCTGATGCAGTGCCTGAGTGTCCTCAGTGAAATTTCTTTCCTTATGTCCAGCTGGAATCTATTCTTTCAATCTATGACTCCTGCCTCTGGTTCTCCTGCTGTGCACTGCTGTGAGCCCAGCTCAGCTCCTCGATAACCCTCCAGGTAGGCAAGGTGGGGCTGCTGTGAGACCCTCCTGAAGCTGTCCTTCACCCAGGCTGAACAAGCCCAGCTACCTCCACCTCTGCTTGAAGGACAAGTGTTCCAGCCCTGACCGTCCTGGTGGCCTCCACTAGACTTCCCCAAGTTTGTCAATGTCTTAATATATTGGGCCCAGTCTTCTGCAGAAATAATTGCAGAAACAAGGTCTTAAACTTGTGTTGTCTCTTCTTATACCATTCCTTTCTCTTGCAATTCATTGAGCTAACCTCTCAGCACTGTTAAGAAAGCAAAATCTATTATCACTCCCTAAGATGCATTGCTCATAGTAACTATCTTCTTAGAATTTCATTAAGAATATTATACTTGCTTTTCCTATAATGTCTTCTTTTCAGTTTCTTTGCTGAACTCCATGGATGGCAGACATTTTTCAGGACTAATGAATTCTTTGGTGATAACATCATTAGTCACTATCTGAAGATCCAATAATCCTTTAAGGTGATGTGAAAATCAATAGGTGTATGAAAAAAGGCTTTGAAATTGCTTCCTGTTTCTAGCAAGTCAATAAAGGCCCCCAGTGGGAGGCTGAACGTCTCAGTATCCTGCTGTAACAGCAGCTGGAGGTTTTTCAGGACAGGACACAAGCACACCTCAGAGGCAGGAATGTTTAAAGCTATTTCCAGGCTCATCTGCAAAAGAGGTCTCTTTCTCAGGCCCTCAGCACGGCAAGATGCATGAAAATGATAGTGCCTTCTCTGCCTTTATTTCTAAAAGGGATCTTAAAAGTTACCTCTGAGCTCTACTTTACCCTCACCATTGAAGGAGGAATTGCAGGTGACACCAAACTGGGACAAGCAGTCCCTACACTAGAGGCCAGGGCTGCTGTTCATAGAGACCTCAACCAGATGGAGAAATGGTCAGGAACCTCATGGAGTCCAGCCAAGGCCTTCTGATGATTTACAACCCCTGTTCGTCTCCTTCAAAAATGAGATTCACCACTGAGGGAAGAAGGGGGCAATGGATGTATGCATTGAAGAGCTGAGCTGGTATGAGGCAAAATATTCCTCTCTCATTCCAATAGCATGCATCGCCACCTTTTGTTGGGGTGCTATAGATGCTATATCAAGTAGGACTAAAACATCAGAAAAAAGTAAACTATTTTGAAGGCATGAAGAAATATTCCTGCTTGTTTAGATGTAAGGAAGGTTTCTCACATGCGTCCCTCTCTCTGGGGCCTTCCCTTGACAGTTTGAAGCAGAGGAGCTCCATTATCCTGTGCTGCTGAGGGTGGCCCTGTATCACACTCAGGGCTCTCTCCTTGCAGGAAAATCTGTCTTTTAATTTCTATCTGTGTCTAAAGTGAGGAAAGTTCCTTCATGACAGTCTCTTCTTCACAGATGACTGTAAGAGTCGAATTATCAGGGCAGCTTGTCGGGACATTTTTTTTCCCCCATCTTCTGCCCTGGGTTTTTGTTTTGACTCAATGTTTAGCTTCGCTGGAATTGCCGCAGAATAACTATGCATCAGGAAAGCTGGGACATCGCCGAAGTCCAGCTCGAAAGGCAATTTGTGTCAGTGCAGCTGGAACAGGGGTTGAACGGGGGGCTAACCCCCTTTGTAGAGCAGAGCTCTCTTGGTGCCAGTCAGCAGGCTGGATTTGGCTAGGACGAGTCTGCTGGGCATGTGCCTTTGCTTAGGGCGAGGAGATAAAAGGCTTTTATGGCAGCTTATGTAGCCAAACAGCCACCAGCTACCTCCTTTGCTTGTGCAAGGCCAGGCACCAGCACATGCCTGTCCATGTCAGGGCAGGGAACAGAGAGCTTGGACCCCCCTTCCACCACCAGGACGGGCAGACACCAAAGCACTTTCGGTGCTTGTTTGTGAAACTTCAGGCACATTGTCTCTTTATATCACAGATGGAGAAGTTGCCCTTTTCTTCAAGGGAAAGCAATAATGCTTATATCTAACCATTACTTAGCATTTCATCCATGCATTTCAGGGCACGTGGCATTGATAGCTGTTTTTATAACTAATCAAATAAATGAACAGAAGTTCCTCCACATTTATTTCACAGACCTTTAAAAACAAACTATTAACTCTTTTCTGAGCTGCTTAACTGCAAGATCAGAAGCCAGAGGTCAGTTGTTATCTCACAGAGCTTTCGAAGTACAGATATTTACTGTAGTGATTTATAATGCCATCCCTGACCTTGGATTACTTGGTAGCAATTAAACCAAGTGTTTTAAGTCCCTGAAGAACTAGGGAATATGTTAGAATGGAAGACAACTATTTCACCATGTCTCGTACAAAAATATTCTTTTGATTCATAAGCCACAACCTTGCTGCTGTTTCCTTGTGTTTCCCGCAGGTACCCATCAGAAGCAATCAGAGGAAGAACAGTGTATTGATGAGAATAACATAATGATTTTATTTCATTAACAATTATTCATGTATTCAGTTTCATTGAGACTTTTCCTGTGGGACTCACGAGAAAGAATTACCAACTGTAAATTAAAGGGATAAGACATATAGCCATTAATTTTCAGAAACATTCAGTATCTTTTTGTGCTGGATTTTTTCCAGTTAAGTGAGTCAGTTCTGTGCTGGTTGTGGAAAAAGTAAAGTAATGACAAGTTAATTCTGAGGGAAATGTGAATAGATTAAAGCTTGTTACTGAGTTGACTTCATAGCTTCGCAGTTGTCAACCTCTGGATTGTAAATGGGTGACACTGTGCAGATGGATCTTTTCAGCTCCATACAGAAAGTAACTATTAATAGAAAAAATATTTTGTACATAAGCACAAAGGAGAAGCATGCAAATATGTGTTAGTTTCTACATATACCCAATAGTAAATCTAGGTATTAAAAGATTCTTCTGTTATAGCTGTAGCAAACTTTTCAGAAAAGTACTTACACATATTTTTTATTAACTATGCAAGGCTGACTGTATTCATACATGTACGTGTATATACAGACATACTCATACACACACACGTATGCACCGTCACTGTTCAACTGGATTTGTCTTTAGCAAATGACTGGCAGTGCTAAAATTACTAAAGGGACTTTCATCATATTGAATTTAAGTCACTCAGAGGAAATTAGAAAATGGAGCTTCGTGTGAAGACAGAATGGTATAAAAATGGAAAAGGTCTCTCATCCCCTTCCCTTTTGCCTCTCTCTTCTGTAGTGTTTCTCTCTGTACTGCTTTTCATTCTTCTGCTCCCTATTACCCTTCTAAACCCTGTGCTACTCCCAGCTATGCTGTTCCTTTGCTTTCACACTAACTAGCAATACATCCTCTCATGTTCCCGGTGAGCCTGGCCAAGTGGCAATTGCTCGATCTCTCATGCACATTAACTTTCCGCATTGTCCTTAGCTGAAAAGGTGCAACTGCGCTGGCTCTTCAAGATGGTTTGGTTTAAATGGGATTTTTCAGGGTGATGAATCAGATTCATTTTATTCTTCAGTTACTGCACTGCAGCTTTGATGTTTCTGTTCTTCCCAGTGACACGACAATGATGGTATCTTTTCTGCAATATAACACCATACCAGGCAATCTGATGGAGGGATAAGTTCATGGCATTTTAGTACCCAACTGGCACCAAGTGTTAATGCTGTTTTGACAGTAGTAAAATCTGTGTCTGTCACTCCATCTGTAATAAACGGGAGATGAAGTCACAGCGTTTCTATGCAGGGGCACAGAGAGGACTAGAGAACTTGATGCTAAGCATATGTGTGGCACTAAACATCATGGAACTACACCATTACTTGAGCTTCATCTGATTCATCTTATGATAAAAAATGAGCATGCAATAATGGAATAAGTGTTTGCAAATATTTTGCCACTGAATTTAAATCACAGATTTATTTCAATAATAAACATGGGAGTGCATCTTGATAGGTTGTTAGTTGAATTGTGTGGGTGGTTCTTTTATTTTTATTCAGACGATTCAGTGAAATCACATGATTTAGTTATTTTGTCTGTAGTAAGAATACTGAACTCAGTCACCAGCTATGCCAAGTGATCTTCACTCCTATTGAAATCATAGGACAATAACATCAGAATTATTATGTGGAGTTTTGTTTGTTCAATTTAAATATGCATGAGAAGCTGTCCAGAGAATGATAGGCAAGACAACACTTTAGTTAAAATGTTAAGAAAAAAGGACTTTGGAGAGTTAGAAGCAATCTTTAAGCATTGTAACAGAGTAAAATTGGGTGCTGAGTTAGTTTATGAAAATACTGTTTATCATTCAGAAGTCAGTTAATGATTTCTGAAAGGCTTGATCTAGTCTCATCAGCTGGAAGGCATTAACCATACTGTTCCCAGTCATTGTGGAAAGAGCCTTGAATTTACATTTCAAAAATAGGAGGTGACAGCACAGTTTGTAATGCTGTCTCCTTTCACATGAGGGACTGAGGATCTGAAGCTGCAGGCTCTTCAGGGTGGCAGAACGAAAAGGGGAGCTGCGCTGAGGAATGATTGCTTTGTCAGGATTACAGGCTGCAGTCAAGGCTGGAGGAACTGCCTGAGTGTCGCTTGCATTTTGGAGAATGGTCACCATTCTGCTCCCATGGTTGTTTCTGTTCCAGTGCCAGAACACATGGCCCATTTCTGATTTTTATCTCATTTTCAACTGACACAACTGGCACAAGTCCTCTTTTGATCTGTGAGATCAGAAACAGATGTTGGGTATATTAGCTTTGTGATTTGGGGCAGGATTTACAGGCACTCCAGCAGTCAGATCCAGGTACCCCCGGCTCCAAACCTGAAAGGTCGTGACATCATGCCTGTTTCACAGCCTGTGGGACCATCTGTTTAAGGTACCTTTTTTTATATGTGATAGATTTTTTTTAACCAAGCAGCAATGGAGAAACTCATTCTATGACTCTTTTACAAAAGAAGATTATTCACCTGTGATTTTTGTTTGCAGAAGAAGAACATTCACCAGCTGTGCCCTCAGCAAAGTCCTCCACGCCTCACCATGGGACTTACAAACTCAGGAAGGAGACAGGCAGACAGCAGTCGTACAGGTTCGGGTCAGGGTTAAGGCTCCCAAGTACCGATGTCTGTACGTGTGCTGTTTCAATTCCCTCTAGAGTCAGTGGAGATCTAGCCAATGCCAACACTGGAGCCTGGCATGCGACCGAAGTTGCATGGAACATGCTCAAGCAGACACAAGGGGTGGGATTCACTTGCCCAAACAGAGACATCCAGTATCGGTTCAGGTGCTATGAAGCACCTTTCTTGGTCTCTCGCATGCACTTCAGAAAGGTTCATGTGTCCCCTAGGGTATATTGACCATCCCTTGCAGATGTCTCAAACACCTTAACTGGTCTGGATACGGTCCTGGACAACCTGCTCCAACTGACCTATCTTGAGCAGAGGGATTTGGACTAGGGGATTTCAAAAGGTCTCCTCCAACCTAAATGATACTGTTGTCTCAGCCGGCAATAGATGCCAGTGCATTGGGCACCTGGAAGTTGCTGCTCTGCCAAAATGCCTGTAGGCTCCAATGACAGTGCTGACTCCAGCTCGATTCACCTGAGGATACTTAGGAGTCTAGTACCCCATGAGATGCCCTACGTCTGCCTGGGACTGGCAGATACAGAACAGCACTTATGGGAAATATGCACCCTTTCTGTGGCAGGCCAGGTGGGACACTCTCATCATCTCAGGTACGCTGGATACTAACATTTGAGTGACTGACTTCTCAATGGTCACGTCTTTTGGAATATTACGTAGCCAAGAGTCCAGATGGCAAAGTCTGCCAATCTAAAATGAGTTGCTTCCATGGTAAGATAACTCCTTGCTATGATGTTATGCATCTACTTTGAGTGTGCTACACTTCTGCATTTTATGCATTTGTCTGTTTAACAAGCCCTCAGCTACCTGGAGCTTCCTTGTTCTGCTGGTATTTGATAAAGTCATCTCTAAACCATTTCTTGGGCAAACTAAAAAAAAACTATTTTTTTTTTTAATTTAAGGCAGATTTTTCATAACTTAATTCATTCCTGCATCACTTACTATAACAGTTGTTGGTTCTCTAAAACCATGATGCATGGTGGTACACCTCCTCTCCACCTTACTACTTAGTAACTGTAGCATTGCACCAGCCATCACATACCACATTGTGAGAGAATTGTCCTGCTTCAGCTGTCCTGCCAGTAACTCATCTCAACCCTAAGTGTCTTTCACAGTCACATATCCAGCCTCTCACTCTGTAAGCATAAACAGTCTGCATGCAAACTTTGCATTCAAATGTACTCAAATGGATGGTGCTTAAATGAGACCAATTTACCACACATTTGTTTCTTGTTCTGCCTTTATCAGTTTTCGCCAGAAAATAATTTACTTTGATTTGTGTTTGCATTTTTGTTGCAGTCTCTGACAGCAACAGTGGGGCTTTTTTCCAGCTCATCGGTAGACACTGATTAGCAAAACAGGACAGTGAAAAGACTTAAAGTGTTTTAGCAGCATTTTGTGACCAAAAAAATCCCCAAGACCCAAACAGCTTTGAGTTGCTTTTCATTCATCTTTGAGTTACATTAAGGGATGCTTCATTAAGTACTAAAGATTTGGAAGATCCCTTTCATACCAGAGCACGTGGCTTACTGGGGTGATGTGTGCCTTTTGTTACTGTATTGGGTTTGTGTGGCAAGGCTGTTGTAGCGGGAGGGTTACAGGGGTGGCTTCTGTGAGAAGCTGCTGGAAGCTTCCCCCATGTCCCACAGAGCCAACGCCAACCGGCTCCGAGATGGACCCACTGCTGGCCAAGGCTGAGCCCATCAGTGTCGGTGGTAGTGCCTCTGGGAAAACAGATTTAAGAAGGGGAAATAAGTTGCTGCAGCACAGAAATGGCGAGAGAGAGGAGTGAGAACATGTGAGAGCACCAGCCCTGCAGACCCCCAGGTCAGTGCAGAAGGAGGGGAGGAGATGCTCCAGGCACCGGAGCAGAGATTCCCCTG
>JAVJGG010000017.1:14517873-14572786 GCA_035590195.1 Aviceda cuculoides | reverse complement strand
GGCCGCTCCGCCCGGGGCCGGACCCCACGCTGGAGCAGGGGAAGAGTGAGGTGGCCTCCCCCGGAGGAGGATGAAATGGCAGAGACAATCCGTGATGAACTGGTTGTAACCCCATCCTTGTCCCCCTGCCCTGCTCGGCGGGAGGGTAGGTAGAGGATCCAGGAGTGAAGCTGTGTCTGGGAAGAAGGGGGGGGGTGGGGGGGAGGGACGTTGTTTTGAGATTTGGTTTTATTTCTTATTACCCTACTCTGGTTGATTGGCAACAAATTAAGTTAATTTTCCCCAAGTCAAGTCTGTTTTGTCCATGACGGTAATTGGTTGAGTGATCTCTCCCTGTCCTTATCTTGACCCACAAGCCTTTATTGTATTTTTTCTCCCCTGTCCAGCTGAGGAGGGGAGTGACAAAGCGGCTCTGGTGGGCACCTGGTGTCCAGCCAGGGTCAGTGCACCACATTCCCACAATTATTTTTTTTTTTTAAATGTCTTCAAATCATATATGTATGGCAGTCCAGCAATAAAAACCTAGCTGTAGATGGCTGTTTCTGCCTGAATCTGAAGCTGTCTCCAAAGCCAAGGTGGCTGTGACATTCCAGCCAGAGTGTGGCATGAGTTGACACGTTACATGCCTATCGCTTCCCCGAGACTAATGCTGCATGTCACTACCTACTGCAGCCATCTCCCACACTTCTAAAAGCAATTTCCACTCTATTAAGTTCTACCCTTTACAGTGTCCAGGAAGCTAGAAACAGGCTTCATTTTACCTACAGTCTTAGCAATTGCCACCAATGTACCCTTGGGTGAGTTATTAAATTAAGGCTATTGAATCAGATTCTGCTGGCAGCTATTTTATGTCAAACCTGGCTAATCCCAAATTTACAGCTGAAGTTGATGTTAGGAAATAAAAGTCAGTCCCTTCAATTTTTAACTCTGTACATTGCAGGCTATATTAAAGAGTCAAAGTTTTCTAGAAGCAGCCAGGGGTGGTTGCACAGGGCAGATGTCCTACAAGATAACTTCTCAAGAGGGTAGTTGAACATGCTCACTGTGCTCTGAAATTTTCTGCACAGTGAACTGAGGAGTTTCTGTATGAGAAGGGTTGTCAACTAAAATTCTAGTAGCTCTGTTTTTTTCTCCATAATTCTGCTCAGTGGGTTTTCTATAGAAGAGAGTACTACATTTTCTTCCTAGAGCTCTCAGTTTCATATGAGAAGGGTGACCCATTTCCTTCACACAACTGGGAGTCCAAAGAGGAGTATTTGATTAGCAGGGGTATCAGGAGAGATCCAGGAGGTTTATGCAGATTTTTCTGCATTTGGACATTTTCAGGGCATTCCAGCCCTGGTTCGCAGGTGAAGGGTATTAAATAGCAGGGGCAGGGCTTCCCCAAAAGACAGTTGGATTACAGGGCCTCCCATGTGCTGCAGACATTGGGGAAGCTCAGCACAGTGGCTGATGCTGTCTCTGTGAGTCTGGAGACGGGCTTACTGGGAATGCCTTCCATTCATTAATTTAATTGTACCGACTCAGCCAATGTGTCCACAAAGTGCTCAAGAAGAGCGGGACGTGGGGAAGTCGCTGGTGGGTTGGAGGGGTGAAGCCTGTGCCCACCTCACCCAGACACAGGAATAAGACTTGCACCAAGCATGGTGCAGCTTCCCCCTTGAAAAGACTTCAGGGCTTGTCCTAGCTTTGGACTTGAGAAAGTCCTGTGTCTAAGAGCAGGGGACCTTTACTCAGCCAGAGTCTTTGGTTGGTGTTGCCTCTTCTCTGTGCAGGGACTGCACTAAACACTCCCCTTCCACCCCTCAGCCTTCCAGCCTTTTAAGTCCTTTTCTTTTTTTAGATTAACTTGTAATAAAGGAAAATCAGCTCTTCTGGGCTGTGCAGAGTATTAAAAAAAATTGAAAATAAACGTTCCCTAGCTCACTCCATCCCTTAAGGGGCAGAGCCTTCCCTCCAGCCCTGATATCAAAGCCAGTAGTTTATGGTAGTTTTTTGGTCGGTGAGAGGTGTTTCCCCTGAGGCCCCTCTTGCTTTCTACCATCAGGGTTGTAGCTGTGTAAGGCCCCCCTGCTCCTCTCCAGTCCCACCACGTGCTGCAGGCTGCCAGGCTGCTCTGTCTCTCCATCCCTGCGCACATCTCCCCTTGCTCCTGCAGGGTTCCCACACCTCCAGCAAGGCAAACAGGCAGGGATCCATCCTGCTTATCCACAGCCTTCTAAGAACATATAACTCACAGCAACAAATCCAACAAATACAGTCCCTGGTGCAGCAAACCACACGGAGCCTGGCTTGAGACCAGCCTGGGCTGGAGCGGCACCAAGGTTGTCTCAAAGCTCTTTCCATACCGACATAACAGACAGACCCCTGTGCTCAAAAGCTTAACTCATTGGAGAGATTAGCCCATAAAATTATTTCTGATAAAAGAGGCTTATTTTTATTTAATGTCATGTTAAATAAATTGCAAAGCGCAGCAGTGAGGATTTAGTACTTGCAGTGCTAACCATATTACTTAGCATTTATTCAGTGATTTCCTCATTCAGGAAAGCTCTTTTGCTAACTTAATTCACCCTCAGCCACCCTCTGCATGTCATGAGGGAAGTCAGGAACATTTAATATCCCTGCTGATAGGTAAGGCGTATGCCTGGAACTGGCACAGCTTTGTTACTTCTGCTCTTCTCCCATCCTCAGCATCCCACCTGAGTTGATTTTTGATGGCCGCAGCCCCTGCTTGTCCCTGGAAGTCCTCAGCAGTGCAAGGGGCATGATCCTGTTCCTCTGGTGAGATCCAGCTATGGTTCTGGCCGGGCAGCCAGCAGGAGCAGAGCTGAGACTGGTGACAAGCAAGGAACAGGTCTCAGCAGATGAGAAGGATTGACAGAGCAGGTCTAGAGGCTGAGAACTGGGACCTGGGACGCGGAGAGGAGGATGGGGTGAAGGGATGCTTGGGCCGAGGAGGTCACTTGGATGGGCTGTTGGCCTTAGGTGGGAAAGAATATGGGACAAAGGCTGGCAGAAGGATTCCGGTACAGAGAGGTTTAGAGGTTGCTTTGAATTATCTTACCTGATGGGGGTATGTAAGGCAGGACATGGTAACGGGGTTGTGGAAGAGGACGGTAGGTCTGGCACAGGGCTGGGACACGGGGATACAGTGTAGGTGTCCCTGGGGTGGGCAACTCGGCGTGTGAGGGGTAGTGCTGGGAAAGGGCTTCTGCCTGCAGGAGCTGGGGGTTGATTTCTGTGTCAGGAGACCCTCAGACAGGGGGAGCAGCTGCCCATCTCCGCACACCCGCCTCGCCTCTACACACCACCACCGCTCCCGGCAGGACAGGGCTCATACCCCTTTGCCAGGGGCAAACAAGGCGCCAAGAGAGAGCGCAGAGCCCACCCCTCAGCACAGTCCCCCTCCAGTCACTGCTCCCGTGGGGTGGAAGCCACAGCCCCATCGCTTGCCCACATCCCGGGAAAAGAGTCCCAAGGACCTGCGTGGGGGATGGATGGATCGTGGCCCGTGCTGCTGTGTTTCATCTGGGCAAGGGGCTGCTCAGCACAAGAGCGAAAAAGTAAGCACAGCTACTCTAGCCCTTTAATCATTTGGGATCCTACTTTTAACATACGTAAATACTTCTGTGTGCCAGTTCTCCGCTCCCCTTTGAGCTGGCATAACTCCTAGTTTCAATGGATTTCTCTGGTAGAGACCAGACCCATATATTGCAGTCATTATGTGAGCCAAAGTGATGCTCACGTAGACAGCAGTTACTTTTGGAAAGGATAATAGCTACACACTGGTGTTGATTAATATGCTGATTAATGAATAAGATACTGATTAGTGCCTACTACTTCTGTAAACTAACATTTACAAAACCACGCAGTTATTGTAGGGGTGGGATGTGCTTTTTTTAAAAAAAAAAACCCTAGTAATATGTTCATTCAGATAGATGTTTTTATCATAAATCAATTGGAGATTATACTATTTTTACTGAAACTTTCTCTACACTTACTTTCAAAGAGTTAAAGTTTCTTATTTAGAAGTACTCAAACTCTCCTATCAACTTCTCTTACTTTAATAGTGAATTAAAAATGCTATGAGTTAACTTACAGTTTAAAAAATTACTTGATTATAAACACTTCCTGAAAGATTCCTGCATATATAAATTATTATGTTGTAATTAAAAGCTAGAACAAATTTTTTTTTATTTGCTCCTTAAAATACATGAATTCTGTTCTATATCTCTGCCCCCAAAATAGCTTCATGTCCCATTGAAAATTATATTTTTTCTGGAAAGAGGAACAGATACCTATCCAAATAGTTGGCCCCAGATTACATTTTACAAAACCAAAACCATTCATTGACTCTAATACTCTGCATATGGCATATGCTCATACTTCCAGTACCTCTAGGCTGAAACTGCTCATAACGTTTTGCTGTAAACCTGAATCTAATATGAGTGAGAGGCTGCTTTAATTTTTTCAGGAGCAGTTGTCCTAGCTGCAAAGGCATTGAAGACAGCCTGGAAGACACAATCTGTGTGATGCTGCTCTTTATTGTCACAGGTACAGAATTCTGATGTGGCAATGCTGCACATTAAAGTTATCGAACATTTACCGATCGGGAAAGACTTTTCAGTCTCTAAAATGGTTACAAATGGTTTTTGTCAGAATGCACTCATTATAAGCAGTCTGATCTCAGTGGAGTCCTACTATTTTATTTTGGGTAATAATGGCAAAGTCTTACCAACTGTTGATGGAGAAACCGTGGGGTTAATTTATATTCACACTGGAAAAGCAAAGCAGTGCTCCCTCCCAACTCTGACAGATCCCGTGAGTCTTTTCAATAGTTGATTGTCAGGTTGTCCCGATCTATAGCTCAGCGCTGACAACAGCTCACAGTTTATTTGCAGCTTTGAAGCCTGGTCCTATAGTGTTTCTCTTCTGACAGGAGATGAATAAAGGTGTCACTGTGGGAGACTTTTAGCCGGCTGCTGTAAAAAGGACCCTCCTTGCCTTCCCTCGCAAGATCCTCTAGTTCACTTTTGGAGCTTGCGGCTTTCCCCTCAGCTGAGTTTAGCTCCATCAGCTCCAATTCATGCTTGGCAGCTGTTTCTAAAACTCTCTGTTTGTTATAATACCTGACAAAGTTGTTAATGATGGGATGGATGGGAAGGGCGATTGCTATCACCCCGCAAAGAAAACTGATGGCAGCATTCAGTTTTCCTAGTGTTGTTTTAGGGTATATGTCTCCATATCCAACCGTGGTCATGGTAATTATTGCCCACCAAAACGACTGAGGGATGCTTTTAAATAAAGTTTCAGGGTGATTCTGCTCCATGGTATAACCCAGGGCAGAAAAGACAAAGATTCCAACAGCTAAGTACATGAGGAGCAGCCCAAGCTCCTTAAAGCTGCGTTTCAGGGCATACGTTAGAGTCTGGAGCCCCGAGGAGTGCCGTGCAAGCTTGAAAATCCTCGCGATCCTCATGATGCGCAGCGCCTGGACAGCCTGCTGGACGTTGCTCAGCTCCATGAGCTTGGCTCCCAAGTGGGTCAAGGTCAGGCTGACATAGAAAGGAAGTATCGCTAGCACATCGACAATGTTCATGAAAGACAGCGCAAAGTGGAGTTTGTTGGGAGAGGAGATTAGCCTCAGCACGTACTCCACGGTAAACCAGCCTATACAGGCTGTCTCTATGCTGTCCAGGGTCGGGTGCTCCATACGGTTCCCCTCCGCATCTACAACCTGCAGGTCTGGGATGGTCCCCACACACATCACGATGGAGGAGATCAAAATAAACAGAAAGGACAGAACGGCAATCACTCGAGCTGGGTAAGACGATTCTGGCTTCTCCAGAAATTTCCAGATGTATTTTTGGCACCTTTTCCAGCGACTTTCTGAGGCATCGACTCCCAAGTCATCCAGAATCAGTTGCACCCTTCGGGCTATTTCTTCCAGTTCCTCCTTCTTTTCACTTAGATGAGTTTTGCAGCAGTCATCCAAAAATTTCAGATCCACTTTCCAAAATTCCATTTCATTCTTGAAACATATGGGGCATATTCCTTTCTTCATGTGAATTTCTCCAAAGTAGTACACGTCAATAATGCATTTGAAAGCATCTGGATCTCTGTCAAAGTAAAACTCTCTCTTTCCAGGATCGTAGTCATCACAGAGGGAGAATATGCTGTCGTATCCCCCCGATAAACAGTTGATCAGCTCTGCCAGCCGTGTTTCTGGGTATTGATTCAGGTTATCTCCGTAGAACACCTGCCTTACCCCACCGACATTGACTACAATCTCCGCTTCTTCATTTTTTTCTGATCCGTCAGTGTCCACATCTGGAAACCTAGAGTCACCTGCCATTTTAATTGTATTGGATTTTATTTGATTTTTAGCCTATTGTTTGGTTACAAAGCCTTGTGGTTTTAATTTCTCATGAAAGCAAATCAGCACCGAGTCAGCTCTATTACAGATGTTACCAAACTGACCGGAGTCGTGGTGGGAAAGGTTACAGAAATAAACCTGCGGTCAGGAAAGCCTTGTGAGATATGCAACAAGCTGCAGGGAAAAGACAAGTCATCGGGCTGCTGTGCCTGCAAGCAGGATGTTAGAAAGCTCCAGCAGATATGAAAGAGAAGAAACCATTTAATAAAACTCACCCCTCTTTTCAGTGCTCGATAGTCTTTTCAGGTCCCATTTTCTCTCTAAAAGTGATATTTACTCACAGGTTGGAAGTCACGGCAGAGAAATAAATCCTGTGCTCTGAGTAATGCAATGTGCAGTGAGTGACAGTTCTCAGAGAGACAATCAGCAGGGTGAGCCCACAGAAAACTGTTGCGGTTTCTCTCTTCGATTCCACAGATTTCCCTAGAAAGCTGCTTTTGAATTTTGTTTCTCTTTCCGTTTTCTTTTTACTTTAAGGTCTTCCAGAGTTTATCTGCTGACTCTTGCACACAGTCAGTCGGTGCAAGCGTGCAGAGGAGAAACTTGTGCTTGTTTTCCCTTTGCTGTTTCCCAACACAATAGGGAGCCCAGGCTGCGAGGAGTCCTTTCCAAACTCTACCCTCTTCTGGTGAAACCCAGCAAAGCACCAGCTACACAGAAAACACAGCTCAGCTATTTATACACCTGCCTAGATGTAAAGTAACGGGTTTCTATACCGCCATGCACTTTAACGATATTTGAAAACTTTTTTTTTTAATCAAATGCAAAACATAAACGTGTATAAAGTCATTCAGAGCTGCAGAAAGACACCCAAACATTTTCCTCTGATGGCAGAAGCCAGAGGAAAAAATACTTCGGAATTTCTTTGGAATTGGTTTGGAATAAACGCACGACAGCAATCATGCTCTCAGCGGGACTGGAGTAAGTCTAGAGTAAGTCTCTTTCAGGACATTGAGTTACCATAGATTTGTACTGGTGTCATTGAGAACCAAGCAGAGACAATGAATTTTTCATTGCAGCTGAGGAGCAAAACTTTCCCTGCACTCTGTGCGTATTTCCCAAAGCTCTGCGTCCTCAGTTTTAGCCGTGTTTTCTTGATCTGCAGTCAACTGACCCTGATGAGGGTTTCAGTAGTTTATATCTAGGATGATTTCTCAGTGAATGCTACTTACCAGCAATAGTGTTTTGTACTACATCCAGCACTTAACAAGTAGAATAACAAGCATTTCCATTTAACTTTGTTTTCTTCAAATTCCTGGATGTGATGGACATTTGTTCCCTGGACCCTTACATTCAGAAAGCCTACCACTGTGCTCTTAAATTCTTAAATCTGATTATACAGTTCATTTTAATGGGTCCTGAAGGCTCCGATCCAGCAAAACCCACAGTTAATAAGTTAGCTGTTTCTGGCCACAGCAGAGTGATCTATACCAGCAGGGTTTGATCTTTTCCAATTTACTGGCTTCTGAAAAGCTTCTAAGTGGAGAGGAATAGAGAGGGGCAAATCCAACCGACAATTTTCTTCTCTAGGCTTGTGTCCATCCTGGGAGACCGGTGAGAGCTGTGATGTGCCCGCTGTTCTCATGCTTGTGTCACCCAGCAAGGAGGACCCTGGCAAGTACACTGTGCTCCATTTCCACTCCCTTGATGGAAACTTATGGGGGATTAGTAAAAGGTTGTGCACCAGACCTCATCTTGACATGGAGCATGCACATAGCCTCACATACCTTATGAATACCCCCTGGAGACAGTTCACGACACTTGGGGGTGCACAAGCCATGAGTTAAAATCACTGATCCAGCCCCTTCCCAGACCTTCCAATGACCTTCCTTGTCCCTGAGCTCTTGCACGATTGAGCAGAGTGAAAAAATGAGAGGAAAGAGGTGAATTCACAATTGAGGAAAACTTGCAAGAAAGCCATGAAACAGAGAAGCACAATCCTTTCTCTTTGTGTGTCACACACATCCATGCACAAATTTGCAATGCAAAAGCTGAAGCCAAGGGAAGTCGGTTCTTGCTACTCTGTTATAGTCACCGAGTAAATGTAACACCCAGTCTCACAGAGAGGAATAAGCTGTGCATGAACCATAGCTTCATAATCTTCTTCAGATGCCTGGGCTGTGTCACATATATCCTCGCTACAGAACAGAACGAAGGGCGAGGAACGGTAACTGAAGGGGCTGGTCACCTTGTTCGAGTGGCAGTCCCAGGAAAAGAGTAATATCTATTAGTCTACACCTGAGTCACACTGTTAATGTCTGGAGGCCAGTGTCACCTTCACATGTTCCTGAGGGTACTGCACAGTGTGGGCGTAACACAAGATGTCCCTTGAATTTTTTTCCAGGGACATATAAGTTTACTGAGACTTGCAAACTTCTTGGGACAAGCAACATACCTTGGAGATCTGGAAAAAAACCCCAGGTTTTGTGGGTTCAGCAATAAATATTTACCCCCTTGGGACTTGCTTGCCCACTAACATGAATGGTTTAGCCTGATTCTAGCACAACAAATTTTAAGATGCCAGTAGCAGTGAAATGCTTGCACAGGGGAAAATGCAGACGGGATTACTGACTACCAGTTCTTGCAAAACAAAGTGGGAAAGTTAGGTTTAACATGTTGTCAAGCTGCATCAGGGTAGGGAAACAAGTTCTTTGGATTTAAATCCTCAGATTTAACCATCTCAGACACCTACTCTCTTTGATCAGTGATTCATTCCAGTGACCTTTCGGCTTTTCTCCAGGTAATGATAAGAAATGAATATGTGGTCCAGCATGACGGATACAGAAAGCACCACCTTCATTTCCAGAAAGGCTTTTCTCCCCCCCATAATTTTACAGAACAAACACCTACAAAATTGGCACATGGGTTTAGTATGTACATTGTTTAGTTTGAAAGGTGAAATCAGCTCCTCTCAAATGATAAATCTCGGCACATTCTCGAAAGGTTGGGAAGAAATTAGTTTTTGAAATGGCAGATCAGTCCTTATAAAGATTTACTTAGTGCAGTTGCTAAAATCCTTGTGCTTTATGCTCCCTTGTCTTGCACCTTTTCTGAGTTCTTTACACCTTTCAGTGTGCCTGTCAAATGTTAGAGATCTGGTAGTATTTTAAATCCACTTTGACAAATGTAAATGATCCAAAGAAGGGTCAGGGAAAATCATAATGAATTAAAACCTTGGTTTTTAGCTGAAAAGAGTAAGACAGGCTTACTTGATGAATGGTTTTTAACAGACATATCGCATAGCAGCAAACAACAGGAGCGGAATGAATAATTTGCAGCAAATAATTTATTTCACTAATTTAATTTTTCATCCATGAAAAGAAAGCTTCTCTAGTCTAAAAAATTCAATAGATAATTGTTGCCCTGTAACTCATTTATGAGTAGTTTCCTGCAATTATTAGGCCTTCTAAATTCAACTTCTGTTGATTTATCTGGACTGAGCAAACAGGTCAAGCCGTGCTCTGTGTCTGCTGGAAGTGATGCGTGCTGGCAATTGAATTCCTACAGACCAAACAAGAAAGGGGGAGGGGGTTTCTTTCTGTGTCAGTGCCTTGGCTCAGAGAACTACACGTGGATTTGAGCTGACAGATGTGTTAAATTTTGGTTTGTGGTTCAGACTGGCTCCTTCAGGGAGGAGGAAGAGGCTCAGACAGACCTCATGCCCCGCAGCCCAGGGGAAGGACTGCCGGGTCGCTGGGCACCCACCCGCCAAGGGCAGCCCCAGTCCCAACATGGATGCCCAGCATCTCCCAGCGCGGCTCAGGACCCCACGGGGCTTGGTCTACAAGGTGTAGGTGGAGCTTGAATACGGCTCCCCAGTGGCATCAGGCCCCACGTGAGGGATGCGGGTGGCACAGAGCACCCACAGCTCGCTGCCTGGGGACCTGCAGTGACAGCAGTGCTCGCAGGGTGCCGGAGCTGCAGGTTTGGCTCCCTGGTTTGCCAGGTTTTGGGAAAGGACCTTCACCATGGGCCGGCTTTGTGCCAGTCTGGGAAAGGAGACTGCTCCTCCCCAGCTGTAGTCTGGATCATACTGCACTCCCGAAGGCCAGCCAGCACCTCTGCCCTCCTGGCTGACCACCCAGCTGCTCCCCACAGAGCTGTGGGCAGTAGTGCTGCGGGAAGGGGCATGAATGGGTGAGGAGCCAACCCTAGGGAGATAGGATGGGGCTTCATGCGGAGAGGGGTGTTTAATGCAGAGGCAGGAGTCCGGCAGCCTCTCCGCAAGCAGGCCGCGGTGTAGTCAGCCCCCTGCACTGAGCACAGCCTTGCTTTCAGTGCCGGGAACCATGGCGGCACCTTGGGCCTCTCTCTCCTCCTGGACCCTACAAAATGTTTAGCGCTGTGTCTACATGTGCAAGCCAAAGAAAGTTTAGGGACCTGACTATGACTGTCCAAGCAAGAGACAGTTAGAGTATGTCTGGCACGGATCCGGCCCACACCGACCAGCTAACATGGACATTTCCCAGCCATCACGTTGCCATCAGAGACCAACCATTCCCAACAAGCAGTTTGCAGGCAGCCACCCGTACTGGAGACTAAAAGGACTTCCTAGACCAGATGGAGACCAGTTGCTGGTTGGCCTCAGTGCCCAGAAACATCCTGGGACACATGTAAAACTGGTCTAGGCTGTACCGAGTTGTGTTGAGTCACCTGCTGCCACAGGGCACCTGCTTTTTAGGCACTATGATTTCTATGTTGGACACTGTTGCGTGGCCCTCAGAACTAACAGCAGGCTTGGAGGGATGGTGGTTCCTACTCAGTGCAACCCCCTCACACACTTCTTCTATGTCAAATCTGTTTTTTGAATGACACTCACAAGACTGGAATTGTGACGGATCCAGCAAGAGATCTCAGCATCTAACACACAACTTATTTTCAGGTAGATGCAGACTATGGAGACCCACTCAAGACAAGAACATGTGATGAAAACGTAGTATAGAAAAGTCAATCAGAGACCTAAAGGAGGATGAAGAATGGAAATATCTTATTCCTCCTCCTTTCCTCGGGGTATTGTGGGGATAAAGCTTGCAGCCAGCTACATGGGGACTGCATCAGTAGCTGATAGCACAAGGTTCTGTGTGGAAGAAACACCATATAATTACTTCACGCCAATCACAAGAAATGGGAGGCAGATAATCTGGAAGAAAGAGAAGTAATGAATGATGACATTGTGGTCTTCAGAAAGAGCACGTCATCCAGAGCAGCTACTCTGATTACTTTACCACAGCCAACTTTAGTAAAAGGAGCAGGAAAGACTTTGCTGTAACAATCCTTCAGGGTTTCCAAATCTAAGGTGGCTTCTAGTGGTTAGCGAGACAACCTCACAATCCCACTGGAAGATCCAGCACACTCTCTTTGGCAAATTAATCCAGCTACTGTGCTGTTTTACCCTTTGTAGCTCATTATTGCAAATCCATTTTCAAATCGTACCTTCTTTTATCCTTATAACTTGCTCTGCAATAAAGCTGGCTGTTTTGACACTCCCAGCATGGATGTGGGGCCACTGCCATAGCACCAGCACCAACCTCACGCTCCTCCCCACTGCATCCGAAGGGCAACAGTGCATGTTGACTTGCTATCATGGACAGTAGCACGAGGGTGTGTGGGGGGGAGATGTGTGTTGTGGGCACTCACTGTCAAAAGGAAACCTTCCTGATGCACATGGTAGCAGCTCATGGTCTCCGCACTGATATATGTCTTGTGTATGTAGCCATGAACTAATGGAGGGAGTCTGAGCCTCAGCATGAAACGTGTTCATCGCTCACAGCTTGTTATTTCTGGCAATGGGTGAGTCTTTCAAATCCTTTGATGTGGGAAAAGAAGGGTTCATCAAATGCAAAGTGAGTGAAACAAAATCTCTACATTTTTTAATACATCTCCATGTTTTGTGTGATGTTTTCTCAATACGTTAGGCTTCAGATTGTTATGTCAAAAGCAAGAAGTTGTCTGAACCGAGGTGGGTATCTGGACTGTACCAGATGACTTCACCTTGCAAATCTGGTTTTATGTGTCTCTATCTCCAGCATATTTATGAATTTCTCCATGACTATTATTTCAGATCAAACAAGTCTTTCCCCAGTTTATTTTCCGCTCTCTTAGTTACTTTGGTTCCTTTTTCAAGTTCAAAATTTATACATACTCAGACACTTTATTTTAGCAGATCTTTTAATTAATTCCTTATTAAGAGACTGGTAATAGCTTGCTGTAAATTTTAATAGGCCTTGCTTTTCATTTGACATTAATGAGTCTATTTTCCCATACAATTAAGCCTGCCTTAAGTGACCACTCAGGGGACCAGCCAAATCTCTGATTTAATGTAAATGGCTTTAAATAAATAAGACGCAGCCTCCACTGCAAGCAGCTAACAGCTGAGTTCAAATTAAGCATATCAGTGAGTCATGAAAAAGATGGGAGTTGGAGATACTGTAAAAGTTTTAAGGACCTTGTCTTGTTTACAGTCACTGCGTTTTGAGGAAGGACTGGAAGTCTGCTTCCTGCTTTTAAACACTGTTGTCAAAAGCTTTCAGTTAATATTTCTCCCTTTGAATATTGTTGCATGTACAAAGAAAAGAGAAAAACTAGGTGACAAAACTTCTTACGGTTGCAGAGACAATGACTTAAAAATTAAGAATCGTGCAGCTAACATTTTGCTGGCCTTGAGTAGGGCAACATATGGCAAAAAATTGCATGTGTGCATGTAATTAGGGGCTGTATCATAATGAATATGCACAAGGCGGTTGAATGCAGTTTGCATGGGTGACCTCAGCTTTGGCATTTCCCAGCTTCTGTGTGTCTGGCTCTGCAAACCCACTGGTGACTTTTATTGTGACTTGCAGTATGTACTTTCTCTCGGGACCCCTGTCGCACTGGTGCTGCTGCCCAGCAGCACCCCCAGAGCAGCCTTGCCAAGTCCAGCCAGGGAGTCCCGGACATCGACAAAGAGACGTAGGTGGTAGGAGGGTGAGCGCAAGAGGGCTCCTGGCAGTGGCACTGGTGAAGTGACCGGGCTGGCCTTCCTAAGGGTGGACATTCCCATCGCTACTGAATTGTGTCTTTCCCAATAATTAACTCAAAGGAAAGGCCAAGGCGACATCAGCAGAGAGGGAGATGGCAACGAGCAGATGGTTTGCTGAGTTTTGGCAGCCAAGACATGAAGCCACTTTCTAAGCCTGCTCGGGGAGAGATTTTCAATGTGTTATAATGTGTCTTAATGTGTTTCCTTTAAGAAAAACCCAACACTGCAGCCCTCTACTGTGTTTGGAGTTGAAATAATGATTAATAATACTCTGTACAAGCTATTGTTCCTAGTTCTTTGGAAGGAGAGCATGTGTAGCAATTTAGCGTGTACCATTTCACAGTAGAAGAGATTTCTATATGAACTAGTATTTTTACTGTGGGCAATCAAAATAAGGAATATAATCAAATAATTCACAGTAAACATGGTCAAAAGCACTCCTGTATGGGTGCTGAAAGAAGTGGAAAACTTATGAAGTATTTTCTGGTGTGAAAAAGCTGTAAAGAAAACCAGCTGAAAAAAACCACAGAAAACATTTCATCAGTGTGCTGAAACAGTAATAAAAAATAGAATGCTTTCATTGATCCTAGAAAACATTGTAACACTGAGGAAAACACTGGCTTCAGCGGAGCCTGCAATTCTCACAGGCTCTTGTAAATATAGGTATAATTTTCCTTCTTTCAGTGAGTGGTACAGGACAAAAGAGAGGAAGGTGTGTAGGCAGTAGCGGAGGCAGAGTTCATATCTTCACAAATATGAAATTACCCACGCCGTACCCTCGGAGGAGTCCTGTGGACGTTTGACTTCATTAAATGCTGCAGGACTGAGGTTGTGGGATGATGCCCCGGGCAGCTCGTTGACGGCTGCTCCCCGCAGCCCGCGGGCTCTCGGGGTCTTCTGCCTCCGTCCCCTGCGGAGGGGTGATGGCGGCAGTCCTGCCTGTGGCCAGGAAGGCGGCTAGGGACTGCAGGAGGTGGTGGTCACCTCCTGCTTGCACAGCCAGCATTGAGTCGAAGCGTTAAAGCACACAAATTTGGGGTGATGGAAGTCATTTTGTATCAGGGAACCTTTGCATTGTAGATCAGGCAAAGCGGAAAATCAGGCTTGGTTTCCTGCAGTGCCCTAATCACGGCTCTGAGAAGTGACGAGGACCATGTTCTTACCCTTGCTGCCTTTGAAAAAGAAGTCCAAATCTCTGTGTGATCCCACCTTGAAAAACTGATTTCAGTATCTCCATTTTCTCCTGTGTTCTTTAGCTTTGCTTAGCAAAAATGTTTGCTGAATTCAAGCGGCATTTACAAAGAATTTTAAGTCAATCAAAACTACATTCTCTGGAGGACAAATGATGTGTCAGAAGTAATTTCCTGGCCCTACTCTGGATCCGTTGTCCACCATTGGGCAAGCTGTTTACCTTCTTGCTACTTTTCTTAAGCTGTCTGGCAACACATCATATTTCTTAACAGATTACAAACAAGTCAAATCAAAAACCATTTTTAATTGGGCAAACAGATTACAAATAAGCTTTTAGATTATCTGAATGGCTCTAAAGCTAACCCACACGTTTCTAAGTGATTTGTCTAGACAATGGGTGAGTCAAGCCTTTTATCCATTCTGTTTTATACAATAATCGTTTCTGCTCAGTCAAGATTTCATTTTATTTTACCAAACTGAATGCCTTTCATTACTATGTGCTGTTTTAATTTAACATTGTGTTGACATTTTGCATACTAATTCACTTTCCTCAGGGTAGAGTCATAAGCCCATTCGAACAACACGACTGTAAAACACAGATTCATTGTATGCACTAGTAGTGTCCTTAAAACGAGATTACAGAGTCAGAAATATCCCATTCAGCAAAAAAAAAAAAGGGCTAAGAAGATGAAAGGAAGTTCAGTGATGAATGGGAAACGCCGCTGCTGAGATCTTTCTTTGTTACCATTCTGTGGCATTTTCAATTGTTCTGTCCTAATGAGTAATGAGGACTTCATCGCTTTTGCTAAGCTTCACTGCAAATCGCTGCTGTGATGAACACAGGTTAATCCCAGGACAGGCAGGGGCTCCCAGTTCTGGCAATGGGAGGATTTCAACCATCCTCTGTGGTTACAAGGGGTCCTCTTGGGTGACCTTGAGAAAGGATTCCCTGCCTATGCCAGCAACAATGTTAGAACTACCCTTAATGGAAAACATCTCTCACGTGCTCTAGCTCCAGTTCTAACTCATCAGTCCTCTCTAATCTTTTTTTTAGGCTTCTGTGCACAGTTAGTGAGGCTGTGCAGAGCAGAGCGTACAGCTGAAAGACTAACCACCCACCTGGTGGGGATAGCCACAGTGACCTTTTGTCACAAATCACGGGGACATGTGCCACGAATGAGCATAAAACCTCCCATCCTGACCAAAAGTTTGTGATTACACTAAAGGTCAGGATAGAAACCACAGTACCTCCTGCTCTTCAAAGCTAAAATCTTGCCCAGTCACGCTAAATACTCTAGGATTTAGCTAGTCTTATAAAAAATAGCTAGTCTTATAAAAACCAGCTGAAATCTCTAAGCAATTTCTCCAGATTTCCTTTAGTTTGCAGCAAGCATAGATACTATCATATGTTTGGAGTCAGGTGCTAGTTGCAAACATCCCCATAAATGTGACCAGAATACATAATTATCAGTTATTATGCATCCAAATGGTAGGGGAGTTAATTACCTATATTTGGAAATGGGCTTTGCAGCTTATGGATGAGGTTTTAAAAGCAGCTGGCAATGTCTATCATAGGAGGTTTACCTTTGGCTTATTTGAGAACAGAGCTGGGTGCAGGAACAGTAGCACCATGAATATTCTAAATAATCTATCAATAAAAAATGCATTACTAGATTGTTCCCTCATGTTGGTCCTAAACTGGTAGTATACCAAAGGCAAAATCAGGTACTTGCATGTTTTGTATATTTTGCAGTATATTCCTAATATATATGCATGAATAAATAAATGATCACACCACATAACTGGGGAGCTACAACCCTGCTCCCCAGCTTTATGGTCTGCTTGAGATTTCTGTTTCAGAGCTTGTGACAAATCATTTACTAATCAACCATTTACTGTTTGTTCTTCACTCATGTCTCGAAGTCTACTTTTTCCTTGATAGGATTGATTAATATTAATTAATTTTATCTAGACCTGTACAGAATACAGAATATTTTCTAGGAATTTCTGATATCCTCACATTTTGTTGAGATGCAAGAGGATGAAAAAAGTAATCTGTATTTTAAAATTTTGCTTGCAAAAACATGTCAAACAAATCTAAATATAGGACATCGAAATCTTTAGTTTAGCAACACTGAAATTTTACATTGTGAAAATGTTTATACACTGTATACTAAATATTACGTTCTAATATTGTGTTATAAATACAATGCTGTTAGTGCAATACAAAGCCAAAATAAAAAGAATTGAAATGACAAACCACAGTTAAACACTTTAGCTACACAGATAAATATATTTTGACACTATGAAAACAGTTTGTTTCAACATGAGAATATATCTCAATTAAGTGTTTTTGTTTCACATTTTGGCAACTTCCAGTATAACTGAACTGCATTTGTATGACATCAATCTCTTCTGTCAAAAAAATTGTTGGTTCTATTTCCAGTGTACAACACCAGCAATTCTAACACTCATGAGATTCTTCACATTTCTTTGCCAGACCCTTTGTTAGAAATTAGAAATGACAGATGGGATTTGTGAGAGAAAAGGATACTTTCTGTACATACAGCCCAAGGGCAAGAGAAAAAGTCAACATCCTCTGCATGGATTTTTACTAGCTATTGCCTTTGTTTTCTCTGTAGCCTCTCTCATCTTATTAAGCCTGAATCCTCTTCAATTGCTCTCTATGCACGCATTTTTCAAAAGGAAAGAATGTCCTTAATAAAACCTTTGGGAAGCCCAGGGGTGTGATGAAAGTGCTCTTTACATTAATCAAACAGTAACAAAGCTGATCCATCCACCACAAAGGGACTCAGATCTCAAAAGCAGCCGAAAGTCTGTAAAACACCAATGAAAAGAATTTCTTTTGTGTCAGTATATGAACGTAATGAAAAGCAGAATTAGGATCTTACAAAAAAAATCTTTCGCTCTTCCAACCACAACTAGTTTCTAACTGCAGCACTGCAATATCAATATCTAATATTTACAGTATGCAAATGATACAATTGTAAGCCCAGAACAAAAAGTGATATACCTCGCACATGACACATCTCTATATGTTAAAACACCTTGTACATTAATTTATTTTTTAGGGGAAAATCTGAATTTCATCTTCTGGAAACTGATTCCTTCTGCAGCCCCATAGCAGAATGGTCCACCACCCCTGCATATCAGTTTTATAATGTGTATCAGGCTTGGACCGTATCTAAAACTCCCTCTGCATTCATTCCTCAATGCACACTTTGACTATTATCAATTTGAATACTGCTGGTAATTCCTCAGCTTTTTTCTTTTCCAAATTTGACTGTGAAGAAATTGGCACTTGCTGGTTTTTGGACTAAAATCCAATATTCCATCAAAATGGGTGATTTCTGACAAACTTATAAAATATGTAATTGTTGCAGACACATAGTGGAAAATTTTGTTCTTTAACTGAGTTATTTTTTAAGCTAATCCTGCTGTATTCCACAAGAATTCTGTATTGGGTTACTCGCTGATGATAGTAAGTTGGTTTTCAAAGGATGCCAAATCTTCCAAATCGGCATTTCAAAAAGAAGGTAAACATTCTGTAGACTGTGAGTGCAGAATATAAACACAAATGGGTCCAGTGATTTACCTTGACTTGCTGCATATTTCAAATAACTGAGAAAGTGATTTTCCCTTGTATGCTTACCATAAACTCATTACAAAGACTTCTCTCAATTTAAATGCAGAAAATTATTGTAGTAATTTTGTTCTTTTTCCTGCTTACAAATTGCTTGCAAACTGATCCTGGTTTTCTTCAAATATATTCACTATCTCTACTTATTATCTCTCAGTATTACTATTATGCACACAGGTACCATTGAATCCTTTTTTTTAGGTAGTTGGGAAATTATTCCAGCAATGAGCAAGAGGCAGCCAAGAACGAATAGTGATCAAGAGCAGGGACAGAGCATTCATACGCTGATACCTTTTATCCACATTGTTACCTGTAATATCTTTTGCATGAATTACAACCATTTCTTCAGCTTGTAAACAAAACCCATGTGAGTGTGTGTCTGCAAGTAGTAAAGCAAAGGGGAGATGTATGGATGATTCCAGTGGCAATTTGGAGACAAATAAATGTGGATGAATGAATATCCCTAGGCCCAGCACTGACACTACATATTTTAGAGTTGTTGAGTCATTAGAAATTCCAGGTCATGAGGATGAATGTGAAAACACCCATCGGACGTTGCCCCTGGGACAGCACTGTACCCTTGAGGATGTCACTATGATGGGGAGAAATTAGCATCAGGGCATATATTCTGCGGCACGATGATGCTGTGTCTCAGATTGCTGCAGCTGCTCTGCACGCTCTTGGAATAAGCCTGTCTCTGCCCCAGAAGGAAACAGAAATCACTGTTTTCCCCTCGTAAATAGGAAGGATGGAAGCCGAAAGGAGACTCAGCCCAGTATTGTGCAGGTCCTTTGACCCCACCTAGAGCCCAAACCAGGTCCGCTGCTGAACTCACCATTCCCCTCCCCATCCATCACTAGGTGAGCATCTCCTTTCTCCCCAACCTTCCCCGAAGTTGCCAGCAAAAGTCATCACAGCTGCTGGGGAAGGAAAAATCAGCAAACCAAACACTGCTCCCACACATCTCTCATCTGCCTGCCCACGTGCAGTGCACTCTAGGGAAAGGATTCTTCTTCTGTCGCATTTGGAAAGTTTTTTACTTTTTAAAATCTACGGCTTGATATTTACTGTCAGCTGTGGGATGTTTCAGTCAAACAAAATAGGGGTTTTGTTGGGGTTCTATAAATAACCTTGTCAATTAAGTGAAAAACATGAAGCACACGTTTTATCCTTCCCAAAATATGTACACTTCTTAACATTAGGTGAACAACTTTATTCTATATGGAATTAGCGCTGCATTTCCTATTGTGTGTGTGGTCTCTGGTGTAGAAAAATAGAGGATAAAAGTTAGTTAGAAGAGATTTATTTTTCCAGATTAAGCTTGAAAAGTTTTTCTCCCCTAAAAATATAAATCCATTTATTTGGTAACTGCTTTATTTATTTTTCTCAAGTTATATGCTCTAATCATAGCAGTATTTTGGAAGGGTGGTATGCATACATTAGCATAATAATGTAGCTTTATTTCCTAAATCCTCTCTGAAAATTCAGGTGTTGTAGTCCCAGCATTTCTATAGCATTATAAATTCCCCAAGCACACCACAGGGTTTCATACCCATCTATCCTTCTGCAGGGACTCAAAATCCTTCCAAAGTAGGAACTGAGTAGGGAAAATATTTCCCTTTTCCTGTTTCATGGTCTCTAGTTTTGGTCCCCCCAACCTACTTCCCCTTGTCGACTGAACTTTTACACTGATTTAAAGCTGAGAGGATGAACTGCAGAAGAATCCAGATAATGAGCTGGACTACACTACATAGTCTTACCACTATCCATTCCAGTCAGGAATTTTTTAGCCACATTGATATACTACCACCACTCCAAATTTGAGCAGAGATACTCCAATATAAAGCTGCCTATTACCAGGATGACTTGACCTTCTCACACAGCAAATATTCTTTTATACTAAATCAACTGCAGAAGGGGAGCAGCAGGGTCATTGGTAGTACTGACTTTTAATCTTGGAAAATGCTGCTTGATGACCAGTTATTAAATCTCTCTGTAATAAAGAAAAACTAATGTGATGGCATTTTGTTTGTTGACATGAATTGGGAAACTCAGCACTTGGGTAGAGCATCTGCCAGATCACCCTCCCTACCACCACAGCACTTGCTCAGAGTCAAGCACAGTAACAGCTACTTAAAGTAGCACATGGGTTAAATACGCGGTTTTTCTGGCTCACTCATGGCAGAATCTCCTTTTGGTACTTTCCTAGCTCTCATTCCGGGTGGACCCAGATAGTGGTGGATGTACCAGTTCTGCCCTCAGGCTTGCTCTCACTGCCCTCCTGCATGCCAAGGACACGAATTACCCAGGCAGGCCTGCAACTCTGGCTTCAGCGTCCTGCTCCATATTGCGTGAAGGTGCCAAATTTGCACACCCTGGTTTGAGTACCAAACGTTGCAAGTGGTAGCAAAGTCTCCAAAGACAATAGTTGGGGACAGAGGATGGAAGGAACAAGAAGAGTGAGGAGCTGACAGCTGTCTGCAACCTCACCATGCCATCAGCATACAAAAAAGCACCCATTCATTTTGTCTTATCTTCCAGCCCCAGCTTTATAGTCTCTGGAAGCCAGAGGAAGGGATCAATAGACATTTGCTGACAACTGAGATTCTGTTTTAATCCACCAACAAATGTCTATGTTTTGGCAGCAGAGGATTTTATACGGGTCTGAAATCATAAAGTAAGAGAAGGTGAGCTAGCCCTTTACAGGACTCACGGTTTAAATAGCAGAAATACTGTTTCCTTCATAGCAGACTTCCAGTTTCCACTGGCAAAGTCCATCCTGGTGACCCAGACACAACTGGCTAAAAGAAATTTAGTCTGCATGTAGGCTTGTAAAGAGAGGTGATGTCATTTATTAGCACAAATTACATGCCTGAAGAAAACAAATAAGCTTTCAAGGACATAAAGTACCTTCTAAACCTAGTACCCAATGCATGATGAATTTTGTGTTTGTAAACACCACTTGGAGCCTGAATGTTGAAGTTGCTGTGTAGAAATACCAGTAGTTTTAAGAAGTTTATGGTAAAGCAGTATCCAAAAGCCAATGAATTCACATGAATTCATGCCTATGCTGTGTTCATTTGGTTCTCTTTAGGGGCAAGTACACAGTAGATTTCCATCAATCCTACATCAGGAGGAAATTGCTAATAACTAGAAGAAAACCTTAGCCAGAGAAAATTGTTGGTTACGTGTGTCCAAAGCATCTGGCTACATTTGTGATAAAGAGACGAGGTCCCAAGCAAGAATGAGCAGAAAAAATAAAAACTATCTCAAGTCTTTAAACCAGTCCCTTAATGAACCTACCTCATCTCTCCTGTACTCTAAAAACTTTGATTCTAACCAAAATGGCAAGGAAACATAGTCAACTCAGCTTCACAGTCAAGCTATGGACAACAACATTTGGTGAAACCATTTGAGATGATCTCCCAAACTGCTGGACTTATTTCATTCAGCTGTCTCTTACAGCTGTGTTTTGTGCCTGTGTGTTTATAGGGCATCAGTCACTGTGACATTGTGGGCTGGCTGAACACCAAAGACAAGGAGTATTTGAAATAGGTATTTCCTTTAAAATGAAAAGTTGTTTTGTTTGTCCTCCCAGCTGGCTCTCAGACTGCCTCAGTTGTAATACGTATGCTTTACCTCCTGGGCTTCAGTTACATTATAGACTTTTTTTTTGCTAGACTTTTTGGGTTCCCAGGCATATTGCCATTTTCTGTTATTTACATTTACACAAATGCCTCTATAAAAACCTTATTCTCCAATCTTAACATTCCTTTGGGCTGTACGAGAACTTTCATTCCAAATTTCTCATTTCAGTAAAGGTATTGCACAAAAGCTGTTGAATTATTTAGAACTATATGTAACTGGTATAAACTCTCTAGGCTCTGTCTAGTTTAATTAAAGGTAAATCCCAGCAGACATTGTAATTACGAGAGAGTAAACAGGAAAAGTTAAAGACCTGTAAATAGAAGAAAAATTAAAAAAACCCCAACCCTTCTGGAGATAACTGTTCCTCTACATTTATATCAAAGCATTCACTGGCAGATTACCTAAATTCTTGCTGTTAATATAGAACAACCTATGCTATTACGTGCAGGACCGATCTTTATGACGATACAGCAGTAGATGGCTAATTCACGGCTAGCTTGTCAGAGTAACAAATTCATCGAGTTACTGTTTATCTGATGCCTGATTCTCCCTGTGGCATAAAAGCTGGAAGTACCTGCCTTAGGAAGTATTCTCCGTTTGACTGTGTTGCAGCTGGGGAAGATCCTGCCCCAGGATTACAGCAATGACCCTGCCAGATCCAAGCCATGCAGACATCTCAGTTTGGGATGTTTTGTCTGACTGAATCCCATCACCTTTGTTAGTGTCAAGAGGGACTGTAGGACTTTCCTGTGCAATTGGCCGGGGACTGGGGGGAATATTTACGTCCCAAAGCACAGAAGCCAGAGAACCGTGTGAGGCACACCTGACTGTGAAGAACAGCTACGAGTGTTACCATCAGAAAACTCGACTGAGCAAATAAAATTTCTAACAATTGCCATAAGCAGGTGTTAGAAGGAGGATCTCTTGGAAAATGTAAAGCAAATGTTACCTACAGTATGCTGACTGAAATGAAATATCTATTCATGAGCACTCTTTGGCTAAGTCTACCATGAGATAGAGTTGGGTAACCACTGAAAGCAGTTACTCAGGAACTTTACCCTTTTACCTTTGATAACATCACTTTTGATCCCATTTCCTGGGATGTTTGCATGTGTGATGACTTATTCATTCAGCTCCTGTGTGAACCTAGACCACTGGGAAGAGTTGCCTTCTTCCAGTGTCATTCATGCAGGTGTCAATAGGATGGCAGAACCGAATGAGCACTCAGCCATGGGTAGAACCAGGCCACCTTCACAAAATGAAATTCATTTGGGGCTAGGCAGTGCCTTCTCATGCTGCCTTGAGAAGATGGCATAGTGGCCTCATGATCCCACAGTAGACTGGGAAAGCAATATTCGTACCCTGTTTCTCTGCTGGCAGGATGAGGGGATGGATTCTGTGTTGATTTATGTCCACGGCAAAGCACAGCGGCCTTCTTTTCCAAATCCGATGTCACACTCTGAGTGGAAGTTGGGTGAAGCACTGCCAGCTCAGCTGACCATCTCTCACCTGTGTTGAGTTTCAGGCAGAAGGACTTGGTTCTCTTGTCCACACATAGGCACCTGGAGCCATTTTAGATTCTCCGTTGTATCCTGCTTGACTTCCAGGTGCCAGAGAGGCATGGATCTCCCAATGGCCTTGTGTCATTCTAGCCAACCTCATGCCAGTATCTCAGATGTCCTTGGGCTCCTCCGTGCTGGCAGTAGAAGTGGTGCCCAGTTTAGAAAGGTTAGGTATTCTGTAAGAGGACAAAAACCCTACTGAATAGCTTAAGTGATCTTTTATAAAGCTGCAGTTCCAAATTCTTGATATTAGAAGCATTAAACAGCATTCAGGCTAACCCACTGTTGAAAGCTCAGGAGCTAAAATATAAATGGATTTGTCAAAAATATTTATTAGATTATT
This sequence comes from Aviceda cuculoides, assembly GCA_035590195.1. NCBI lineage: Eukaryota > Metazoa > Chordata > Aves > Accipitriformes > Accipitridae > Aviceda > Aviceda cuculoides. The sequence goes on along the minus strand of JAVJGG010000017.1, from coordinate 14,548,927 downwards.
TCAAATTCACAAAACCTCCTATTTAGGAGCAGTTTACAAGCAGAGTGAGGCATCCATTTCCTGATGCATCGGAAAGAAGAGTACTCAGAAAGAAGAGTGTAGAAGAGGAACAGAGTCACAGGTCATGTCTCAGTGGTTTGTGAAAAAAAAATTGAGTAGTGTATTTCCTTCTTTAGAGGATGCTATTGCCCTACAAGGTGCAAGAATTGGCCTGGAGGGAAGACTACTGCTAAGATCCTGAGACTTGTAATGAAGAAGAGAATTCCCCACGCAATGAAATTTTGGATCTGTGTTTGTGGTAACCGAGTGATAATGGATGTAAGAAAGATTTGGAATACACTGAATAACTGAAATGAATGCAGAATGGATTGTTGCTGTCCATTGACAATTTAGTTATAATTTAAGCAACCAGGCAGGGATGAAGGGCAGGACTGGAACTCAAGAGACCACCTCCTAAGGGGATATGTACCCATCATTCTGGAGCAATATTTGACAACACAAAATACATTTTTCACAGGCTTCTTTCTCCTCATCTGAAGAATGAAGTGAATGACATTTTCGTCATCTCAGCTGTTGCCTTGGGGTGTATCAGAGACAGGGTCCTTGGGACAAAGGCTAAAATTGTTCGGGTTATTTATTAGAGACTGGGGTTTAGTGGTAGTTAGAGCTAAAAAAAGCTGTGCTTTTTGAAGTGTGATTTTTGGGGAGTTAATGTTTTCTTTTGAAAGTCTGTAATTCTACAATAATTATTTTTATCTGAACTAATGCTACAAGTCAGACCTTTTGGCCAGAGCTATGAATCGCTCTAGCAATTACTAGCATTGCAGTTCTGGCTATCTATTATCACCCATACTAGTACTGGAATAGGCATGTGAACTCACATCCATTTGCTTAGTAGTGACCCTTAACTGTGTAGTGTCGGACCATTGTGTTGGACACAAACGTGGCAGCTAGTGTTTTCAAATACGTGTACTTAAAGGTAGATATCTAAAATCCTTATCTAGACAGACAGAGCAACAACCCAATTCCAAGTAGTCTGCCATTGACAGCTCCTATACTAATTAGGACATCAGTCTGCTTTTACCAGACTGCCAAAATACAAAGTTAAATGTGCAGTTTCACATACCTGGGTATCAAGACTTTGGCTTCTGCAAGTCTGATTTCTTTCTATGCAAGTAAATAGCTTTACCTCTTTTTGTAACTTTATGTAAGTATTAAGAGGTACAAGGAAAATAAAGGTGCAAAGCTCATGTTTAAAGAGCTAGATGGCTAGCATGTCTATCCTGATAGTTTTTTAAAATCACATATAAACACTTCCCCATCCAGTTTTCCCATCTGCATTAGTATATTTATATCTAAACTTAAGTATCTGCATTTGTAAATACACGTGTTCTCTCATCTTGTAGAAGTGCTGGAAATGCTCCCATACATTGCAGAGGAATACAGTATGTGGGTGGCAATTTTCTCCAAACATTTTATCAGGCAAATTTCAGATTGCTTGGATTACAGATTTTCTTACCTAGCTAAAAAAGAACAACAATAGTGTGATTAAAGCTATCAAAAGATAATAGCTGATACCTACAGAGCTAGAGAGGGATGGGAAGGTGGAAGAAAAACGGTTCTGGTTTAGGCAACTGAGCCTAATCCTGTAATGTGCTGAGCTATTCTAGCTCTTCTTTCAATAGTGGAAAGAGCTCAGCACCTTGCAGCCTAGACTGGCTGTGGTAAATGAGTATAAATTCCAATTACTGGTACCTGATTACTAAGACACGGCTGGCTGCAACAAGTCTAGGGAATGGCCCTGGGTTAGCAGTCTCAGAATCCCAAGCTTCATCTGTACAAGGAAAGTAAGGGAAACGCGCTGGGTGCAGAGAGGTTGGAGATGGCTCTCCCCACAGACCCACATCTCCGCAAGGGCAGGTACGCAGCAGCTCAGCGGGTTGCACGGCCTGAGACCAGCCCAGCTATGTCAACCTGAGCACTGAGCAGCTTCTGCATGAGCTGGTACATCTGCACGGCCCAACGCAGCGTGGACTCACCTTTCGGTTTGTGGTTCTCTGTGACATTCTCCTCTCACATTGATCTACTGCCAGTAATGGAAATACAGATAGAAGTGGTTCACCCATGATCACAAAGGAAAGTAGTCATGATCATAAAAGAAAGTAATGAGAACTAGATCCCAATCCCCCAGGCCCCTGGCTTAACCAAGAGGTGGCCCTATTTCTAACATGTTCTTGTTACTATTCATTAATAAAGATATAGAAGATACCTAGTTATCAGATGTATTTAGTGAAGAGTGAAGAAATCACAAATTTGCCAGTAAGGCTGGTATGAAAGAAATTGCTGGTGGTGGTGTTTTTCACAAAGGAATTATCAAACAGCTAAAAATAGTTTCCTGTATTTGACTATTAAAATAAGAATACCACAGGTCTGAGGAAGTGGGGGCACGGAGTAAAAATATTAACTGTGAACAGAACTTGATCAAGAGGGAAAGGAAAAAGCCCTGCTGTGTTTTTCAGCTAATAAAGCCATTGTACACTTCAGCCTAGTAACAGCTTGTACGTAGCTTCTCAAATTCTGCAGTTAAAACTAGGAGCTTAGTGCAGTTTCTTGCATAAAAACATCTAGTGTTCTTTGAGATGGCCAAGGGTACTCCTTTTGGTTCATTCCAGAAGGACCTAGGTCTTGGGTCTCTGTCACAGCTACAGCCCATGGGTAGGTCTCAGACATCCCCAGGCACCTCAAAGGCCACTTGATGCCAATGTCTGGCAACGGAGTGTGGCCCTGAGAATGGACCTGGCAGATCCTTCTTCCAGCTCCGCTACAAATTTCCTCCAGCACTTGGGTTAAACTCCTAGGCTAATTCCTATAAACACACTCAGTTTCCATTAACTTTCGTGGGAACATTGATTCTTAAAGAAGAAGAGGTGCCTATTATGGGATTCAGCCAGCCTAATTTACATACCTTATCTGGGCCTACATTTCAGATGCCTCGTGAATCAGTCCTCCAGAAATCCAGGCAGACAGGATCTTCCTTTGAAGACATCTCACCACTGACTCTATAGGAAATATCAGATCTTTTTTTAGGATGACTGGTTTGCTTTGGTATTTAAAATGTAGCACATTAGATGTCTGCAGTTAGATAGGCTGGATTTCATAGTTTTGGTATGTGGATGTGAACTGTATAATTTAAGTTTTAAAAAACAAGATGCACAGACTTTGTGGTTAACTTGTACATGCATTTCCGAGCAGGCTGTACCTAACTATGGAAGCTGTATGTCCAAATGTCCACTTAAGAAAACGCAGTCTTTTGGCTGTGCAGATATCCAGATTATAGGAAAAAGGGCAGGGAGTGGAATTTATGGCAGACCATTGAAGCTGTTGACATTAAGTTACATCATCTGTTTAATTGATATAATATTCACATGATCTAGTTGCAAGATAAACCAATGTTTAGGAAATAGACACATCTTAAGATAGAAAGTAAGCTATTAACTGCAAACAATTCCTGTAATTTAAAAGCACCATCTGTGTTCATTAAAAGAATTAATTTTTTTCTTCTATCATCCTAATTCAGAAAATTAGATATGCTTCTGCATCTGATGGAAGCAACACAAAATTTTCAGTGTGTAAAATGATATGTTCATAAGCAAAAAGCAGACTAAGAGAGTGCAGCAGAAATGATTCAGTGAGTTAGATCAAATAACAAATACATCTGAGAGAACCATGATCTTCCTCCTGGAACATACAGAAACAAGATGAAATTCAACAAATAAATTTCCCAGTGTGAACTGGTCTCCTAGCTGCACTTGAAAGTTCAAAAAGGAGTAAAGTCTAAGAAATACTACCTCACCAAAATGTTCTCCAACACTGCAGTAAACACAGACCAAAGATTTGGACATTTGAATCTCCATTCTCATATTAAAAGTGGTTGTTCAGCCTATGCAAATACACTACTCTTCAAAATTTGTGAGTGGGATTCATCTCACCTGGTTTAGACATTTGCAATCTCGACAGCTACATCTGAGCCCATCGCCTTTGGCTCACTTTGTGCTCAAAGGAGAGCCATAGGTAATCTAGGGTGCAATTCGGCTGTCCTATTTAGGAGGCCTAATTTTAGGTTAAGATGAATCACATTTCAGAATTGTCTACGTCTCTCCATCGACTGGAATGGGAGCTCAGATGTGAAATTTCTGCATCTTATTTTTTCTCAGTGAACACCGCTTTAGAAACTCTAAATCTTAATGCTCACAGACTTGATTTTATGCTGTGTAAAAAGAGAGAAAAATAAAGTTGAAAAAAAAAAAAAAAGAAAGAAATCTTAAGGGGGCTGGAACAACTTCAGAAGACTAAAGGCAACTTTGAACCTGTCTGGATCAAAAGATAAGCTGGCATTTAGTGTCACACTGACAGAAAAGGGAATTCCACTTGAAGAGCCCTTGGATGGGATTAGTTTCTGCAAAGGCTTCTCAATCATCAGGGAAGCTCCCCCCATCACCACACCGTCGCTCTCTGAGCCCCCAGGACTGCTGGGAGCAATTTCGCCTTCTTTCTGCATCGGTGTCAGCCACAGGCGTTTTGGGTGAGGCATCTGCTGAGCAGGAGAACAAAGGGCATAAATAATCAAAACCCTTCAGGAGCCTGCTTTACAACTTTCCCATAGATCTTTTTAAATTCTTCAGTCTAATTACATTGGCCCAATTTTGCCCCCAAGTTGCTCCTATGTTAAACACGTCTAAATAAAAGGAGAACTAGGCCTATTCTGCTTAAGCTTTTTCAGGGATGAGTTTTGCATTTTCCCGTTCTTCAGGTACACACTGCAGAGGAATATTCTCAATAGAAGAGAAGGGCTGACCATGCTCCTACAGCTGCTGCATGCTGTACCCACCTCTGTGCGTGGAAGGTGGGGGAGATGGGTGATGCTCCATAGCTGGGACTGGGGAGAACTAAGCACGGCAGAAGTACTGAGTGTAGGCTCTCCTGTGGCCAAAAATGGTTGAAATGGCAACAGAACCTAACCAAATCCTTTTCTGGATGGGAATGAGGCTAAAGAATAGCTTACTCTCCACGCGGAAAAAACTTGAAAACCCAGAAATTGAATAACTAAGAGTATTCTTAGGCTACAAGTAAGCAGCACTAGTGTCCTGTTGCTGGCTGATTTGTTTCTAAGCAGCAGCTCTGCTCCTGTCTTTACCAGACTATGTCCTTTTTGTAAGAAATGGGAAAATATGATTGAGTTTTACAAACCAAGGTGTGTATTTGCATTGGCCGTCAGTGCCGCAGTCCTAGCTTTTCTGCCTGTAGCTATTGAATGCACGGCCTGGTGTGAAAAATGAATACTGCAACCGCAGCCAGGGAAACTGAGTCCCTTCCAGTAACAAGCCCAGCCCAAGGAACAGCAAGGAAACACTTGACCATCTCAGCAAGGAAAAAATTGTCCTTGTGCTTTTCATTCTTTTTCAGCCAAAACATACAAAAACTTAGTTTTTCTGATACATAAAGTACAACTATCAGTGATAAAAGCCATTCCACCTATCTTCTTTCCATCTTATCTTCTAAATGGTCTATTCTGGTTTATGACCCCCAATTACCAGTTCCTGTTATTCTTTGAATTGCTGTAGAAGTGAACAGTCTCCATATGTTCAGAGCAGCTTGCAATTAGCATACCCTGAACTTAGAAACTGCAGTCTATTGAAAATAGGGACGTATTAAAGCATAGCATCTGGAAGCCTGCATATGTTCGTCTCGCACAATGGGCTTCAGGTGCCAGGGTCAAACAGAGACTCCTTGCTATCCCAGCAAAGAGCTTATATGCATCACCACTCAGCTGCAGAACTTCAGAGAATCTTTATACTTTCTTGGAAAATACTATATCATTTCACACTTAACCTTTTACATTGTTTTCACATTAAAAAGATAAAAAATAAAGACATTTTTTAAAAAAGCTAAGGTTTGCTACGTTATAACCGCTCAGTTGGATTTCTCAATTAGAGTTACAGCCACAGCACCAATAAAACTGCAAAGATATGAATAGGAAAGATTTAATCCAAACTCAGATGTGTTTTTCTATGCCTGTTGTCTCATTTTGTGAAGTTTCCATCAAACCAAGGGCCTGTTGGAGAGCCATTTCTGCTTAAATGCATTTTTGTTTCATCCCATAAAAAGAGTAAGAAGTAATGCTTTCACAGAAATACGAAGTAGAGATGAAGATTGGGCTTATATGTCTTCCAAAAATGAAAAGTCCTGAAATTGACCACACAGTTTTCCTCTCTATATAACTGTCAAGGCAAAGACAGCTCTCTGTTTTATCCACATTCCCATTTGAACAAATACACTGCACTAGCTGAGGGCTGTTTTCCATTTTAATAGCAAATATTCTGTCGATAACAACCTGGTACATGAAACAGGAGCTTTTCAATATATTAATCAAAGTAATTGAAGCACAAAAATTACTGCTAACAGGTAGACACAGGGCAATAGATTCTAGCAGATGTTTTTTGTAAGTGGTACTTCTGAAGTAAAAGAATTTCAATGATCCATATTGCTGCGTACAAGACTTAAAAGCAATATTAGGTAACAACAAATTCAGCTCAGTGCCTTCACTTGGTTATCTGAGGGATGAATTTGGCCCAAAGGCTGGGATTCAGCTCCACAGTTAGACACCTCTGCTGTAAGAGCAGGTGTTCATGGGGAGGGCAGGTGCCTAAACACTGTAGTCAGCAGAGATTCAGGATAGCTGCATCGTGCCCATGGCCCAAGCAGGTACAAAAAAATGAGCTGAGAAAGATCTGCTTCTTTCTGCTTATAGCTGCCGAGGTCAGGAGGGTAACTCAGAGCATCTCAAACAGCTCTCAAAACCTATGTTTAGGCAAACAAATATAGTTTCTTAGTCAACAGAGTCAGTGATGCTTGACTGAGCAGATGCACGTATCCACTTTAGGATGGGATGAGTTACCCTCTAGATTCCTTTGAAGGTTTTGAGTAGATCTCCGTTGATTATAGTGGGATCTTACACACATAGCATACAGGAAGATATCTACATTAAAGATGCCTACATGTATGCATCTGAAATCAGTTAAATTAGTCCATATTTCTTTCCTCTACATACAGAGAAAGCTAACCTCATTAGCCTAAACTGGATACCTGATACATGAACAGCCAATACAGTAGTCAAACCCCACAATCTAAGCTTGACATACACTTTCCAGTTTCACACAACTATCCATTATATCAGGCATACTTCATGTAGAAAAGAGAAATAATAACATTCTTATAGTCTAGTGAAAATATAATGGAAATATTGTCTCCTACCAGGTACCAGAGCAAGCTTTGTTCAAAAATCCAGAAGTTGATTCAACCCTCATGTCTCTGCTGGTACCAGGAGTCTGAATTTTTGGTTTAGAGATAAAACTGGAAAAAAAAGTGTCCAAATGCCATTAATATATTTTTTAGTAGTAGGTTGATTTTCTAGATGTTATTTTATAATAACCATGGTTGCATTGTGCTAGACAAAACATAGGTGGGTAATCAAACTTTCTTTTGATCATAATATAGCTATTACCAGACTTTTTGTTATTATGAAATACCTCCAGAAGAGTAGTCTTCTTCATGTGATTTTCACCACTGAAGATAATCAGGAAAACCTGGAAGATCTGCTATCTGACATCTTGACTTGAGTTACTCCACACGTACTGCATTCGCCCTCTCACAGACCTGACCGACTAAGACTATTTTTATCTGGATGTTAAGAACTTGATGGAGTGCAGAAGAAGGTCTGTTTTCTTGGAAGGTTTGGCAGCTGCAATTAGTGGGACCTCAATGACTCTGCAATCTGCTGTTTACAAACAAGCAGTCTGGGTGGCAACATGTATTATCCATACCCCACACATCTTGGTAAAATCATTCCAGTCTTTCTTCGCAATCTTCAGCAATACTTCTCCGATACTTCAGCTGCACTCTTTCCACGTCATAATTATTTTGACAACATCCTTTAGAGTATCTCAGCCTCAAATCTCAGTCAGATTTGTCTGTCATTTACAGGCACATTTGGCTCATTTGCTTATAATGAGTAGACTGTGTGCTTTCAGGAACAGGTGACGTTAGAAAATACCAGTATGACCAGAAAGCAGAGAGAAGACAGAGAAGGAACATGAAAGACAGGAATGAAGTAAATCATATAAAGACAGCTACGGAGACGTCTCCACTCTTTCTCAGAAAAATTAAGTCAGGAGAAAAGTGATGAAATTGAGAGGCAGAAAATTTAAAACTGGCTAGAGCTGTTTTTTCCTCTAGTTTCTAAGTAATTCTCGAGGGATGCTCTTTACATGTTTTTCCATGTTATCTGGTCATGTGTCTGGTCCTCAGTGCAGAGGTGGTTTCCTATCCTTTTGGAAAGTGGATTGCATACAGCAGGCACCCTTTGCAAAAGACAATGAAAAAAATGGGTTAGTTTGGTTTAGGTATCCATATGTTTAGTAAAATATTACACGTCATTCAGGAAAAGAATTGTCAATAATGATTAAGAAGATGCTTCATCAGCAAACAGAAGAATAAGTAGTAAGGACATCTTTACAAATGTCTAGTGCTGACTGATGTGAGAGATGGTTTATACCACTGCACAAGCAATACCTGGTTTTGCTTCTTATTGCTGTTGACTGGCAGAACAGCCAGTGGCACGCGAAAGAAAAAGGAGAGAAAAACCCACTTAGAAATGATTCTCTGGAGTCTGCAGCCGTCCACTTCACTAAGGAATAACTCATGTGAGAGTACAAAACATTCCTGCTCCTTGCATCATTACTGCAGATACTAATGGAGTTATAAGTCTTTGCTATTTATCAGTTTTCCAGTATGGGGTTGTTGCTTTTTCTGGGCAATGACAATGTGTTTTGAAATTAAAAAAAAAAAAGAAAACACTTCCTTTCTTGACTGCTTGCTGAAAACATAACAGAAGGCTAGATTTTGTGCTCACTTCTATAGGGAAGTAAGTAAAAACAAAATGCTACTTCCCTGCATTTTCTGCACCAGTGATCAAGCTCCTGGGCAGTGAAACACAAAAATTTGAAGGGTTACCTATTGCTTATCCATTCTCAGAACAGGAAAGAGGGTGCAATACAGAACAGACAGAGCACTGGACCCATGCTTTGACTTCTCACCCTAAGACATGCACCAGCAAAAGCCAGGTTTATTTTCTGTACAACATATTTAGTCCCTCTGCTTCCTGTAACAAGGAGGAACTATGTTTTCATGCGTAAAAGGGAATGCCAATAGCTCCAGGACCATTGATCTGATGTTTTGCCCCTGATCTGTGCTGCGTCTGAAGTCTGAATCTAGCTCATCGTGATGGGTTTGCCATTGTCAGATACACTGACCGTGCAGTGTCTCCCTCTACTCTCCACTTTTAGGAGCCAAGTTTAAGCAACAAAAATATTAAAAGGAAACAACGTATCCCAATAACTTAAAGGTTAATATACGTACTTATGAATGCTGGATGTCACATGCTGTCAGTTACTTTTTATCTCAGTTGGAAAATGATTGATTGCACTAACCCAGTTGTGGAACTGCATTAATATCCCCAAGAAAAAACAGATATATTCAGGATATTGTAACTGTGAGACTTTTGAAATTAGAATAAAGGAATTTACAAAATTTTTGAGAGGGACAAGCCTATGAGTTGACCTGAGCTACCTAAATTTTAGACATATATTTACATTCACTTATAGATACAGATGTAGAGCAAATTACCTGTGAGTACAAAATGCTTTCCTACCTCCAGTATGATGATCGGATAGACAATGATAGATTCATATTCATGGGGGTGGGAAAGCAAAAAGACGTGGTGAAACTGAACATAAAGAGTAAATATGTTATATGCGTAATTAATATACAACACTAAAATATGGAGTTGTATTTTATATCACATTCCACATGAAAACAATACTGACAGCAAAAAAAAACAATATAAGTTTACTAGAAAATGTGAACACCGTGTCCTAAGAAATTTTAAGTTTAAAAAAGTTTTCAAAATTAGTTATTTTCATTTCCATATTCTGTATGATTAAACTAGTCACAAATAAGCATTGACCCACTGCTAACACAGATCTGAGCCAATGACCGTCATGTGTTGGATGCATCAAACATACATGTTACACAGACTGTGACAACCAAATACACACTGTAACACAACCTAGAGAAAAATCTCTCTTCTTTAGCAGTGATGCTAGGAAAGGCTTCTGTGAGCAAACTAAGACTATCAAAATTATCTACCTCAAAGCAATCAATATTTCTATATTTAGATCTCTGAATCAATTAATTTGTGCATTTGTTTAGCAAATCGATACAGAGAATGATACATTTTGAATTATAACAAAATGTTCAGCACTGGAGACAGAAGCCTAATCTTTAGGATACAAAAAATATATCAATTAATCTGAAAATGTGAATGAAATATATGGAGCTAGCATTCCATGAGCCTGAACTCTTCTCTTTTTAAATGAGTCAAACAGCAACATTGCAGCTTCCCACAGTTACCATATTATTATTATTAGTATGATTTGTTTTGCTATCGCTGAAGATGTGTTTCAGCTACACAAACCACAACAAAACATAGTTCTGTTCCAGAAGGATTACAACATCTAACACAAAGACATGGGGAAGACATGATTTCCTGGAATTAACAAATGAGGAAAACATTTTGACTTTTATTAAATCACTTCGTGGGATGAACCCATAACTCACAGATCAGACCCCTCCCGATCTCAGCCTGTGGGACCACCAGAGAGTGGGTTTCAGCCACGGTCTTCTCTACCGTCATGCCAGTATCAGTCTGTTGGAAAAAGGAGGGTGCTGGTGAGGGAGCTTCGGCGAAAGAGCTGTACAGAGAGAGGGCTAAAATTAGTGACCACCCTCCCAGTCCCAAGGCAAACTCTGATGTCCACGTTTCTTCTGGGACCTGCTGTGGACCCCCACCCAGCAGCACTGCACCATCCTGCCTGCTGCTCCTCAGGGCGCTCCTGGCTCACCCACACACCCCGCGGAAGGAAAATTTCCCACAATAGAGTTTTGGTCAAAACAACCCTGATGGGAATGATCCCTCCAAAGGCGTGAAGGAAATATTGACTGGTGACATTGTGAAATGTAGCCGGGGACTATAGTGGAATGTACCAAAAACTACTGAGACTGATTTAAGGATGAGGGATCTTTTTACGGGTTTTCCAGTATTTTGGCCCTTAGGACTCACATTTTGAACTCTTCTCTGAAATCAACTTCCCCCACCTTTATTTCATATAAAAGCAAACAGCTCTCACAATCCCCTAGCTCCTGAAACCAGGATTGAAAAATGTCACTTCTGAGGGTCGCATGGAAAAGCAGTAGCTATGTCAAAGCAGCTCTGGAGAGCTATTGATCCATCCTAAAATAAATGTCCGAGGTAGACAGATGAGATCTCCTTCTAAAAGTACCTCCACTAACTCTACAAATTGCTCAGTAGCTACCTGGGCTAGACCCCTATGTTTTAGAAGGCAAAGCTGGGTTGGAGGAATCCCACCTCCAATTTCACTAGAAAATACAAATATTCTCAGAGTTTACAAACAGCAAGGTAAATGCTGCACGTTTGCACAATATTACTTACTATTTTAATAGTAATATTAATATTTTTTTACTTTTGCTTAAAACCAAAAATACTGCTTTAACATTTGCACCTGCCCACCACACACAGAGAAACACGCGGTCTCTGGAGTGCCCTTACCACACTATTGCTTCTAATGAGAGAGCGTGCCAGGTCGGGAGAAACACAGCCCACAACAGTGGTTATTCAGCTTTCTCTTTTTCTAAACACGTCTGAAATAAGACAGCCATTTCACAAGCCTATTCTGTGCCTTAATAAATACTATGTGATTTGAAATTTTAGCAGTTATGCACGCGAAGGTTGGTTGAAGGAGATAGTCACATGTGGGGCTTGATTATAGTGTTTTATCACTCAGCCGAACATCTAATGTTTAGCACAGTAGTTTGAGTGCTTCTTTTCATGTCATAACAAAGGTTGCCCTCAGATACTAATTACAGCCTTCCTAATAAAAGGAAAGGCAGTTTGGAACTGCCTGAAAAGTTCAGAAGCTAGAGATGAAGTTTGGAGAAAGAGTTTGCCATCACTTTGCATGTGGCAGGTAGTTTGCTGCCTGAGCTGCTGTGCAACGACGTGGCAGATTTGTCTTGAAAACATTCCTTCAAAGCTGGAGACATTAAAAAAAACTAGCTGGGGAGAAAGAAAGTCTCCAGGACTTTCACAGCAAATCACAGCAAAGTTAATGGCTCTCTAAAAAAATGTACAAAACCAGTTTGAAGAATCACTATATGATCTTTTAAAAGCACAGAAAGGCATAGTGAAATGAAGATGCAGAGCAGAGCATATTCAGCAGAGTATATTCAGCAGACCCTGCTGGGTTCGGTGGTTAAGCATTCATAGCTTTGCCCAGGAGTAATATGTGCCAATATGGGTTATATTTTCTAGTAACATTTCTGAATGTATTTTGTCGGGGCTCTCATGAACTGCTGATGGAGTATGTCTCTGCTTTTGTACTTACATCATAGCAATTACGTTGATCAAAATAATTTGGGGGTTTTTTTAATGCAGTTTAGGGCACTAAATCACAGATCTGCATCTTTCTTCTGTCTTTGAAAATTCCAGGCAAATTTTATTTCTGATCTTTTGGATTTCTCTTTTTCTGTTCTGACTTTCAAAACTATTTATCAGTCGTCGGCAACCTCATTAGCAAATATCTTATAATTGCAACGTAAGGATCTGCTAGTTTTACCTTTGTAGCTTCCCAGGCATTCTCTTTCATTTTTAAACTAACAGTGGAATTAACAGTTTTAAGGCCTCAAATTTTATCATCTGCTTCACAGTTGGAGAGGACTGGCCATGTATAATTTTTATTTTCAGTACATTTGTAAGTATAAGTTTTCCTATTTCCCTTAGTTGGGTAATAACTTATTCTATTTTTTGCTGCCCATGTCCTTTCCCTATAGACATCAAGTGACTAAATATGCTTTTCCAGCCTCTATTACCACACAGGTTCCTTTCTATTTTCCATGGGTTTGCATCCACCTTTCTCTGGATTGCAGCGGTGTCTTCAAATTAGGGTGTCAGATTTTGACATATTTCTATAAGAATAAACAGGATTTTCATCTTCCGTGGTGTCTAGACAGTAACACTATGCCATGGCAGGTACTACTTGATCATAAAATTGGATCTTCCTACCCTTTTCGAAAACATGCCTTCCCTCATGCACAGCCTCCACGTCTCCTGCTAAATAAAGCTGTGTGGTTCTGCACTAAACTGGTTAGCCCTTACCACCTTATTAATTTATGTGGTCACAGAGATATTTTGACACCCTTCAGGAAATCTGAAGACTGTTTGCTCTTTGCTGTTGAGACTGAAACATTCACCCTTCTGTGATTAGGTAGCAGATGAAAGGTACTTTCAGACGCTTTGAACCAGTGAAGTATGTACCATAGGAAGTGTCCACAGCGGAGGAACGAAGGGAGGAATATAGGCTGCCCCGTCAGAAACAGCATAAGACAAAGCCTGCTAGTGAGCAATGCACAACATTTTTCTTGTACATCCTCGAGCCAACAACAGCTCGTGTGTGTCTCCTTATCCATGCTGATAGCACGTGTTCCCAGCTGCCAGACTGGGAGGGAGGGAGGGAGAGAAGAACAGTTGATACATTGAATTTCTGCCATCTGGGAGAACAGGGATAAGCAGGAAAAGCGGAGCCTTCCTCTCAACTTCGCAGCACCCAGTTTTCAGGTGTTACTGGTATTATGGTTTGGGAAGCTCTGGCCTTCAGATATGCACACACGCATATATGTATGCATCTCTTCATGGGTAAAGTCCTGAAGATACTCAGCTCAGCTGGTAACTGCTGGGCAGTTTGGGATGAGCGCAGAAGTCCATCCCCATCACCACCACCGTGTTCTTGCAGTCTCCAGACATGGGGTGGCAAGTTTATGGGGAAGAAAACGAGAGCAGACTACGCAGCAGATTGCTGCTCGCAGCCTATAACGTTACAGAAGGGAGGTCTAGCAGAGGCTGGTTTTGCTGCACTGTGGGCAGTGTTGTTCATGTTCGGGCACAGCCGCTCGCCTTTAGCTGTTGGCACACACAATTTCTGGCTTTCAAGCCGCTCGCTGCAGTGGTACCCCCTGTGCCTCCCTTGGGCTCTGATCCCGGTGGCTGCCCCTTCCAGTGTCTCACTGGCCGAAGAGCAGCTGTCTGCTGGGTGGAGGTGGCCCATACCTGCTCAGGTGACAGGCAGGCTGGCACGGTACAGCCACAACCCACCGCGCGCTCCCTGCCCGGCCACACGTACTGCTCTGCCTTCACGTCACTTTTACAAAGATTTTATTTTATATTACCCCATCTGCTTCCCAGTTATCAATCACCTTTCTTGACAATTTGGAAATACATTTATATGCATGCATACGCATACATGTTGGTACACACATGAGATGCTGCTGGGGGGTTTCTTCACAGATACTTCTCTGCCACCTCTGCAGATATTCTGCCCCACAGCTGACGAAGGCACATGGCCGTATGACAGGGTACATGCATTCCTGCTGCTGTGCTGGTTTTTTTTTGCCTGTGCCTCCACATCAACTCTCAGAGGGTCCCAAGCCCTCAGGCAGTGCAGAATGTTGAGGTGGCACCTAGCAGTGTCACACACATCTGGAGCGACTCTACCTGTCTCATGCCAAGGTGGAGCATGCTCATTTTATGTGGAGATGGGCTGACATGCTGAGGTGTCTGCAGTAGTTGGTGATGTGATTTAATGACTTAAGGAAAGCCCTGCACTTATGTATTCCCATGTTAATGTAGAATCTGACTAATCCACAAGCATGTGCTGGCTTAGGAAGTCCTCTCCCTGACCATCACGTGAAGGACTGGACATCAGAAACCTAGCTGGCTTAGGGGTATCTTTGCAGCAATTAAATCATTCACCTCCGACATAATTTCTGAGCAGTAACTTGGTTTTTTGGACAGAATAGATAGATATGAGAAGAGAGAAGAGGACCCAATTATTTTACTGCTGTCCTTGTGCCTGATGAAATATCTCATGTGCAAGAGCTTATTCACTAGCACTGTATATTTAGTCCTACCTGGAATGATGATCATCCAAACAGGATCATAAATAAGCCCTCTGTTTTTAAAGCAAGGTCACATTGGTGGGGCTTTGCCATCTCTGACAAATTCAGCAGCTGTTGGAAGGGCTTTGCTGGGAAGCCCTGCAAACCTGCCTCGGGCAGCAGGTGGCAAACTCCCCTCTGCAGAAAAGAGGGGCACCAGATGTTCAGGACTTGCTGCGGTTTCGTCCCGCGGGTTTTGTTCAGTCTCATGGAGTGCTTCTCAGACATTCAGGCTCAGATTCATCCTCCCTGGACGTAGGTGCTAAGCCCAGGTACTTCAGTGAGGAGCACGGTCACCTCTGGTGCCCCTGAGGTCAGTGGAAGGAGGTGGGTGCCCTGGGGACAGCACTGATCTCAGCCACTTGGACCACCTGGTGCTGCTGGTCCCTCTCTGCCCATGGCGAGGAAGGCCCTCCAGGGACAGCTAGCTCAGCAAGGGGAGGTGAACCTGGGACAAGCACTCAGGGCTGACAATCCTGCTTGTCTATTCCCGCCAGAGATGATCTCAACATCATACTGAACGGCTTCTGAAATAAACCTGAGTTCATCGTGGATAAGGGTGTTATGATAAGGAGCATTACAGAAGCACTTTTCTACAAGCCCAGCATCTGGTTTTTATACTCCTTAGGCACTACACAATTCAAGTCCAGAGTGACATTTGTGCTTATGGCAAGGAGTTATTAATACAAATCTTAATTTGTCCATGTATGGCTCGTGCCAGTCAACCCGGCACTCCCTGGCTCTGAGCTGCCGGGGACGTGGCATCAGTGCCCCCCATTAACAGAGACAAACTGGGAGCTGCTGGGAGCATCTGGCTCCTGCCCATCTGTCCACAGCCAGTTTTCTCAGCCCTTGTTTCCTTGCCATTTCTTCCAATACAATAATATTATAATGGTGCCAAAAACTTCTCTTCTAATGCTTGGAAAAGTACATGGGAATGTTTCTTTTAAAGCCTGCAGGCTTCAGGGCACCCTATTGCTATTAACATTTTGTACTGTCTTTGACCAAAGCTATTTCTGAAGCATGTAGCACAGCAGATACGCGGTGCACATGTGACAGGGCTACGTGTGAAATATTTGACAGAGACAAGGTGAGTCAGGTTTGGTTTATAGACCGTGAAAGAGGGGGCTGAACTCATGCTGTGCCGTCAATCTTGTCGATTTGCCATTACGGAGTCGCTCCTGGAGGCTGTCCAAGCCTGAGCGGAAGCTCTCGGGAAGGACAGAAAATTGGCAAGTGCCAGATGATAAATCTTTTAAGCTGCCGTTGCCTGGCCCATTGCCAGTGCAGTGTCCCTGGGTGAGCACGACCGCCGCTGGGGTTGGGGGCTGGGGAGCGGCACAGCTGCAGCATCCCATCCGAGAGGAGAGTTATGGGGTGAAAACGCAGAAAGCGTTAAAAGCTACAAACCAGGCTGTTGTTGCCATGATGACCCAAAAGCATCATGGTAAAAATCAGGACCTTTTCATTCTGGGAAGAGGAGCCTGATTTTTTTTGTGAATTTATTAAGTGCTGGGTACTGGCTGCAGAAGGGAAACATCTCCAAGGAATAACCTTGGGGATCAGTTCTTCAGGAAAAGAGGGTCTCACACCCACCCCCAAAATTGTTTTCTGCCAATAAGTCCTCCCCTTTAAGACAAGCAGTTGGTAAAAAATTTGTGGCCATTAGGAGGAGAAACAGCTGATGATGTCTAGTGTTTCTTTGCCTCCTGCCTGCATTTAAGGAACGTGTGGGCTTCTCTTTCCTCGGCACAGCAGGGACCATACGGCGACTGTCTGCTCCTCCTTTTAAGTGCCCTTCAGCCGGTGCTCAGTCTGAAAGGCACACCAGGATTTTTCTCAAGGGCTCTCTCCCCAGCAGCCTGTGCTGTGGTCTGGAGCGGCTTGGCTGTCTCCTCTGGTCCATTCTGCCTCTCCCACCCCAGCACGTGCACATCACAAAACCAGCCCCTGCCTGCCCGTGGCTTTGTGTCCGCACTGCCAGACCCCCGGGGTCAGGGTGGGAGCTACCAGAGTTTAACTGGTGCTTGCAACTCCCTAAAATAGAGGAGCATGGGCACACGATTTACAGTAACGTATAAACAGCATACACCACGTCAGGAGAAGACCAGGAGGATGCTGTACGCATAACATAAACTGCAAAGCTTCAGTAAGTGGAAGAAAGAGATCCCTTAGAGACTTCTTTTATCCTTTCTCCTCCAGACGGTGCTGTACGTGTACAATTGCCTCCACTGACAAGACTTATGTTTCGGATTCAGGTGTGTGCTAGCAGCAATGCACTTTACAATGAAAATAATGGGTTCAGACCCACCATATGAGTCCGTTATAAAGCAGGAAAGGGGTTATATAAACCTTGGTTTGCTCTGGCAATTAATTCTGCATTACTACCAGCTTGTTTTACCCTAAATATTTCTCTTATTCCTGTAGAATTGGTACCGATAAGCACACAAACCATAAAGTCATCCTATGCTTCCAACTTCTTACACAGCTGCCTTTTTAGATATCTAAGCCAGTGATCTCAGGAAATTTCAGAGTTCCTTGAAAAACATTGAATCTGCAGATAAGAAAGGATTTTTCTCAGAGATAAGACAAGTATCTGTGGTCTGCTGCAATTAACAAATAACTTGGAAAAACATTTCCAGCCAGCGTGAGGATCATTCATTTTCATCAACTTGACATTTCTATGTGACAGAGTGGAGGGCTGGGAAACCCAGCGTATTTGGGCACCATAAAGAGCTCACCTACAGCATCAGGGTGTTACAGGTGCTGCTGAGAAACAGCCTGGGAAAGGGGGTGCCCCAAAGCCAGAGAACCTTTTCCCACATGGTTTTGCTATCTCTTCCTTGCATGTTACACAGATATAGGTGTTATTACCCATTCAGGGATGCATGATAAAAATAGTAAACATGAAAATGCACCTTTTAGAAGGTGAACTAAAATCTTAGGATAAAATACCTTTTCAATATCATTGTCTGCTTGGGGTTTTTCTAAATTCCAACATACTTGCTGGTTTCCAAAAGCAGCTTTCCCATGTTTATTGATTAATAACTGTCATTCTTTATGTCTTCTATTAGACTGACAGCCTTAATATGAAAGCCCCATTATAAGTCACATAACAATTTGCCTAACTTTATCCATCAGGATGCCTGCTTAAAGCAGGGCTACTGTTTTAAATGCTAAAAATTTTCCACTGAGTTTCATGGGGATGCTATAAGAGAATGGAAACATTTAATACAAATTTACTGGAAGAGAAAACCAGCAATGGTTTGGAAACCGTGCTTACACTATTTGGGGGAATTTCAAAGAAAGCCAATTTCACTTGTTTTAATGTTTACACAGGTTCTGCCCCCCCTTGCTGGCATCCTTGTTCCCGTCATTAGGATCTTCCAGTCGTTCCCAACCTTCTCTCTCCTGGAGGTCACGTGCTGAGGACACAAAACCTTGGAGCAGCTCAGGTAGCTGGTGGTTGCACCGACTGCACTATCTTAGTACATGGCTACAAAACGGAGCTGGAAGAGCTCTTGAGAGCGTCAAATCCAAGTTCCTGCCTGCAGGAGCAGCAGATACCCCTAAATGCTTTCTGACAGATGCTAGTCCAACAGGTTTCTGAGCTCCAGTGAGGGGAAACCGCAGCCTCCCTAGCCAAACTGCTACCTCGCTTAGCTCTTCTTACCCCTGGGGAGTTTTTCCTAGTGTTTAGCCTGTATCTCCCTTGATGCAGTTTAAGCCCATTAAGAAGAATTTATAAGCAAATGGAAAGCATCTCATAATTTATCCTCTAGAGGAGAAAGTAATAAATTATTGGAATCACCTTTAGGGCTTCTCTGTTACATATACATGATCCCAGCCTCATCTTAATACTCAAGAACCACTCCAGTTTCCCAGAGCCAATGCTCCTGGCCCTTGAAATGCTGTAACGCTGCTGCTTGCTGCACTCCTGAGGCAGCTCTAGGAATTTAGAGGAACCCGTTGGAGCTCAGCGGGGGTAAGCAGGGCCGCTGGGCTCAGCTGGGGAGGTGTCTAAGGACACTGTCCCCAGCACACACTGAGGTCATTTAAAAAAAGAAGAAAGAAAAGTCAGAGTGGGACAGGCAGCTGCATCTGCTCTCCTGGTGGCTTCTCTGGGCCATGACACTGTGCCACAGCCCAGGGACCAGCTCACGCCATCCCCACGGCACAGGTTGTCTGTAGCCCCTCCATCATGCCGCACTCAGATTTTGCCTCCCTCCTCTGACACTGCCCTTTTTGGTCTTTTCTCCAGCTGCCATCTCTCCCTCAGCAGCGCAGGAGAAGCTGGGGGTGCTGGGGAAGCCCTTGGCAGGAACATTTCTGCTGATCTCCACAAGAGACATCTTCCTGTCGCTTCTGTGCTCGGACGCTGTGAATGCCCCTTCTTGCCCCAAACCCATCACCACAAGCTGTCACCACTGATGTTTTCCATGGGATCAAGCTGTGGCTTTCACTACTGCAGTTACCACAGTGAGGAACGCAGCAGATGCTTAATCTGATTAAAACCAACCCACCGGGCAAAAATCAGTAACAAATTCCCTCTCGTGACTAAAACCATGAATCAGGCTAACTACTTTGGGCTGACTAATTATGGTGTCTTAACACAGATAACTGGCTCCAGTGTGGTGGAGGAAACAGGACAGGGGGGTTGCCCGATGAAAGAGCTCAGAAGGAGACAAACAAGCTGCTGCCAAGCTGACAGTGAGGGAGGGAGCCAGGGGATACGCGAACCAGGCCCAAGACATACAAATTCCTGCCTGGTCCGACTGATTCAGAGCCACACGCTTGGTGTCCACCCGTGCCCACTCGGCAATGGCACCACTGGCTGCCTCGGGATAACACCCCTGCAGTCAGCACACTCGTGTGGGAAGTCAACAAGTTCAGCTGAACCTTACCCTGAAAGTCCCTGGTTTTCTCCAGTTGCCTCCAGGAGGTGTTACACTGCAGATCTCCGCAGGACTGAGAGAATTACTCTTTCAGAGGTGATGGGACACAGAGCCCAAAAGGGCAACAAATAGGCAATGCTCTGCTGAGAGTTTTGCTGCTGCTGTGAATTACACCCAAAGCACCCCAAGCTTTAGTAATTTCCCTTTTCACTTCTGCATACAAAACTAAAGCAAAGCCCCAGCCATGGGCAGCCCTCGCTCCTCATTTCCAGGCAATCCTACAGGACATCGGCACCATCCCTGATTGCCAGCAGAAGCAGCAGCCAAGACTATAACCATCAGAGGTGGAAAAACGTTCATCACTTTTTGTGGTATAGGTTAAACCCTCTAGAAATCCTTTTCATAATTAGGCCAAGGACTAAGACTGCTGCCGAGCAGGAACAAGCATCAGCCACTACATTTAGGAGGCACGTTCCAGGGCCAGGCACTTGTTTGCAGGCAGCCTAGTCCCGTATTCCTCACTTGCATCAATCAATTGCTGAGTTTTCCCTCAAAGTACTAGGACACCTTAAAGGCACTAGATGTAAAGCAGTTCTAAAAAGAGTAGTGGTTTCCATGTGCAGTGGTGGCTGAATGTCAGATACAGTGTAATCTAGTACGTTTCCCTGACACAGGTTAACACAATCTTTGACTTGGAGGTTCTTTGTTAATTTGCAGGTCTTCGAGTGGCTAAGTTGAATCTCCTTCTCTTTCTCCAGTGTGTGGCAGATCTGGAGTTCATGTTATAGCTGAAGGTAGACCTTTAACTACAATACTGAGATGTGATTCTGGGTGCAGCTGGGGTCACAGTTCATCCTCCTGCTTAGGTGCTACCCAGTGGAAATTTGGCAGTTTAGCAGGCACATTTTCCACAGAGAGCCTGGTGTATCCGCTCTGCCAGGCACAAAAGGTGGATGAGGTCTCAGGGTGAACAAGGCATCTTCGAAGCTGCATTGAACCAGACGTGCAGGTCATGGCATTTCTAGCAGACCAACATCAGCCCAGCATGACTATCCTACGTCTGTCCATCTTCATCTTGGAGTAACAGTGCTTCATTAGTGGAAAACCCAGATATCCAGTAAGTCCAAAGCACCAGCAGGAAGAAATTAGTTGGGCTGTAGTGCATGATGTAGCAAATGCTCCTCAGTCTATATCACCCGCCTATCCAGACTGTAAAAAATAGTATTAATTTTAGCTCTACCCTTATGCTGCATTTATTGAGGAGCCGGGACTTGTGGAACACTTTTTGTTCTGTTTATTCCCATTTTCTCATTAAAAATTGAAGTCAGGCTGCACACTAGAATTAAGTGTGTTGCTCTGAAAGGCCAAATTCTGCTCTCTTTTCTGGCAGTGACAAAATTCCCATTAGTTTTATTGGCACAGTACTGAGCCCTAAAGCTAAAAGTAGCTCCATGACTGACAGAACCATTGCATTCAAAATGAAATGCTCCTTCTGATGCAGAGCTGGGTTTCTTTCTTTGCTGTGATTAGTGAAAAATACTGATGATCTCTGCAGATGACACCCCTGCAGGTCTGTGCCTTCCCCCCGAACCCTTCTGTGACTTGGATTGCTTGGCCACCACCACAGAAATGCCGATAAGCTGGCAGTGGCACATCCAGGCCGCAGGCAGTTGGGTTACGCGGTGAAGGAGGTGGGCACAAGGTCATCTCAAAGTCTGGCTGCGTAGGGAGAAGGTGTATAAAGGACTCCTCTTACCAGCAGTCCTAGGATACGGAGGATGTTTCTTTCAAATTGCAAGGGACGGGAAGATTTACAGTGCATTTTCTGGTTATTTCATGCTATTTTTCTTATAAAATCAGCTTCATCTACCCAGCTAAATCTTGAGGAAAGAAATACATTGTTTTCTTTCCAGCTGAACTGTTTGATCAGTTCGGGGGAAAAAAGTCATCACCCTGTGATGACTCTTATGAATCTGTCATGCACCTTGTAATTTAGTGTCTCTCGGAAGGACCCAGCTGATGAAATAGAGAGACTGCACAGGAGTGTCAGCTTGCACTTCTAAAGAAAAGTTTGGGAAAAAACCTTAAAAGTAGAAACCTAGAAGTTAAACAAAACAAATAGCAATGGACTATCTAAAAATGACCTCATGCTTTTTAAAATAAAATCTCTTGATTTTGGAGCCACGGGTATGATTTTTCATGTTTGTAAACCATGGTCATGCAAATACAATATTCATGGCATCCGTTTGTCAGTAGCACTGGCTCTTTGTTAGACACTCATATATTCATGTTCTCCCCCCATGGCAAATACGCAGATGTGATAACGTGTGCTAAAAGTAGTAATCCAAAGGTTTGTGTTACGTGCTGCGTTTAGCTCTGGCAGGACAGCTGACTGGACAGAAAGTCCAGGACAGCAAAGCCCGCTCCCTTTGAAGCCAACACCTTCGTACAGCTGTTTTCATCTCCTTCCTGCTCAGCTTTTTGATGAGTTCCTCTTGGACCAGATGAGGACGTGAGCAGTCAGACCCCCCCAACATGCACCCCAACACCGTGGTACTCCTCCACACAGTCCTCATGCAAAGCTACACCTGGGGAAAACAAACCTTCCGCTCTTCCCTCGCCTGGGGCATTGCTTGGGCTGCAGACTAACCTGCAGACTAAGACTAGGTAGTCAAAACCTACAGCCAGTACCTCGCCCCTGTTTGCAGGGGTGCATTTTGTTTGGCGTAAATTTTGTTTACGCCACGACTCTGTGCAAAGAACTGCTTGAAACCTACTGGTAAGGTCTAGCCCTGGAGAAGGCTTTCAAATATCTAATTATCTCATTTAAACCTCCTTCTAAATTACTTTATTCCTAAGTTATGAAGAGGTTTAATAACAACTTTCAGCTTCATTAACTGTTTTATATACCCAGAATTAAGAAAAACCACAAAAATCTTGATTAATTGCCCAGCGGTGTTGTCTGACACAGTGTAGGGTTTACATCGGTGTTAAAGCGTTTCTGAGAAATTGAATTTTTACAATGCAATGTAAGGCTGACATGAAGTCAACGTCTAGTTCGTGAAAATACAGAAAACCGACCCCATGTTGAATTCCGCCTTTTCTGAAAAATTTCACAGAGCACCACTTTGGCTAAAGAGTGCAGTGATGCATTCAGCTAAAAGAGAACCTTTTAAAACTACGTGAAAACTGCAGCTTGGCGCTATTTCACACATATCTATCCAAGGTCAGAATTTAACCTAATAGCCATGTTTTGTTAACAAGCAGCTCTTCTGATGTGGAAATAGCATTAGATGAGTTTGCATAGTGTTTAAAAGATAGCAGCATGAGTGACTGCCACATACACGACTTCTAAAGCTTTTTGTTACTGCCCATCACCTCTGCGTTTTGTGATGTTCAGCACAATTTGGACTCCTTCTCACGTGCTCTGCTTTACATGCAGAAATCTGAACCTTTCATACTCAAAAACCTCACTCCAGTCGACATGCATTTGCGGTGCCTCAGGAATAGAAAATGAGTAAATAATGTACTGCCAGTTACGATTTAGTCAAACTGACCGATCCATTTAAGAATGGGAGTGACTTTCAAAGACACTAGCACAGTATTAATGTTGAGATTTTAAGACATTTTCTTTGACAGGAAAATGAAGATAAAAGTAGCAAGATGTCAAAATGCATGAATAGTGAATTACTATTTAATATTCCAGTGAAGCGACATATGAATAAAGACAAGGGCGCCTTGCTGCTAAAAATAACCCCTTGTTTTTAATGTTGATCTGCAGCTGTAATGAGAGTGTTCAGCATTTTTCAAGTCTATCAATTTTTAAATCTAGCAGGTTATGTTAACTTGAGAGAAGAAAAACTCACTCTGACTTTTAGACAATATGGGGTTTTCTTCTGACTTTTAGACAATACGGGGTTTTCTTCTAACTTAGCTCTGATTTTGGAAACAGAGTATATCCCCAAACCAAAGGCAAAACAAAGGCAAGCTATCACCTTGGTATTATGCAAAGCATGAAATCACATCACAGTGAAGAGAGCCCCTGGGAGATAAAAAAGTACTTAGTGTCAGGGCTACTTCAAACAGTGTAGGATCATCATCCCGCTCTATTGTACAAGTGGGCTTTCACATGTAAATCTGCTATGATTAAATTAATATTTGTGAGCTTAACTCTGATCCTTTCTCCTTTGCACTAATGAAGGACTAATTCCATTGAAGCCAAAGGAATTGCACGCATGAGACTGAACCCAGAATTAGGCTACTTAGATGGTTTGGATGATTTTTATGTTTTGGGGGGCTTTTTTGAACCTGCCCTCCCAAAGCCCTCCCTTCTGCCCCTGACAACATTCAAAAGGGGCTTGAAGTGAATTTACCAATGGGAAAACATGCATTTATACTTGGACTCTGTGGGAGAAAGAGCCTCTTCTCTCAGGAGCAAAGAATGTTGCAAATGTCATATTTCTAACAGGACATTGCCATTTCATAAGTTTTTGGCACAAGTTGGCGTAGCGTCCAAATACATTTGCCACTGATAAGTAGCCTCTTTCAGAAGTTTAAAAAAAAGAAAGATGTTAGGCAATGAAAAGAGAGACAGGAATACAACACAGAATGAGGGAAAAATGAAAAGAAGGGAACTGTGATATTTTGTTTGAATGACAAGTAAATTTTCTGTGTCTTCACTGCAAGAAAAAAGAAGGTTTTGTGACTGAGAGGCATTTCAAAGGACCTGTCACAGCACAAAATCTTGGTGGAGACAAGGCACAGGTCCCTGGTACAGCTAGTCAAGGCAAGCTTTATATCTTTATCTCACAAGTTACCGTGAGATAAAAACCACAGTGCCTTGTTTCTGCAAAGGCTATGTGTTAACACAGCTATCTTGATGTCAAAGAACATTTTGGTTTTCCATAAGAATAGCTATGAGACCAAGTGCTTTTAAGCATTCAAGCAGAATACCCACCTACATTATTTTTATAGGCTCAGAATTTACCAAGCAGATATTTCAGAACATAAACTTGGCCTGCAGGCTAGGGATGAAGTGGGGGTTTTGTGGCAAGTTCATATTTGTACAGTTCTTGTCTTATCTTCTCCAGCATGGAGCAACTGTTCACAGCCCTAAAAAAGATGCAGGAAATGCACTGTCTTGGCAGTTAAACCTCATTTATTCTTTCTGTTCTTTTTTTTCACACCCCATCACTTTTCCAGCACCTATGCTGTAGCTCTGTAAACAAACATGACAAAATGGCTTTCATACCTAGGCCTAGAGAAAGTAAGTTAATAGATGTAATTATATATAATTATACATAATATTGACTAGATTTAATTCCAGAGCATAGCAATGTTAGAAAAAGAAGTCCTCTTGTTATCCACATGACCAGTTCAAGATGAGCACTATATC
The DNA here is from genome assembly GCA_035590195.1 of Aviceda cuculoides. Taxonomy (NCBI): domain Eukaryota; kingdom Metazoa; phylum Chordata; class Aves; order Accipitriformes; family Accipitridae; genus Aviceda; species Aviceda cuculoides. The sequence goes on along the minus strand of JAVJGG010000017.1, from coordinate 14,523,454 downwards.
ACAGAATAACTGCATGGCTGAGGTTGGAAGGGACCTTGGGAGGTTGCCTGATCCAACCCCCTGCTCAAGCAGGACCACCCAGACACAGTTGCCCAGGACCACGTCTAGATGGCTTTTGATTACCTCCAAGGATGGAGACTCTACAGCTTCCCTGGGCAACCTGTGCCAGTGCTGGGTCACCCTCACAGTGATATGGAGACAGCTCATTCTGGAGAAGCATATGTTGGCCCTGTGGTCAAAGGACAACTTCTGCTTCCAAAAGGCTGTTCAGACCCACTGGAACCACAGTGACGGCTGTGATGGAGTTTTTTCTGATGAGTGGGACCTTTTCCTAGTGTCCTCTGGGAATTGCGGATCTGCAGGCATCAAACTGGGCACCAGACACCTATATCTAGGGAAATGAGTGAGGTTTTTATCCTGTATTGTATGTCCACGGCTATTACTGTGCAAGAGTCTTAGCTGTCCTAGGAAGCTTCAAATTCCCATAGGTTTAGATAACTGAACCCACTCTAGATCTACTTCGACTATAAAGGCTGCTTAGGCACTTCAGACTCCTGTAGCTACTGATACTCAGACACTTTAATGTAGTTATTTCAGCCTTGATCTGAAACTCATCCCGTCTCTGTTCACTTCTAAGTAAATGATTATTATTGACTACTCCGCACCTGAGTGACTTACATTTCTGGCACTGGCATAAAAATAAAATTCTACTGTTGAGAGTTTTTAAAGGAAACACAAATTTAGCTTAGTTTCAGCTCTTTTATCTCTTCTTATGATCATACGAGGAACTTCAGAAAAACTGAATTGCAATGGTGTGTCTTCTAGATGCAAGTTTAGAGTAGACAGGGCTGCAGCTTAGGTAGTTATTAGCTTAGGTGACTCCCTGACACATATTACTAATTACTGAAGGTGGAATTGGCTAAAGCCCCCATATGCTATGCAGATTTCTTACTAATCCCATTTTGGGTTCTTTATAGCATTCCCTGGGCCAGGCAATTCAATGTTAAATGCTCCTGCATCTAGCTTATCATTGAATCTAGATTTACTCCTCTCAAAGCAAGGTCTACCTCAGCAAAACCATCGTGGACCACTGTGTTATACCCTGCTATGCCACGTTACATGATATTGACCCTACTGTCTGCTGGGACATAGCATGACGTGCCACAGCTTAGTGAAGAACTAAACCATGGGGTCCATGACCTGCCCTGCAGGTTGTGAGGGGTTTACATGAGGAGCTCTGCAGACACTGAAACGGTGGTAGCTGCTAGGCAGAAGCAGAGGTACTATTTGTGTGCATTTTTGGAGAAACGGAGGTACGGGGCGCTCAGCTTTCATTGCAGAAGGGCTAAGAAGGAGAGCCTGGCAATAGTGTTTGATAGGTGGTTTGAGGCAATGCAAGCTTTGATTCCCTAGAAATTCCCACTGCGGCTCAGCACACGATGCTGGGGCCAGCAGCCAGCTTGCCCATCCGACACCCGACATTGTCAACAAACGGTGTTAGACAAGGTCCAGCATGTCCCACATACCCATACTGCAGAGGGCCCCTTGCTCGCGCCTGGACCACCCTCTTCTCCTCAAGTCCGGTGGATGTGTGGGTGCAAGGGGCAAGCTGGGGTGAAGCATGGGCTCTGGCTGGCCTGCGAGGACATAGGAGGTGGGCTCAGTGGGCTGATACTTCACCCCTCGTCTGTCCCTCAGAAATTTCATCCACTTAAACATTTGAGCAAAGTTTTGCCTTACTGAAATAAGCAGATGCCTTCAGCATTTATTTCTTGCCACTGCCAAATGTTTTAATACCATCTTTCTGTTTTAAGTGAGCTAAGGAGCTTATTTAGCCCTAATCAAATAACTGCAGGTCTCCCAGACACAGAAAAGCTAAAATTCAGTGATTTCAGGCCATCCACAGAAACATCAACAAAATCTGAATATCTTATTATTGAAATGATTGATTTTGTCTGAATGTCACTTCCCTGCATGTTAATTTTGATGTGGTGAGGAAAGTGAGCAGTTATTGAGGCTATTAAGCAAATGTTCCCTGAATCAAAACAATAGGCTAATTACTTTTAGAAGCATATGGCTTTTACTATGCATGAATTAGTTACTAATTCACCCATCCTGCATTTTAATATTCAGCTAGCAAGCTCAGATGGGTTTTACAGAGACTTTTGTGTTTTCCCAAGTTGAGACCTCTACTGAAGAATTCTAAACAGTAAATAAATATTTCATGAGATCTTGGGAAAAGCATCCTATTTTATACTTTTTAAATAAAACAGTTTATTAAACAACAGAATAAAATCAGGAACTGAACTACATTCTCCTCAAACCCAGCCTGGAGCCTTGGGAAAAAAAGATGCTGTTTTAACACATAGTGTAATTTGCTGGTGTCAGAAGTGGAAGGGTTGCAAGAGCCTCAAGCCAGCTAACTGCAAGCGCTCCCCCAGCAAAGGGCACGCAGTCACCAGTGACTCACAGGGCGCAGGCGAAAGAAATGAGCCATGGCTGTAACTGGGAGGAAGAGGAGGTGGAATGGGGCAGGACATTAAGGGAAATCCTGTCTCTCTACATCCATGGGAGGAAACCAGAGCTATGGGGCTGCAAAAATCAAAGGCAGAAGCTGGGTCTGGTGAAGCAGAGGAGTGGATGGCTAGGAAGGAGTGACAATCCCCATTTGCTTTTGTATGAAGAGACTGTGTCCATTGTCAGAGAAATGGAGCTGTAAATTTTCTTGCCATTGTCACATGAAAGCTTGACAACAGTGGTAATGATATCGAAATCTTTATGGTTGTCGTTTTTTTATAAACTTAGGGAGCAAAAGATAAGTAATCAATGTAAATCACTTGGGTAAGTAACTCTTGACAAGGCAATGGAATAGAAGGAACAAATTGACCTAAAACTAGAAACCAGAAACTTTAGTGGACTGGTTGCCAAAGAAGCTTGGCTATACCGCATGAAAACATTCCCTTTAGGTGAACTTAACTAATTATAATATGAAGACCACATCTCTAGAAGTTAGGATTCCTGCCTCCACCTGAAGACCCTCACCCACTGAGCTTGTGCAGTAAAATTATAAGACACTGCACTTTTAAATGAAGACAAGGCACTATACACCGATCAGCTTTAAGATATGGAATTATGGGCACCAGTAAAACGTTGATAAACAACGAGTATGGTAATTACACTAATTTACAATGTATAAGTGAATTATCGTTTTAGTGCCGGGTGTGCTAGCTTTGCAGGGATACCTCCTAGCACCCCTTTCTGCGCAGAACCAGCAATAAATAGCCAGTACCTTGACTCTGTGTGTTATTGGCTTGCACACCAGGTGAACGATCCCACAAGTTTTGGGACAACAGTAAGGGGCACGTGATTAATAAACCCGGACGTTTTGCAGGGAGTCAAGCTCCCCAAAACCTCCTGCTGTAGCTTCTCCACTGGAAAACAGTTAATTCCAGAAAGAGTTCAGCAGCAGTAGGAGAAAATGCAGCTCACGTCTCCAGGTACCTCTGGTAACTTTCACCAGGAATAAAAGGCAGGAGATGACAACACCCAGGGCCGGAGGAGGGACACAAGCCCCTCTCGGCGCCGCGCATGGAGGCAGCTCCCCTGCTGCGGGGCTGGCAACAGTGCTTGTGTAGGGCACCCTGTTCTTCTCCGTCACGGGGACGTGGGGCACGGTCTCGCCCCAAAGCAGCCCCGCAGATGTGACCTGCTCCATCTACAACGCTGGCCACCAACATAGGGACCACCCCTGCCCTACTCCGCAGGGCCGGTGTCTCTCCAGAGCTGTGCTTGCCGCAGTCATGTGCCACTGAGGAATGGCCTTGGACATTTATTACAAGGGAAGAAGAATGAGATCTAGTGAACCAAAATACGGAATTTAGGATACAGCCAGCTAACAACTTGGGAAACCTGACAATGATAGCTTGTCCCTGTTATGGAGCCTTGAGGATCATTTATTTCTTTATTTTTAATGTCTGCTTTGTACTATGTGTTCCTCTCTCAGAGGTGATTTAAATCGTAGCAGGTGTTTCCCTTTAATAAAGTGATATTGAAATCTCCTCAAGCCACTTTGCAAAGTTTCTGGTTACAGATTTTTAGGGACTGGGAACATTATATTCCTGTGTTATCTCCTCGGAACAGGACGTTTGATAAATCACAGCTGCAACTTTTTTTCTTTCTATCTTTTCCTGAAGCCTAATGGAAGGTTGCTGGAGCCCCTGAAAGATCGCAGGCAGCAGGGAGAAGTGAAGTGCTTTGTCAGCAGAGCTGTCAGAGGCACCCCAATGTCATTTCTGTGCCCAGCCACCGCCAGTGCTGCTGACTGGCACCAGCTGTGGTCCATGCAGAGGGCAAGTGTCACGTACCTGAATCATATGCTTAAAGTTGCACAGATGCTTAAGGATTTGTCGTATTGGGACTTCTCCCTCGAGGGTGCAGTGCCATGTGATGAGTCCTTCAGTTCAGGAAAGTCCTGCCCAAATCCCAGCTGCAGCATCCCGTCCACCTCGTCCGTCAGAGGCTGCCCCCTCGGTTACACCAACTCAACATTTGTGTGATCACAGTGTAAGTCAGATCTCTGAAACTATCCAGTTCTTCAGAAGTACTTTTTGGGGTGATGTCCCCCCACAGATGTGGGCCGTGCAAAAGAAGGGCATCCCTTAATACAGCCACCCAAACCCCAGGGATTTTGTGAATGCTGAAACTCCAGCTCCTCTCTAGTCAATGGAGAGAAACAGCACCTCCAAAGGGAGATCCAGCCCTGTGCCTTGGGATGAGTCAACCTCTGGAGGTGCCTGCTTTTCTCCACCAACGTATCCAGCACGAGCATGATTGGCGTACACTGATATCTAACCAGGGCTGGGTGAGGTAACATCCACCCAGATGTTTTTGGAGAGGGAACAGACGATGGAGCTGTACCCAGTAACAGTCTGATGTTTGTATGACTTCTTCAGATGTTGTCATAGGGATAACCTTGGTCATCTTTAAGGGCATAAATCTCAGCTGGAGCTCTACAGCCATAGAGATCCTGTCTCCAGCAGAAAGTGGCCTGCAGCCTGTGACTGGGGTGTATTGGGTTTGTGTAGCAAGGTTTTGGTAGCAGGAGGGTTACAGTGGGTGGCTTCTGAGAGGAGCTTCTAGAAGCTTCCCCTGTGTCCAACAGACCCAATGTCAGCCAGCTCCAAGATGGACCAACTACCAGCCAAGGGCGAGACAATCAGCGATAGTAGTAGCACCTCTGGGAAAACAGATTTAAGAAGGGAAAAAAGTTGCAGCGGGCACAGAAATGGCAGCTGGAGAGAGGAGCGAGAACATGTGAGAGCACCAGCCCTGCAGACCCCCAGGTCAGTGCAGGAGGGGCAGGAGATGCTCCAGGCGCCGGAGCAGAGATTCCCCTGCAGCCCGTGGAGATGAAGACCACGGTGAGGCAGGCTGTGTCCCTGCAGCCCAGGGAGGTCCACGGGGGAGCAGATCTCCACCTACAGCCCGGGGAGGACCCCACGCCGGAGCAGGTGGGTGCCCAAAGGAGGCTGTGACCCCATGGGAAGCCTGTGCTGGAGCAGGCTCCTGGCAGGACCTGTGG
>JAVJGG010000017.1:14492465-14517773 GCA_035590195.1 Aviceda cuculoides | reverse complement strand
AGGTGTATGATTTTGGTGTTCAGGTGTGCGTGGTTCGTGAGAGGACTCGCCCACGCACCCGGCCGTCAGTAAAGAAGCGTCTGCTTATCTACACTAAATTGGTGTTGATAAGTTCTTTATTCCGAGTTTTCAGCAACACTACCAACTGATAGGAACTGTACAATGCCAAAAGATTTCTAAGTACAGAGAGCAAAGAGGGAAGAAGCATCAATAACAAGATTTGTCTTTTGTAAGTCTTTACCACCTGGGCCACTTACTCTTCCCAACAAGTGGCAAAGTCAACTCAAGAAAAGAGACATCATCAGGTTACTGTGGCCTACTGAGCATATTACTTCTGCAGGTAGGAGCTAAACAGCAGAACTCTACACTTCACTCATCAGCTTCACAAGTAAAACTGAACTGCACCGGACTTCGCAGTAATTTTTTTCTCTTTCTGCTTTAGAAACAACTTACATATTTTTTCCATCTATGAAAAAATATAAGGAAAAAGAAGAAAAGTAAGTCGTACAAAAGAAGGTAAAGTGCAACAAAAAAGATCTTGGGACTTTTAATGTCAGCAGCAGCTCCAGCTACAAAACATTATCTTTTTAGACAGTGCCTGGATAGAAGGACATGCTATGGTCTAGCGATTCATTAAACTGTGATGAACTAAACCCACCAGGTATAACCACTGGGATGTAGTCTACTCTGCATGTATGTATCATGTGCAGTAAAAGACTGCACTAATGATGTATTACCTTGTATTGCACCTATATGGTTTAAAACAAGCATTTAAAGCAATGAAGATAAGTATTCTGGCCTCCCTCACACTCATAGTGACAGACTACCTATGCAAATTACAATATGCTGTCACACTTAAGGAAAAAACACAGATCTGTGTCCATGAAGATATATCATTAAATCTCGTTTAAAGAGATAACTGGAATGTCAGGGGAAGATAGCTCATCATTTATGATTTATCAAAATACAAAGCATACATGTACTCACTACCCCTCTTCTGCTCTGGTTCTTTCCACTTGATAAAACATTTTCATGCTCACCCTGCCTACTTTCGTGTTCCACCTCCTGCTGCCAGATGAAAACCACAGCAGACAAGAAGTGGACGGACTGTTAGACACAAAGCAGAAAGAGTCGCCACAGAAGAGGAAAAATATTGTTGGCAGTGGGGGGAGTCAGGGTGCTGCAAGGGTGGCCTCTGTGAGAAGAAATTAGGAGCTGCCCCCACAATCCACAGAGCCAGTTCCAGCTGGGTCCAAAATGGACCCACCACTGGCCCAAGATGAGCCCCTCAGGGATGCTGGTGGCACCTCTGGGATAACAGATATAAGAAAGGGGAAAAAAACACTGCACAGCAGCTGTAAGGGAGGAGTGAGAAGATGTGGGAGACCCCCAGGCCGGTGCAGAAGGAGGAGGAGATGCTCGAGGCCCGGAGCAGAGATTCCCCTGCAGCCTGTGGTGATGAAGACCATGGTGAGGCAGGCTGTCCCCCCCCAGCCCAGGGAGGTCCACGGGGGAGCAGATCTCCACCTGCAGCCCGGGGAGAGAGGACCCCACGCCGGAGCAGGGGGATGCCCGAAGGAGGCTGGGACCCCGTGGGAAGCCCGCGCTGGAGCAGGCTCCTGGCAGGACCTGTGGCCCCGTGGAGAGAGAGAGGAGCCCAGGCTGGAGCAGGTTTTCTGGCAGGACTTGTGACCCTGTGGGGGACCCACGCTGGAGCAGGGTGCTCCTGAAGGGCTACAGCCTGAGGAAGGGACCCACGCTGGAGCAGTTCATGAAGAACTGCAGCCCGTGGGAAGGACCCACATTGGAGAGGTTCGTGGAAGACTGTCTCCCGTGGGTGGGACACCACGCTGGAGCAGGGGAATAGTGTGATGAGTCCTGCCCCTGAAGAGGATGAAGCGGCAGAGACAATGTGTGATGAACTGACCGTAAACCCCATTCCCCGTCCCCCTGCGCCACTGGTGGGGGGTACGTAGAGAATCTGGGAGTAAAGCTGTGCCCGGGAAGAAGGGAGAGGTGCAGGGAAAGTGTTTTGAGATTTGGTTTTATTTCTTATTACCCTACTCTGGTTGATTGGCAATAAATTAAGTTAATTTTCCCCAAGTCAAGTCTGTTTTTCTCGTGATGGTAATTGGTTGAGTGATCTCTCCCTGTCCTTATCTTGACCCACCAGCCCTTTGTTATATTTTCTCTCCCCTGTCCAGCTGAGGAAGGGGGAGTGATAGAATGGCTTTGGTGGGCACCTGGTGTCCAGCCAGGGTTAACCCACCACATGGGGAAAGGTCTCTGGCACTAACGCAGCCCAGACACACTGCGGTGCAGGAGGTGGGTGTCTTACTGTGCTTTGCCGATAGCACTGCCTCTAGGTCCCTCTCCTTCAGCTGAAGATACCCAAGAACAGGAGTGTCTTTTCAGTAGACGATGCCCCCATTCCAGCATTCACAAACTGTTCCACGTCAGAACAAGGGACGACTTTTTGAAATTTCCCAAGAAAAAGAATGTTGTATTTGGGATCAGTGAAAAAACCTATACCCCTTCACATTTTATATTGTAGGAAAATTGCTACATACTCAATAGGAAATATGTGTGCTATTAAAATGAACATTTCAGTCTAGTAGTTTAGCTTGCAGTCTAGTATTCTAATACATGGATAAAGTTGCAGTGAGGAGTTTCAGCTTCTCCTCATTGAAAATATTAGAGAAATTGATTTGTTCCGATGAAACATTGTTTCGATTAAACAGCATTTTTCATTGCAAGCTGGTTCTTCAAGAATTTTCAGGCAGCTCTATGACAAAAAGGGTGTATGAATTACAGATGCTGCTGCTTGTCTGAATTTGTCTCCTATATAAACACATTTCCTGTACCATGCTGCATTTTCAGATAAATCCTTCTTCCCAACATAAAAAAGGGAGAAAAAAATTCAGATTAAGAGAGATGATTTTAATGTTAGAACTGTTAGAAAATAGATTGATGTGTTGTCAGAGTGAAAAAGAGACCCAGAGAGTGAAAGCTAGGGCTGAAAATGTCAGACTTAAAATAAATCTAGCCAGGCAAGTTGAATTTCAAATTGTTCCATAATGCTACAGTGACACTCTGAGCAATAATTAAGTTCTCTATTGTTTGCATTCAGTGAAGAATCTTTTAATATCCTGCAATTTATCATTCTAAAATTGAACAGCAATGTAATTCTCTCCATTCTAAATAGAGCTGTAATTGTTAAAGAAATGGTAAAATGCATTAGTAATTCACCCCAAACTGCTGGCATCATTATTCATGGGACATGGTTTGGTAATTTGTTGATGAGCTATTGAGATTGCTTCATTAGGAGGCAAAATTTGAAGGATTACTAAACACCGAGCGGAAGAGAGACCCTCAGGCCTTCCGATGAGGAGGTTCGGGGTCTCTTCGCTCCACCTCCTTCAGAGCAGGGCCAAGGTCTGCTCTTGGTTACGCCGGCGCACAACGGTGTTTATTTTAGCAGGGTTATCCCAAGCGCGTGCTGGTGTAGCTAAGAGCAGGACCGGTCCCTCGCAGCAGCACGCCGACTGGCTGCCGGCCACGAGCCGCTCGTGCTGTTTGGAGCTTGCTACCCAAACTGCGCGGGTGAGATCAGCGACTCCGCTGGGGTGAGGCAGCTGGTGGGATGGAGTGTACCCCCCCCATCTTTAGCCACCTAAAGGTTAAATCCTTAGTCAAGGGTCCCCAGGGAGTCACATGATGAACTTAAGTGAGGTTATTCTGTTGCACTTAAACTTCTGAAACAAAGACACATCTGAAAACTGAATAAAGAATGAATAAGATGATGTGTCATAAAGTAGCAAATGCCAAGTTAAAGAGTAACGCCATCCACAAGCCAAAGGACAAGATTATTTGGGTTATTTTTACTTCTAATTTCAAGTTAATTTTTAAGTTTTAAGTTTTAAATTTTAAGTTTGCCCCAAAGCTTACAACTTACTTAGGTCTTAGGACTCCAACATAATGCTACTTCTTCAAAGAAGCAGATACTTGAGTTAAACAGCTGCTGACAATTTCTAATTCAGTTGTTTTGGACCAGGAGAGAAGGTCATCATCTCTAAGGCAAACCATTCTCTCACTGCTAAAATTCATTCTCTTTTAATGCATACAGATGAGGCACATCATTTTAAGCCTCCTCAGAGGAGCAGGTCTCCTTCATCGTCCCCTTACCAAGCTTCATCAGTTTCTGCTGCAGAGACCTCCTGGCAGTTTTTGTTCATGGACCACCATGCAGCGTCCATTGCATCAGGAGGCACTTTTTAAGCTGTTCCACTAGGATGCAGGTAGTCTAGATACAGAAACCTTTAAGTTGAGAACTAAATGTATCCTCTGCAGGATGGGCTGGTGAATGACCATGTGATGACAAGTATCCCAGATCAAGGCAGGGAAAAAATGTGAGGATGTAAAAGTCGGGAAGAGCTGCTGCCTCCCAGATGTAAAAGATGCCAGCAACCCACTGATGTACAAGGCAGGGGCTCCTTCTGAGTTCCCACAGTGTTTTTTCTTCCTCAGAAAGTGGATGCATGCAAGCAGGGGCCCACAGACCCATTTCACACCGTGGGGAGCCGAGCCAGAGGCTCTTCGAACAGAGGCGAAAGCTGCGGGATGCCTGTCCTCAGGAGGGCCCCCGTTGTGAAGGCTGATCTCTGGACAGGCAGCACGCAGGAGAACAGGAGCCACAAAGCTGCCATCACACAGCACATCACACCCTGCTCCTCTCCTGGGCATGAAATGGTCTATAGGCAAACTTCCAGCTCGAGAGACATGGCCTTCAGAAAGCACCTGTGTGTGGAGAGGTGGTGGAAGAGAAAAATCATGGAGCGATGAGTGGTGCAGGCAGCTGCCCAAACCTGAGATATGTAAAAACATGGACTCTGGAGACATGGTTAAGAAAAAACATCATCTTGTTTAGCACAGGGTTCAGTGAGTTGCAGACAAGGATCTTTGCTTTCCTCACTTGGGAAGGAGAACATAAAAGATCCGAACTTCCTACAACGAAGCAGCAAAGAATTACTTTGCCTTATTACCCTGTCACCTTCCTCTCCCCTTCAGCCCTCCTGAGTCATCACTCTTCCCAGCTTCAGTGTCACAGATCTGATAATGAAATCCACATTCTGCTGTTGGGGTAAGCCCAAGACGGCGGTCCTCAATGGACCAAGTTCTCCTCTGAGCCAGGTAGGAAGAGCAGGGAATGAGCAAACAGCTCCAAGCACCCCTGGCTCTCCTCCTTGGCCTTGGTTTGGCATGGGCAAGGTGCAGGCAGAGAAAGCAAGGGCAGTAGCTATCCGGGGTGGCTGCAATGCCAGGATGCAGGAAAAACAGGGAAAGGCAGGTAACACTAAAGAAACTGTATGAGGATGCAGTTTCTTTTTCCTCTAAACTCCCTGATATCCAGACTCTTTGGGCACTATGCTTCCAAACCCAAGCTCCCATTTCTAAGCCATTTTACTCATTTCTATGATTTTTTTTCAGGAGGGAATCTGGTATTGTAGAGAAAAAAAAAACAATAAATGCTCCTAGGATTTTGGGTTCGTTCTCTTTAATTCCACAGAAGTTACCAGAGACACTAACTAATGAGACCAGGGACTCTAATCATTATTATTCTTCTTTCTCATTATTGTGTCTTAAAATATGGAGTGCACCCATACTTGTTATAAACCTTCAGCTGTTCCTAACTAACCTTACAGTTTAAGGACACAAGCAGAACACATGGATAAGGAGTGATTTCCCCCCATACATTTGCAGTACCACAGGCTTCTGAATCTCAGCGGTACCAGAAAGCTAACTATTGTACCAGTTTCAAAAGCTGATTTATTACTGTCTCAGAAAGAGAAGCAGCGTAGTTAAAAACGCACAGTAATTTGCTGCTCTTACAATCAATCAACCACAGCCAGCGCTGGCTGTTACATTACAGGATAAAAAGCACGAGCCTGCCCGCTGCACCAGCTCCAGGATTGCTGGCTGCGATCTCATCAGCCTGGAGACGAGCGTGAACATTGCCAGCCAGTGTCCCCATGGAGTTTGCAAAGATCAAGCTAAGAGTGTCTGGTAACTCAGAGGCAAGCACAGAAGCATTTAACACTTTCTTAGTATCTTTCAGAGATGCACAGATGAACTGGAGGTTGAAACCCTCCCAAAAAAGGGCAGCTGGGAGCTGTTAAGATGAGAAGAGCTTGACTTCAGAGGACCGAGGAAACTGTCTTTGTTGCGAGTGACTTACAGAAGGAGCTGGGGAAAGGAGGGAGGTTTTCTGCTGTTCTTGTTTAACCCAGGCGATGTGGGTTAAGCCAGTGCTCCAGTGCTGTGCAGCATTGCCCAGCCACCACCACTGTGAATCCCTGGTCCCCAAGGTGACAGAGACCATATTTCCTAGTGCTCCTTCATTCCAAGGGGACATCTGAAATAAGGGACCACCCTCATCATGGCTTTCTGTACATGAAGATACTGAGTTCTGTTAGCAGGAACAGTCACTTGGTATCTAACATAGGTCACGAATCTCGTTAACCCTCAAGCCCAAACTGTAAATCACCAAAGCAAGATGGCCTCAGATGACAGGCTGAAACCATGAAGATACTTTTAAGCAGGACAGTCTGCCAACCATGTTACAGTACTTAGCGCTGTTTCATGGCTGTCTTCTCTTAACCTGCCTTCCCAACAAAGACATTGTGAAATCCTTTGCAAAATGGGGTCTGTTTTCTTTGACTTCATCTATATTGATGAACTAAACAATGCTAGAGGCCCTTTTCTACCCCTAAGGTCAACAGACACAGTTGGTTGGCATCCATTATTAAAAAAATGTGTTGTGACCATATCCCAGTTGCCTACTGGGAGAAGTCCCTGGCTCATGCTACTTTTCAGACCATGCCCAGGAATCCTTTGGGAAAGTTCTAGTTGGTCTGGGATTAAATCACACCATGTTTTTCAGTGTAAACCCATAAAATAGCAAGTTTAAGGGCCCGTGCCTACTTAATTTAATAGTCTAGAGATATCCTTCTGCAATTCAGAGTCAATATCTAGTGTAAACCTGTGAAATCTTCATGCTCAGTGGGAGTTTTGGTACAAAAGTACTAAGAACTACTCTGCTAAGAGATCATTTAGTGTTTTAGAAAGTTGCAAAAAATACAAAACATAGAATGTAAACCCCTTCTCTGCACTTTACTTTTTCAGTGTCAGCCTCATCAAATCTGTAGCAGTTACCCTATCCTTTACTCTGAAATGAGTTTACTGTGAAATAATGGTCTTGGAGTCATCTTTCTGTATTGTGAGAAGCCACTGAACACAGGGACACAGGACTCTTCACAAATAGTCAAAACTAGCTAATGAGTTGTCCCTATGCAGTCTAGGGACAATAGCCTCATATGGCAGCATTCCCCAAAGGTGGGGAAAAAGAAAAAAGAAGAGGAAATTTTAAATATTATTGTGCATTCTCAAGGAAATTTTAAAATATGGAAAATTTAAGGGAGGCATACTGTTGATTTTTCTTGGTTTAGTCTTTTGATGGATTTATAGTAGTTATTGGGTAATGCATAATATTCTCTGCATAGGTACCAAAGCACCATGGTGATGGCTGTGACTTAGGAGCCAAGATAAGGAAAATGAATTTGAGGCTGTGGCAGACTGAAAGGTCTGTTAATCTGCAGGAAAATGATATCCTTGCTAAAATAAGTATCGTAACCATGACATCCTTGCTACAGGGATAACATTTTATCCATCCTTCCATGAACCTGCAGGATAGTTAAAAACCTTCAGGGCAGACATACTTGTCTATTCAGCTCCATCTTTTAGAACATTTGTGTATAATAACTGAATAGTTATGGGTCAGCTCTCAACAAAACACTGAATCAGTGTCACAACTGCATTTGTATTACCTCAGAACAATCTCCCCAAAAGCACATCCTCACTTACAACTATAGGAGACATTTCTCTAAACTGCAGCAACTTGAATGCATCATCTCATCCATCTCTGTATTCCTGATGAATTAAGTCTAGACTACCAGTCAGGGGGTGGGGGAGAATCTGCCTCATGCAATTATCCACATTTAAAAAGTGAGTGCAGACATCAGGACTAAACAGAAGGAAAAGGCTCTTACTCAGACTATGCAATAAAGGGCAATCACATTTGTGATTTGAGTTTCTTGTCTCTAACTTCATGAGTCAGCTTTGCCATTACTATTACCAGACAGACCAGTGGAAATATTTTGAGTAGCTCACTTATTCACTTTATGATAAATTGGACATGACCCCCCCCCCCCAAAAAAAAAAAAAAAATATATGTAGGCTTAATTTGATTAGATACTAGATGAGGTTTCAGGTTTTGCCCATGCAGGTGGTATTACAGCCAGCTGATTTTAAGCAGAGTTTATAAGGGGCTCGACTCTTAACTCTGCTACATTAGTACCAGCTAGTGATGGATGTGGTTTTGTTGGGCGCATTTAGATTTGCCACATTATCATCGCTGCAGATCCAGCCAGGCTCAATTTACAGATTCTGTTTGTCCTTAGGAAAGCTACACTTACTGTGCTGAGAAAGAGGTCAGAAAATTCAAAAACATTTCCCTGGAGTGCGAGTGAGTGGCTATTTGGCAGATATGAAACTGGCAGCCTGGGAGCCAAAGTCTGTAAAAGTTTTGAAACTAAACGTTTTGAAACTAAACATTCTCTCAACCCTCAGATTTCCAGGACTGCTTTCACTCACAGCCACAAATGGAAAATATTTTGCAAAGGAGTACATGAATAGTGAAAAAAACCCTACCGCAGTGTTCATCCTACTTTTATTAAGTAGAAGTGTTGCCCTGCAAGGGCTGGATTCTGCTCTCATCCTTACTTTGCACCACGAAATGCTATGACTTCTGTGATGCTCTCTTGACTTCTGTGATGATCCCCACAACTTATGTCCTAACCCAAGTCCCCATGATTTAATAGCAATGTTTCCACTTACTTCAATGGAGCCTTTACAGAGACCAATGTAATAAGCAAAACTGAGAGTTCAAAGCCTGTATTTAATTTAGTGTCTTAATAACTTTTCTTTGCTGTGGAAACTGAGGACAAAGATCTCAGTCTATCAAATAAAATCATCCTTTAGCATTTCTAGGCCAAACCAAAATCAAACAGTCCAGTTTAATCAATGAAAAGCAGACTGATGGGAGAGGTTAAAACAAATAACTTATAGACATTCATCTTCTACAACTCAGAGAAACAGGAAAGCATACGGTGTTAAGCGGTGCGGTGAATGCTTTGGCAGAGATTCTAGAAGGGATAGTAAAGCAGGGAAGGAGACAGCAAAACATGAATACCACATATAAATGTTTGGTGTTGCACTTTATTTAGAATGAACCAGCTCTTAAAGCACAGTTTCTAGACATCAATTTTATTTGAAAGTTTTTAGCACTTCTCATAATAGGTCTTTTTTTAAATGCAGTTAAGTAACTATATTGCACAAATCCCTAGGAGAGGTGAAAAATAGCAATGTCTGGACTGAGTCATTAAAACCATTTTATTGTCTGTGCCTCATAATGTCTTTCTGCTGGCCTGAAACCCCAGGTATCTCAGCAGCTCAATGACAG
This sequence comes from Aviceda cuculoides, assembly GCA_035590195.1. Lineage (NCBI taxonomy): Eukaryota > Metazoa > Chordata > Aves > Accipitriformes > Accipitridae > Aviceda > Aviceda cuculoides. The sequence continues at coordinate 14,508,196 of JAVJGG010000017.1, read as the reverse complement.
CAGCTTTAAACAACTACTGTAAGCTGCCGCAGGCCCCTTGGCTGTCCAGCCAGAAGTTACCACCAAAGGAATTCGCTCCTGAGGCATTACAAGAGCTCACTGCACAGGAGCTTAACTAAGGGTGCTAAAACCTGCTCGGATGTAAAACAAAACACTTGCAGACTCAGAGTAAATTGCACTGTCTATGCTGATAGGAGGCCAGGTTGTACAACGTGCACGATCCCTACAGCAGATCGCTGTTAAAAATGGCACACCAAGTGCTGGCAGTTGTGTAAAGCCCTGCACAGTGGGGATTAAGTAGGAAGAACAAAGTTGGGCTGGTTCATCCCTTCTCCCATGTTCTTTGAAGTTGCAAAAGGTGTCCCTGGGGGTCACCACAGCCAGAACATCACGTTGTCTCACAAGATGGGAAAGCCACTTTTCTATATTCCTTGGGAAAAAGGTGTTTAATTCAAATGACTAGAGGTACACGTATTCCTACATCACTTGGGATGCAACTAATGTTCTTACGTGCATTTTGGAGACACCCATTCATAGGACAATCTGATAAAACTCTGCAATGTGCTGTAAAACCCTTCTCAGAAACCATCACTTCCAGCTCCCAAAGGAGTGTTTGCTACCAGTGTCACCTCGGCCACCGCAGCTCCCACAAGGAGCTTGGCGTAACCGAAAAGGTAGCCAGGAGAAAGCCTGGCAGCCTATGAGTGCTGCAAGAGGGATTTTACCAAGATTTCACACAAGGATGGAGAAGAAGCATTTCCACCATTTCTCCGCTTGCACAGCTGTGCAGGATTTGGTACATCTGGCCTCATGTCTTGGAGCAAACTTCTTGCCCTCACATATGCCTTGAACGGAAACCATTTGCTCAAATCCAAAGAAAAAAATTTGGTCTTCCGTTTCTATGTATCTGTGAATAACAGAGGAGACCTATACACTGTATGTTTTGCCTGCTTTGTATGTCATCCTACCACATGGCTAGCTCAAAGACCTGGTCAGAAATAGAAGTAGAAAAAAACAGACAGGTATAAGACGTCTCTAAATAAGTCACACTGAGGCAGAGAACAGCAACCCAACCATTGGTTAGAAAGATACTATTTTGAGCTGCCAGCTATAATTAAACAACTTGTTTTCCTAAGGCAGAAGATCACAAGCTTCCTCTACAGAAAAAAGGTTTTGGTTTCTAATTAAGTTGCCAAGGAGCTGCTCCCACAGCCAAGCCTGAGAGATCTTGAGCTTGTGGGGTCTCTCTGAGGTGGTTGGATATGTCCATGTTTCATGAGAAAAACTATATACTTTAATGAACACTTAAATGGGCAGCCTTTTAGACTTTTCACTTCTTTTCTCTTCTTGCTGTGTATCTTTGGACAAATAAGCAGCATAGTTATTTGAGTAGGGATGCTTTGAATTACCATGGTCTACCATGAGTCCCTCTCTCCTAGAGGGCATTTTCCCAGTGGGGAGGAGCTCACCAGGAGCGCAGGTGAAGGTCAGGACCCCAAGGTGGCCGGAGGGGTATGGGAGGAAAGAGAGCTGGGACTGCAGTCAGGGAGGAGCACAAGTGGAGGTCCCTCCATGGGAAGGGCCCCTCGCGTCGCCCGTCCTGCTGGGACCAGTTCTCCTCTGCAGCATCACCCGCCACCCCGCATCTCCCCGTCACCTCCTCTCCAAGGACCAGGAGCCGTTATAGCCAGGCTATAACATAAAGCAGGGCCATACCCCACACTGCCACATTTGGGCAGGACACCACAGGCGAAGAGGGAAGGCGAAGGAAGAGAGAGAGAAAAGCACCGCTGCACAAACCCACTGTCATGGGTGTCCGCTGATGTAATGTTATTTTCTCCCTCTCTCTCCCTACTCCTACCCTTCATTATGTACTCTGATTTTATTGTTCAGATCCCTAATTGCACTATTCTCTAAAGCATTTGTCTAATAGTGAGCTAAACAAAGCCGTGTTATGCAGCATAGTACCACTGCCTTGAGCAGAGCTCCGCAGTAAGCTCAGAAAAGACGCGCTTTCTTATGCCCCAGCAATTCTTCCTTTTCCAGTAATGTTTAAAGTATATAATTCTGTGCCAGGTAATGAGTTACCTTATTTGACATTTGAGAAATGCCAGTGTTATGTTGCCTTGCATGCTCCCGCAAGAAAGACAGCACTTCTGTGAGAGCAATATGCTGAAATGCAATGCTGCTCCAGCCAAGGAGTGCTGCTGGGATCATCTCCAAACGCTGCTCAAAGCCCTCATGCATGCCATGGAGGGCTGAGGCAAGATTAGAAGCATGTTTTAGAGTTGTTGTGTAGGCTCTGGTTGGTGAGGGTCAGAGAAGAGAGGTTTACCTACCCAGAGACCGGCTTTGCACAAGGTATGGAGAACATAACTAAATGAAACTGGGACATTCCTATCTGGAATTACCAAAAAATCTTTTTTGCCTAAGAGCAGACAACATACTGCAGTTTCAGTAAGGACAGAAATGTCTCCCCTAATTATTTCCAAGAACCCCTTATTTTTTTCCAAGGAAGAAAACATTCCCTAAAAAATATGCTGCCTTCGAAACCCCAAATAAACCTTTACCCTTTACTCATAATCGTCAGTCCCTCTGCTTCATTTGATCTCCTTTTCCCTCCTAACTCCTGCCATGTCCCTTTCAGTCACCACCATCTTATAGCTACTTGTTGTCCGATAGCAATGGCAACTAAGGTTGCCAAAACTGATGACGGCAGTCAAGGCATCCAACAATCTCTATACGTGACAGGGGGAAAGGAGAGCTTTTTGCGTTCTCCTTACCTTAGGTACCCTGAGTCCTCCACTGGGTCTGGCCATGGGCACCTTGTGACTGGGACAATTCAAAACTTGGACCTTGCAGGTAAGCTATAATGATGAGGCTTCGTGTGATTTTCCTTGTATTAGAAACTTGAAACTCCAGAGAGAACACTTGTATCTCTTCATCTGTCTTGTTTTATATCTTATCCCCGTATATATAGGTTTCTTTCTATGGCAGCAACATTAATCCACAGGAAAAAAATGCTGCAGAAAGAAAAGGCATTTATTTTCCTGTAAACCTTTTACACACAAGTGTCTCCCCCTTGGCACTCTACTGGGAAGTGGGACAGCTTGAGTTATCTAATAACCCCCATGTAGTCTGTGCATTCCTTTGAGGATGTCTATTTCTAATACTTTCTATCTCTAAAGAGAACACCAAACAAACTCAGCATATAAAGTGCATCCAGTCACCGTCTGATTTTTAATGCTCCATTTCTGAAGACTCTTTTCTGCCCCATGGATTTTTAAATATATGTTGGTACTGTGTGTCTGGAAAAAGAGATGGCTCAGTGACAGCTAAATCTACTTAAGCAGCCATTTGCCTCCAGACACAGAAAGCTTGTGCAAAGCTTGCAAAGCATTGCTCTGCACCTACCAACTGTAAAAATCCAAGGAATTAAGTGGGATTCACTAACCTAGAGCTTATTTAGAAAGCAGGAAAAACAACCACATTTAAATCCTTAAAAATATGAGGATGGCCTGTGTCAGATGTCCCTGTCATCCAGCAACTTGTGTCCAGGCAGATGGAGGTGGACAGGATTGAGGTGTGTATACATCTGATATTCTCACAGAATCTCAAGCAGATGTTTATGGACTTCCTCAGCCAGAGGCTACATACAGACAACTGTGTTTAATAGCACCTGATGGAGCTTTCCTCCACTAATACGTATAATCAATCCCTTCCTGAACCCATTTCCACTTGCCGTGCCCACAATGTCCTGCAGCAATGAGTTCCACAACTCTGACTGTGCTGTAGGAAAACACCTCTGCAGGCCATCTGACAAAGTCACAGGAGTGGCAGCTAATTTTTGTAGCACACCTCTCATCTCCCTTCACTTACATCTTTCTGTTCTCTACTTCTGCTACATCTTGTGAGATTATAGGAACATTCGACTCCACTGGGTGACAGCGGGTGCAGCCAGTTTTTGAGACGTGGGGACATCACCAATTCCTACAGCACCTAAATGTTTATCTCTGGTTTGTTCTCAGGTTTTTTTCTTAGGAATTCCTAATGTTCCCTTCGCCTTTGAACTTGAATATGAGCTCTTTCCTGAGTGCTACTAGCTAAGTCAGGGTCCATGGCTGTGTGTGTTTAGCTAGGGCCATTTCCTCCCCTGTGCATTACTTGCAGTCACTGACACAGAATTTCACCTCTCATTTTCTTACCAGCTCACTCAGTATCACAGTCCTCACTGCAAGAAGAGCACTAGACTCCGAATCAAAAATTAAAGTTGAAAACGAACCAAATTTGTCTGCTGAAGTGGTGAAAATGAGACAAATGGTAAGACAATTGCACTTTGCTTTATGGTATGACATCTCTGAAGAAGCTGCTGTTCAGCTGCCTGTCTGGTAGCACAATTTTCAAATGCTTTTTTCTTACCAGAGAAGAACTTTGCCACCCTTCAAAGGATCAATGTACATATACTTCTCAGGTTCTTAACACAGGCCTTAAGAGGGGCTTAAGTAGTGCTTACATTTTATACTGATCTCAAGAGCAGGAGCATTCAGTAGGTCCATATTTGCTCAAGGAGCTAGAACTTCTGGAAGAAACCCCTCTTGTACCCAAGACGGAAGGCACCAGCTCCACAGAGGCTCTGGCTGATACCACAGTTGGTGCCCAGTTGGTCTCCGTACCTGCGACCTGGCAAATGTCTCGTGGAGATGAAATCCTGCCAAGGGTATCACGCAGGAGCCCTAGGAGCTGAGCAGAACCCCGTGCTTTCAAATAAGTGAAATAAATACAAAAACAGTCACATTTTTGAGCCACCCTAGAAAGAATAATAGACAGATGAATTTTGTTTTGCATGTTAGTTAAATTATTTTAAAAATCAACACTGCAAGATATAATGACATACATAGCAGAACCAGAAAGAAAAAAAGAAAATGTTTCTGTGAGCAAGTATAAATCCCAGGAACTACAGACTCTGGCAGCTGTAATGGCTCTAAATTTTTAAGATGGCTTTAGAAGTTAGAGGCTCTACATGCCGAAGTCATATTCCATTTAATTATTAATGTCTCTGTGGAGTAATAAGAAAATGGAGAGATCAACCAGATATTTAACAGTGCGTAGGCACTGGGACAGAAAACATACTCAATAAAATAAATTCAACCTTCTCTATGTGTGTACACGCTTATATGTATGCTCACATGCATTAGCAAAACTATAAACAGCGTACATTCACAGTCTATAAACAAAGCATTTCACTTTATAGCTTGTGCTGGCAACATACTTTCCTGTCATTAGTGTTCAGCACTCAGGCACTTCTGGGCAAGGAAATTAAGAGTGAACAGATCATAGCCCATACCTGCGCACATAAATAAGCTTTGTTCTTTCCATATATAAGGAAAATGTACTTAGTGTGAGACACAGGTATTTAAATTTATCTACATTTGTATCTTGATGACCACTGGTAAATTTTTTTTTCTATATAGTATGTAAAAGCATTAGGAATGCTAATTAGATGCCAGAGTAATGTTTGATAATTGATCTATGTTACAGGTTTAGAAGGCAATTTTGTGCACATAGTTAAATATAAAAAGACTAAAACTATAATTTACTTAATGTATAGGATTCCATTTGCAGAAGCATTTATCTGTACTGTATGAGTTTGTGTTTTACTTTTTGAGGTTGACAATGAAGGATGAGGTTTCATTTTGGTCAGAGACGGAGTGCTGTAAAGTGCTTCTTTCTGCTTTTCCACAGAACTGTTCTATTCCTCTGAACTTAAGCATGCTAAAATTTTTAATCTCATTATGATTAATTATATTACTGTAATTCTAAATAACATTATACAAATATTTATATGGAAAAGTTCAAAATGAGAATAAGCAAAAAGGTTGCTTTTGTTCAGAATTTAATTTGATTTCTTTCCAGCAAAATAAATCGAAATTTTTCACTTTTCCTTAACTTTTCCTTTTTGTTTAGATACTACTCATTTCAGACTTCTAATCAAAAACCTCTAGTTTCAGCAAATTCTAGCTATTTTTATTAAATCTTTTAAGATACATCTCATTTGACTAGGTCTAAATAACTTGCTGAACTAACTAGAAGACCAGGGATCTAAGGAAATTGTTTCCCTGCATTTAGTTAGACAAGACAGGCTTCCTCTGGAGGTTTTCAGAGACATCCTCCTCTCCACTGAGTACTTTCTGGAGTCACTTCACTTGACTTCCATGTTTCAGGTGCAATTTAAATGACCAGATTGTACAGGACACTCAAAGCACACAATAATAGAGTGCCAGACTTAATGACTGGAAAGTAATTGGGCAGTAGTTATTCTAGATGCTTGTACAGAAATGCATTTTAAAAAACAGATAAATAATATTCACCCATATTTCCTCTCATTTATACCCAGAACTTGTTGCATCAGCACAACAGCAATAAGCCCTTGCTAATTACCTATGTCCCTTCCATGCTGCTGTGAGAAGAGGATTGCTGCAGTCTGAATAAATGGGTTTCAGCCATACCTTAGACTATGGGCTTTACATCCAGGATATGGTTTAATTATCCTGCAGTATGCGAGTCAGTTTTCGTATTTTAAAAGTGTGGACTGTGTACATGCAAAGCTATTTAGATGTTCATTGGGGCTTCAAAAAGCATCTAAGCGCTTGAAATTGTCAGGAGTTCATTTCTGGTACCCAACAGCTCCTACACAACCTTCATGGCACCCGCATGCCTTGTTAGGCACTTAAATACTTGTTAAAAACTGGCCCCATAACTTTACTAAGGTCAACTTTGGCCCTGAACTTGTTTTTCAGCCATTCGATTTAACATGATTATTTTCCCAGTATTGAAAAAAATAGCTGATCCACCTTCCAAAGTACTGCTAGAGGTGAGAACCCATTCTTAGGATGAGCTGCCAGCCCGAACACTGGAAGCCATGGTGTAGCATTAACCTGACTTCAAACACCAGCCAGAAATAGCCCAAACCCATTGCTGTTGGGCTGACCCTAAGATTCCTAACTGCTGTCAAAATAGACTCTTCCCCCCTAAAGTGCACGGGGAGCTATTACTTACCAAGGGTGTTTCGGGTTTTCTTCCACTGCGTAGGAGCTTTGCCCCACTGAGAGCACTGACAGCTCTCTCGGCAGCAAGGCGCCAGCAAAGCGTGAGGCTCTGACCCACATTTGCGGGTGGCTTTAGCCAAGATCTCTGAAAGAGCCACTGCCCCCTGCTCCCGAGGGGCTGCTGCCCACCGAGCCGGAGCAGCCCGACGGCCTGTCCCCCCTCCCGCAGTGCAGCGCAGCGGGTCGGCCCGCGGCTCGGCGCGGCGGGGGAGTGGAGGCAGCTTGCGCTAGCACCTCAGGCCCTGAATCGTGGCCTTTGGAGGTGGACAAGCGTCCTCTCCGGCTTTTCCTTCTCTGGGGATACCAACTGCTGCAAGAGGAGCGGTGCAAACAGAGGGAACTGCTGCAGCCACCCTCACAGCTCTGCCTGGGAACACGGGCAGGCAGGGATGCAATGGCTAGCGGACTTCAGAGATATGGCTAAGAGGAGGTTTTTAAGAGCAGAATTCCTGAGAACAAGCAAAAAGTCCAGAATGGGAATGAGTGTTGTAAGTGGCATGGAGCAGCTCCCTCTCCTGCTGCCCACCGTGATGACAAGGTGGTGAGAAATAGCTGCCGTCTGCAACGCTGAATGGAGGATGAGGGACATTCTGGCTGTGGCTGGATTAATGACTTAAATAATGTTAGAGACCAATCTCTGGCCCGAAAAACAACTGGAATGGCGTTGCGATGTTCCCAACGTTAAATTGGATCAGGAGACACGCTAACAGTTTAACTGCATAGGTGACTGGGTTGCAGTGCTTGGATCTATGCCACAGCATTTGTTGATTTACTAGTAGGAACATGGTCCGCCCATAAGTCCTATACTGATATTCCTCAGTGGGCACTGGTTCATGGGTATTTTGTAGCTCCAAACCCCATTTTCCTCTTGGTTTGGGAACTGTCCCTGGTGTCTGCTATAGTCATACCTTCCTGGATTTCCATGAAATTTAAACTCTAGGTGCTGGCACCCTGTTGCTCAGCCTCTGGGAAAAAACAAAACAAAACAAAACAGCAAACTACAACCCCCTCCACACAGCAGGGCCTGTCATTATCTTCCTAATCAAAGCAAGCACTGTCAAGGGACCTGCTGAAAGAAGACTTACATATAAACGTCAAGCTTGAACCGATTAAAAAATTGCTCATTGCCTAATTCATCAAACAGTAGGAAGTAGAAATGAAGCTTTAAATTTAGCAGAGATGCTACTGCTAATTACTAACCACAGTCTCTCATTAAGCAGTTGTCTGTCATTCTAATGAACAGTATGAACAAAAGAGGATAAAATATAATCTACTAATCAAATTGTAATCTAATGATACCAAATCGAACAAGTATGTGGTTATTTTCTCAAAAGATCAATTGGTGCCTTTATCTTCCTATTGCTAATTAACTGGGGCTTCACTGCTCGAAAATAACGTGGATTGTTTCCATATCACATTCCTTACTGTCACAAATAAGGATGGAAGAGTACTCGGTACTTGGACAAGAAGCACCGCCACGGGATGTAACTCCGTTTGCTATATTTGTGCTCCTTTGCGTGATAAGAGACAGTTATCTTCACAGGACAAAATCTCCCCACGTGACTCAGGTTTGACTATTCTCATGGCCAAAGGAGTTGCTCTGTGTAGATGTTACGTGATTTATCGCTCTATGTGCTGGGTTCAAAAGCAAATCTGAGCAACTCTTATCTGCCATACTCACCAAATACAAAAGGCAGATTGACATCCAATTGCTCCGTCTAGGTAGCAAGCTAGTCATTTCAAAATCATCTATCACGGTTGTGTTGAGGCCAGTAGTTTCTCCCTGTGAATGATGAAATTGTTAAGGTAAATGCTGCCTTTGTGAACCTTGGGATAATAGCTGAAGGCAATGTTTGCAGTTGTCACCCTTCCCAAGAAAATGTAGATTATAATGGCACTTTTTTTTTCTGTAAGACTTGAATGAAGCTGAATCCGATGGATCAGGTTTTTTCTGTGGCTTTTTCAGTTTTTTCTCCCTGGCTTTGCAAATCTGAAGTGGGTACCGGGGAAAAGTTATGCTTTGTGATCTCTTTGAAATCCTGTCATCGCCTTGGCTTAACTCAAAGGACTCCTAGGAAAGGATATTCAAATTTGAGCTTGCATCTAAAAATACACTAATGACAACTGTCTTCCTCTCAAATCTGTTCCCATCTCCTACCATTAAGGAAATCAATTACAGAGGATCCCAGTGTGACAAACCATGCAAGAGTAAAAACTGTAAGATTTAACAGATGTAATTCTAGACATTGGAAATTTTGTTGCCTGTGTGTCAGCTGCTCAGCCATGGTCACTTCACAGTCAAGAGGCAATTGCAGAAGGCAATTCGTTTGACCTGTGTATGCAGCTATCTTAGCCTGAGAGAAACTGCCTCCTGGAAAAGCGTGGTTGTGTCCACTGGCTACAAAGAATGTTTCAGTTAATTGGCTTTGACTTGGCCACCTTTTAGACACGCAGTTAAGCAGAAATGAATACCACCTTACATCTATCATTCATGACATAAAGATAATATTATGCATTGATATCATTTGCAGTATGTAAGAAATCGCAGGTTTGGGTTTCAGGTCTGCACAATTATTTTCTAGGCTGCCTCTTTGATCAGGATCTCAGCACCTGACAGGAACAAACTTCACTTGATTCTTCTTTACTTTTCAGCACCACTGAAATGCACCAATATTTGAATCTAGGTTTCATAATATTTGGGGCTTTTAACAGGTAGCTTTAAAAAAACCCCTATCCTGCACCGCTTTATTTTGCAGTTCTGAGCACACCACAATTCAACACTTCCTGGAGTTAATTAAGGGTTATCATTTTTCTTTGCTCCAGAGGTTCATTTTAAGACAGATCCAAAAATGGCTAAAAGAGCACTTGAAGATGGTCTTTTCTGAATCAGATTGCTAATTAACCTTCCCCTTTTCTGTGCTTGCTAAAACCTGCTTTGCTCTTTCTGCTAATTACTCATCTCTTAACTTGTCATTTAAGTCTGTGCCCTTGGCCTTTAGATCCAAACCTTTATCTTTCTTTGGCAGATGGGTCAAAGTGCTGGTCCTTTCGTCCTTTATATCCCCCTTCCAGACCTGGCTACAGGGCATATTTTGAAAGCATCTGTGAACTGTCAGCATTTTCTCTGGTTACTGCCCCTCTCCTTCATTATCAGTGAACTTCAAAGGTTTATAATTAGTGCAACACCTTAATTTGTATTAGATTTTTTGACTGTCTAATTAGCATTAACAATTTAGTACAAAGCTATTCAAAAGGTAACATTCATCTTGCCAGGACCATTAAAGGACCAAAAATGAAAGAATTTGTATTCAATTACCTATTACAAAAATATTAGCTGTGGATGGTGCATTCCCAAATTAAGACATTCCTACTCCTTTCCTCTAATGAGTTAGCACTACAAAAGGCTGTCCTAGTCTTCCCAATCTGCTTTAATAATGTTTTCCTGGAACACACTGCAAAGAACACAGTTCTTGCTGACTGCTGTCTTCATCTGGCACAGTTTAAGCCACAACCAGTCTCATCACTGCTGATCACGTCACAGCCTGATCACATTAGCTTTTGATTGACTTTACCATGCTGCCCACAGCCTTGGGAAGTAGCTTATTGTCTCCAAAGTCCAATATGTAATGGGATATTTGACTGTGTTTTCCACTTAGCCTGAAAAGGCTACCACTGTTTTTCAGCTCCAGTAACTTTGGAATAACACCCTATTTGGTTCTAGTCTCACCGCATTTCCAAATAGCAGCATTCATGTATTAGGTCCGGCAGAAACATTAACAGAAGATGTCAATGGTAAGAAGACTGGACAGCTGGATTATAAAAACAAATCTAGCTATTAAAAAGTAGGACCTTTACCTTTTGAAGTGAGCAGGAGTGTCTTCATGGCTGTCAGTGCCTCTCTCTGCAGTAGGGACAAGATTCCAGCTCCACTTATACTCACACCGTGGTCCTGTCTTTCTCCTTGCCCTCGGTGGTCCTACTTATGGTTTAACACTATGGCCACGGGGTGTCTGCTCATCAAGGGAGGAATTTGTCTGGACTAATGCAGGTGGTCCTCCATCCGAATCAGCCATCTGTGCTGCCATCATCAATGGAGAGGCATGTAGAAGTTTTAGGCTGTGATTCATCTGATTTATTTAGATGTCCACATTAGGATGACATGAATCACATCTTAAAACTACCTGTTTCTCACCACAGAGCTGAGAGTGACAGTGATTTAAATGTATATTGTAGGCATCTATACTCAATCAAACAAACCCCTGTAGAGGTAACATCTATACTAATGTTGTAAGCAGTATCAGGGCCAGCTGGCAGCAGCAGGCCAGATAAATGTTCTCTCAGCCTCCAAGAAAGGGTGGCCATGTGCAACCTGCCCAGTGGAAAAAGTCCCTAGTCTGGGATCGCACCTCTGTTCTTCTCAAGAGCACTTTGGGGGAGTGCTAGTTGAATGAGACCAAAGCCATGTCAAGGACTTTTCTAGCAAGTTAACAGAGTAGACAATCAAGTTCCCAGTCCTTGCTCCATGTCTTGGCACTCGTTACCTAATATAGGCACCCAGAGTGTCATAGCTACTCTTTAACAGAATCCTGATATTGTGTTTCTCCCTCAGCTTTAAGTACTGAAACAGACTTATGATCAGGAAATTTTGGTAAATGTATTATTTCTCTCTTTTCTCAGGACATCTAGGAATTTCCAGAATCAACACCTTCTCACAGACTGTATTGCTTTGTTGAACAGCTCTACTGTTAGATGAATCACAGTTTAGCATCACATGCCATCCCCCAGTAACATAAAGGACTGCACACATCTCCATCTGTTATTAAATGTTTGTTTATGGCTGGAGGGAAGCAGGTGCCCACACACATACATAGGCAAAAGGCATTATTCTGTGATGCTGTTTCCGTACAAGAATCATTTACAGAGCTCCCATCCACAGTGGATACTCCCTGTTCTGCAGGACTGGAACCAGAGCTTCCCTGACCGCACTAACTTGCTGCCTGCTTACCCTGCCCACTTACCAATGAATCCTTCCAGCCTACTGTACAAGGAGGAACAGCTTCGACAGAAGGGGTTCGACACCCTCTCTTTTTCATCCAAAACCACATAGCTCAATGCTTAGTTTCCCTACATGCTATTGTCCTGCTCCAGCTGTGGCGATCAGGCACGGGGCTGCCCATCAGGTACTCCCAGACAGCTCCATTCACAAGATTTGTGCCATCTGTTATTCCTTTCCCCATTTCTTGACACTCCTTTTCACCACCCTTGTACCTACCTTTCTCCACCCCAGTCTTCTCTTAATAAAATCATCCCTAAATGCTTTCTTCTCATTGTCCCAGTTTTGCTGCATCTGCACCCAAACTTGATATTTCGATACTATTGCTTAGATCACCTTGGACGTACAGTGTTGTTGACATGCTTCTCTAGGCACTGCTGGACTTGCAAAATTCTGCCCCCCAAGAGGTCCCAAATACTCCCCAAAATGCCCGTCCGTTTATCTGTGAAGCTCGGTCCCCTATAACAACCTGTGAAATCCAGCCTTGCCTCACAGTGTGAGCTGTAACTTTCAGCAGTCTTTCAGATTGCCAACTGCCACATACAGCAATTTCTCATGTCACATCCCATAGTTTTCCACATCCCGCTCAGGCAGCCTCACCTCAGGCCAGCGTCCAGTCGGTACCCTGCAGTCCTAACGAAGTCTATTACTCATAAAAAGGTAAGCTCATCTTGAGCCAGGAGCAGCTGATAATTATTTATTTCATTATTTGGTGTTTATTGCTGTTACTACGAAAGTCCAAGGCTATCTGTTCTAGGAAATAGTAATATTCCTCTCCAAATCATGTGAAGTCCTTTCTTAAATTAATGGATGTTCTTTGGCCCTGAAAGAATGAATGGTGTCATGGTTGAGGTGCTGGTAGCAATGTCATAGCAGATGTTTCACTGAAATTTGTAATTAAAGTAGAGCTAAAATCCCCCTAGTTCATATTTTTATGATTGAATTTTGTCTCCATAACTCCTGCAGTAACTCTTCAGGGGACTATTAAACTGTCTGTATCGCATTTTTAGAAAAATATTCCCCCAAGTATTGCTAGCGAACAATTTAAATTTCTCCATCCTGGATTTTAGTCTCAGCTTCAAGGATTTCTTCTCATCATCTGCAGCCCAGCCTACATGCATTTTTAGACCACTTCTTCAAATAGAGATCAGCTTAAAACTCACCCACAAGAATGTGACCTCTGTATGTTTACCTGACGTGAATCCTAGATGAATTTTTCTCTGCTGGGAAAAGCTCAGATTGGGGAATCATTGCCTTTCTGACAGAGCAGAGCAGCAAGTTCATAGCCTTTGTTATTTTGAGACCTCTCTGTCCACAAGAAGTTCTCCTGTGCTGCCCTCCTGCTTGGCCTCAGGGGATTTAGGAGTGAAGAGTCAGGATTTATCCTCCGCCTCACTAGAAACAACTTGTTCTCCCGCTTCTGTGGCTTATTCCAGGTGCAGCCTGAGCCTGTACAGCACACAAAACTTGCACGGACCTGACTTAGGAGGTATGAACAAGGAATGGAAAATAAGACTAGGGCAGGGGGATGGAGACAGTGGTTGCAGCCAAGCCTCCGTGCTGACTCCCATGCCTCTCCCTTTGCCCAGCCGTCCCGGCTGGAGAGCTCTCTTCCCCAGCTCCTCGCAGCGTGAACAGGATGAAGCGGTTTTGATTGACAGCTCTTTATTTCCTTGTCTTTAGAGTCTGCATTAATGAGATATGCAGATTAGCAAACCAAAGTTAATTATTTTTTGACACAGACTAGGGGAGATGAATCACTGATGATTAAAGCAAGTTTAAGGTCTCTCTTTGCACGGCTTATGTAAAACGAAGGGGAAAACGGCAGCCGCACACAGCTCCGGTGGTGCCTGTAACACCCCTGAGGAAGCAGGGGTAGATGTTTCCACAAGCATGTTTCACAGCCACCAAAATTATTTGAGTTTTCTGCAACAGGTTTCCAAAACAACCGAGGGGTTTGCCTTACGTGGACAGAGTATCTGGAGGAGCTAATATTAGCCATAACGGGCAGGAATCCACTTGCTCAGGTTTCATCTACCTGAGGGTTAGATATTGCATTCACCCAGGTTCTTAGTACAGTCCCTGGATAGAAATCTGAAACTCACGTGACCTTTCTAGATACCTGTTTTGGTATGAAATTAGTACTTATCTCTCCTTCTTATTTACAAATGCAGCCCAAGATCCCTTCACGATCTCTGTAACTCTTCGACATGGAAGTCAAGCAGATGACTCCTATGCCAGATGTTTCTTTTTCTGCATTTGCCCCCTGGGCTTTTCTAATCAGAAAGAAACTCACTTTAACAAATGGCTTTAAAAATATGGTTTAAGTGTTTTTAGTAAAAAAGTTATTGGGTTTTGTGGAAGGTAAAGAGTCACATGGAAATTTTGCTTTGCATCTTGTCTCCTGGCTCTAGAAGTCATGTAGGGACTACGCCTACTTTGGAAAACAGAAGTGCTGAAACCTGCAAGTCTATATTTGTACTAATAAACTAAGCTAGAGGCATAGGCCTGGACACTTCATTTTCTAGTGAGTGGCTACACCATTAGAATAATCCATGGTACAACTTTGTCCCAGGCCTTTCCTACACAATCCTCGAGTACAGTTTTGGAGTTAATGCAAGCCAGGGATCAATCCAGATCCACATAACATTTTTCAAATGCTAAAGAGCTCCATAGCATGGTAATGGCCATGCCAAGTGGCCTCAAGGCCAAAAAGGGATCCAGGTTTTGCTTACTTTACCAGTAGCAGTATAACTACAGTATATCAACAGCCCAAAGCAATGAGGCCAAAAAAGTCATACTCTCCCCTTAACAGTTCTGCTGTAATTACATTAAACTTGATCAATTTGGTGGTAAAAAGAGGAAAATTTGCCTTAGATGTTTAAGGCTAAAAATATAACATAAAACTAACCATAAATTATTCCCCTTTGTGAAATCTAGACTCTGGATTTTGTGTTCACTGTTGGTGTTACTGTTTTCATATGCAGCAGTGTAAGGAAAGAACCTGGGCTTTTTGAAGGGTTTAACAGAAATATTCTGGGCAGGTTACTGAGAGAGCAAAGAGCCAGGGTGTAAGACCAGAGCTGCACAGGGTCAGAGGTTCAAACACAGGTTCTAACAACAATGATACTTGCTCAAATTATACCTTGCGTCCCAGTAATGCATACTTGCATATTGGCCTTTCACTAATCACACTGCTATGTGTGGCCAGCCGGTATGATCATACTATTTACTTCTTATGAGGCACCCCCAGAGGCTAAGGACATAAATTTGAAACTTAAGTGATAAAAGGCAGACATTTAAATCCATCCAATTTGTCTACTGTATTGCTGACCTGTCAGTGCAATTTCAGAAGCTTTAGTTATGCAAGAGCTGTAAAAAACAAGCCTCTCCTTGATGTACTGAAGCCTTGGCATCTAAGCCACCCCAAACTGAGCACAACAGATCTGGTGGCCCATAAAATCATAGTCAGCCTTTTCTCCTCTGCCCTGTTGAAGGGCAGCATATTGGTGGCTGCTCACCTGAGAGCCCAGTATAGTAGCTGCAAAGCTCTGTGAAGCCCAAAGATGAAT
>JAVJGG010000017.1:14463715-14478329 GCA_035590195.1 Aviceda cuculoides | reverse complement strand
CTGGCCTTGAACACTGCCAGGGATGGGGCAGCCACAGCCTCTCTGGGCAACCTGTGCCAGTGCCTCACCACCCTCATCATAAAGAACTTCTTCCTTACATCTAATCTAAACCCACCCTTTTTCAGTTTAAAGCCACTACCCCTTGTCCTACCACTACATGGCCTTGTAAAAAGTCCCTCCCCATCTTTCCTGTAGCCCCCCTTTGGGTACTGGAAGGCTGCAGTAAGGTCCCCCCGGAGCCTTCTCTTCTCCAGGCTAAACAACCCCAACTCTCTCAGCCTGTCTTCATAGGAGAGGTGCTCCAGCCACCTCATCATCTTCGTGGCCCTCCCCTGGACCTGCTCCAACAGGTCCATGTCCTTCTTATTTTGGAGGCCCCAGAGCTGGATGCAGCACTGCAGGTGGGGTCTCACCAGAGCAGAGCAGAGGGGCAGAATCCCCTCCCTCGACCTGCTGGTCACACTGCTTTTGATGCAGCCTGGGATGCGACTGGCTTTCTGGGCTGCGAGCACACATTGCTGGCTCATATTTAGTTTTTCATCCACTAATACCCCCAAAGTCCTTCTCCGCGGGGCTGCTCTTAATCCACTCATCACCCAGCCTGTATTTGTGGAAGGCGAGGACCTGTGTCCTGTGCCCACAGTAAGGGGCCTGAGTAGGAAAGAGTGGCACATATGAACATGTGTTGGGCAAGGGCTTGCACAGCATCATCTAAGTTGTTTTAAATTTACTACTTACTGGAATTTACTATTCTACCCAGTGATACCCTGGAAAAAAATCCAGGTATCAGCACAGACATAGGTAAAGACCACAAGCAGTTGAAGACAGGAGAGAGAACATTTGGGCACCCCTGACAAGGCATTACCTGGACCAACAGAATGAGACAAAGAAAAGAAAAATGTAAGCTGCATGCTGGTGAGGTGCAGGAACAAGCAAGACAGAGCTGTTTCCTATGGGAGCTCTGCAAATGCTGTTCAGAACATAGGGAACAGCTCTGTCCTCCAAAGGAATCCACCAGGTGACCCAGCTCACCTTATTTCTGACTCCCTGAAATCTCATCAGAACAGTAGAGAGCATTTGGTTTTGACTCTTTCCAAGACTGTCTGCTCACACTGCCAATAAAATCGTATGAGGAACTGCAGTCTCCCTGAGCTGATTTTGAGACATGCTGATGACACAAGCTCCCCGCCTCCAGTTTTTGCTGGGTCTATAGATGCTGAGCATGCCCCAAAGCCAGAAAAATTTGTTCCCACCAGTGGACACACAGTCCACTGGACAGCAATGGGTGTGCGCACTGTCCTCAGTCCAGCCAGATGCAAACAGGCATGTGCTATACTTACACAGTTTTTTTCTCCAGGCTTTGCAAATTTCCTTTAATGTTGTTGTATGCAGCTGATCGTGCCTTTAGGTCTGTTTCTATCTGAGTCACTTGCTAAAACAAAGTAAAAAAGTGAGTCAGCTCCGTGCTTGAGGCATTGTCCTCGTCCCCCTCCCACTACCTCGGCACCTTCACCCAGCTGTCAGCCCCTTGGAAAACCAGCCCGCCGTGGCCAAGAGGGAGCCGGGGTCAGCTCCCCGGCACAAAGGCAGGCGAGTAGGATTCAGTTAGCTCTTGCTCTGTGTGTTACAGCTGCACCTAAGGAGCAAGTTCACGGTTTCATTTGTTATCTATATTGAACAACACATCACGCCTGTCTGAATGGACTGACTGTGTAAATAATTCATCCAGACTGCAATGGGTTTGATTTAATGTCAGGCCAATAATTTCAAAAAATAATTCCAAAATGGGGAATAATATGGCAGTATATAAAACTAATCAAATATTACAATGAAGGGAGTTAAAGTGCAGAAAGCATGTCAATGTACCCTAGTAAATCTGAGAAAGTGCCATATACTTACAGACTGGATAGGTTTAAATATATGTACCAATATTATTACAGTAGAAATTAAAGTAATATCAACTGCTTCAGTACAAAGTGTGTGCTTCTGAGCCTGTTCCTGCCCAAACCAAAGGCAAAGCTCTCGCTGACTGCCGTGAGAGGAGAGACCAAAAACTGCCAAAAGACGTGCTTCCCCATGCTGACATCTTAACATCTGGAGTACAATTTACCTTTGCTAATGCTTCTGATATGTTCTTCAGCGGCTGCTTTATGGGATATTTGGCCATGTCCCACTCAAACCGTGTCAGGTAGCTAATTAGGTCAACTGAAAATGCAAAGAGATGCATGAAAGCAGATAGCTTACCAGATGGCAGGTCGAAGTTTGGGTAGTAGTCCCCAGCTACAGCCTAGGCATAACTTTGACTAACATTAGAGACATGAGTGAACCAAAAGCCCACCTCAGAATCCTCATAGAAATTTGGTCTAGATCAAATACGCACAGAGCATATGCCCAATCTAATCATCTTTCTAAACATTCCCAAACGTAGAAGCTGAACCAAAAATCTTTTCTGCATTACACCTAGCAGTGTAGAACAAGCGTTACTGTAAAATTATCTGTATCAGCAGGACACAGCAACAGGCAGCCATTCTTCTTCACAGTAGAAACAGCTTCATGTAATCTCAATCTTGATTATTGCAATATGCCTGGATTTAATCCCAGAAAGAGCTACCAGAAAAATACTTTGTGACCAGGACCAGCAGTAATACTCAGGGTTGTTCAGAGTTTGATCAAAGGTATTAAGAGCGTAGCTGATGTCATTTCTCTGTGATTCAGTCAAGCGCTCACTAAAAATCAAACAAATTCAGGTGCAATGAGGAATTCCTCATTGACTTTGCAGACAGAGTTCTCCAACTCGCACAAAGCTATATGGTATTTCTCTAAATGGATAAATCCAGTCACAACAACAGAAATTCACAGCAAGGCCCCGTGCATGCAGCCTCCCAAAACAAGGCACCCTCGGACCACAGGGAGCCACGGCTTCTTCCCAGAATTGAGGGGAGATGACACATATGACACCCAGCTCCTAGAACAGGATCATGCCATTTCACTCTGAAGACCAAGGCTCCTTAACATTAGAAAACATTAAGGCTTGGTACATTATGGTACCAAACAGGGAATTCTGGTCTAGCAGCTCATGAAATCAGATGGTTCTCTGCCTGAGTCCTGAGAGCCCTTAGGATGCCACTCACACCCCACCATAGTGTTCTTGGGCAACTTTATGGGATGGAAAAGTCACGCATCCTGCCACAACAAGCAGAGGGGCTGGGGCTGTCTCCCCGCGGGTTAGGGAGGCTAGAGGAAGGCAGCAGGCAGAGTCTCAATGTCTGGACAAAGAAGCCAGAGGCACGGTCATCTGCAGGGTGCGCTTCCTTCCAGACCAGAAGGGCAAACATGGAGAATATCCGGGAAGTTGCTCTGGGGAGATGGGGAGCAAAACAAGCTCAAGGTGCCAAGGAGGGGGATGCTGGGGCCATTCAGTGCTCTTTGCTGCCTTGTCCAGACAATTAATTCAGTCCCACAGTGAGGTTTGAACACAATTTCTTGTGGGCTGGACTTTCAGGGTGTGGGGAAAACTTTATGAACCGAGATGCATGAGAAGGAATGTGAAAAGTTGTATAATTGCCATACTACCAGGCTGAGGGTTCTACCCTGTCTTGTGTGATACCGAACACCCTTGGCAGGAGAGCACTATCCTTTCCATGGGCTTCTCTCACCCCACAACAGAGTCAGTTTACCCTATTAGATTTCCAGAGCATGGAAAGTCTTATGTTAGGAGGAAACAGGCTTCTTAGCAAGGGCTAAACTGCCTGGGAGGCAGAGAGCACTGGCATGACGGTGTTCTCCCCCACTTTCTAAAACCACAGCTGTGTAAACCTCCCCCCCATCCAATGGACAGGAGTCATGAGGCAAAGAGCCAACCTTTCCTGCTAAGGTCTGATTGGGAATCGGCAAATTCCCCTGCACAGGAAGGGTATGGAAAGGGGGCAAAACTGCAGAAGGCAGGGAGAGCTATCACACAGCTCCTGTGTGTGCAGTCCTCCGGCAGGGCTTGCTCGCGGTCTCTGCAGGGAAGGCAGGGACGTCAAAAATATTTGAGCGACAAAATTCATTTTCAGCATGGGGTACGTGACACAAGGATTTCATCCTGCTGCCTCTCTTCCAAGCTTTCTTGCTTAGGCTTTGCTAAATTCAACAGGAATGAAACCTGCAAAGAGCATGGTATTACTGGGCTGTGCGGAGGAACAGTGTATTCACAGGCTCTTTAAAGACAGACGCTGACCTGTTCATAGCTGAGGAGATATGAAAGTTCCCTGAAGACCTACACATGCCCCTTCTACCCTCACATTCCTTGAATCTCAGCAGAACTCAAATGTCAGGCAGTTAAGCACAGCATGAGTTCTCAGCCTGTTTTACAAGTTCACTCCTGAGCAGTGCTCTGGCACTGGTGCAGTTCAGTTAATCAGCCTGATCTTGGGGATGGCACAAACTACTGTGAACACACTAGCAGAACGGAGCCTAAAGCGCCAAGCAGTCCAAGCACCCCAATGCTCCTGGAATGGCACTCCTCATTTATGGAGTAAATTGACTGTAAAGTCAATTCTAAAAGGCTTCACATAGCTGCCCATCCAGGAGGTGCTTCCTGCCTCCCCCAACGTGCTCACAGCTGCCCAGGAACCCCACGGCCTGAGTATCTCGTAACTCTGATTTACTCACCTAGCTCTAAGAGGCAATGTTAAATACTTCCCCTTCGAAACACTTAATTCTTCAAAATTGTTATGCTTCCCATTTTGCTTTGTTTTGAGCTCATTATAAAGAATGAAGTTATTCCACCACTTACTTATCAAATTTTAAAATTCATTTGGGTTTAACATTACTATAAATGGAAGAGAGTTTGGTCCGAATCTTTAAAGAAAAGGTTTACTTACATTTCACATTTTTTATTCTGTCATAAGCAAGAAGGCATTTCCTGCTGTTGTGATATACTAAAATTCCCTTTATTACACAAACACACATTTTCCTCTATAAGAGAGACATCTCCATGTGGCTGCTTCCAACTGGTGCCCACTGGAAAGTAATGTGTGTGTTCACTTAACTAAAAGTGCTGTATCTTCTAGTACTTTGCATTTTTCTTCACATAAATCTAACCATACAATAAATCTAACCACACACATAGCTGTGTGTTAGACACACAGCTACCACCTTCATCAGTTCACGGACCAAACTGCTGTCAGGATTATATACGACTGAGCTAAAATCAGAAAACTTGTATAGTGTAACTTAAAACAAAGTTTGAGGTGGGACAGTCTAATAGTCTAAAACAGGACGATGCAGCAAGAAGTCATGTCTTATAATTTTGTTTCTGATTTCACAGCCTCAAGGAAGTCTTCAACATTAGGGTCCTTTTGCTAACCAGAAAGCGGAGGAGGAAGAATTAGTACAGCAGAGTTGCTGCTGCTTATGAAGAATGACACTGGAATATATTATGGAAATTCTCATATACTAAAGCTGACTCAATTTTTTAAGATGCAGTCAATAATCTTGGAAAAGTTAATGTCTTAGTTTAATATGATTTGTTTTGGTGACCAAATCCAGAGGACAGAAATTAGTAATGCATACAAGTAATTTCCACATCCTTCTATTAGAACACACGCAGAGCTGATAGGAAAGGAAAATGGTGTAAAAAGAGGAAACAAAGGAAATAAGTGAAACCTGTTGTTTCTCAAGTCATAGGGATATCGTGATCAAGCTACGAGGTTGTTACTTGAGAAATCCATCGTAACCTGATCACTGTATCTCTACAACCAGACCAAGACTTGTCTCTAGCACTAATACACACAAATGCATGCTTGTAACACCACAATCATCAAACATCAACATACTTTTGAGACATTTCATTTTATCCTTTAGCCCTGAAATACAGTAAGTGGGATTATGTTACTTGTCAAGCAGTTGCACTCATCAAATGTCAGTCATATGTCATGCAAGGAAGACATTTCTAAAAGAACTTCCTCCCCATCCTTTACTCATACAGTTCTGAAGTTCAACATTGCAGGCAGTCAAAGGGTGATGGAGTGTGCACTCTTAGTTTTTTTAAAAGTGTCATTCTACAAGCCTGTAATTAGCATGTGTAACACATCCAGTTTTGTTGTACTTTTCCAGGAGAGCTGGGGAGGAATTTGCTCTGAAACACCCTCAGGGTCTAATGACCTAGGAGCCATCAGTTTCTAAAGGTTAATTTTGTCCTTGACACAGGCTCCCTTTAGGGCCTTGACTACCACAGTAGATAATAAAAGGGGAAAATTAGTTCATGGAGGTTATAAAAACACCACATTGACACCTTAGAGATGGTGTAGGGGAGCATACAGTAAAGTGGCATGTCCGAAGTGCCCCTGTTGTCACTGCCTGCTCTTCTTTGCTACCCAACTGCTGCTGGCCAGGGCAGGACACCACTGGAGAGCATTTCTTCCGAACTGGAGCAGCACGAGCCCGTCCTGCCAGCCCCTGAACAGCCCTGTGAGTCCAGCTCCCGCTTCATGTTTTGGAGCTGTCGCCTCACACATCCACCCGTGATGTCAGAAATCCACAGTTAACAATGTGATCTACTCCAGCACTGTAGGAGGGAAGGCAAATCACTAACAGATCACTGACAGATGTCATGCAGCCATACAGCATGAGATTTAGCTGCCTGTAAAGATCCAGCCCATACAGGCACAGGGCTAGGTCATTTTAGGAGAGAAGAAGGATGTCTCCTGCTTTCCTCTTCACTCCTCAGCTCTGGTATTAGAAACTAGTTCAGTACCAGATGCTGAACACTGTCCTGGAAGCAAAGCTGGCGCTGGATAAAGCTTCTGCTAACTTTGAGAAAAACAGGAACAGGCTAGATGTGTTCTCAAAAAATGTTGCTGATGGTTGTCCTTTCTAGTATGAGTGTTCCAATTCCGCATGTTCATATTCTAAAGCAAACAAAGGCAGCAGCAATGCATTTAAAAAAACCACATTCACAGAACCTACCTCCATTGGCCAGAAGGTTTTCCTGAACTTTATCTTTTGAGTCCTCCATAACTTCTCCTATGTACTGGGCTATTTTCTTTATTACGCTGAGGTGTAACAAGAGAAGCTTCGTTAGTGAAGAAACAAAATGAATATAAAACAGTTGCCACAATGACCTGATAAACATGGAGATGCCCAGACAAAACACTTCTGAAGCAGGGCAGGTTAATTTGCAATTCAAATGATGATGAACAATCTATGGCATATTGCAGAACTAAATGCCTTATTTCTGAATACACTGATCTCCACAAACACATAGGTAATATCATCTCCCCAGTGCTCTAGACTTCCAGAAGATCAAGATTCAGTCTTCTGTACACTCAGGATACTCATAGCAGAAACCCACGGCAAGCAGAAGGCAAGAAACCCATGTTTAAAACTTCAAAGGTGATGGAGGAAAGAGAAGCTACATACAGACAACATTGGCTGAAAATCTGTTTCATGGGATGCTAAAGAAACCCTTAGGGCTTGCTGAGATAAGGTTCTTACAAAGCACTCAGGGGAAAATGACAATGTTCTCTGTCAGACAGGAAGAATTTCCTTCTTATTCCTCTTTAGGGAACTCCTCTCTTCTCTTCAGCATGCTGGACAAGACACTCCTTTAAGGTGTGAACAAACTAGATTCAAATCCTCCCTCTGCCCAATTCAGAGCAGTGATTTGAACACAGCCCTTCCTGGAGAACGTTGTCTCCATGTAGTTATTTATTCTTTGCTTATTTTAAAAAACGGATTCATCAAGTCTCTCCAGCAGTAGGTCCCTCTGGCTCTAGTCAAAGTACCTACCTCATACAGGTCAAGAGCCTTTCTGGTTGTTCTAGTATCCTTCTGTACTCCGAAATATTCACAGAATTTGGCCTTTAGTTCCCTAACCGCTCCAGGTTCAATAAACTTTGTAAAAAAAAAAAAAAAAAAAAAAAAAAGCAACCGCTAAAAAGTAACTGCCTGATCATGAAATTGGCAGAGACACGAAGTGGACATAATCCTTGGTGTGGTGACAGGGAGTGGAGCATAATGGCAGGCTTCTTCTCCCTGTCCTTCCTTACAGAGGGGAGACTACTACAGCTGCAGATTTGCTGAAGACTGAAAGGGCACCTACAGTGTTTGGACAATGTGTCTTGTGACATCCTGTGCCTTTCAAGAGCTCAGGAAAGGGACTTCAGGCCAGGTACAGATACCATGAAAACATTAGAGAAAAGGATTTTCTTTGACGTGCTGCAAAGCAGTTATACAGGCCATTTAAAAGCAATACATCATAGAGGTAGAGATTCCCTCTATCTCCACTCCTGTGAAGAAACTTACAGTCTTTGGAAAGGTTTTCCTGTCCTGTGGTAGGGAGGAAAAATCTGAGATTGCTGATGCTGCCAAGAAGGCAGTAGTCAGAATTCCTGATGTTTGGGGTCATTTAGCCTAGACAAGAAAAGACCGTATTGCGGCCTTTCAGTATATAAAAGGACCTTATAAGAAAGATGGAGAGAGACTTTTTACCAGCAACTGTGGTGACATGACAAAAGGCAACAGTTTTAAACTGAAAGAGTGTAGATTTAGATTGGACATGAAGAAGAAATTCTTTATGATGAGGGTGGTGAGGCACTGGAACAGGTCACCCAGAGAGGCTGTGGCTGCCCCATCCCTGGCAGTGTTCAAGGCCGGGCTGGATGGGGCTGTGAGCAACCTGGTCTAGCGGAAGGTGTCCCTGCCCATGGCAGGGGGGTTGGAACAAGATGATCTTTAAGGTCCCTTCCAACCCAAATCATTCTTTTCATGACCTGGACAGGCACAGTTCAGAGTGCTGGCAGGAGGAATCTACACCATCGTACTCTAGTTCACATCCCTTTCTCAGGGCTGCCACGGTTTTCCACCATCTGGCTGCAGCCACTTAGGGACCCGGTGCCAGCTGAGTGTCAGTGGAGTACAGCACGTGTTGCCCACACTCGGGCTGCGGGGAGGGTGCAGGGATCCACACAGCAGCTCCCCATCAACCTTGCCAAGCACTTCGGCAATTTTCAGCTTGTAGATGCAGCTGCTTTTTGGCTCCTTCACAATGCTCAGGGAGCCCAAAGGAACTTGGAACAAGGCAGGACTTCAGCCCAGTTGGTAAGAACAGTATAGCAGGAGGCTAAAGACATTACAGAGAAAGCAGCCAACAGGAAAGTGTATAAACCAGTAGCTTTTCCAAGGAGCCTGAGCTGCTTTCATTAGCGCTGAGTGCAGCTGGTGGCTAACCTGATAGCTGAGAGACAGTTAGCTCTGGTCTCTCTCCACAGGTATAGATGGTGAGACTGGTATGTACTCTCATGTACCCAACAGTCCTAGCTGCCCAGGTGAGGCTTGGGTCTCTTCCACCCCACACGCCCCAAGGTCCCTGCAGCAAAACACAGACAGAATGTATGCATACACTGGGCCAGAGAAATGTTCTCCAGTTCTGGCTTAGTCTCTGTGCCTTGCCTTGCATCCTGTGAAATGCAAATGGGATTCACTCATCCAACACATTCCCCATGCCAAGACAGAACATGCACCCTGCGCACCACTGATGTCTGAGGCGAGCGAGAGGAATCAGACCCCCGGAGGAGCCCCATCGACTATAGTGACATCCAACAGCAAGCAGCTTCCACATCCAACCCTTAAACCTCTGCCTTTAGGTGAGATGAATCCCACCTTAAGCAAATATCATGCTCAAATGATGCATTATAAAGGGAGAGGGTTTCAGCTAAACTGCCTCGAGAAGTAGTAATAAAAACCTGCAAAGAGAATAACTCCATTTAGCCTATTATTATGGCTTGGAAGACTCTCACATTTTGTTTGTGAAATTGCTGCAATGCCATTCCTTTAAAAAAAAAAAAGTCTAACACTCTTTAAATGATACAGGGTATTAAAGGGTGCTACCAGCTAGGCCTCCAAAATACTGCAGGGAGCAGAAGCCCTGCAATTGAAGGCCATGCAGAATGCTGCGCCGTCCACGGAGCGGGGAGAACCCCCGGGTAAGAGTGACCAAGAGGACTGTCAGCTTGAGAGAGCTCCATGCTACCACACAGTGACATGGAAAAACACTCTGCCTCCCTGCGTAAATAAATAATAAAAGTATGTGGAAACAATAGATCCTGCAAACTCTTGCCCCTTCTCTGCTGTCCTGGCAGGAGGCAGCGCTGACAGGTTCGCACTGCCTGGCCGTACGGGCAGCTGTGCTTATCTAGCAACAGTTCAGCAGGTAGCTGTTTCGGAGGAGCAGGAACCTAAATGCTCAGGTCATTTGAACAGGCTTGTAACCCTCTGGATGCCATTTACCTCAATGAAGTGCGAGTGCTTGGCGTTTTAACCCTTGAATCACAATTTAGACTCAAAACCCTGGGCATTTACTTAACGCAAAATGCTTTTGTATGTCCGCGTGGGACTTGATCTGCTAATACATTTGTGTTGATTATTCTCTGTTATTACTCTATTCTAACGCATTTTTCTTATTCTTAAATCTTGTTGATCCTTCTTGGTTACGTAGCTCCATAGGCAAATGAGACAAATAGGAAGAGCCCTTACCTCAGCAGGTCACGGTGCAAGGGCCTCACAGACCCCCTTGCTCAGTGCCTATGGCATGTCATACAGTAAGAGTCATTACTGGCATTAAATGGACTGTTAGTGGAGTGAAGTGGTGTTCAGCTTGAACAAGGATCCGTACCATGTTGTTGAGTTAAGACAAACGTAACAGAGGGAGGCAGTGAGCCTAGGGAGCTCATACTGACATTTCACTTAAAACTACCCTCCATGATCTTACATGGATCTTACAGGCAGCTTTTCAGATGTCCTAATTCTTCACAAAGATGGGAATTAGTTCAGCCCTTCTGAAAATCAGTTCTGCGTGATTTTTGACAGCCCTCAAACCCAAATCACACAGTTGCTTGCCTGTCTGCTGCCCTGACTAGAGACACCTTCTATGAGAACAGATAGCAGGTATTGGCACTATCTCTCCCCAAATTTGCCCCCATTCCTACTTCATGAAGAATCTCTGCAATCGGAACCAGAGGCCTGGACATGTTTATAAAGAATTTGGGGCAGTTGGTTTTTGGCAAGATCACAATGGAGAAGGTTTTCTTGATGAATTAAGTTGCTCTGTCCTACTAAAAATCCTGCAAAAAGGGATATGGTTTAGTTTTAGGTAGTCACGTGAGAAGCAGAGTTGGACTCAATGATCCTTATGGGTCCTTTCCAACTCAAGATACTCGATGATTCTAAAAAGATCAACCTTGTGTGCAACCCAGAGTGATCAAATGTAATGATCCTAATACAGCCCTGCTGTAGCACCAGTGAAGTGTAAAAAAAAAAAAAAAAAAATCCTATGGAGATATGTACTCTAGAAGACTTACTTTTACTCAAACTGCCTAGCATAGACATAAAGAGTTTACATCAGTGTTTCTGTATGTGTTTGCCAGACAAAATCTATGTAAGTATCAAGCATATTTAGAGAAGCAAATCCTTATCAGTCCTGGCTGGGGGAAAAAAGGCAAAAAGCCCCAGAGCTAACACATGCCTCTGTGACCAAGGCCACAACTATACATGAAGTATGTTTCCAAAGCAAAAAAGACACCCCCCCAAAAAAAAACCCCAGCAGCTTGTACTTTCATTGCCCCAACAACAAAGTCTACTTTGTGCCATGAAGTATCTTACAACCTGTCATTTTCTCAGCTTGCTGTACTACTTTATTCTTTGTACACCCAGGTCAGTTTGGCCCAAAAGGGGCACCGGTCAATGATCATCAAGGAGATCATGTGAGCCTTTGCATAAATAGGTTTGATACAATGTGAGTCAATATTTTGATTTTCAAGGAGTTTAAAAGCCTGAGAGGGAGAGCTCTGGATTTCATTCAGAAGAACTTATTCCTTAGAACTCATATATCTGGTTGAAAAGGGGCAGAAGGCTCAATAGAATATTCTGGGAAGATAAGATTAGGGAGGGCTTCATATTTTCTAAATGCTGTTTTACTAATTTAAGTTTCTGGAGGGGGAGGATGTCTTTAAAAAAAAAAAAAGAACCTTTTTAAGCAGTTTCCTTTCAAGAAACAGCTTCCCTAGCACTGCCACTGAAATGGATTGCTGTGCACGCAAAACTATCATGGACTTAATTCAGCTAAATTTCAAGGAATGAGCCTTTCTTTGTGATGACTCCATGACGATCAACACAAGGGTTAAACAAAGCCTATCCACTTTAGTCCAGTTGTAGTCTGGGCTGAACTGAGTCAGACCGAGGTGAATGCAAGGACATACCGCTCCATAAAAACAATGTCTGTTTCTCATTTGTAGGTAGTAAATAAGATCTATTTTACCTTTCAGCAAAGCTATCAAGTTTTCCCAACTCATCTGACAGACCAACAAGAGCATCCAGTGTCCCCACCTGTGCAAAAGATGAGAAGTAGGTGAATGATGCACAAGTCTGTCTAAGGCTTCTGTTGGCAGAGTCTTAGGGACACGGACTTGTGTTTAGCACTTGTGAATTCAACTCCTTGGCAGAACTTTATACAGTTGGTGGAAAATAGTAGCAATTCCTTTACCCAAGACCTAGGGCATAAAAAGCCTTTTCCAATAAAGGAAAAAAGTATGTGCAGTCTCAAGACTACACGTCAGTGTCTTCCTTCCTGTTTTCATTCCCATATCGTCAAGTTGCATAGACTAGTCTTTAACCTGATAAAATAGTGACTAGAAATGCACACAATATACATATGAACAAATGGGATGTACTGAGAGAACCAAGGGAAGCAGCACTTATTCAAAAGGGGGTCTCTGCATTCTTTGCTATTACCAAACACTAAGCCTCTCACAAAGCCATTTCCTCCAAGACCAACATCTGCTTTTTCTGTGACTCTGTCACAGTCATAATCCCATGTTTATGGCATTGCAACATATTGCCAAACCTTTTCTTGTAATGTTGCCAGCTCAACAGTATGAAGGGTCAAGCTGAAGGAGAA
Organism: Aviceda cuculoides; assembly: GCA_035590195.1. NCBI lineage: Eukaryota > Metazoa > Chordata > Aves > Accipitriformes > Accipitridae > Aviceda > Aviceda cuculoides. Next base: position 14,465,389 of record JAVJGG010000017.1, on the reverse strand, counting down.
GAAGCAAATTTTACCTAGAACAATTAGCAGAATATTAATAGGCTGGTTGCATTTTTGGATATTACAAATGTTTTATTTCCTTTAACATTAGCAGACTCGCACCAACACCAGCTGGGTAAGGCCCGTAGATGGTAGAAATCACATCAATCTCAGGTAAACATGCAAAAAGCAACATTCCCAGGCTGAAACATTCATATGACAATTCAGTAGGTTATTACTTGGGAACAGGCCACACTCCCCTTGTACTTGCACCCTTATGTAATTGGAACAGTCAAGTTATAACTGTTAACAATCTTTTGGGATTAAAGCCAGACCCTAGATGCACTAAGCGTAGCTTCGTTAAGTGATGGGTGATGGCAACTCTCCAACGAACCAAGTTCTACATCTGTGGTAGCTCCACTGACTACTGCAGCATATTTGGATTTTTAATAGACACAAGTGAAATAAAAATAAGGTGCATATCTTATAAAATAAGGATTAAATAATGCAAAGATATTTAAAAAATCATGGATTAATACCCTTCCTATTTATATGATGATATAAAGCTGGGTAATGTAGCTGAATATACACGCACATCCATTTCCCAAGGAGTGATGTGGATTATAGCACCGTTTTCTCTGTCAGCAGTCTTACTGCCGTGGTTCTAGATACTTAGCTACTCTCTTTGCATTAGCGATCCAAGATGTACAATGCTGTATGACTTTCATGACTGCGAGGAAATGGTACCTCAAAGGCAATAGATTAGTTATTTCACTCATCTCACTCGTGTTCACTCCTTATACACATATCCTTCCACTGTGAAGGTCAGCTTCAAGCACAACTCCTTTTCTCCTCTGATCAATTTTCAATTGACTGAACACAACTCATCCCCCAGCTGCAATCTTCTTCTACTCCCTGCATATTACCCCCAAAATAAACCCCACATTTATCCCAAAAGTCATTAGCCCCTGATATTTTTGTATCGCCCATACGCAAACCCCTTCCTCATTTACCTTTAAGTCTGGAATATGGAATTTGCTGTTGCTCGACAGGTTGGATTTAGACGTCACTGTGTTCATTCTCTCCCACGCCTGCAGATTTGCTTTATCTCCCGGGGCAGAAATTAGCCAGAACTCCGACATGATCTAATCTTTCCCTTCGCTCCCGGACACTGTAGAAACACAAGGCAGGTAAGCGGCTAAAAGAGCACCACACAAAACGTGTTCTTCCCTAAGAGCAGAAAGAGTTAGAACGGATCACTGATTTTTCCTCAGAAACACCAGGAGAGTGAGTCAGTCCTGCGTCCCAGGCTGAAATGGAACATGACCTTCTCCAGAATGTCACGGAAAGAGTGCGGCCGGCCGGCCTTTCTCAGGGTTGTTCCATCCAGTTTCTGAGTGAAGAAACGAAGCTGCTTCCTCCTCCCCTTTCCCCTCCCAGCCTCTTCCATTCGCCTTGCGCTGCAAGTCCAGTCTGGGGACTTCACTAAACCGCCCAAACGTAATTAAGGATTTCTGTTTGATAAGTACCGTCACTCCGATTTGGGGGCACTTGTAGGCGAAAGCAAGACGGAAGAACCCCTCTGCCGAACCCGCAGGCTGCAAAAGGTGCCACCGGCACGGCGGGGCATTGCTTTCCCCGCGCTCTGCCTCCCGCCTTGGGCAGGAAGGCGAGCGGGCAGACGGGGCCGGCCCG
>JAVJGG010000017.1:14435162-14463121 GCA_035590195.1 Aviceda cuculoides | reverse complement strand
CGGTTGAGGGAGAGAGCCCCCAAAACACCCGGGGGAAACGAGGAGGGAGTGGAGCGGGGGGGTTGGGGGGGGGTTGAGGGGGGGGGTGAAGTGGAGGGGGGGGGTGCTGCCGGTGGGTGGGGGGGGGGATGCTGCCGGTGGTTGGGGGGTCCCGCCCGCGCCCGTACCTGCGCCAGCTGCCTCCCCCTCGCCGCGCCGCCCCGCCGGATCGTGCGGGGGCCGCTGTTTTTTCTCAAACGCTGCCTGCCTTCCGCGAGTCCGAAGGGCTGGGAGTAATTAGGGGAACTCAGGGAAGTCTGGCTTCTGGGACTGCCCCGCGTGCTTTAGTCAAGACACCCTCACGCCGTGCAGCAGGCGGCGAGGTAGGGATGCTTCCTCCCTGGCAGAATGATAGTGCTCACCGAGCCTCCAGTTTGCCTTCAGCTCGGTTAAGACATTGGGAGTGTTTTGCAGGTCAAAACGTTCTCCGGAGCCCTCTAAACCCGACGTGCTCCGAAGGAAACAAGCGCCTAACCAGCACGGAGTACCTGCCTTTGAGGGGCACGTCTGCGAGCAGGAATTCAACCCCCTCATAGAATACATGCTGCATCCAGTTCTCGTTTTCCAGTTGAGTGCTCTAATCACTCTGCTGCCATACAGCACTTAGGCAATCATCTCTCCTATTACTAGTGCTTTATTTTCCTCCGAAGTGCATTTTTTGCTCACGTTTCTGTGTATCAAGCGTAAGTGAAGCCCCACAAGAAACTAAACAGCAGGATGCTCTTGGTTTTCCACGTGATCTGTCCTAAACTGCCAGGGCTTGAGATGCTGGGGCCAGGCAGGTCTGCTCATGCACGGGAGCAGAGCTCCTGACGCTGCCAAGAACCTCAGATGAAGACCCCTAATGGGTTTAAGTATCTCCAGCACTAGGTAGAAGCAGCTGATGGAAGACATCCTGAATCATAGGCTTGGACTTGGACTGTTCCATCTAAATCATGCTTTAGGTAGCTAACATGCAGGTCAAGGTCTTACACTCTAAATTTATAGGCTCCTTAGATTAGCCAAGGATTCATCTTCCTTTGCTTCACTTGAACATTTTTAGTGATATATAAAAAAGCAGTACGTGTAGAGGAAGAGAGTCTCTACTGAAAGCTCTCCAGAAAAAGACACTGAGAAGATTTGTAGCCGAAATAACCACTCTGTGGGGGTTTTTTTGCTTGCTTTTTTTTGGTTTATTCTTTTTCCTTTCTAGGCTAATTAAACATTCAGTGCTCATAACTGCGATTATTCTAGCTCTTTTCAATCATGATGTCCTCTAGGGCACGACAAAGGACTTTCCAGAAGTTATGCAAAAAACCTAACATACTGATGTGTGTGATGGCATTCATAGAGATAGCAATTATTGGCTAATCTTTCATTTTTTCATTTCTTTATTGGCTAATCTTTCCTTTTTTTTTCTTTAGACTATGTGTTTTAATAATGAAAACACAATCAGCTAATGTTTGAGTATGTACATCATGTATTTCTACCCACAGGCCAGTGGTCTGAAAGGTATAGTAAACCTCACCTAGATAAGGCAGTTCTTTCCCATCTCAAACCAAGTACAGTTTTCACTGGACCCTTGCTGCAGTCTCAAGCCATGGAAATGCTTTGCATGATTTTAGAAATGTTATGTTCTCACAAGCTTCTTAAATTTAGAATTGTGTCAGGTGACACTAATGTTAACAGACAAGAAATGTTACTTGCTGCAGCAGTGCTAGCTGTTGGGAATGCTTCTGTACACACGGATATTATAGTGAATAAGGTAAAATTCAAGCTGAAGGGTTGTCAGATTATTTCTAGATTCTACAATATACGCTATTTCCTTCCTGACTGTTTTTATTGAAGCAATGTAATTTTTCTTATTTTTTCATATAGAATCATTTGCTTTGGTTACTATTATTAAAGTGGAAAATATTTTATAACAATTTATTGTTTTAATAGAAAATTATCAAGGAAACATGACATTAATGCCTAAGCGATGTCTTATTGAATGTTTTCTATTATCACATTTTCTGGTTTCACTGTGACTTTTTAATCTTTTTTCCCCCATTATATGTTCTTTTAGGCTGGATGAAGCAGCAGTGAAGGTGGAGGAAGGAAGGAGCATGCAGCACCACATGCCATGGGATATGGAGAGTGTGCTGCACACTCCGGTGGTAACACAGCTATGGCAGCTCTTGCCTCCCCTGCCATTTCCCTGGCTGGTCCTGCGTGTGGTGCCATGTGATCTCAAACCTCTGTAATTTCCTCATGATCATGATGTGTCTTTCTGATCCCTTTGATCCATCAGTGCAATGAACCTTTCCATGATTTTGCCTCTCTCTATGAGTACGTCTTCAGATGTCACAGGAGCAAAAATCTGCCTCCAAACAGTCATTAAGAATATTGAAATATCCTACCTGAAGTATCTCCCAAGGCAAATTTCTCTAACAGATAACCAAAATTGATTACCTAGACAATTATGACATTGATACTAATGGGAAAGCTTATGTTTTAAGCTTGCAAAACAGGAACCACAGAGCAGTAGTTCTCTATAAAACAATTCATACATGTATTACATGGATTACCTGTTTAGTCTTCTAGCAATGTGGTGGTGGTGGGTGGGGCCCTCTGCTTAGAAAGAATCTTTTAAATCCTATTTCCTAGTCCTGTGTGTTTTATTATTACTGTAGCAATGTGTTCAGAATTATCATCTAAATTATTTTGATGAAGGAACTCTTAAGTAATTGATAATGGATAATAAAATATTATTTAAATGAAAACATTTTTCTGTGTTCTTTTAAAGATTAGTGCGCAAACTACTTCTTTATCATAATTCCTTAGCTGTGTATCTATTTCTTAATTATGTTAAAGACTATTGGTTATTCACTCTCTCTGTACTGTGAAGTGCAGCAGAACCTTCCTGATGAATTACTTTTATACACTTAACGTGAAATGCTGTTTCAATGTGAATGTATCTGACAACTCATACCTAGCATAATGAAATGTATGCCTGCACTGAAGGGCCACTGTCTCGTTGTCATTAAAATCAGTAAAGGTAACATTCAGTTTGCTTATCACCACGTTGTTTCATTGAACCACTGTGTCTGTCACCAGGTAATGCACACAGCAAATTCTGACACTAGAAAAAGAAAAAGCAAGCAAAATTATTTGCTCTTTATTGAAAGCATCCTACATCACACCTATTTGCAGTCAATACACCTACCTGCTTATCTATATTTGTCTGAATGGAAAATCTGAGAGTATATCATTACTACACACAACAAAGATTCATTATATACAAGAAGCAAAATGCTTTGTCAAAGCTTCTCCTGCATCATTCAGATCCTGACTTTTTAAACTGTTTTTAGTGTAACAGGCAGATTTGGCTGCTTTTAAGTTATCTGCATTGAAATGTTAATAGTCCGCATTCTACTTGATCTTTTCCCCTTTGACTTTCTAAGAAGTCTGCCAGGCTCGGATTTATCAACTTTTTCTGAAAACTAAATTTGACTGAAAAGAACAAAAAATTAATTTCAAGCAACTTGAAATAAAACACTGTTTCCTGCTGTGCGTTCTGACCCTCTGGGTTCCGCTGCATTGTGTGTTCTTTGCACTGTGGTCAGTTAAATGCTTCTAGAGAATGGACAAGAGGGTCAGGAATCCTTGGGCAGTCTCAGCTAATGAAAGTCACATAATTCTCCAGTCTGTAAGAATCTCCAGTGTTTTACACCTCTAAGAATTCTTTGTAGGTTCAGTCCTCCTGACCCTGCCTAATGCCTTTTGAGGCGCCATGGAACATCCTGTTGGGCTTCAGCTGCGCTTCCAGAGATGACAGTGGTCTTCTGCGCATCTTGCGTCACACCAACCAACCCCCTGTGGATGTCTGGGATTCCTTAGGGCATCCCAAATAGCAGAAGACCTCTATGTGTGGACAAGTGAATTCAACTTTAAATGTCTATTAATGGCTAGTGGTGGTCTAAGCAATCAGACAGTGGAACCTAGAAATGGTTGAGCTCACCCCGAAGGAGTCACCTAGTGGCTACCGCACTATATTGCTCCTCAGGCTTCATTAACTGCACTTGCCAGGGATGAGATTCAGCTGCTGGAGCTTCTAGTGCCACTTGAGATGTCCTTGCACACTTAGCCTGGCCTCCAGCTCGTGCCGCAGAAGGGCACGGGTTTCCATAGGTTTGCGTCAGCCCCATCTAGGTGTCCTGGATACCGTGCGGTATCTCAAATGCCACTAGACAACCTACATTTAAGCAAGCGAAGCCTTAGGTCTCTGAAATGGAAGCTTAGACATCTAGCACCCACGCAGGCACCTATATTTAGGTGTGTCCATCTCCCATGGATCTCAGCTATAATGTCCTCTAATACAAACTAGAATAGAGTCCTTTCTAGTCACGACATTGGCATTGTCATTGTTGAGATGCATAGTCCAGGGAATGCCATACGTTAGACTCGTTTGAAACAGCTTCAGTTTTCATCTTGTACTGGAGTTACGTATTGTTGTGATTAAGAATTTAGTTGTGATTTTCATTGTTTCTTGAAGGCGTATATGGATCAGATATACATTTTTCCAGTCCTTGCCGTTACTCTTGTAAGATAGAATAGGAATGGTCAGAACTTTGCGTGTCCGTTCTTTTTCAAATGGTGGCGCTACAAAGCAATACAAACGGGTCTTTTTACATTTGCTGGCAAGGTGCTAATCAACCAAATCCCGGATTTGTTGTTTGCCGTAGGGCAAGAAAATCAGCCTCCTCCACCAAGCCTGCCAGAGCAACTCCTGCCTTCATGATTTAACCGTGAAGCCGGCCAGAACGGCACCGCAGCCTGCCTCACGGACGGACGGTGGTCTCTGGGTGTTACCAGACGGGGTCTCGCCTGCCAAGGAGGAGAGCTGCAGGCCTGTTGCCTGCCGCCTCCACGGACTTCGACGCCCGGCAGCGTCTTGCCCAGCGGCTTTTTGAACATGAGAAACAACCGCCTGGGGACACTGGTAGCAGCCGAGTTGTTTGGCTACGCACAGTGGCGCTGGCAAAGCTCACTTTCCCAGGGCCTGCCTTCTTCCCTATGAGAGGGAGGGAGGGGGCCAGCGCCGCCGTCACCCGGGCTGCCCCTTCCCCCTTGCCCCTTGCCCCTTGCCCCCGCCCCCTGCCCCCGCCGACGAGCGCAGGCGCACGGGCCCGCTCCGGCCCGGCGGCGGGGGGAAGCAGCGCGGGCCGGAAGCGAGCCGCCTTCCGCTTCCGCTTCCCCTCCGCCCGGGCAGAGGCGGGCAAGGCCGCGGCCATGCAGGTCTCCAGCCTCAACGAGGTGAAGATCTACAGCCTCAGCGCCGGCAGGAGCCTCCCGGAGGTGAGGCAGCGGCGCGGCGAGGGCCGGGCCTGGCCGGGGGGACCGGCCGGCGGCTCCTGCGGCAGCAGCCGGCTTTGAGGGCGGGCTTGCGCCCTGGGCCTGAGCTCCAGGCCGGGCCCGAGCGGCTGGCTGAGCTGACTCTCCGCCACATGCGCTTGTGTGGAGGGTGGGAGTCGTTAACTACAACCAGCTCTCTGTAGTTTTTAAGCCCAAGCTGCGGCTTGGACGTGTGCATCTCGAACCGTAGGTGTGTCATTCTGCAGACCCTTAAAAAACGCGACTTCGTGACTTTTTTTGGTGTGGAGTGGCTAAACTTCGCCGTGGAAATTTTAAAATAATCGAGGAAAAAAAGAGTTAGCGGTCTAAACGTCTTATTCTTCCAAACTTTAGGCGATTCTTTAATTCCTTTATGAATAATGAGCTCAAGATTGATTTATACATTTCCTTTCAGTGGCTCTCAGACAGGAAGAAAAGAGCTTTACAGAAGAAAGATGTGGGTGAGTTTTCCCATCATAGGGCCCTTGGTGATAGTTGGCTACACATATACAATGTGCGGGTCCAGAGGGAGATGCTTTACTAGCTGGTATGAGGAAGTTATGCATAGCTCATATTTTAAAAACTACAAAGTCAAAGCTATAAATAGTCACTTCAACAGTCTGCGTAGCTTTATGTGAACAGAATATTACCAATATTGTTTGAAATTTCAGACATTAAATATTGGGGATGTAGATTGTACAGAAACGTGATGGATGGACTCCATCTATAGCTTATGATAAAGTCCAACTGTAAACTCCTCTATGGTATTATGCTAATCTTACAGCGCAGGAACAGCATTGTTTTAGCCTAAACTTGTTATACAAAATAAAAACGGCTATTTACATACCATAGGAAGTGTTGTATAAGAAACTCAACCAACAAAAAAATACATAGAGTTAACAGGAGGGTGGAATACATTATACAACATGTTAGTTGTGTAAAATATATGAAAAAAATATTTGCTACTATGTTATATAATAATTTATTGCTTAGTTACCTCAGAACAGACATTTATTTTGCATGGAGGTAGCCTGTTTCTCAGGGTTAACAGACTGTATTAATCTGCTTGTAATGTATTAATTATACTTAAAAGATCTTTATACTTTAAAAGATTTTAAAAGATATTCCCTATATTCAATTAACTCAGCATGCTTCCGTAAGAAACCATTACAGTTTTTTGGACTGATACAATTGCACTACATTTACAAAAAAATTTTTTTTTTCTTTATAGATATCCGTAGAAGAATTGAACTTATTCAAGACTTTGAAATGCCCACGGTTAGCACAAAGATTAAGGTATCAAGAGATGGACAGTATGTTATGGCAGTTGGTGAGTTAACAAAGTGTCTCTCTGTAGCAGAGGCCAAAAGTGCTAGAAAATCTTGATTGCAGAATGACTTAGTGTTTCAGGTAGAATTGATAAGAGTTCATTTTTAAATGCAGCATTGAACAGAGCGTTGGAAACTTAGTCTTAAGATGTGATTGAGTGGCTGTCTTGGTAGGGATATTGTGAAACACTTCTTTTTGGAATACAGATGTTCTTAGGATCATAGAATGGTTTGGGTTGGAAGAGACCTTTGAACATCATCTAGTCCCAACACCCCTGCCACTGGGGGTTTATAATACAGTTAAAACCCGAACTGTTTATAATCCAGTTAAAAACTAAGTTCCTAATTAACTTTATTCTATGTACATAAATTTGCTTTAAATAACCTCTGAATATCATTGTTTGAGTATTGTTTTGAAGGATGGAGGATAATGCTACATTTTGTAACTATCAAAGCAGGATCCAAACATGAATACTTTAGTAGGCGTTAATAGCGTAAGGAGACTTGGTCTTTCAGACTTATTGGAAGGTATTATTAAATTCTGTATGATATATCTGGTAATCAGAAGAACCTGCATACAGGTAGGGTGCTTTCAGGCACCAAAGACAAAAACAGGGTGTAAGATTCTGTTACTAAGAGGCGTGTTTTTCCAGTCACAGAGACTTTGGTAAGATCAGAATACTTACAGCTGAAATGCAGTAAAGCCTATATATGTAAGACATTATATTTTTTTTAAAAAAAGAAAGCAGCTTTAATGTTATATTTTTGTTAAATTTTTTTATTAAAGATCAAATTATTCTTTCAGGAACTTACAAGCCAAGGGTCCGCTGTTTTGATACCTATCAGTTATCCCAGAAATTTGAAAGATGCTTAGATTCTGAAGGTTAGTATAAGCTATGGCTGTTAGTACAAGACACCTTTCATATACAATTCAGGTTGGACTTGAGTAGAAATTTCCCTGCCTGTGCTGAGGGGACAGACTGTACTTTGGGGGAGCACAAGAATCTAGAGTAAAACGTCACCTACTCTTTCTCTGTATTTTTCCCTTTTCCTCCTTCAAAGTTCTTTCCTCTCCTGGAGTGGTGTGAGGAATGTAAGATTTACCTTGAGCTAGTAAGTGTGGGGCTCAGAGAGCAAATGTGGCTAATGTCTTCACTCTGGGGAATGCGACATGGGTACGATGTCTGGGTAGTGGCCTTATCTCCTTTCTTTCCCCTTCTGTGAAGCAGTAAGGTAGGAGAATGCACTGTGGTTGCACTACCAGTACTGAAATGAGTTCTCACTGGAGCCCAAGCTCAGTAGGTGAGTTACAGGGTAAAGAGAATTCCCTGAGAGTGGGATGGTTTGTTTTGTTGGTTTGGTTTTTTGTTTGTTTTCTTGGGAGCAAGGTACTTGGGGATAGATGGTAGCATGGCCAAGGCCCTAATTATACCTTGTGAGCTACTAATTTGGAGGGAGAACAGCTATGGTGAGGAAAGTAAGGAGCCATCTAGACAATGGGAAAGGGAGAATCTGCTGGCAGTTAGACTAGGGGAGGATGTCAGAGCTGCTGTGGCTCTTGAGTTTTAGGGTACGTAGATTTGGTGAGTGGTGGTGGGGGTTTGTTTGGTTTGGTTTTTGTTAGAAGTCTCATGGCTGAAAACTGGAATACAGGGGTGACTGAAGCAATGAGGGGATGAGCATAGAGTGGCAGAAATCCTGAATCATTACAGAAGAATGAAACTGGGTCTAACTGTGATGTGTGTGAAAGTGATGTGAAAAATTAAAATTGAGAACTACTGCATTAGGTCAGGAAAAGGGGAGTAGAGCGTGGTGGTGTTTCTTTACCCTGTGCCTCAGGACTACAAGGAGTTGTGTAGGGTGAAGGGACAGTGCTACAACATAGTAAGAGGGGAGGTGGTAGGGGCAGGGGTTCAGAGAGGCTGGGGAGAGGAAGGTATGGCAAGAGTGAGACCTGCTTTGAAAGAGTAGGAGTCATTGTAATAGTAAATGCTTGCTGGTAATTAGAGCTTAAAGTAAGATTTTTTGAACTGGCATCTTACTAGGCTGCAAAAGTATGTTTAATTTGAAATGTAGCACAGAGTCACTTCAGGTAACTTTAAATGAGCTACCTCATTTAAATGGAACCAATTTAGCTGAAGCAGCTACTCCCTAATGTTCTCAACCCAGCTCATTTAAAACTAGGCAAAGTTCAATATGTTGCAATGTTCAGCACGGATAGCAGCTTCCAAATTTGTGATTTTTTTTTTTTTGAGCCTTAAAACTTTCTGTGGAAGTGCTGACCCCATAGAAGGATCACATGTCCGGGTTTGTGCATAGTATGTCCGAACTCATGTAATTTTTTATCATCCTTGATGGATTACCAAAGGTCCATGGACCACACACTCACTGAAAACCATTTGATTAGACCTTCACCAAGCCAATAAATACATGGTTGAGCACTGTGCTGAGGAATGTGTCAAGTACACAAGAATGATAAAAAGATTACAAGAGGCTTCATATGTTTCTAAAGTTTTAGAAAACTACTTACTATTTTGCAAATAAAGTTATATAATTAAAGATTTTATCACAATGCCTGCATTATGCATTGACACCTGTGGGGAATACTTGACTAAAGGTTAGCATGAGTGTAAACGTTTTCAGGATTTATGCCAATGTTTGCAAATAAGTTTGCTTACTTAGTTGACTTAAAATTCTCTTGCTCTCTCCTCTAGTGGTTACGTTTGAGATTTTATCAGATGATTACTCAAAGGTATGTTTAATGTTTTCAATGTATAAATGAAAAAATTGTTTAATATGTATATTAAAATGCATTTTCATATATAGTAAAGGCAGTCAATCAAAACAACTTTTGGAACAGAAAATTTTTTGTAAAAAAGCAAACAGGATAAACATTTTTTGTACCTTCAAAATGTTGTTTGTTTTCTTTGTCTCTTTTTATTATAATTTGCCTTACCACTTTTAAAGTCTTTTGTCTGTAGTAGAGAAAAACTTCAAATAATTATCCTTCCTACAAACAAAATAATGTGAAAAACGGAATTAGTTATTCTTTCTAGAATGACATTTAGGCATAATACCTTGTTGCAAGTGATACACAGATGCACCATTTTTGAGAAGTGGGATAGCTATAGGTAAGATAATAGCCTGATTTTTTGGTGGCGTTGTAGCCATGATGATTATAAGCATATGAATGACGCCAAAATTGTGGAGAGAAGTAATGTCTTTTTTTTTTTTTTTTTTTTCCCTCCCTTTTCTTTTTTATGAAGTGCTGTACCTGGAGGAAACAATTGAGTTCTTAGGACCATCAGCCCTTTTTCAGGCCCAATACAGTTAGCCCTTCTAATTCTGTTTCACGCCTGGCTGTTTTCTTCAGCTACAGCAGTTGGTGTGATAAAAGGATGTTACCTCTTTCTGTAAACTGCGTTGCTGATTCATGAAAGTGTTATGTTCCAAATTAAATATGAAATTTAAGCATACAATTTTGCTAATTTCATTAGGACAAGCTTTTTTAATTTTTTTTTGTTTTTTTGTTAAGTGGTTATTTTAATACTTTTTTCTGAGAAGAGACCTTAGCATTTCTGGCACAGATTGGTTTTAATAAATATTTCTGTTTGATCAGGGACATTATCATCTAGCCTTCTAGCTTTAGTCTTTTCAAAAATTTTCCCCTCTGAGATTTCCAAGAATGTGCATGAATTCAAGTAGCAGAAGAGGGTGACTGATACAGTATAGTAGCCTCCCGCTTGTCTGTCTGTGGGAGAATGTTTCTGGTTGTACAAACCAAATAGTTATTTGGGAGGCTGAGAAACACACTGTGTTCTCAAATATATTTCTGACTGCTTATGAACAGTAAGGTTTGTGTGTGTTTTCCAGATGAAATTGGTACTGTATTTCAGACTGAAGCCCTACTTTCACAACTTAATACAATGTTTTCAGTTTTATTTTCCTAAAACTTACCAAATCATTAGAAAGAAAACTAATTGCAGGTAGCTGTCATAATGTTTTGAACATGTTAGAAAGAGGGAACAATTTTTGAGAAATTACACTTGAAATGCTTAGAATCATAAGAATACTGATTGGAAGGGGGGCTTCAGATGTCATTTAATGCTTGAACAGGACTGTCAAAAACTGCAAGCATGGCAGTTTCACAAATTCACTGAATAAATTGCTGCAATGCTGCACTACGTCGTCGTAAAGAATTTTTCCTTCCTGTCCAACCTGCCCAGGAAAATCTTAAATTTTTGCTGTTGCTACTGCAAAGAGTTTGACTCTTCAGTTGCTGGCTGCTATTAGGTTGTCCTGCAGGGTGCTCTTTGCCTGACTAAATAAGCTAAGATTCTTCCAACCCTTCTTTGTACATTTTGTATTCTGCCCCTTGTCTGTCTTGGTAGCCCTCTTGATGGTCTCAACATCCGTCTTGAATTGGGTGGCCCAACACTAGACACGCTGCCTCGTGCTTTAGTAGCGCAGGGAAAATAGACACTAGACACGCTGCCTCGTGCTTTAGTAGCGCAGGGAAAATAGCTTCTCCCCAGTCTGCTCCCACTGTCCTCAGAAGGTTGCCTTTTGAGGCATATTTGCATTTTCACAGTGAGAGCATGCTGTTGGCTTTCATTCATATTGGTATCCATAAGGCCAGTTACACTTCTGTGGTTTCCTAAGTTTTAGACTTAAAAGTTCTAGACTTGGACTAAGTTTCAGACTTAGGAGAGAGCGATACCTCTTTTTCCACAGCCTTCTGCAAAAAGACACGTGTTTCTGCTCAGTATTTTTGCCACACATCGGTGACTATACTTTTGCTACCCTGAGGTTGTAGTTTTCTGAGAGTGACCAAAATTAATTTAGTATAAAGGAAAGACAAACGTGATTTACAGTGAGTTGTATCCACTGCTAATGAAAGAGGACACAAATATCTTCAAGTCCAATATTGTAGAAATTTATCTTAAAACAGAAAATTATTAGAGGTAAGGCAGTTATTAGCAGAATATTTGATTGCTTTTGGCAACCATCAAAAACTTTCTAAAATCCTTTTGAAGGTAGAGTGGGTGAGAAGAAAATTCACTTTTCTCATTGAAACCAAACTGCATCTTTTCCTGGTAACAGGTTTTTGATGGCTTACTGGTAGTGAACTAAGAGAATGTGATATTGTTGTTTTAAAATTAAATATGGTTTAATTTTGTGTTCTCACAGTTCATGTGGTTTATGCATGAAGATGCAGACATTTCTTGTTTAGCAGTGATGATAGAGAAAAGATTTGATCTGGGCATTGCTTCAAACAGATTAGTAAAGAGCTTTGCTTGTGGTAAACCTCCAGTTAAAAGCATAAAGGCATTAGGGGCACAAGGGGTTGATTGGGATGTATATGAAATGAAAAAATGAAATATACAATGAAAAAAATCATTGTATAACATCAACTGTGCAGCTGCACCTGTAATCTCATACGAAATCATAGTTACACTTCTGAAAGATGATACTCTACTTGGTCTTAGATGAAGATGAGCGAGTCCGTGAATAAAAGGTGAAATGCTAGGGTTTCTCGTATCAGAAAAAGCATAAGTAAGGGGGGACTTAATGATATTTAAGTGTGAAGTACTAGCCCAGGTCAGTGCTTTATCCATGTCTCATAAGGGAAGAATACACAGATATATAAATAAAGATCACAGATTCAGAATAACTTTTGTACCTCACCTTTCCTGAGCTTTGCATCCTTATTTGCATTGCTAACAATGTAGTCCAGCAGTAGGAAATTTAAAATCTTCCTTATCTACTACTTTTAGAAGGTGCATTGACTATATGTATTCCAAATTAAACTAGCACTTTTCTAATCTAAGCTAAATAGGGATGAGGCTCAGAGTCAATAGTTAGCCTGTGATTATCCATATCATTTAATTGTTTGCGTGTATTGTGGCATAAGTTTGGGCCAGGCCAGCTGTTCCTCCATCCAACAATGCCTGGGCATGGTTTGAAATAGAGCATCAGTGTAGTGGATGGTGTGGATGATACTGTCTCTGGAGTGCAAAGAATTCCTTCATGTGGATATGAGTTGTGCCGTGTTAACTTGCCATCAGGGCTATAGGGGCATGTTCTGGCCTATGTTATTTACTAGTATAGGTCTAGCCTTCTAGTAATGCCTCCCTGTGGGCTATTCCAGGACTGAGATGTTTGTCTAAGTTTCAGGAAAACAACGTGCTTATTCAGTTGGCAAACAAAAAAATGCACAAAGGTCATTGGTGTCATTTATTGGGATGCTGCCATACGTCAGGGTGTATATAGTTCATGTGCTTAGTACTATGAACATATTGGTGTCTGCGCGACATTGTACCTGGAAGAAATTATTAACTCTGGTGTCTGAAAGAAATACAGGTGTTAATTTGGTGCAGCACAACACTGAGATGACTATACTGCTTCTGTTTGCAGAGTCGCTTTTCAGGGTGTCACATACACTCTTGTGAATGTTAATTTAATGTTTATTTATAAAGCTCTTTGCTGTGGCTAGTGAGAATGATGCGCTAGTTGATTCTGTCATTTTAATAGAAATGGTTTAAAGGTGTTGTGATAGATCTGTGTGAGCTTGAAAAAAATCACTGGAGTTTGTGCTGTAAGACAAGTTGAGGAGATTGTCTGCTTCTGTATGTTTCAGTGCTTTGTATTTTATTTTCAGATTGTCTTCTTGCAGTGCGACAGGTTTGTGGAGTTTCATTCGCAACATGGCCATTACTACAGAACAAGAATACCAAAATTTGGTAGAGATTTCTCTTACCACTATCCATCGTGTGACCTGTATTTTGTAGGATCAAGGTACTGATTAAGTGGATTATTTTGTTTCGCTTTTGTTAGCAATGTTTTCCACAAATAAAATGAACATTAAAATACTAGAAACATTAAAAATCGGAAGAAGTGGCAATTCCTTCCAAATTAATAATGGAGACTGTGAAGAGTGGAAAATGTAGGAAGACTAAGATTAATTGAGTTTCCTGTACTGTTTAAGGGCTTTTATACTTTGATTCTTAAACCAGGTACATGATGTATTTGCAAATTTGTTACAAAAATTGCAATTCAATGTACTGTTTTAAAAAGCAATTGGCATCTAAGTAAGGAAAATTAAATAACTTTTTCTATCCTGGTTGTTGTTTTGTTGCTGTGAAAAGTGTGAGTCAAATCACATAAAATAATCAATTGAGTTTGTGAGAAGACATAGTAAAAATAAAATTAGATCTTTAGGGTTTCAAGCAAAATAAGTAGCAATTCAAGATGTAACATAAATCATAGGAAATGAAAAGGTCTTAAAAAAGGAGTTAATGCATCTTTTCCCTGGAAAAAGAATAATTGGTAGGATATTGCAGTGTAATAAGTATCTTTGGTGAACATGCACATTTTTCTCTGTTTTTTTAACACTGAAGGATAGATTTGTCTTGTTTTAGATTGTGAATGCTGAAAATTGTATATTTGGTAAAACTAGGCTGTCAGCAAGAATTTTTATAACTCCTTCTAACTTAAAACAATATTTTCAGTAATTTTGGCTTTTTCCTTTGTAGTTCTGAAGTATACAGGCTAAATTTGGAACAAGGAAGGTTTCTGAACTCCCTACAAACTGATGCTTCGTAAGTTATCTGCAACACGTGACGTCTATCTGTCTTCTTTCCACCAGGTGGAAGCAAACTACTAGCATGCTCACTGTCAGTACTGTATCTGAATACTGCCCAAACACATTGTAGAGTTGCGAAGGAGCATATACCGAGTCTGAGACTCATTTTATTTTATGTTCTGTAATTCCTTGTTCTAGTTTTTACATTTTAATTGAGTTTCTTTTGTGTATATTTTAAAATTGCTTAGTACATACCTGTAATAAGTATTATATAACTTGATCTTAAGAGCATTTCATTAAAACTTTGCCATTATTGCTCAATTTAGCCATCGTACAGAGATGCACCCACAGGCTATGTACTTTCCCAGACATGTCTTTGTCCTTCTGCTCCTGGAGTAGCCCGAAGAGAAATTTTTCTATCTTCAGCGTGTGTCTGATTCTTTTGAAAACACTACCAGAGCAGGAGCTGGGCTTCTTTTATGTGGGGAGAAGCAGATGAGAAGAGACTTGACTAGATAAAGTGGCTAGTTGGTGGGCAACAGCTGGTGCTCAGTAGGTAGGATAGCTTAATGGTTGAAGCAGTATTTGGGAAGGCACAATACAGAAACTGAGCAGCAGGAAAAAAAGGGGGAAAATCCTGCAGTGGGAGAGAGAGAAGGGTGTAGTGTAAAATCTGAATTAGAGAGATGACACTTGGAAGTTGTGAGAAGGTTGTGAGGTGGGGGAGTTGGATGAGTTATAGAATTAGAGGTGGAGGGCTTTGACTAGAAGCTGGAAAGCACCGAGATGAGTGGTGTGAAGGGAAATATTTGTGCTTTGGAAGAATTGTTGGAGAAATACAGGGCTCTTGGGTGCCCTGTTGGGAAATAGGATACTTGGGTGAGAGAAAGGAGGACAGGCCATTCATCAGAATATGTTGGAGATGTAAGCTTCAGAACATAAGTAATCAGGAAGACCTTTTGACATAATTGAGTTGTTTAAGAATGTAGTGGAGCTGAGTGGTATGGCAAGGCTTGGTGGTAGGTGGTGGGTATGAGCAGAGAAACGCAGAATTATTCAGGGTGGAGAGACCTCAGAGCCCACCCACCTGCTCAAGGCATGGTCACACTGAATTCAGATGAATTTTCCCAGGCGGTCTTGAAAACTCTGAGGATGGGAATTCCACATCCTCTGTGGGCAACCTGTTCCAGTGCTTAATTATCCACATAGCGTAAAAATATCCTTACGTCCAGTTGGAACTTTACCTGTTCAAAGTAATCAGCACTGTCTCTGATGGCTCCAAATTCTTGGTGAGCTCCTTTTAGGTATGTATGGGAAGCTGCTATTAGGTCGTTATCCATTCTTCCCTTCCAGCTTTTGCTTTTCCAGGCTGAGCAGTAGTGTACATGATTACAGAAATATTTTTAGTTGTTCATGTGTTAAATTATCCTGAGGTCATTAAACTTGCTTGTTTTTCTATTTTAGAGAGAGTAATGTCTGTGACATAAATCCTGTACACTTCTTGTTTGCTATGGGGACGGCTGAGGTAAATGTTTGCATTGCTTTTATAAGAAGGCCAGTAGTGCTTGCTACTTTTTTATATTAGTTTGCATGAGGCTAAGAAGAAATCATGACAGGAACCTAATAAATTAATTTGATCTCTTGCTATGTTAAGTATAGATCTGTTAAACAAGATGACTTCTTAGAGCATAGTGCAGGTATTTCTGAGCTACCTTGGTTTCTGAAACGCTTGAGATTTTGCAGATGGGAGAGAAAATAATGTTATCTTGCTTTAAAGTATAGCCATCTGTAGAAATTAGCTAGTGTGTGTACCCTATTAATCTTTGGAAATTTAGTGCTAATGATTTTGATTCAGATCACATTTTTAAAGAATATAAATGAAATGTGTGGAGCTTGTATGGCATTATTAGAACAACTCATGTCAACCTAGGAAATTTAATTAATTATTCATAGATTAAATAATTCATAATTTTATTTAAACATTTTTGGAATACCAGACAACTGTTGCATAAGCTCAAAACCTATTTTCTAAACTGTTTAGGGTAAAGTGGAATGCTGGGATCCTAGAACTAGAAATCGAGTTGGGCTGTTGGACTGTGCTTTAAGCAGTGTGACAGCAGACACAGAGTGAGTAAAGGCTACCTTTTTTTAAGTGCGTTCTGGGTTTTTTTAGAAATAAATCCCACTTTGCATTAAAATGACCTGCCCATGGTCTTCTCTTCTCATTGCTAGTGTGAATAAAGGGTTTTCTTAGTCATACAGGAGTCTCTTAGTTATTGATCTCAGTAGTAGTGGCTAATTTTCTATACAACCACAAGTTTTGAATGTAAACAATGCAGCTTTTTGAAGTAGTATTTCTGAGTGATATCTGTAAATTAATTTACATTAATTATCTTAGCTATTTTTAACATTTAAAAAGTTATTTGCAGCCTTTATTGAAAGAATGTCTAACTATGAGCATTGTGTTTTGCAGGATAGATAGTCTACCATCCATTTCAGCACTGAAATTTGATGGAGGTTTGAATATGGCTGTTGGAACATCTACTGGGCAGGTAGACTTAACTTCATCTACAGCAGTTCTTAGGAGATCCTCTTCTTGCAGTTGCCAGTCCAAGTCTATCATACCTTGAGTGCACTTGTTGTAATGTAAATAGATATTAATGCAAGTGTTTATAAGAGCATAAATTACATATAGAGAGTAGTAATAGTCATTCTTAGACTGCAGATTAATTTTGTCAAGTGATCTTGCTCTTCAGAATACTGTAGGGACCACTTAAAGTCTTCACAACCTACATACTGTATATATAACTTCAAATTCTACAGTTTTCGTAGGAGCTAAGTCAAGTGTGCAGGGAAGTTGCTGCTTTTTGAGACTGTATCAGTACCATCTCAATGCAACATATATGCTCTTCCCTTATGTTGATGGGGCTAAAGAAGCAGAAGTGATTGTCTTTCCGCTATTGTTTTTACTGTCTTATCTTTATATAAAGGATCATTTTGATTCATTTATTCATTGTTGCCATCATATTTTTAAAGTGGAGTATGGGGATTTTATTCTGCCTTCATCAGTCTTTTCATGGGTTTAGAAAACTGTAACTTGCTCAAGAGCAGATACATATGTAAGAGTTGTATTTGTGATGTTAGTATACATGCCAGGCAAGGATTATTGGAGATTATGTTTTTTATTAAAAAAACTGATAATGTTTTTTTTCCCAAAAATTATTAGTATTAGCACTTTGTGTGTGAAAGGTCTTTCTCAAGTTCCGTAGAAAACTTTGGAGATAAAAATGTAGGTTTCTGTACTCTCTACTTTCCTTAACAAAAAATTACGTTCTGTGGTGTTTCACTGAATGTGGAAGGGAGTCTGAAAATTTAAATCTTCTAAGAACAGCACAAGAATCTGAAAATGAAGTATTAGTTATTAAGAAATACTAAGAGCCTTAAAAACAGTTCATTTTTTCAATAGAAATTAAAAAGACTTTAGAAAGATGGTGAGCTCTTAAATTTGCTCTTGTTTTTTCTAGACGGAAGCATGCCGAGGTTAAAATATATTGCCAGAATAAACTGGGCTCACTTAATAAGCTGTTTTCAGAATTTAAAATTATTTATTTTACATAAATCCTTTCCATGTTTTTAAGTAAAAAATCTCAAGTTTAGTTAAATCTAGTGAAGATACAGTGTGCATGACTTCCTCTTGATCTTGCAATATTGTAAGTTTAATCTGTCTCTTATTCTTAAAGGTTTTGTTATATGATCTCCGGTCCAGTAATCCATTAATAGTCAAAGATCACCACTATGGCCTGCCTATTAAGTCAATTCAGTTTCAGCGTCAGTTGGATTTAATTATCTCTGCAGATTCTCGAATCATAAAAATGTGGAACAAAGATACAGTAAGTGTTTTTATGTTGCTGCACTCAGATTTCTTAAAATTTTTACTTTCGTTTTTTGTTTTTTCATGCAGCTTGAATAATAAAGCTGAAATTCGGTGTAGGAAGTTGGGTTTTTAATGTGTCCTAATTTACATAGCATTTTGTCCTGTCTGACTAAATAAACCAACATCTGGGAAGTTATTCAACCGCCTGTCAGGTATAAAGATGTAGTCTTAGGTATTTTTTAGCTGTTCGTACATGTCTGCCTAAGATGCTTCTTTAAGTAAAAGGATTTAAACATAAAAAGTAGTATCTTAGCTATTGCCCTGGTTTCTGTATTTCTCACAGTGTGCTTGAACACATCCAGTTAAAAATTTTCGTCAGAGAAAACATGGTCTTTCAAATTCCCTGCTTAAAGAAGGGCTAACTTCAAAGATAGATCAGTTAGTTTATGACCTATTTAAGTCAGGTGCTGCTTATTTTCACAGAAACCTATTTGGGTATTGAAGCAGATACTATGCCTAGATCCAAATAACATGTGCATTATGCTGTATTAATGGATTATGTTGCAGTAGGCAACATCTTTATCCCTGCCTTTTGCAACTCTAACTGAAATTGAAATCTAATTTTCATAACACTTTCTTTCATTATATTATGCTGTTCTTTTTCTTACCTTTCCGTCAATGAATCTTGCACAAAATATGTTACCCCACAGATTCATAGTAATACTGCTGTAACTTGGTTCAGTTTGAGGGACTATCTTTAGTCATTGTATTCATTCTAAAAACATACTTCATCTATGCTTTTCTAGCTTTATAGTGAAACATATCAAGAGCAGTTGTAGTAGTTTAGAGGCACTCTTTTCTGACTATTCATGCAGTCATTTCTCTATTGTTGTGCTTCTTCATGAACTTTCAACAGCCTCTTTTATTTTTTCTGTGATCGCAAGCGGTTTTTTGTAAGCTCCTTTGCAGTTATTTTTTTATTGTTTGAAAGAGCAAATAAATTATTGGTTAGTATTTAAAACATCTGCAGAGGCCTCTCTCCATTTTTCCTAGGTATATATATTTCCCTCATTGAGACTGAAACACTGTAGGTTTGTCAGGTGGCCTCTACAGTGGGAAAAGGGAGGGTTTCTTACTGCTGGAAGGCAAGGATAGCTTTGGACTCTTTCCTAGAGTTATGATCCAGCTGGCTCCACCTCTCCCAGATGTTGGTTTCTGACTATCTCTGGCTGGGAACCAACTGCAGAGGCAGACTGTGGGGTGGAGAGCATATGGCTTTGATACCAGAATAGCCCCATGCTGAGACGTGCCTTGGGGTGGGGAGCATGAGGCTTTTGTCTGCTAAGACCGGGGTGGGGGAGGACTCTTATTAATCATCGGGGAGAGACCAGAGGTGGGTGGGGTAACAGCATGTAACTGGGAGGGAAAGGAAGGGCCCAGAAAGGTAGGTGGGATTGCTGCAGGGAAAGAAAAAAGAGGAATAGGATCAAAATTTGCTGTGTTCCTGTCCCTCATTTAGAACTCTGTAGGCATGTACTCTCATGCTTCAGATTCTGTGGCCCAGTTCTTAGAGACTCTTCCTTTACTGGCTGTCTTGTGTGTTGGCTTGTAAGAGCACCTGTATTTTGTCTGGGTTTTTCAGACTCTGTTCCAATTCTAATTTTTTTGAATGTTGTTTCCTGCCTTTACCTCTTTCTTAAATAACCTTTAGAACTTCAAATCTGATCTGAGCTAGATACCACTGGATGCTTTTACTACTTTTATATTTAGACCTCTCTAATACCGAGTTTATAAATTATAAATAAAGTGCTGAGCTATATTTTATTTCATGTAGACATGAGCAGGGTAGATGAGCCAAGCTCCAGAATCAAATTCCACTCCCGATCCATCATTTCAGCTAATGATACTTACCAAAATAAAATGTTTTAAAACTACCACGAAGTTGAGCAAAAAGAGGGTTACACTGACAATGTGTGAGGAACTTTGGGACCTCACCCCTGCCTTGTGCAAGAAATAAAATAAAGAAAATCTGACACACATATTTTCAACACAGAAGTGTGAGCTGAGAAATTAGAGATGCCACTGTACATTGTTGTGTCTTCAGTAACCAGTAAGCTACATTCCTTGTAAGAGACTAGAGACAGAATACAATATTGAGTTCCTTGTGTTGCGTTCAGATACTTCAGTAACGTTTTATTGCTCTGCAAAATCTGTTCCATCTTTATTCCATCATATTTCTTAGCTTCTGTAATGGCTATCCTTAATGTCTAGATTTACTAAATTTAATTATGTTTGGAGTTCTTTGTAATATTTTTCTTCCTACAATTTCAGGGGAAGATATTTACTTCAATGGAGCCAGAATATGATATCAATGATGTCTGCCTGTATCCAAATTCAGGTACATTAAATATATTAATGTCTTACTAAGTTCAAAAGGGAGAGCTCATGTTAACCCAAGCTGTGGTCTTTTTTCCATTTAGGTGATAAAATTGGGTCTACTTTCCTCCTTATGACAGAGCTAGGAAAAAATGGTTACTTGTCAGTCGGTGTCATTGTTTCCTCTGCATCTGTATTGAATCAGAGCCTCTTTGCAGTTAGAAGCTGCTGTGCTGTCAATTGAGTGATTGACCTCTTTTGCTCTTTCAGATATCGGAAGTGTTTTATAGGAATAGGAATTTTGGCCTTTTGTCTCTTGGCTAAGTCCCAGATGAGTTAGAGCTTGCTTTCTAGAGCTAGGAAAAATCTCTTTACAGCAAGTTTACAAATTTTTACAAATGTTTACAACTCTCTGATTTTTCGTTGTTTTAGATATAGCACTTACTGTGCCCTCCCTTAGATTGAATACTTTGGTTTTAAGTGTAGATTCCCAAGTGCACAGATTTGCATGCTTTTTGAGACTCTCTTGAAATTTGTTGTCTCTCATAACATGTTTAGAGGTCAAAACTGAGGGTCACTTTTGACCAGAGTTTCCAGATGCTATGTTATGAGTAAAAATATTTTACAAAATTGTAGTTGTATGTGCACATGTGTTTTGATTGTACCTCAGATTGCAACTGACCTTAATTTTCCCTGCTTGATCTGAGTTGCTTAGTTCTTAACTACTATGTGATACCTACTTCCTTTTTAGAAAGTACTGAACAAGATGAAATAAAAACTAGGGCCGCTAGCACGTCGCAGGGCAAAATTCTTGATCCCCAGAATGCCTATGCTGCAAACTCTTCTATTATCTTAATTTTAGAGAGAGGTAGCAGTGAAGATAGAGTGACTTGGACTTTGGTTCATACTAGCAGCTCAAATTCAAGATTGTAGATAAGTGAGTCTGAGATTTCTAACGAGTTAAAACTTATCTTGTCTTTTCTGCCAGCTTCAGTTAAGAATGTCTCTCTCTCTTTTTTCTTTCTTTTTTTTTTTTTTTTTGTGTAAGATGAGCACTTACATACTGATCCCTGCTGAGATGCTGGGCATTTTCAACCTTATGCAGCAGCAAAACTGTAATGGTCTGCAGGACCTTGCTGATGAAAATATTAACTTACTTCCATGCTGCTCAGGTTTAGCCCCTCTCTGAAGCAGAATGGTGCTTCACTACTTAGGAATTGGGCTAGGTTTTTCTGAGTCCTCAAAAAAACATTCATACCATTTTTATTTGTGTTCCATATATTTGTTTTTCCCAGATTAAAGTGCCAGAAATGACATAAGCAAAGAATCAAAGCCTGCCAAAACAGGGACTTTATGGCATGGTGCTGAGGGTACATCTCGTGTGCACTGGTTGTGTGTATGAGTTCATTTGGGTGTATTTGAGAATAGATGTGTGGTAACAGTGTGGACTGTGCAACATGGAGGCAGACAAACCTGATCTTCTCTCATCTGTGGTAGCTACAGAGAGAGGTAATTTGAGTGAATTGTCATTAGCATTTCATCCAGGTTTCACATTTGATGAGTTTATTGATTTGATCCAAAAGAGAACCCAGGAGTGAATTAACATCCATGCAGCATTGATAATGAAGGGCTCGTAACAGGGAGCGAAACAGAAGTTAGTTACTAGACTATGTAGAATCTTAGCATAATTCAGGTTGGAAGGGACCTCTGGGAGTCATGTATTTCCTGCTCATAGCAGGGCCAAACTTGAAGTTAGACCCAGCTTCGAAGTCTGATCATGTTGCTCAGGTCATAACCAGTCAAGTTTGCGTATCTGCAAGGATGGATATTACTCAACTATGGACACTCTGTGATTGATAGACATGCCTCAGGTGCTTTTGCAGAAACTATTTTCATGATACTCTGCAGGAGGAATCTTGTAGCACAAAGAATTGAATGCACGTATCTCCCTAATGTTGCTTATTACTTTTTCATGTGTCTGTGCTATAGATCAGTGGTCTAGATTGTGCATTCCAGTCCTGTGTCCCATGTCTCCTCCTTAAGTCAGTTCTGCTTTTCTTATTGTTCTTTCTTGGACCATGTCTGTAGGGGGGGCAGGCTGATGTCTTTTGGTAAGAACTGTTGTCGAATGAAAACTAGGTTGCATTTTATAATCATATGGAGACAGAAGGGGAAAAACTAGCACATGTTCCAGTGGAAATCAAGAGATTTAAGATAAAAGGTGGTGCATTGCACATTCGTCATAAATACTCTTGCTCCAGAATTTAAGATGCCTAGCACCACCTCATGCTTATTTAGAATTTAAAGAATAATAATAATGATTGAACTTCTGAAAATGAGGAAATACTTTCAGTAATATGAGCTTGCAGTTGTGGAAAGCTGGAAATATAATATCATTTAAGTACCAGTATGGCTATGGCTCAGTGCGCTTGTTGGTGTCCCAGCGTTCTGAGCACCACTGGATGTTTGTGAAGCCAGCATGGCACAGGAAACCCAAGACATTTTTGCCTAGTTTGTGTTTTAACAGTTCTGCTGCTCAGAAAGCCCGTACCCTAACCTCACCCTTATGAAATAGTTTTGACACCCTATTGTCACAATTAAAAAAAAAAAAAAAGGAATTGGAAAAGTGAAACTACATTGTAACATAAAACATTCTGAAATATTTCTGAAATAGTGACTACATTAGTGGACAAGGGAAGAGCTATGGATGTCATCTATCTGGACTTCTGTAAGGCCTTTGACATGGTCCCCCACAACATCGTTCTCTCTATATCGGAGAGATACAGATTTGATGGGTGGACTGTTTGGTGGATGAGGAATTGGTTGGATGGTCATATGCAGAGGGTAGTGGTCAATGGCTCAATGTCCAGATGGAGATCAGTGACAGGTGGGGTCCCTTGGGGATCCGTATTGGGACCAGTACTGTTCAATATCTTCATCAGTGCCATAGACAGTGGGATCGAGTGCACCCTCAGCAAGTTCACAGATGACACCAAGCTGAGTGGTGCGGTTGACACGCCTGAGGGATGGGATGTCATCCAAAGGGACCTGGACAAGCTCAAGAACTGGGCCCATGTGAACCTCATGAGGTTCAAAAAGGCCAAGTGCAAGGTCCTGCACATGGGTCAGGGCAACCCCCTGTATCAATACAGGCTGGGGGATGGAGGGATTGAGAGCAGCCCTTGGGGGTACTGGTGGATGAAAAGCTGGACATGAGCCAGCAATGTGTGCTCACAGCCCAGAAAGCCAACCGTATCCTGGACTGGATCAAAAGCAGCGTGGCCAGCAGGTTGAGGGAGGGGATTCTGCCCCTCTGCTCCGCTCTGGTGAGACCCCACCTGCAGTGCTGCATCCAGCTCTGGGGTCCTCAGCACAGGAAAGATGTGGACCTGTTGGAGTGGGTCCAGGGGAGGGCACAAAAATGATCAGAGGGATGGAACACCTCTTCTGTGAAGAAAAGCTGAGAGAGTTGGGGTTCAGCCTGGAGAAGAGAAGGCTCTGGGGGGACCTTACTGCAGCCTTCAGTATATAAAGGGGGCTTGTAAGAACGATAGAGAGGGACTTTTTATTAAGGTCTGTAGCAATAGGACAAGAAACATAGGTTTTAAACTGGAAGAGGGTAGATTTAGATTAGATACAAGGAAGCAATTCTTTAAAATGAGGATGGTGAGGCACTGGCACAGGTTGCCCAGAGAGGTGGTAGATGCCCCGTCCCTGGAAACATTCAAGGTCAGGTTGGACGGGGCTCTGAGCAACCTGATGTAGTTGAAGATGTCCCTGCTCACTGCAGGGGGGTTGGACTAGATGACCTTTAAAAGTCCCTTCCAACCCAAACTACTCTGTGATTCTGAGATTTATGGTAAACTGTGGATCAGTATAATGTGAATTTGGTTTTTTTCAGTAGTTTTGTAGGACTTTTGTTGTAGCTGTTGGCTTTTGTTTTTTTTTTTTTTAAATTAAATTATTTTGCCAACCAGCTTCAGTATTATTACCTTTCATGGGAAGCAAATCCTTGTGTATCTTTGACCAAACTACTTGATGACAAACTTTAGTGGATCTCTTAGACTAGTTATGAATCTCTTTTCTCTGATCACTCATGCACAGAGTGGGATTAGGGGAAAAAAGGTTTACCACTTGCTGAGTAGCCATGACTCAGCTTCAGTTAAGTTGTAGAATATAAATGAAATGTAGCAGCATCTTCAGTGTGTAGAAATCTGTGCCTCATTTTTTTCAATTACTGTAAAAGATTTTTTTAAGTTAAAAATTTGCATTTTTTTAAAACTGCTTCTCCCATTTACTACCACTTCATATTATACTGTATTGCAGACCACTTTCCAAAGATGTTCTTATTAAAATCTCTTCTTTGAAAAAAAGAGTTCTCATTTATTTCCCTTTTAAAGTGATCAAACTAGGCTGCTGTGTAGTTTGTTAGGGTGTGGTCTCTCTTCCCATAAAAACTGGTTAAAACTAACAAGCTGAAACAATGAAAATGTGTGGAATGGACTTCTCCTTTCGCAGAGTTGTTCCTTTTTTTTTTTAAATTCTTTTATTTCCCTTGTATTATACGCCCATGTACTGTTCCGCAGTCTGTTTTTTCGCTCCTTTAATTGTTGGTGGAAGACTCTCAAAGAGGAGGTTTTCCCTTTACTGTCATCTTCGAAGCACCTGCAGAATTAATTTCTGTCCTTTTTATCTCTAGTGATTCATATTCAGTCAACGGAGAAATACTTTGTCTCTTGAAATAGTAGTGAGCACGCTGGTATGTTAAGGGAGCATGTAATCTATATACTATAGTACGTTGTATGTGTGTTTATATGTATATACTATAAATTCTTGATTTTTCCTTAAATTGCCTGGAAACCTTTCAGGGTATGGCTTTTAGCCTCAGTTTGCTGACTAAGCTTTCACAAATTTCTTGCTTTGCCAGGAAAGCAAGCCCCCTTTTTTCTGACATTTTAAGTCCAGCTGCTTTGTGTATTTTTAATAAAAGGATTAGGTAGGAAGGATTACTCCACCCATGTTAATTGCGTTCCTCTAGTTGGGTGTAAATTATATTTCTACCCTCTGGGTGTGTAGTAATTGACCCAATTATTCATCGTTTCAGTGGCATATGTTACAGTACTTTTAGATCAGAATGTTATCTAACTTGATTGCTCTTTTCTTCTCCATATTCTATCTCTTGTATTACCTAGTGATCAGCTATGTTAAAGAGACAAAATCGAGATAAACTTAAAAGTGTATGCCAAATGTCCTTCTTACTTTTTTATGTAGAAGGAAATTGACAGTATTTCTCATTTTGAACTTAACATGAAGTCTTGTGGCAGTTGGGGATTTTCTATGGGTTTTAATATTTCTACAGTAGTTTTTTATAATCAGAGTATTTACAACCGTTATTCATGGTGTTTCTTAGGTGTATTCATAGATATTTCAAATTTTATATTTGCCCTGGTTGGCTAGTATCACTAAGATTACTGTGTTTGAAGCCACAATATACTGTCTCTCATTTTGTGTTGAGAAGCTACTGTTGTGTTGATTTCCCAAGATGAAATATGAACAAAGGTGTGAACCATGTTATGAATTATGACTTTGTTTAGAATATAGGTGTGTGTTTAAAAACAAAACAAAACCCCAACCCCCGTTGTTTTAATAATACAAGTTTATGCCCAAGGTAGGTTTTAAGTGCAATACTAACTGGATTTGTTCTAAACAGTATTATGGGATGAACTATTTAAATTTGTTACGAAAATTGGCAGCTCACAGTTGTTAGGACTTAGGCTTGCTTGAACAGTTAAGACAGAGAACAAAAGGGGATAAATACGTAGGAAACAAAGCTTTGTTAATTGCGCTGCTATCAGACCTTTCTTTCCTTGGCATTTGATGCAACAATTTATTGTGGGTCCCAATTAGCTGTTCCACTGCAGGCCAAGAATATGTACTGTATGAGCGACATACAGGTAATGTGATTTCACCCCTCCTCCTCCTCTAACCCATGAAGGGTTTTTTCCCTACAAATACTCAGGTTGCCATTCTAATGTTTTTCAGTGGTTTGTTTTCATTTGTTTGGTTTTTTTTTTTTTTTTCACAATGACAGCAAATTTTCCATTTTTTTCTGTTTCTTTCCTGGAAAGATATTTTAACTCCTATGTACAAATCTACTTCATGTGAATTAACTGCTTCAAGTATATACGTTTTTTTTAAAAAAAAAAGTAGTGTTATCTTCTTGTGACCAATATTTTTAAATGTGGAAATCTCTTTTTAGGAATGCTAATGACTGCCAATGAAGCCCCTAAAATGAATATCTATTATATACCAGTAAGTAATACACATTGTTGCTGATATTGCTCTTTTAAAACTCAGTTGTTTGGTGCCATTCAGGTATTCATGTTGGAAAATTACTTCTGCAAATTCACATCTACATTCTCTGACTTTTCACAGTAAAGGAAATTTAAGCTAACCAGAATTAATTAATGTAACATATCGAATTACTGAAAAAACAGCTGGTAATTTGCCTTTTGCTACCAGTTCCAAAACTGGCTGGTGGCAGTAGGAAATTTAAGTGGAGCTTTGCTGGAAAAAGTAGGTTTTTGATAGCTGATCAGAGAAGAATTCCTCAATAGGGACTATATAGCTTACTTTCAAGATAATAATTTTGCTTTGTTGTGAAATAGTTCATTACTGTCTTTAAAATGTGGTGTATATAGTGACATAGTCATGACAGTAAATATTCTCTGTTTTGACAAAGAAATGTTGTTGTGTGGCTTCAAGTATGGCTCTTGGCTGTAGCTTCTGCTCAGTGCCCTACGTGAATTGCAGCTTTTCACTTGAAAAGCTCTTCAATTGAAGGACTTAACTGTAGGTTGACTCTATGTTATATCTCTGCAGGTTGGGTTTAGGGAGACTTAACAGCAAGCCTTCTGGTGTTAGGGAATGGTACAGGAAACTACACCTGCATTTCACTCTTGTTTTTGACTCTACAGTGCATTCACTAGGGGGTTTTTGGCCTGGTAGGAGATAAATACATATATATGCGAATGTTACATGCAGAATAGCTGTCCAGACTCTAAAAATGTCTACAGTTCTTAAGTAATTTCATTCACATTCTGGACAAACTATAAGAATTGTTAATTTTGAACTATTTTTTTAACTGTTTTTTAAATCAGCCAAGAAGTCTTCATTCAGTTCATAAATTTTAAATTAATTGTAAGTTAATTTTTTTTTTTTAGTTTATTTCTGGGTCATTGTTGTCTGCCTGCCCCCTCCTTGCCCCCGTATGATCTTGATTATGTTTAAGGCATTACATTGACCACACCAAGCTGTGTGGTGCAGTCGACAGGCTGGAGGGAAGGGATGCCATCCAGAGGGACCTTGGCAGGCTTGAGAGGTGGGACTGTGCGAACCTCAT
>JAVJGG010000017.1:14406482-14426434 GCA_035590195.1 Aviceda cuculoides | reverse complement strand
GTTGTTAGACTTCATATAAAATGTGGAGGTGTGTGTTTGGCGGGGGTGGTTGTGCTGGTTCAGTGCCATTGAGTCACTGAACAGTAAACTGGCTTTATGAAGGGTCTAATGAATGCCAGAACCTATGCAAAGGAATTGGTAAGAGCATGTAGTCAGATGTGATAGGGAATGGGATGTGTGGATGGCCAAACTAAAATGTGGTTGCTGCCTTTTATCATAAGCAAGACATTAAATCAGCTGCTCATACCTGATCTGCACCTTTTTTTTCATGGATAAAGAAACAGACCATCAACAGATGTTCACAGCTAAATAAATCCTGTGAAGTGAGTCTCAGCTGAACTTATTGCACAGTATTTAAGTGTCTCTATTATTACAGCAGATATGCTATAGAAGCTGCTGTGTTAGAATAAGAACAGACTTTCAGGAAGTTTTAATTCCTTTCCAGCTGATATTTATGGGAAAGTGCTTGAAGCGGGTCATGCTTGTAACACATGCTTTGCGAAGTCACTCTCCTACCTCTTGAGCTTCATTTGATAAGTTGACTTAATGCGAAAGTAGTGGATTCTTGTACTTCAAGTTTCTATCTATTTTTCTGACCTCAAATTGTCTAGGCTCCAGTTGTCTAAAGACCTAAAACGTGCAGGGAGTCTGATAAAAAGTTCCATGGCAATAGTGACGAGTGTTTTATCTTTTATGTATGTCAGCATGTCAGAACACGATAGGGACATTGGTGAAAGGATCAGACTCCTTACTGTTAGTGCCACGGCCGGTAAGTTACAGATGGCTTGTGGGAAGTGTCCCTTTTTCTTCCTGTCTTGTGAGGAAGAAAACTATTCTGCTAAACTTATTTACAATTTTAAGGAGTAACTTTCTTTGCTGAAGTATTATTTGTTGTTCCTATCTTGGAGGGCATTATTTTCCCAACAATATGAGCAATAGGACCGTTGCCTCCTTTGAAAGATGATGGCTTCACCAAGAAGACACTACAGTGAGAGCAGACCTGTGGCTGGTTAACTGACTGTGATACCTGTCAGACCGGAGAATATGAGATTTTTTTTAAAAAAAAAAAAACAAACACAACACTATAAAACCAAACTGCTTAGGATTAGAAAAAGAAGCACTTACTATCTGATAACTACCAGGGCAGAAGGATTTAGTATCTCATTCCTAGAAGATGTGTGCAAGTTCCTGCAGCAGTTTTTGTTTAACACTGGGAAGATCTTAAAAGCAACGTTTCCTTGAACATGCTGTCTAAGGAATAAAACCTCTAAATTGTTGATTTGGCAGCTTCCATAGCATAGTGAAAGGTAGGAAAACCAACCTCTCTGATTAATGAATCTGCCAAAAATGTCTGGATGCGCTGGAGTTAGGATGAGAGAAAGAGCCAGTTTGTTGTATAGTTCAGTAAAATTTATGAGTGTGTCGGCTTAAAACCAAATGCAATGCTGTTTTCAGTAGTATGCTGAAAAGGAAAAATGTGCTATTTGGTCTCTCTTGGTCATAGCTGTACTCCAGTGAGCTACTTGATGGCCATAAAAGCATCAAATCTATACCATATAATGTAGGGTGAATGAAGGCATGAAATTATGAAAAATTAAAATATATGGGAGATTTTTTTGGAGTTTATTCCCAAAACCCATTTAATTTAGAGAATCAAAGAATTTTATTCAGTACACTAAATGGAATTACTCAGGAGATTAACAGGGCACAGTTGGAGTTGATTGTAGAGCGTTCATAGGGAGAAAGCAGATTAGAAAGGAATGTCAGAATAAAATCCAAAATCACAAATTGTTCGGAGCATGTTGGTTGCTAAGGGAAACACTGTATGTAGAAATAAATAAACATTTATTTTCATTATACATAAAACATAACGAGGTAACATGATCCCAAGGCACCTTTTTAACACAAGCTAATCTCCTGGGCTCTATGAATCTCTTGGGCTGGGTATGACTGAAGCCCAAAAGCACGGAAACAAGAATGGAGAGCCACAACTTTTCATGCCTACAAGCTAGAAATAATCAATCTGATTTTTGAGAGTTACCAATTGCAATTGATGTAACCTTTACTGTTAATGAGGTACAAAAAGGTGTTCTTTCTTCTCTTGCCTTTTCAATGCATATAGATGGAAACTTTTCAAAGTTATTACATATTGAGATTGGTCTAATTCTTAAAATGAGAGAACAAAACATTGAAAACAGTACTTTTAAAATGAATAGTAATTAATTACTCATGTAATTGCATTAATTAAACTTGGCTGTGCAATTAGGGAGCTAATTATGTTTAAAACACAATTGCACATTTCAATCACTGCCCACACCCTGGGGATCACCCATTTTTTTTCCTCCTCCCTCATTAGACCTTCTGTAATCTCCTTCTGTTAAATGGTGTGATTGAAGCTGAGAACATGCATGCATAGATGTGCATTCGCTTTCTGCAGCAAATGTGTCCTGTCAAAAGTTTAAAATGCTTTTTATTGTGCCATTTTATTAAAAAAAAAAAAAAACAACCAAAATTAATATTTTATTATTATTCTTTTTCACCTCCAAAGAATCATTTTTGTCTCCTACAGGTAAATATGTACATGAAGTCATTGAGTCATATGTATAAAATGTATTTAATTTAAAGAAATTCTAAACTAGAAAAGAATCTCTCTGTTAAAGTGCTTTAAGATTGGGGTTGTTTTTTTGGGTTGTTTTGTTTTGTTTTTTTTTAAATGGGAATAGAGAAATGGAGGCGCTTGCTTGGATCATGGAAGCTAGTCCCATCGTGTCACAAGCAATCAGATTGTATAATCTTTTCCATGAATATGTCAGATTTAATCTGAAAATTAGTTGTTTGTTTCTTCCTCATTATCTCTATTAAAAGGCTGTTCAGGAGTCACATTCCTCTGATGCTTAGCTAACTTTTCTAATTTACAGTGTCACTCTGATAACTTTGCATGTATTTACTCTTGTACAAGCATTACTGTTCCAGAAATCATCCTAGCAGCCTTTCACTGCACTTGCTACAGTTTGCATTCATGTATGCTAAATATTATTGCCTGGAGTTGTACAAGATATCTCCACTGAGTCATTATTCTTATCCTATACTAATACAATGGCTTTATATGACTATTTTATTGTCGTGTGGTTAGTTGGTATCATTTTTTCCTATTCTGTTCTTCACAGCTGATAGCGATTGGCTATACATTTCCTCCAATTTCCAGCATCTTAGTTTTCAAGGTAGCTTTTTTCCCTGAGAGATTTTGACCCTTCTTTCGTGCTGTGTCATCAGCAGATTTTATTGGCATTTTCCTACTATGTGTGGCAGTCATTACTGAAAATATTTAACAGGATAGTCCTTGGAGCTTCACTTGCAACCTGCTTCCTGTGCAGTAACACCCCTTTCAGCATAAACTATTTCTCATTAGCCAGTTCCTGTCTTGCCTTACACTTATTAAAATTCTTGCCTTACTATTTTGCACAATACACTGTACCCAGAGCTCTGTTGAAGGCCTTAAAAAATATGCTATTTTTGTTGTAATTGACATTATTCAAATAGTATGGCAGTGAATGATTTAACTAGTACATTTTTGCTACCTGATAAAGGTCTTAGAGTCTAACTTAAAATCCATGGGAGGTACCACAACAAACAATTTAAAGATTTTTGAAAGAAGGTTTTACTTCCAAAATATGTTATGAAAGATCAGTGTTGTGATGTATTTTCATACTTATTTGTTATTAACCTTATTATTATGGTATGGCGTGATACGGTATTAATGTTAGTTTTTGTGAAACTGGAGTTTCTCTGATGCTGCATGTTGCTGTCTTGTACAGCCACGGCAGCTAATACTTCTGCTTTCCAAAGTCTTTGGAAGTGTGTTGTTGAATGATGTCCACATACATTAAGTTAGTCTTCTAGAGGGAATTCAGGCAGTGTAAACATTGCAAATTCTAGTTAATAATTTTCAAACCTGATTTATACTGTCTCTGAATATGTTGCATATTTTCGATTGCTAAAATACATCAGTGAAGGTTGGGAGGAGTTTCTGCTGGTTGAATCTTAATATATTTTGACATCTTATTTACAGCTGACGAGTTTATCACTGCCTTGTATGAAATCCTCCAGGGACGTACTATTTAATAACCTGAAAAATAGATTTTGGAACCTGTTTTGACTCCCTGAGAATAAAAGAGCAACTGTTCACTTCATTGATGTAGAATTGGTCCCTGAAACCTTCAAACACATACTTAACATATGTCTGTATGTGCGTTCAAAGTTGTTTAATTTAAATCTCGTGACGTCTCACTCTGGAATCTCCTACACATCCTGGGCTTCTTTTAAGTTGCTGAGCATGTTTAATACTAGTTAGGATTAGACTCAGTTTTTCTGTGTCTCTAAGGGCTCTGCGGGGCTGGCTGTTCCAGATTCAAGATAAGGAAACATATCTTGTGGGTTGGGAGTAATACGTACTCTGTCCTAGGGTTCATTGATCTCAGGGGAATTACAGGCCGATGACAGTATGATACTTTCTACAGAATTGCTCAGGATTTAGGCATGGCTGTAAGTACAGGGCATTGTAGAGCTGTGCCACATAAGATTTGTGCTGTTACAGTACTATTAAGCTAAATGTCTTATAAAATAGAATACAAAGAACTGTGTTTTTTGAAGTTATTTTACAATATTTAAAAAGTATTTTTCTGTCAACATTTTTCGCTGTCTTTTCTTGAACAGTTTGGCCTTGCACTTGTCTCTGCTCAGTTGCGTGCTTGATTACTCATCCTATTTTGTGTTTTCTGCATCTAAAGTTAAAGAAAAAAAAAGACATTCTAGTGTGTACTAACAAGACTTTGGCATTAGAAGGCACAAAACTAATAATTATCAAGTCCACATCTTTACTTCTTGTGCCTTGGTATAAGAGGAGAGGCAGTGGCGAGGTGTCCGTGTTGGCTGTGTGCTGCAGCGGGAAGGCCCCTGTGGTAAGTCCGGCCGCGTGGCCTGCCCGTGGGGAGGAGAGGCCGCGCCGCCCGGCTACTCCTCGTCTCTGGCCTGGCACGAGCCAGCCACTGCTCCATCTTGCAGCATGGTGGTGGGACATGATGTGGGATAACTGTTTTGGTCACCTCGTGGGTGCAGTTCCCTGTCGGTTGAGAAGGAGAGAGCACCAGGAGGGGAGGAGGGGAGGAGCGGCCCACCCAGCTTGCTGCCAGCGGAGCCCAGCCCGCAGGTGAGGCTGCTCTGTTCATAGGCAAAAATATTTTCAAAGGCAGTCGTCTTGACTTTCACCAGCAGTTGGAGGAAATTGTCTCGAGAAGCGGTTATCCTACTGAGAATAGAGTAATAATGAAAATAGCAAAAATATAGGTTCGATCACCATTGGTGATGATGTCTGGTTTTCCTATCCTAAGAAATATCTGAGTAAAAGCCGAGTGTAGACATGCACTCATTTAATAATGATTTTCCCATTAGTGGTGTGCAAATTTCTAAAACTCGCAGAGAGCCCTATTTGGTATATCATAAATATTGTGAAAATGAGCTCTGTCAGTTTGGTTGCGTGTGATTACCTACCTCGATAACATTTTCTTATTCTTGCTGTGAATTCCAGTGCTTTTTTCTCCCTTAGATACGGCAGAATTGTACGTTCCCAATCAAAATGGACAAGTATATTAATTAGCCTACCCAAACTCCGCAACTTTGTGGCTATTTTGCTGGTTTTGGCGGGTACTGCACACCAGGCTGAGGTGGTGCCAGTGCTGGGTGGCAGGGGTCCCGAGGGGTCCCACCTGCGCTGCTGCACACCCGCTGTATGGAAACCCATGAACTGGGGGGGAGGCAGGTTTCACCCATCCGCCTCATCCTTGGTGGCCAGGTGCAGACCAGCCCTCTGAACTGTCACATTTGTACCTGGGCACAGGAATGGCAGAGCCTGCCGTGTCAGACTGCTCTCAGCACCGTCCTGGGATGTCTGTTGGTTGGCAGTGGGCGAGAGAGGAGCATTAAACTCTGCAGTTAAAATGCAGTGGCAATTAAATTCTGTGAAGAATTACTATTGCAAGAGAAGGACGTTTCTTATTTATGTTTTTGTTGTTGTGGCTGGTATTGGTTGCCTTTTCTATCTTTAAATTTCTTCCTAAGCTTTATAAAATGTTCTGTTTTAACATACAAAGCAAAGCTCCTAACGTGTCTTAGAATAGGTAGGCAAGTGGTTTCAGCAGGGTGGGAGAGAGGGAAATAAGGCAATAAAACATACACAGACATCTCTGAAGGGTTTTCCTTTCTGTCAGTTTAAATGTGAAATTTGAATAATGGTTGGACTTTCTATTTTTTCCTGGTATTCTGTCACTGCTTTTTGCCATTAATGACCTTATTTCCCCCCTGCCCTTGTTTTCTATGATCTGATCATCCAACTCCCTCCACAGATTGTAACGAATAATCTGGTCTTTTGGTTTTGTGTGTTTTTTGTGTTTTTCATGGCACAGATTACATGCTATGAAAGGTTTTACTCTCAATATCAGGTTTTGAGTACAGGGATACTTGGAACAGTGAGTGAAGCTACAGCTGAAGAGCAGATGAACTGTTTTCCCCTTATTTGTGAGACTTCTGCTTTAGTTATTGGTTCAAAGATTTACACCAGTCAGGATCCCATGGGGGGATTACCCTAACTGGTTGGAGTGGCCTGAATTCTAATGAGTAATGTGCACTTTGTAAGGCTTGAGCAGGTAGTGTCATAGACGTGGAAGTGATAAAAAAGGTTTATTGAAGTGATAGAGATCTTTACATCATGTGTCAGCAAGATGGAATGAAGGGGAACTTTTTATTTAATGGGAATGGATGTGAGTCAAGGATTCTCTAATCTAATTTCTAATAATCTTCAGCAGAGAAACTTGTACTTAAATTTTATTACAAGAGAAGTTTTGTTTAGTTAGTAAGCAACTTCTTTTTTGTAAGAAGGACAAACAGTTTCATCCAAAACAAAATTATAGGTAAACTTTAGAGAAGATTCCTCCACCCCAGTTATGCTTTGATGTTCTAGTAATGAAGCACAGATAACTGATTTCTTGAATGGCATGAAAACCAGTGGTACATTTAATATATCTAGACTGCTTTCTTATTAATATGAAAGTTTGGCGTTTAGATTTGAAGAAGTGGGTTTGGGGGAAATAACTGAAAAGTTTAAAATCTGGATGGAGACAAAAGCTTCTGCAATGTTGCTAAGAAATCAGTATGAATGTTTTATAGTGTTTAAGATGAGTGTTACTGGAGTAGACACAGGGATTTGATTAATTCATTAAGTAGGTAAAGTCTTCCCTGTTAGTGACATCTTGGGTCTTTCCTTAGAAGCTCTTACTAATTGTAATAAACTATGCAGCACTGTAAAAAAAGTGCAGTTTTTCATTTGGCATGTTATGGTTCTCAGCTAGTTCTGAAATCTTACCAAGATAAATTGTACTTGATACAGAGACAATAGTGGTCTAGAATACTGGAATGTTAGTCTAGAATATTATGGTCTAGAATTCAATTTTTACAATTTTTTGTGTATAGTTGTCTTCAAAAGAAGACTTTTGAATTAGTAGTAACACACTTTTTTAAATGAACAGCATTATCTCATACGGTTACCACACTATCATGTCAAACTATATGTATTTTGATTACATAAAATCACTTCTGCTTGTTTCCATAATCAAATAGGATCTTAAAATGTTGTTGTTGAATCACAACCATTCTTGTAGTTGTGTTTATTGCAGAGTTTTTAACGTAAATTTTTAGCAAACAAATCAGAAGCCTCATCAGAAGTCCCACTCTAGGATTTAACTGGGCACTTAATGTTCTAAAATGTCAGATGATTTGCTCTAGAGAAAAAAAATGTAGTGTTGGATTTTTCCATTTAGCTAACTCACCTACTAAAATAATACTACTGGAACAGTTGAATATGGCTGCATGCATCAGGATAGAGAGGAATTTCAATCAGAACAGTGGGAGGGAAAAGTGAAGGGAGCTAATTGTTAACTTGGGAAATTGGAGGAAGCTTCTATGGAAAAGTACATTGATAGTGCAACGTAATATTGTTCAAATAAGTCCTTTGCCTCATGGTGGAAATATGCAAGTTTTTTAGTCTTTCCTATTTTCTGTTCATACAGTCTAGGTTTATCGTTGAATAAAAATACATGAAATATACCTGTGGTGGTTTAATTAAAATAATAGGGCAGAATAGCATTTAACATGATTGCATAGTGAACCTAATGAGTTCAAGATCCAACAGTGCGTTACAGATTAGTTACTATCTAATGCAATTAGTTCGTAATTTTATCTATAACGTTTGGCTCAGCTTTTAATAAATTAATGAGACTGGGACCACTCAAAATGGTTAAACATGAAACCTCTAGATCATTGGTCTCAAATAAATGACCTAAATTAAAATAACACTTGCATAATCTGTAGTACTCCTTATTGGTAATGCATAATGCAAGCAATAGTTTTAATTGTGTTCTCTGATGGCTGTTGCTTTTAAGGTCTGTTTTAATTTCAGAGGGATTCATTTGCTATTCCATTACAGCACAGTAGCTGAGAGCCTAACTGCAGGTTTTTTTCTCTAAGAATATACAATGTTACAACTTTCTATAATATCCACAGGTTTTAGGACCTGCCCCAAAATGGTGTTCCTTCTTGGACAACTTGACTGAAGAACTGGAAGAGAATCCAGAGAGCACAGTTTATGATGATTACAAATTTGTTACCAGAAAAGACCTTGAAAATCTAGGTAAAACAGTTGAATATCTTCTTTAGCTGACTTCTTTGTTCAGTTTTTGATTATTTACACATATAAGTCTTGTAATTTTGATGTGACATATGAGGACTGTTAGAAAGTCACTGGCAATAGTTTCCTCCAGTCTTCTTGGTTATTAATATACCAGACTGATGGCTTTATGTTCTTTGATTCCCAACCAGTGCAACACTAGGTATTTATGTTTCTCAGATTTTTATCCTGTGAAGATGATTGATATTTGCTGATTTGTCCAGGAATTTGTTGTGTGTGCTTTCAGACACTAAATGAAAGGCATAGGAAGAGAAGTTGATTTAGTTATCAAAATATTTTTGAGGCGCTCAAATAGCATGGTGGAACTCGCAGCAAAATCTGCCAAAGGCTATCCTATTTGAATGTAGTGATTTCCAGAAAATACAAACCATTCTGGGGCTAATAGAGTTTCAAGGAATTGGAATGCTGAACGTTATATAGCAGAGTAGGCAAGCGTGGGTCTTCCAAGGTAGTTAGTCCTTTTCTGTCCGTTGTGTGTTTTGATTGCAATGCTTTGCTCCAGTTTAATTAACCTCTGAATATGGGAGTTGGGTTTGGCCTGGCAGGACGCCGTACAAGGAGGAGGTCGTCCAAAGCACCTGCATCTTCAGTGTTACGAGTTCTAGAGTAGATGGTCTGAATGTAGCCCACAGGCCCCTATCTCAGTCGTAAGGGAATAAAGTAGTGTAGTGTTATCTACACAGAGACTTGACTGGGAATACTTATTCTGCTTTAAATTTGCTGTAACTTAATCAAATTAATTTCCCTAATAAATGCAGGCTTTCAAATGAAGAACCAGCTTAAGGGATATTTTATATTTCATATGTTAGAGTTTCTTTGTATTACTCGCCATTAGCTGGAGGTATTCTCATTCTGAAATATGCAGGAAGATTGTTTCCTGCAAAGAGTTAACAAAATTTTTAGAAACAACTTTGCTTTCTGAGATGCAGAGCAGTTTCTCACTTCTGTTTTTTGCACTTAGTTCTAGAAGAATTTTGTTAATTCTTAATTCCTAAAGATTCAGGGTCTGGAGAGGATATTTCGCTATGAAAAGCTTTTCCTTTTCTCAGTCCTGGAATTTTGTGAACATAAATGGAAGGAAAATCAGAGAACTGTTAAGTATTTTCATTTTTACTTAGGTTAGGGCCTAGGGTGACAGTTTTATGACCTGATGTGGTACTGTATTTTTTTTTTCAGCGTGTTGATTCTTTAAAGATAGTGACCCAAGGCAAAACTCTTTCATTAAAAACGTCTCTATACCACACTAAAAAAGTGATTGTCAAACACCTATGGACTTTCAAAAAAATCCTCTCAGAATTTTTCTTCGTGAACTTTTATGGAGCATAGTACATGTGGGTGTTTTTAAAAAGTGCACAGTAACATGAGTTATGACAAGAAAAATGGATTTTCTTGCTCTGAAGAAGCTCGAATTTCTTGCTGGCCAGACTGATGGGGGGTTTTTTGTTCTTTGGGGTTTTTTTAATGTTTTTACTTAGTCTTTATGTAATGGATGTGACTGTTAGATTGATGTGTTGCATTAGCAGTGCTTGTTTGTCTTGAATCAGGTAAGTGAAGTGGCTAGCTTGGAATAGGAATTCTTTATATATGAAAACTCTCTGAAATCCTCTGTAACTTTTTTCCCAGGCCTTGCTCATCTCATTGGATCATCATTGCTCAGAGCATATATGCATGGCTTTTTCATGGACATAAGACTTTATCATAAGGTAAATAAGGCTGATCTTTGTAAATTTGTACTGTTAATAAAATGTGTGTTGGGTTTTTGGGGGGAGATGTGTTTTTTGTTTTGTGGGTTTTTTTTCCTCCAAATAACAGACTGTGTCCTGTATTAATGGTTTTTTCTTTTTACTTCCTCCTGCTTGTTCAAAGGCAAAAATGATGGCCAACCCCTTTGCCTATGAAGAATACAGAAGAGAGAAAATAAGACAGAAGATAGAAGAAACACGTGCACAGAGAGTTCAACTAAAGGTAAATCCTGTAGACAATGAGTATACTTCTGGGAAAAATATTCACAAAGAGTAATATATTTTTAAGTGTATCTCAGAGATGTAATGACTTAGGATTTGATTCTGTTTATCATCAGAGACACAAAGTAATTTATAGAACTTTTTGAATGGAACCGTAAAATTCCCATGTGTGTGATCGCCACAGATGAGAAAACTGTAAAAGAGCAGCTTTCATCACATTTGCCACTTGAGTGGGTAACCCACTGGTAAAACTTGCAGTTTCTACTTCTGTCATTGAACTAAATGATTTAAGCCATTGAAACACCGGATAACTCTGGAAAAAGAATATAAAAATAGTATTGCGTTTGTAACTAGTAGCTTTCTAGATTGAATTTGCTTAACATACAAGGAAAAATAGTTGCTTTTAAAGTACTAAAGCTGATGCATTACAAGGAAAAAATTATATAGAAGTTCTACTTAAATTTTCTCCAAGTGCTGTTGCTTAACTAATACCTAGAAATATTTGGAACCAGTCAAGGAGCTTTTCAGCAAGAGTTAGAAGAATTAATAAGAATACTCTCTTCACTACACTTAACAATGTAATGCATATAGGGGTTTGAATGTGTAAAAGAGTAATTTACTGATTAATTGCTTTCCTCTCTGTAGAAACTGCCAAAAGTCAATAAAGAGCTTGCACTCAAACTGATTGAAGAAGAAGGAGAAGAGCAACAGGTTACTAGAAAAAGGAAACAGAAGGTGAGGGGTTTTTTTTTTTTTTTTTGAGACTTCTCTAACTGGGATCACAGAAATAGTAATGCTTATAGTATTGGCTTTTTTGTTGTTGGGGCTTTTTTTTTGTTATCTGGCCAAACAGATTCAAAGTTCCATTGTTTCTGTTTCTCATAAATAACTTATTCTAGTAGGTGGCTTTAAGGTGTACTTTGCTGTAGCTGCAGCACCAAAAAGGCCATGTAGTAACTTAAAGCTTAAAATGATGAAATATTCACTGTGAAGTGATATGGGCTTCACAGGACTCCAGAAGCTAGCTAAATGCAGAGTCAGTACCAAAGTTGTTCAAAAAAGACCTGTTGTTTGCATTTGTTGGTATCTTGGTGGTGACCATGACAAGATAGATGTTATCTGTAAAACTGAAGATACAATTGCCTGTCTTTGTGTGCACTGTTGACTACGTTTTATAAAATAGCCAAAACGGTTTGCTCTTATGCAACCGGAATTCTTCCTGATGTTGAAAATAATCAATCTTTATCCTAAGCGAAGTCTAAATGAAAAAATGAGTTAATATTCAGTATTAGGTTGTGTGTGGGGTTCTGTAGGTAGGACTTCATAGATGCACATTCTCACAGGCCTATAGCATTCGTGAAAGGCAGGCATTAGCTTCATGTGGCATCTAATGAAATCCTGTGTGTTACAGTTACTAGGAAGCATGAACTACTGAAAAAGTAGGTGGTGGTAAAACCTTAAGTGCAGACTAAGACAGTGTTATGATGGAAATATGAGTTCAGTAAATGGGGGCTGATTTGTCTAGGAGTACGTATAAATTGTATTATTAAGTGGACTAAAAAGAGTATATGTAAAAATGCATGTTCTGGTTATTTTCCTGCAATGGCATTAGAGTCTTATGAAAAGCAATTTATTTTAGGCTTTGGGATTTAATTTTTGGCTGTGTGACTGCAAGTCACACATTTGCAACAGTTTTTGTGTTTGAAACCTACATTTGTTTTCTGTATCTTCCCCACCCCCCCTCCCCCCCTTCTTAGGTAACAATGAAAATTCAATGCTAGGGTGGGATGAATATGCTGGTCTAGTTTTGGCAATGTTGAAAGATCAGCTTTTTATATTAAAAAGCTATGTGCTTAGTGATTTTAAAATGATGACAACAGGTATTTGCAGAAGCTGGAATTGTAGCTTGAACTGTTCCTAATTAAACAGTAGCATAATTTAAACTGAGTTCATTTTACTTTGACATGAATGAAACTGCCTTTTCTATTCCGTATGCGAGGGCAGTGAAGAAAAAGCATGTAAGGTGTATAGAAACACTTACTCTTACGTATTTTAGTAAAACAGTAGTAGCGTTGCATAAAGACATGTTTACCTTGATAATTTGTTGTACATGTTGTAGAATCATCCCCGTCAGGCAGGGTATTTGCCTTGGAGGTACTGCTGATTAGTCAATAGATATCAACACGTCTCCAGACTAGCTGGCTTGGATATATGAGAAACATTAATTCAAAAATATTAGTAATTGTGTATTTAAGGTGTCTATAGTATGCATAAAAAACCCCAACCTGTCTTGCTTACAGGTAGCTTAGAACGATATTTATTTGATCTTTGTGAAAGTAATAAAATATAATAAGCGTAAATCTTGATTTTTATATGACCTGGAAGGAACTGGCATTTCACATGCTGCATTTGAGTTTTGTTTAATTAAAAAGGTGTTACTTACTTTACCAATGTCTGTTTCAGAATTTTATAACTCACTCATGCTTTGCTTCTTTTCCAGAATCTGCCTAGCCTTCTCAAAGATGATCGGTTTAAGGTCATGTTTGAGAATCCAGATTTCCAGGTGGATGAGCAGAGTGAAGAATTTAGGCTACTTAACCCACTTGTTTCTAAAATAAGTGAGAAAAGAAAGAGGAAACTAAAGATCTTAGAGGAACTGGAAACACAAGAACAGGTAAAATATTTTCCACTTGGATTAGGAAAAATCCATAGTTTTCTTTTCTTTGTTTCAAGCATTCAGGTTTTTTACCCTAGAAAGAAGGAAAGATGGAGGCAATGCAAGAATGTCTTATCAGCTACAGTAATTAAGTGTAATTTATAATGTTATTCTAGTTTTTAGATGTGAACAATATTGCATCTACATTAATGTAGGTTTGAAAAGCGTAAAATACGTAGGTGGAAAAAATTTTATAGTATATCTTCTGCTTCATTTGCTGTTACTGCTTTTGTTCAAATTTTAGTTCTCTTCAACTGTGTCTATGTAAAAGCTGTCACGTACCCTCATTGCAGGAATGGTTTGAAAGGAAAATTAGTTGATGATTTCTTATTTTGTACTATTTTTGTCTGCAGGAAGAGGAGGAAGAACCAGAAGGAAAAGCAAGTGATGCAGAAAGTTCTGAGAGTTCAGATGATGAAAAAGGATGGGTTGAAGAGGTCAGGAAACAGCGCAAGCTTCTACGCCAAGAGGAAAAAGTAAAGCGGCAGGAAAGGTTCAAGGAGGATCAGCAAACATCACTGAAACCTCATTTTTTTGAGATTAAAGAAGGACAGGAATTCAGAAGCTTCAAAGACTCTGCCAAAAAACAAAAGTTAATGAAGTAAGACTAATGTTCCTGTTTTAATAGCTGGGGGTGGGCAATTCTCAAGTATTTCTCTACAATGCAGGCCAGTGACATTTTGGCTCGGAAGCACTTCATAGTAAAGCCACATCTGGCAACTCAGGGGTATAACTTAAAGCGACATAGTTGTTGAAAGCTTTGTTTTGTAGTTAAACAGATATGTTTAAAGTATGGCAGAGAGACAACACAAATGAGATGAGCAAGAGATCAATATTCTGAGCCAGGTTTGGGGATCCATTAATCAATGCTGGTGAACTGCTGCTCTCACAAATAACAACACTGATGTCTGTAAGACTGGTTATATTTCTCCACCAGTGTCAGTATGAGGTTGACAGGCTGGATGTTTTTCATCTGACCCTCTAAAAAGATGTAGAATACTGCATGACTAGACACAGTTTTGGAGGAAGGATCAAGGTGGTAAAAAAGAAAATATTGTTTTGTCTGGGAATTTTTATGGCATCCAGAAACTTTCAAAAAACTGTGCTGTCCTGATATTTATCAGGTCTTACTATTTCTGTTTTTCTTTTTGCAATATAATCAGACTTTTTTCTTTTTTTTTCTTTTTATTTTTTTTTAATTTGGATTTCCTTAAATTGATGATCAGCTGAAGTAGTTGGGTACTGTATAAAGTGCACGTCAAACTAAAGGGCTTGCCTTTGAGGTGCTTAATGCCTGCAAATCTCAGGGGTTTTTTGGGTTTTTTTATTCCTTCAAAGATGAGATTTAATAGCCTTTCATTATTTGGAGCACAGATGCTAATATTGAAACCTTGAAAGACAATAGCTTCAAAGTTCTTGCAGCACAATGCATACAGAGCAGAATTTTGACTAATGTTG
Organism: Aviceda cuculoides; assembly: GCA_035590195.1. Taxonomy (NCBI): domain Eukaryota; kingdom Metazoa; phylum Chordata; class Aves; order Accipitriformes; family Accipitridae; genus Aviceda; species Aviceda cuculoides. The sequence continues at coordinate 14,411,502 of JAVJGG010000017.1, read as the reverse complement.
GAAACAAGTTGCTGGGCTAGATGGATCTCGTAATAGCCATTATGTCTTTACTTAGAATGAAGTGATACAGTCAAAGAAAAGGAAAAGAATAATACATATAATGGGGCTGTTTCTTTACATCACTAATGACTGACTCTACAACCTAGTTGTTTTGTGATGGAAATTTTCTGGAGATATGTAAAGAAACATTTGATAAAAAATTTAGCCTGTCCCTTAAAATGTGCAAGTTTTTAACTGGAATCATCATGTAAAATGGTCTTTAAGTATTATTGAGACAGTATTTCTAGATAGTCTAGTAGCTGTACCTGTAAGACCTCTTTAAAAAGAAGTAGTAGTTTTTATAAATTGGCATTTATAGCAGTTCTGCAGAACTGATTCCCATGTTTTCCTTAGCTGTTTTTTATCAGCAAGTGTTTTCACACAGGGATTTTTCTTTGTTCTTTATATTGAGTATACCCACTCATTCTGGACTCTAACTTTCTTAGATTTCTCCATCAACTTTTCTTCTGACTATTTTTCTTTCTTTCTTCAAAAGATGAAACAACTTCTTGCTTTTGTTAGTTTTTCTTCTTTGTCAGGAGAAAATCCACTCTGGACACTCTGTCAGAATATTGTAGGCTAAGTATTTATAGTAATGTTAACAAGTGACTTGAAAGGAGCCCAAGACACTGGTCAAATGGCCCTGTATTCTCGTTGCCATTGAAATACTTCACTAAAAGGCAGTATGGCTGCAGCCTACTCACGTACTGTTCTTTTACACAAATTCAGCTGCTGACCTCTAAAGGAAATTCTCAAGGACACTTAACTTGAAGTATTAAGATTTCATTTTGTTCAAAACATGGAAGGCTTAAATGTGAACAAGGATACTGAAAGTTAAGTAAATAAGCCAAGACAGGTGTAAGGAAGAGAAACATTTGGAAAAAATTATTACAGTGTAACACAGGACGAAGTAAATTCTTTCATCTGCTGTATAAAGGGAGAAAAATTATTGCTTCAACTTGGGAAAATTGAAATCAAATACCACAGACCTGTCCAGTGAATGGAGGAGTATCAGTGATGACATAAACCATGGGAAGACTTTTAAAAGACTGCTTTTAGGGAAAAGAGAATCTGTCTTAAGATTTGCTGCAAATTCTCTGCAGGATATTTTGCAAGGTATGATGCATAATTGGGGTGGCTTAGGTTAGATACCCTCTGCATGGTAGGTGCACAGATGGGTTGTAATGTAAGATGTTAAAAAAAAAAAAAAAGGAGAGAAAATTGAGGCTAGAATAAGATGACAAAAAAATGGATGTGACAGCATTACATCCTTTATGTTTTTCTGAGTTGCTGTTGTTGAATTGTCTTCCATAATTTATTTTTGTCTAAGCAATTAGCTCTGTACTCACTGATCCCATTTGTGCTCATCCAAGCACTGTTCATAGTGTGGAGTTTGATATTTCTCAAATTCTTAGAAGAAATTAGAAATTAAAAGCTGGTATCTGTTTCTTATAATATATACCTGATATGATTCTGTAATCATAATGACTTAGTCTGTGTTGTGAGCTACTTGTTTGGTTAATAAGCATTTTTACATATTATAATTTTATGAAGAAAATACTTAAATATGTTTTCTGCTGGCCTTATTCAGTGTTAAGTAGTCAGCATAAAAATAATTAATTCAAGTAATGTACTGAGAATTGGAAAGACTGTAGTGGCATGTACCATCTGGTGAGGCTGGCATGTTTGTCTTTGATTTGATTTATCCAAGTTATGGAATGATGGTCTGTGACCAATATAATTAAGTACCTTAATACCTTCACTATGCATTTAATGGCTAGGTGTTCTTTTTTTCTCTAATCATATAATGTTCTACCTGAGGAAACAGTTTATGACTTATATAAAACTGGGTGTTTCTTTCAACATGTTCCTGACTCAGCACGGCTCCAAGCCCAACTTCTAAAGCAGTGGTGCATACTATAAATTTCTTCATAGACCAACAGTCTACGCATTTCTTTGCGCAGGAAAGCTGCAAAATTTAGTCATGCTGTAAAAAATGCCTTGTCTCAAATCTTCTACATTTCATTTTCCTGTTTTTCACTCTTAGGCTTACACATGAAAACTTGTGAAACTTTGCTTTGTTTACTTCCTGCATAAGTTCCTTACATAGTAGCTTAAAAGGGATCCATAAAAGCAAAGGGGTTTTATCAGTGTGCTGAGAGCTCTTCTGGTTTTCTTGACGTCCCTTTAAAAAGTTTGTTATTGAAGTTAAGAGCATGTCAAAATTAAAAACTGCAGTAGTCATACTTTATAAAGTATGACAGTCAATGTATGTATCTTTAGAGGTGGCCAAGAAAGTCAACAAAAGCCAACAAAAGCATAGTTGACATTCCTAGGTATTGCTAAAGTAAAACAGCAGGAAAAGTCCTGAAAAACTGTTCTCTTTATAACGAGGAAAAAAAAAAGTGCCTGGGCAAATTTTTTTTGTTTGCTTGCTTTTTTTTTTACTGTGGGGCAGGGGAAGTTGCTTTTAATAACACTGTTAATGTATCCCTTGAATCAATTTGTTGAGGTTGATTTAAAAAAAAAAAACCAAACCAAAACAAACAACCCAGCTGTTTTAAGTGTTTGTGTATCAATGTGTGCAATTTGCTATCATTTGAGGTCTGTACATTTTCAGATAAATATAGCCATACCTGCAATTATTCAGTAAAATTGCAACCCTACAGCATTTTGCTAATATCTCCTCATTTTAATTTTTCTCCTGACTGAAGCAGTATCCAGGCAGTCATGCTAAATAATTGCTGGGTAATAGCCATATTTCTCCGGTTCACTTTCAAAGGGGAGAAAAATGGGACTTCACTTGAATGTAGAAATCCCACCACAATGTTGGTGACTGATCTTCTGCCATAGTTAGCTCTAAGGCTTAGCTTGTCTTCCCGATTCACACAGATGGAACAAGTTTTTACATGTACTCAATGAAAAATATACTACAGAAAAAAAATACAATCAAAGTACCTAGTCATGAGAAATAAAGTAATTCTTGACAGTAATTTTTCATTGTTAATCTGAACAGTCTTTGTTACATAAAATGGCTCATTAACCAAAATTCAGTGGACTTCAGAGACTTCATGCATAGGCCACCATCCATGAGCCCTTCATCCACAGTGAATGCCATTGACTTTGGTGGCTGCTAATCGTCTGTATTTTTATGTTACTTATTTTCCACTTTTAAAACTTGTACAAAAAGTATCTTTTAGCCTTCTTCAGAGATTTAATAAGGCACTAACAGCAGCATCTCAAATTGCAGAAGCTAATTTCATTTACAGTTAGGGGAATGTTTTCTAAGCGCGTCGCAGAGCGAGTTGTCTGATCATACAAGCCATGTCATATTCTCAGTGGCACTACCCGCTCGTAGGGCCCACGGGGTTGCAGAAGAAGGACTAGGCATGTTAGGGCTCACAGGTGCCTTTAGGGAGGCTGGCTGAAGGCAGCACCATCCCTGCCTGCCTGCCTCACCCCCGTGCTGGAGGCTGTGCGGGACCTACGTGTATTTCTAATCCTCAGCTGTTGCAGTTTACACCCCAACTTACTGAAGTCAGCAAGGGTGATATTAAATATCAGGTCACAACCTGGAGCAACTGGGGCATGTCCATGTGTCTCGCTTCTGTAGGGGCATTTACTTCCAGTGGGGGAGACCTGAAACCAGTATGGGTTTCAGCCACAATGGCTACCTCCTCCACAGTAGTGCTGGAGTTCGGTGCCTGAGGGTGAGGCTCTATACCAGCTTGCTCACAGAAACTAACTGATGAGTACCATGCGCTTGAACGCATATGCTCATGTGCAGCTCCTCTCTGGGGTCAGAGTCTGTCGTATTTATCACATTCACTTGTTTGTTTGCATTGTTCTTTTATTTAGAAAACAATTTGTATTAGACTGTTACAGGCACAGTGTCCAAACAGTCATTTTTATTTGGACTAAGTGGTTTGTCTCTGTCAGTGAAGTGATTCATTCAGTGATGAATTTGTTCTGATGTACAGTCAAGATTATTTCCTTCCCTCAAAAGTGTTTCCAATTCAGAAATGATAAGATTTCAAGAAACCTTACTGTCTTTTTATTTGTGTGTATATCTATTACTGCAGCTGAATATTCCTGAATTTTTCTGACATTTCATAGAAAACTATAGCAATAGAAGGGTGTGGTTTCTTTCTCAACTAGAGTCCTGTTGCTTTTTTAGCAGAAAAAACAATGAACTTTACATAAATTTTAAAATTGCTTCTACTAAAAGCAATATCTGGAGGGAATGATTTAAACTTGTCTTTCTTTTCTGTTTACTGAATGTTTTATTTTTTAAAGTTACGGCATTTTAGGGTTTCAGAGAAATTGAGATTAGTTTTGACTGCATTATCAGCGTTTATTATAGTAAAAAGATGAGAAGAATTGGGACTAATGTTAATTATTCTCTGCAGGAAAACTCTTGAAGATCGTCTAAAGCTTGAAGAAAAACTTGGCACGCTCAACGTGTCTGATACCACAGTAGGCAGCAAACAGGCAACATTCAAATTAAAGAAGGTGAGCTATATATATAATTTTTTAAGATAATACACAAGTAACTTTAGGTTTTGCATGAAAGAACAGGAACCTTAAAACCGTCAAACAAATGTCCCTCTTCATTTCTTTATAAGCTGCCAACTCTTCTGTTTCTTGCCAAGAGAATGAAAGCCTCCGGTAGTACACCGTGTGTACTTATAACTCAGGCAGCACTCATAAAATCTTACGTTCCGGTGGAAAATACTGGCTTCCATCGTTTAATAGTTTATTTGTAGACATACCATCAGAAGCTTGTGACCTTACCTGACTTCTGTGCCAGGACTGATCAGGTCTTGGTCTGCAGGTCCAAATGCAATCAGGATGCTGTAGGTGACAGGCTTTCTCTAGCTTGATAATGTTGGTAGGTCTCAGCTTGATAAGAACAGAGCTACTAACCACCTTTGTCATTGAACTTGCGTAACACAGATCACAAGAATGAGCTCTGGTCCTG
>JAVJGG010000017.1:14382407-14406382 GCA_035590195.1 Aviceda cuculoides | reverse complement strand
CTTCCCAAACTCCGTTTGAAGAAGTGTGTAGTTGACTGATGCCAATCTACCTTTCCCAAAGGGTTTTGATTTCCCATCCTAAGGAATTTTGTAGATCGCAGGCAGGTGATTACTTTATAGTGTGGGCAGAGTTAAATGCATTGTGTGCATCTGCTACTGCTGTAGAACACTTGGGGATTTTTTACTAGAAAATTGCTTTATAACTGAGGAAAGGACACGTTATAAAAGCTGAAGACCGTTATTAATTGATACTTGAGTTGACAAAATGTACTTCAGTTAAAACTGGGTCTCCTCGGGTAAGCCTCTTTGCTGTAATACATTTCTCCTTCCCAGTGGTCAAATATTTTTCTCCCGGTAAAACTGCTGTCACAAGAATGGCTAAGTAGTTATTTGATTGTCACACTGGGTGTGCCTGAAAAAAAAATTTTAAATAACAAAGTTTATTGGACTATTTCTGCCTTACTTGTTTTACCTGATTATTGTCTATTTGCAGATGCCTTTTTTCATCTGTTTTTGATTCCTGTATTGCTGGAATTTAAAATGTGTTGACTTTGGAATAAGTCACAGATTCCTCTGCAGTGCTGTGTAGCATAACCATTCTGGGGATTTTAACAGCTGCTGTAACTGATCTGTTAGTGTCTTGCAGCTAATTAAATGGGCTTTGCAGGGCTTTGAAAGCACAGTCTTTTTTATAGTAGCTTTAAATTAGGAAGCACAAAGCCACAAGGTTTCTTGCAATTGATGGTGAACAATGACCTATCGCCTTTTGCTAACAGCTTTCTGAAGATTTGGGAGTAAGGTGGAAGAAGACAGAAACTGCAGTGGTTCAGGCTGCGATTTTTACTCGATTCCATCAGATATGCTATAGCTTTTGGTTTTTTTAATTATGTTGCTGCTAACATATATGGATTTTTTTCTCTGACTGTTAACTGTTGTTGCTTTATTGAAAAACATACATTGTGCTCATTTGCATTAAAAGGACTTTTAAAAGTCTAATTAAAAGAAAAATAATGCATCTACAGTGGAGATCTTTTCTCCTATCAACAGAATAGCAAAATAAGACTTAAAAGTCTTCTCTCAAATAAACAGACCCTGTGTATGTATTCTGAAGTCCCAGGAAATGGAGCGGGGAGAGCCAGGAAGAAGTCACGCTGTGCAGTATGCTGTGACTTGACACTTGTTTTCAGAGAATGCGGACATGAAGTTGGCAAGCCAAACGGGATTTTAGTGTTACTCTGATCATCAGCTTCTGCTTTAGTGATGCCCTTTCTTTAAAGTGCAGGTGTATTTAGGAGTAGGTAGAAAGATTTAGTGGGGGAGAGAATTGTGCTTCCATGGGATTGATGTCACTCAACCTTGTAAGTCAGTGGAATTGAGACTAAATTTGGCTGCTGCAGTTGTGGTATGTTAGCAGCCTCCCAAATGCCCAGCAACCACTGACAGATCCAGCATTGAAATTCTTTGTCGTTGATATTTCACAGTTTAGTTTTCAGGGGATTTTTGTATGGTTCCTTACAGTGGTATCCTGTTTTTCAAATTCAGCATGTTTTATGATAGCAAATAGATACAACACAATAGCAGGGTTTCTGAAATACCTAAGTACATACAATACTGGGGAGGTATAGAGGACATTTTTTTTAAAAAACCAAAGCTTCAAATGCAAACCAAGATCATTCAGTTTCAGTATACTAGTGGTAGCAGTCAACATTGTATTCAGTAAGATTTCTCAAGACCATTTCAGACGAAGTCTGCAGACAGAAACTACTTTTTCACATAGTGGGTTTCTTGTTTCCCTACTTCCAGTGGAAACAGGAGTCAATAAATTTCAACAATGTCTAAAGACCACTAGTTTTTATTATGCTGATGCTGGTATGGGCTTATTGCTGCATTTGGTAAATTGGTTCATATCTCACTTCAGTCACAATGTTGTCTATGGGTGCAAATCTCTAGCTCAAGTTTAAATGGTACTTTAATGGGAGATTCAGGAAGACATGGGCTGACATATCAATGCTGCTGATTACAGAATTAGATGCAATGGGGATACTTTTGTCACACTGTGAATGCACTTATCCCGTGCTGCTGTTGAAATTGCTCCAATTGCTTGAGTATTTTATTGCATGGAGAGTTACCTGAGCTTGGCTAGTTCAAGTTGGCTAGTTCCAGTTTATTCTTAGTCTGAAGACAAGCCTTAGTCTTCCAAAGAAAATAGTAGTTTATGGCTGTAAGAGTCATATCATCTGTGTGGTATGTAAATGAAACCCTTTCAGCGTGTTTTTGATGAAGAGGAGAAACATTAATAGAGCATGTGCCACAGGAGCAGAGATTTTAAATTATTTTCATGTGGGAAGTCTTTCTAGAGTTGCATACAGCATATCAAACACTTGCAAGAACTTCTAAGAACATTTTTTAGAAAACCTGTATGTTTCAGCAAATTTAACTAATTGTTCGGTCTTTTTAAAATCCATTTGTGCAAATATTAAATGTGGTAACACTAGTTAACCAAAGTAGATACTAAGTAGCCTCAAATTGTGCTCTGCCTTCTTAAGGGCATTAAAAAATAAATTCTGGAGTGTAATTTTACAGTCTGTTGTTAGACACTGGTTTTCATCTGAAATACATGATTTTATTCACTGTTTTTTGATATCTTTGTCTTAAATGTTTGCTCTAAATTACTTGGCATGATAATGCCTAGGGATACCCAGAATCAACAGGTGTGGTATAAGACAAGATAGCATGGGGCCATTTACAGCAACATTCCCAGATTTTCCTAATGGAATTCTGACTTGATATATAGATACTTGAGCAATGAGGTGATACGTAAGTTTACAAGAACCTAAGTCTATTTTTGTTTTAATATTCCAGTCAGAGCAACAAAAGAAACAGCAGGAAGCTGAGAAACAACATCGTCAAGAGAGGAAAACTCTTAGGCGTTCTGCTAGTCATCTCAAGAGCAAGTGTGGAAGAGGACGTCTGTTTCATTGATTTATTTTATGTTATTTTTTTAAGAAACTTCTTTTATCTCATTTTTCATTTGAAAAAGGGACTTTTTGAAATTGGGACACAGTACCAATGTATTTATATTTTCATTCATTGATAAACACAAAAACCAGAACTTGCTAAACCCTCTGTTTATTGTTGAAAAGTTTATGAAAGTAAAAGTATTGACCAAAGGACGCTACAAGTATGGTGTGTTATAAACTACAGTGTGAACTGTATTTGTGTGGAAATCGCCAGCAACTGGTTATTGTGTAACCCTGGATGTTTTCTATATAAGAATTTATGTATACACCAAGGCTGCCTGTCTTTTATTTAACTTAAGAGCTGTGGATTTTTGCTTTCTGAAATCTTTATTTGTGACTGCTTGGATAGAAGATCAAGGGTAAGTTATTTTGTCTAGAAACTTATCTATACAAGGGCACAACAAATTTTTCTTGTGTGTTATCCTTCAAGAACCATACAATTGTGTTTTTCAAAAACCGACTTTGGCTTTATATTCTTGGGTTGCCTTAGTAGCCAAGAGGAGGTACAAATGGTCGTCATTAGGGCAATTGAGGATGCCTGATTTAAGTTCCTCTAAGTCACTCTCTAAGGACACCTCTTCCCACATCGATGTACAAAGGGGAATCTCATAAGGATAGTCTTACTAAGTTAAATTTTGTGAATATTGCCTTTACTCAGAATCCTTAGGACCAGGTTTAACATGTTTTGGTAAGCCAGCTGTGGTTCAACATAGATCAAGTGGCATATGTTCACATAACAAGCTCATTAAGGCCATGCCAGTAGCGTCCTATACTTCAGGAAGTTAGTTTAGTTAAATAAGAAACTAGAATCTATGATAAGGAAATGATTGATTCTTTTCTATGTCTTCTTTTTGATTCCCAGAAGAATGCTTGTTGCTAACCAGGATACAGCATCTCTTCTTGGTTTATTTTTTTATTTAAATCTTGCAAAATCATCATTTACATAAGTAGTTCACTACTTAAGCAAAGAAATTAATTTTTACCTTTGATCCTCAAGGAGCTTTTTAAAAGGCTTTATAAGTTGTCTCTTTGCTACATCCAAGAAACTGAACTTTGGATCCAACAAGAATCAGTGAATCTCCCCATCACTGTAAATCTCTTTAAGAGACTTGGAGGTTCTTAACTGTTTTGCTTTATAAACCAGAAAGGCTATTAATCTGGTCAGGACTCCTGGACAGTATTTACTGTAGAATTTTTGCAGTTATTTCAGTAAAAACTTTGGTTTCTCATAGCCTGATGCTTTTTTAAAAATTTATTTTTTTTTTAGATGGTAGAATAATCAGTCACATGGTTAGATTTATTTTCTTCTCCCTAATTTAATTTTACCTGCTTTAATTCCTTGCTTCTGTTTTTAATTATATTGTTTCCTTTAATTTAAAATTGCCTTTTGCACCTGGTATTTTCATCTTTAAAACATACATTGTAATCATCGCCTCTCTGTCTTCGCATTCAACTAAAAGATTAGTGTCTCAACACCTATTTTTTACTGCTAGCTGTCAAATTTCTGCATTGTCCATAAGCTTTTCATGCTTTCTATTTAACACAGAACTATCCAGTATTCAAATCTCAGTCTCACCCATGCTGTATATCAAGAAGAACCATTATTTCTCTTTAGCCACTGAGAAAATACAATGCAGTTGTGGTTTCTCCAGGGTATGTCCCTCTTTTTGGAGTCTTGTCTTTTGATAACATTCAAGCTTTTGAAATCCAAATGCAGTGACAAGTTAAAGTTTGTACTAGTGCAACATCTTTCCCCTGGAGCATTGTGTTATCTCTTAGAAATTATCTCCACGCAATTCAGGTGTGTTTGCTTTGTATACATGGCTATGCTGAATGTGGGAAGATTAATGGTGGAAACTTGCCACCATTCTGGTTGATACAGGGAGAATTGCGGATTAGGTGGACAGAACTGGCACTGTAAGAACAGGAGTTTGGAGGAGTTTGCTCCTTCTCATTGTAGGCCTAAATCCCATTATGTTTGATCAAGAGCTAGAGGTGCATTTATGGTTTAAGGCATTCTTATTTCAGCAGTGATTTTGCTGGCTGTCAAGAGCACTAAAAAAAAAAATCTGTTCATCTGTGGGATAGTAGTGAACTGAGTTTGAAATGGTTAACTTTCAGCTTAAAAACTATTTCTTCTGTTGTATCTCATGACTGACACTGGTTTAGGTCAGTATGCTTTGTTTTTCATACACTTATGGAGTACCTCATGATAATACTGATCATGTATTTAGGTTGGAGCATGTATGATAGAACAATATACTTCATACTGCTAGAGGGAAGGCACATGCAAACTGTATGTAGCACACCATTTATTTCATATAAAGGATATTTGGCATATACTGTAAATGCTGTTTATATATACTAGGTATAACCATTGAGATGCCTGGAAAAATAGGACTGTGACTGTGATTAAGGCTAATTAGGGATAAAACTGTAAGCAATAGATACCAGCCATTCTGGACAATAATCCTAGAGAATTGGAGGTCATGGATAGCATTTGTGAATGAAAACGTTAGAGTTGGCTCAAGAATCTTGAGTATTCATGAACAGCATATGCAACAACCAGTTGTGATGTGGCCTCCAAGGAGAGAGACTGTACTGCATTGTAAATTTGTCTGCTTGTCTTTGCCTAGGAATACCTGCCTTGTGGGCAGTTCTTCATTCAACAGTTTCTTCATCTGTGCACTGGATTGCTCAGGGCTTGCATAAGATCATGGTGGAATAGAGCATTTGTGTAAGGTAAAGAAGAGGCAAAGCTCTGTGCAGCCTCCATCATAGCTATGACTGAATTTGTGCTCTACTAGATAATCAGTGGCTGATGTAGATTTTGAAAGACCAGAGAGAATTAAGCATAACCAGGTCTGTAGTGCCAAAGGTGTTTTCCTGCTGCAGCCATGTTCCTGAAGGAGAGACTTGTCATTCTAATACCAGCAGAGGGATATCCAGCATGTCTCTAAAGCAGGAAGATAGTATATAATTTAAAAATTCATACATTAATTGAACTAATATTTAATCTCAGGCTACTTTTTCCCCATGAAATGGCATCTGTAAGAATCAGCGATACCCAGAAACGTGGGTTTCCTAGCCTTTATCTGACTATTAAATATATGAAAGAAGGCGATGTTCTTCCTATTGTTGCTCACTTTGGGTCAGGAGGGGTGTTTGATGTTTGTATTTTGCAAAGAGTGAGGCATGGCCCTTCAGGGTGTCCAGCACTGGAGCTCTGGAACACAGGTGAGCTATAGTTGGTGGGCTGTGCCAAGCTGCCTGGCACGCATTCGAACCCAAGAGCTTTTTGGTGGAATAGGGATGAAGATTCCTTGCGAGCCTTGCTTTTGAGGTATCGGGGAGCAGCAAGAGTGGGCAGCTCTGTGAGGGAAAGCAGGCTGGGAGCTCAGGGTGACAAGGGCAGGGACAGTGACCCCCTTACAGGGGGTGCAGTCCTGCAGTTACCAGACAAGAAGAGCAGTAGGGTGACAGCAGTGAGGCTCAACCAGCAGACCAGTCCTTAACGACAAGGCAGGTCCAAGGTCGAGTGAGCAGGTCAGGGTCTGTGAGGTGCTCGGACTGGCGTGGGCACACCTGCAGCATAGCTTAGGCAAGGACTAAGGGTGACGCGGCTCCCAAGCAAAGCAGGGGCAGGTCTCTGGCCTTTAAAGCCACTCCAGGCTCTTTCTCACACAGCTCTTCTCATAGCAGTCTGGTCCCCAGTTGTTTGCTCATACCGTTGCCGGAGTTGGCTTTCAGCAGAGACAGCCAAACCCTTGGCAAGGTGGGGAAAGAGGTAGCAGAGCCCTAGGGTCCCGTATGAGGACCTGGCATGAAGCATGTTTAGATTCTTGAGATTGATAAAACAGGCTGATGTCCTTGAGCAGCTATTTTGGGGAAGATTTAAGAGTTTTAGTAGTAGCTGACGTATTAATGCAACATCATTGCAGCCAATTAACTTCATAATGCAACCAAAGCAGGCTTTTCTTAAATATCAGCCTGACTACATCAGCTTTTTTTCAGTCAACAGTACTTCATTTTCTGTACTGCAGGAATTGGTATTGATCCCGTATTGCCATTCCTAGAAGCTGAGCAGCTGTTGGGATCCTTTTTTACATTTAAGGCTCATACTTTAAGGCAAGGGTGATTAGATGCTGTAGCCTCATGGAAACCCTGATTGTTTCAAACGTATGAGAATGTAGTGGTGAGAATCAGTTTAAAAACTCCCTATAAATGAATTTACAGATAGTGGTTAAATGTGAGTGAAATACTAGCAAGATAAAGACCTGGATCTGATATGTCACCTATACTTCAGTACTTTCTTACTCCACAACTAATATAGTTTACTTCAGATAGGCTATTAGTCCTTGAACAAACAGTGAACCAAAACTATTTGTGCAATATTCTTTCCAAAATGCTATTACCAAGCCAAGAAGCATGCTGTGTTCCTGTGGCTGGTATAATTGTCTGAAATTGAGAGCATCCATCACTTTATACAAAACAATGAAAGAGTTTATGGTACCACACTGCTGGCTTTTAATATCTGAACAAAATAGCAAAATATGATTTAAAATATTTCCCTGCATAAACAGCAAGTGTGTGTAGAACGTACGTACACATTTTTATGCTCATGGCCTTTGGTTCTGTATGGAGCTTAAAGTAGGTATGATTTGAGATTACCAGCTTCAGGAAGTGTTGTGAGGGAGGGTGTAACAGTTTTCAGATTATTCAGTCTTGCTTTGCAGCAGCCTTTTATATTTGTGTTCTCCCTGTTTCCAGATGGGAAAACAAGTAATAGACTGAATTCTAGCAAGAAAGGACCAACTTTCAGATGCAGGACAGTGAAGCAGGACAACAGCTTACCTGGGGAGGTTGTGTAATGTCCACCGAAAGACTTGTGATGACGGATTAAACATCTGCAGGAACCCCACAGGTATAGTGGAGCCTGCCTTGAGGAGGAGGAAGGGATTGAAGAACTTCAGAGGACCTCTCCAGCCCAATGACTATGATTGGTTGTAGGGCATAAGGAAGAAGCATTTAGCATTAATTGACTGGAGTAGTTTTCCCCCTTTGTCCCATCCTTCAACTGAATCACTCACTAGTTCTATCTTCTTATCTCTTTCATGATGATTAAATACTCTGCTTGTTTCCATAGCTAACATAGTTTTCACTGATCTTGGGAAGTATGGGGGTTTTAAGCTGAATGAAAGCACATAAATCTATTAATAAATTTTAGCTCTTGATCAGTATCTCTGTTTCAAAGCCCATTTTACTCAACAACTGACTCTTTGTGATGAACATGAAGTAGTCCTATTATCACCAAAACGAACAATTTATAGTACAGCCTGCAGAAGATAATCAGATTTAGCAGAGCTTGTAGTTTACACAACCAGAGGAAAAAGAATTCCTGCATTTTAAAGATTCTGTAGATGGATAACTGTAAGCCTTGCAACGTGGTTCATAAGTCACTCTGTCTATAAAACTGCACATTGCTAATTTCCACATCCATTCCCCCACCTATAATTTAGGCATTTTCTCTCTGCCTCATTGCTTTGATGACTCTGCTTACGTTAACTGCATTTTAGTATTGCTTCCTTCCTCCTTTGTTTTTTAATTTGGCCCAGATCCTTGATCCACATGGGGCCTAGTGGCAAATTTCTATGGATAATATGTCACATGTTACCCTGCATTTGTACTGTAAGCGGCATTTCCGTACAAAATACTTGTGAGCATCCCATGGTACAGACAGTTTGCACACTCACATCAGCAGAGGTAAAGTAAGCTGATTTCTGTACAAGTGAATGAAAACCACAATGACTGTAATTCATCCATACTAGTGTAAATTCAGAAATATATGTCTGTTGTTGACTGTGTTTTTCAGGCTCTCATCTTCTATTTGTTTGCTTAGTGTTTTAGACTGTGGTGCATGTGCAAGGAGTGAAGATTTACCCTGAGCATGTTCAGAAGGAGTAATTTTTCTCTTACAGTTTGAAAGAAGTAATTACAGAGAGAAGTGCTGCGTTTCCTTTGAGAGTTACATTCAATTAGAGTTTAAGTACAATAATTTTACAGCAAGATCAGGTATGAGTTTAAAACGCTATCGTTCCCAGTGTGGTCATGCTTTACAAGTGACATTTGGGTCAACTTGCCTGTGAAGGCAAGTCCTTGTTCCCATTTAATTCTTCACTGAGTGGGGTAAAAGTGAAAATCCCATTTCCTCATTAAAGAGAAAACTAGGCAGTTGAAGTGGGAAATACCAGCCCAGCCCTAATCAAAATTTATACTCCCAATTCCTGGAACCACCCTTCCCTTCCCTACAGCGGTTTCTGCCAAAGCTGCTCTGTCTCTCTTACTTATTATCTCTTATTTTAACATCTGGCTATTTCTTGTGGGTTGCCTGTCTCTACACTCCAGTTTTTCTATTAATACCAGGATCTATAGTACAAATTTGTACAGATACAGCACAGATTTGAGAATGAGCACTAAAATGGTAATAGATGGGTTGTGTACAGACACATCGTGAAGAGAATGGATTTGTATGAACTGGGAGATGTGGAGAGCTGTGACATCAAAGTGCACGGTGGGGGTTCAGAGAGCTGGCACGCACTCCTGTGCACGTTGTTGGCAATAGGCAGGGGGAATGACCCCAAAAATTTCCACTCGTACTGCTCTGTGTGCATCTGTACTGCTGTGGTAGCTCTACTTCAGTAAGGGTCTGGGTGTTTTGGGTTGGGGTGGCTGTGTTCTATAATTTTTAAGACTCTTACTATTGCATTAGTACAGTTGCAATGTACAATTACATACATGCACAATTACATTACATTATGTACAATTACACAAAAGATTCAACATTCAAAAGCATTCAAATTATGTATCATCTGACTTCAGTAGTGAATCTTGCGTCCGTTCCATTTACCAATATTTCTTCTGTAAATATATTTTCTTACATATTTTAACCTTTGTAATATTGCAACTTTATATCACAAGTGGAGTGCATACAGTAGGGGTCATAGAAGACCACATGCTTACCTTAAGGATTTAATCATTTTATGCAAATGAGAATGTTGTGAAAAGTAATTATCTTGTCTATTAGGATTTTGCTGGTATTCTTGCAAACCGAATCAAAAGGCAAGTTTGCAACACTCTTGTCATAGCTACTGTGTTTTTCTCCTTTCACAGATATAAACAGGAGATTGCCTAACGGGACTGACACTGTTGCACTGAAAATAATGAGGCAATATTTAAAACAGATCTCCACAGCAAGTAAATATCCTCTATCTGAGATATTTTAGACAGGTTACAACAAATCACTTTTGCACAATGCCGTGGTAATACATAGCTGCAGTTTAAATATTACTAGAGCAGAGCGTAGATGATCATGCTCCAGTGCTTAGTATGGGGCCTGACGCTGTTCAGTTTACGAGTATAGAGGTGGGCAAGGACACTGTGTGTAATATCCCACATATGCATGTAGCTGGCAACCAGTATCACTAAATTAACTGTAGTTTAGCCAGTTAAGGGAAGAAATCAGAAGTGTTGATAAGTTTAGAGAAAGTTATTTTAGGAGAATTCAAAGGAGATGATCCTTTATTTCCATGGTCAGTCACTCAAACCGTGAGAAGTTCCAGTCAAAACTGGAAGAAGATGGAAACTTCTCCAGAGCAGAGGTTAGGCATAAGGCTACTTCAGGTATTCAGGAAACACTTGACCTCCCTGGAATGGTGGGAATGAAAGCTGACTTCAGTGGTGGCATTTTGGATAGATGTGAGGGCAGGGCTGCTAGTATATGGTGGGTATTTCATGTGACCAAAGCAAGGGAGATTTTACACCCACGTGGAGAGAACCGTGTGCCTCGGGGTACCGGAGGATGAAATAACCAGACAGTCAAGGCAGGCAGATCCTTCTCTCCACTGTTTTTCCAGAAGATCTCTCTTTACTTTCCCTTGTTGTATGTATACATGATGTCTGCTGAGGCAATTTCTAGAGACTAATGTCCCATGGTGGATGTCTGTCTTGGTCTCTAGTGATACTTACATGCTTCCTCTTAATCACAGAAAAGTAATTGACCGTTTGTGTCAGTTAAGACGTACGATTTCCCCCTGCCTCTGAAGAGCTGAGGAAGCAGTACTCCTTCCTTCAAAGAGGCCACCACTCCCCATGAAATTAGAGGAATTTCTCATAGGAAGAGATAATTTGGAAAAAAGAGTAACTGTCTAGTACGGCAGTCAGTAAAGCAGATGGGAAGGAGAGGAGAGGTGGAAAATCAGTTGACATCTGGCCAAACGTTTCTCCTAAAACACTTTCCAACAGAGAAAAGAGCTTATCAATGTAATTGTCGAATTTTCAAGAGCTGAAACTAATCTGTTCTGGTTTGGGGTTTTCAATGAGGACTTTCTAACTTTTAATTTTACTACCATTTTCTCCTACAGGGTTCAGTCCTGTCCTGACCTGCTCTGCTTTCTTGCACTTCAGTGTCTTTTAAAAACTGGATTCCTCCAGCTAGCATGACAATGTTACTAGAACTGTTCAGGTAGAAATAGTAATGCAAACTCTTTCAAACTTTTTTTTTCCCGGTTCCCCACTCCCCCAGTATCTGGAGTTATTGGGGGTTAGGTAATTGGCCACTATCTAATCACAAGGCCTGAGTCAGTGAGTGCCTGTGTTGAGCAGCAGTCCGAAGTGCCTGCAGCTTGTGACTGCTGAAGTGTTAAGCTGTCTGAACCCTTTCTATCTCCCCTTCCTTCTCGGTAGGCATGTTTAGACACTGACAGCATCAAGAAAGTGACCCACAGCAGCTGTCAGCAACAGGTTTCCCAGCCTCTGTTCAGCTGATGGAAAATGGTTTTAGTGAATACTATTCAGAGGACAAAACGGTTATAGGAAGTTTGATAGACAACCTCTTCGTTTCTTCAAGCTGTCTTTAGCTGTTAAGTCCTAACAGCAAACCAGTTTCTGCACTAAGTAGGAATAGTGAGAATGAAAATTATTATCAGTGCTGATGTGTTTTCCCAGTGTAGTTTGGATTTGGTGACAACTAACTGATAGGAGCTAAGTGGAAATAATTTCTTAATCACAGGAAGCTTTGGAGCTTCTGGCTTTGAGACAGCCCTACTTCTGGCTTACTTCGTGCTTCACTTCATCTATTTCAGCATACTGAGTAATGCATTTTAGGGCATCATGATACAAACCAGGCTAAGAATCTGTCATTGTGTAAGGTACTCGTATGGCCAATGGTCTTCTACTGTATTAGACTGTGTAATTCCCATAGGTCAAAATTTCTGTCTCTTGGCTAAGGCAAGAATTTGGACTGGCCTCCAGACTTGCTCAGAGTTCAAAGGTGCTTGAATCCAAGAACATAGGCCTATCCCTGCTTTGACCACAGCTCAGAAATCTTCAGCACAAGGCTGTCCTAAGAGCTTGGCTACAGCCGTGCTTCTAGCCTTCCCTCTACTGTGCATTCTCTGAATATTTTCCTGCTCTTTCTTGAAAACCTTCAGTATGTTCATGCATTTTGAGGCCAATGTATCTAGAAATATCTTCAGTGTTTGAGAAAGGTACCACAAGCTCCCTGTGGGGCCTAAGCAGCGTTCCTTACCGCAAGCTGAAAAGCAATAGAACCAAAACTGTCCGTAGTAGATTTTATTTTCTTCCATAAATATTAAGGGTCTCTGAAGTAGAGCAAAGCTGGCCACTGGGTTCAGAGAAACGAGGACTAAGCCCCAAGGCAGAAGGACATAAATAAACAAGGGACAATAACAATTCTGAGGCATTTCAGTGTTGATCTCTTAAAGCATCTGATGCAAATGCCTCAAAATAAAGCAAGAACTTTGAAAGCTACTCAAGCAGTTTTCTCTGAACAACCTTTTGCATGTGGATTTCAAGCACTGAAAGAGGGAAATTCTGTTATATCAATGGGATCTCTTATGTTTTTACCAGAGAAGCAGTGATACCATGAGAGCTAGCTATGGTGACTATGCTCAAAATCTCTCAACAACAGATCCGTAGCTTGTATTGACTAGCATGTGATTGTTGGGAAAGACTTGCTTTTCTCTCAATTAGAAGTTCTTACTTTGGTACATAAGTAAAGCAGCCCAAAGGCAGAGAGTTAATTTGAACGACTGATACTTAATTTGTATTGGCTCTTGTGGATGCTGCCTTACGTTAATTACAGGGAACCCATTGCACAGGATGAACTGTTACTGAATAATTTCTTAGACTTATTAAGCATAAGCCAGCTTTCATCCCACATGGCAGGGCTTTGAACTGTTGCTGAATAATTTCTCAATTCATTTTCTTTGGGCTTTTATTCCACCTGCAGGTCTTGTCTTTTCCACCTACACAGCCTCCAAAACAACAGGGTCAATCCTGCTGCTTTGGTGCAAGCGACCTTCTTGGTGACATCAAAGGAGTTTTGCCTGTGTTGAGATGGTGTTGGTCATATGTTTACTGTGACAGTTGCAAGGTACCGTCTGGCTTACTGGTCGCCTTTCGGTTTGGGTTGTTCTGGTGCGTGGATTTGAGGGGAAGAGTATGTAGTATTGGGGTAAGGGAAAACCGCTGTTTAGGTGTGATGAGTTCTCTGTCTCTAATGGCTGCTGCCCTGACCCCTAACGATGGCCGTGCAGAGTAGCCCATGATTCCTGCTCTGCGGCAGAGGCCAAAAGTGCACAAGTCTAGCAGGGTGCCCTCCTCGGGCAGTCAGATCTGCCGTATGCTTTGCATAGGACCCAGTTCCCAGTGGCCACATAATTTCCCAGAGTGGAAGGAGGGTGCAGGAAAACACTGGAAGCTCCATAAGGTTTCTGCTGCTCCCTCACTTCACACTCATTCCCAATGTATGTGTTATAGTGGGTCCCAAAATCAGAAGGGATGAGATGAGGACTGTGTCTCAGAAAAGCAAGGTGAAGGTTTCTGAATCCACTGAGTGATTCTGTCAGAGCACTGTCTTAAGTGGTGTGGGAAGGAGCTGAAGTTTTGGTCTGCTCTGATGGACAAGAAGTTTTACACCTTTGCTTTGATTTCCTGACAGTATGGTACATTATACACCAGGAGGGTGGTTAAATGCAAATGGTTCTGTATTACACGGAAGGCAGGAAAAAAAAAAGGTGCATTCCCTGCTCTGAAATTGGTGATTTAATTAGAGACAGTATTTGTCAAAACATCTCTGTGACCCAGTTGCTGTTGCTAAGGATTTAAACCAAAGACACACTTTACTTCAAGAAGATAGAATTTGAGAGAGGAAAAAAAAAAAGGAGAATCTTTAAAAAATATTTATAAATAAAACAAAACAATTCACTGATTTTTTTTTTCTTCTTCTGTTTTACTTGAGCTAAGGGCAACTTACTTTTGTGTGCTTTGTGCCCTACCCCAGTAAACCTGAGTAGAAGAAAAAGCAACAGCTGTCACTGTGGCACGCTGCGACATGGCAGTGGCACGTCAGCTGTGCAAAGTAATAGATGGAGGCAGGAAAATCCAGTCAGCTGCAGGGACACAACAGTGAGCTCTCAGCTTGTTATTGGTATACAGCAAGGATCTTGTCGCTGGAGAAAGTTCTCTGAAAACATTGATTCAGTGTTCAGCAATAGTTAAATGTTATTGCAAATGAGAGGAAGAGAAAAAAATCTGTGCTATATATAAACCCCCAGAGCTCCTGTATCTTGGGTGTTGTGTTTAGTTCTGATCACCTCACTTTAAGAAAGGGTGTGGTATAACAATGCACTGAAGAGAAACAGCATTTTTTATAAGACACATGAAGAGCTTCCTTGCAAATAAAGAAATAGTGTGGGACTTTTCGGCTTGGAAACAAAGACAGCTGAGCAGCCATAAGATAGAAGCCTATAAAATAGTTGGAATGGTGTGCAGGGGAAGGTTACAAAACTACTATTAAATATTCTTCATAATATAAGATCCAGGTGCCATCAAATGAAATTATCAGGTAGCAGGTTTAAGACAGACATACAGAGTATTTATGTATATGACGTATATGTATACTGTGAAGCTAATATCTTAGGCTATTATAGAGGCCAAATGTAGGTACAAGCCCTTGAAGGGGTGAGATATGCTGACAAGTGATAAATCTGCTGAGATTTACTGTACCTGAGAACCTGGATGCCATCTCCAGCTCCAGAAATCCTTAAATCAGTAGTTGCCTGAAGCTGGAGGCATGTATTGAAAAAAGATCATGCTGTACTTGTCCCGTTCCTTATACCTCCCTTATGTGTCTGCAGTGGAGCAGGTCACCTTAGTCTGCCTGTATTTGTGTGTTGCTGTGAGCATGCTGAAGGCTGTGAGATTACCATCACAGGAGCTTAAGAGCGGATTAGCTAAACGTCTCTCTGATGCAGGGTAGGTAGAGCTTATCCTGCTCCAGAAGGGAAACTAGACTCAGGGACCTCTGAACGTCACTTTGATCCCATTTCCTGCAATTCTATGGAAACGGTGAGTGAAAGTGCCTGTTTCTCCCCTTCCCATCTCTAGGCTGTCATCAGGACGTGACAGAAAGGCTGAACCAAGGCAGAGCCTGCATCCAGCATCTAACCTTCCCGCCGTCGCAGTCGCTGTGGAGGCTGAGTTATGTCTCCGACGTGCACCAGGGCAGACACGCCAGGATGTGGCTCAAAGGCCAGGCTAAGCCGTGAGCCGGGCCTGTGGGCGCTGGAGCCAACATCGTGTCAGTCTGCTCTGTTAGGGGCAGCCTGCCTACAGAGGAGTGCGAGGGGCAGAATGAGGTTGCTTCAAGCCCTGGGAGAAAGGAATTGCAACCACTGAGCCTGTAGGTATGAGCTGTTGTTATAACATCGCAGCAGAAGTGGTGAAGGTCCAGATGAGGTATCTAAGGAGTAGTTTTACAACACATCTGGCCCATGAGCTCTCCATGGCAAAAAGGACAGAACAGGAATGGGCTTACAGGACAGATGGCAGTCTTGTCCCTACCATACTGCTCTTACTTGCTCCTTTTGGAGTGGTTGTGGCTTTGGACTGAAAGCTAACCTGCAGGACCCTGTTGCCAGATGCAGGGTGATGTTGATGGTGGAGAGGGCAGCTACAGCAGAAGCTGATGCTCATGCATTTCAGAGTGGACGTTCTTCAAGGCAATGCCATGGGGAAGTTACTGCTGACTGAGTCTCCCTCCCTCTCCCTCTCCTCCAGCAAAACCAGTCCCTGTAGATGGCATTGAAAATGGACAGCAATAGACTTGAAGAGCTAACAGACTATGCTGGGAAGAAAACATGAAAAAACATCAAGAGTTAGGTACTTGCAATTAGAGATGAATTGAGCTCCCAAAGAACTCAAAGAAAGTAGCAAGAACTGGCATTTGAAAATCACAGCATGCAAGGAAAGGTATAAGCAAACAGTGAATTAGTGCATATTGCCCTATGTCCTCTTTAAAAATGTCCAAAGATTTATGTGAGCTACAAGCTTTTTTTCCAGGGACTTACTCTGAGGTCCTCTGTTATTAACAGACAAGTAGTATTGCCAAGAAGATAGCTGAACCTCTAACTTTCAGTCCAGCTCATCGGCCCTCAGTCCAGGAGACTGGAGCTGCGTCTAACCACAAATACCCAAGCCTGGAAATCCCTCCTCAGAGGCAAAACAGCTTCCAGGTTCTGACTAGCTATTGTGAAGAATCCTGAAGATGCTTTCCATGGCCATATCATGCATGTTATGAGGCTGAGCAGTCAGAAGTGTTTGATGGCTCCTGCCCAAGTCAACCTCATAGTGTCTACCACATATAAAGTACGAGTAACAGCCAGTCTTTGAACCACAAGTAAACCACTTCGATGTGGTTCCAATAAGGTGTGTTCTACAAGTAATAATTGCAAACAGCTCCCTGCAGTCCATAAACGTGTTCCACCTCTACAAGCCCTCTCCTTTTCCTATGGGGCAAGATCTTTCCCTAAAGCTTTTGAAACCAGAGCAACAAATGAAAATATTTCCAGCTTGTTTTTAACTGTTGCTGACAACCTCTGAAGAGATTAGAGACCGTGTTTCTTTCACTTGTTTATTTTTTGTTATGTTATTTGCATTCATTAAGTGCAGGCATAGCACAAAAAAATTAGAGCATAAAGGATGCGTTTGTGGAATAAAACCTGGCTGGAAGAATGCCAGTCTGACTGCTAGCAGTCTTGAAGGTGGCACTTCTGTAATCCTGCTGGAAAATAGAACCTGACAGGACATAACCTCTGCCATTCCAAAAGTACTTCTGTATTTAACATAGGTAGACCAAAGGAATCACATCTATTTTAGATAGGCACATCCTGGAGCCACCACATCATAGTTGCAGGAGGGAGATGATGTGGTATCAGCCCATTGTTGTTTGTGCATCCTTATGAGCTCCCAGCATTAAGGAAATCAAAGATTACATTGCAACATCCTAACTGGGATCCTAATGAGTGTTTATAGGGAGCAATTTTTTTGTTAAAAAGTCTGGCTTTGGCCTGTTTAAACTCTGACCTGAATTCCTGAGATTTTTTAGGCAGGGCTCTTGAAGGATTTGGGTACCACTCAACAGGGGCGAGAGGACTGGGGTCTCTTACACAAGCTGACTAGAGAAGTCTTCACCTCTGAGGAATAAGGCGTTTTGGGGGTAGGGCTCCCCTTCCTTAGCAAGCAGGACAGGTGTACTTTACAGAAAATTTTAGCTTGGACTGCAGAAGAAAACAAGTACTCTATAGCCTATGGTTAAAACATTCCTCTATGAAGCATTGCTCATTTGTGCCCAAATTCGTATTTAAATATTTTGTAGATCCCAGGACAGCTTCATGAGGTGAGGTTGGGATAACTCCACTCGGAACGGTGTATGGAAGTGATTAACACACACTGCTCAGAGGGAGGTCTCCGTCCACATGCCTGCTCTCACATAGCAGAGAACACTCCAAAACCAATTCTCTGTCGTGTCTCTTCTTCCTCTCTGTACTAGCTCTGACAAACCTTTTGGATAGGTTTCTCACCTGCAGCTGTGAACTCAGTGGCTATTCGCTTCCACTGCAGATAGAGCAGACCAAACCTGAGTTTTCCATTTTCTTGAAATTAATTAAAGTCAAGCATTTTCTGCTTCTAGCCCACCTAAAATTATTTGTATTCATTTTTCTGTTCAACCCTGCAAGCCCCTCCTCTGTTCCCTTCCCCAGTAAAATTTGCATGTCCCTAATCCTAGGATTTACTTAAGCAACTACAGAGGATCCTGAAATGGCTTCTCCTCCAACTGCTTTGTCTCCAGCTGGAGACAATTACCGATTTGTCCAATTCTCACCACATATATTATTAAGATCAAAGGCAGACCTCAAAACATTAGCAACTAATTTCAGTGTTATAGTTCTAATAAAATAAAAGCGGGCCACTATTAGGCAACAACTCTTTTGTATGTGGTAACTTCTTCATTGAATTCTGAGGTTTTCTTCCTTCCCAGATAGAATTAATCATAGCTGCAAGGATCTATGGATTACTGCTGCTTTTATATTTGCAGCAGGGTGGCAGATGGGAGTAATTTGGGTATGTCCCTGGCAGGAGCAAGGAGAGAGGCAGAATAGTGTTAATAATTTGGTTTTTCTTATTCTAATAAAATTCTGCATTCAGTATTAGAGACTCTTTTTGCAAGGGTCTCCTTTTATCACAAGGCTTGGTAGCAGATGTTGATTTGTTCTGTATCAGTGCAAGCAAGAGGAAAAGAAAGTGCTACGGTTCTGTCTTCTGGACAGCAGATTTGGATGAGCCCAGGGAAGAGTTGCCAGGTTTCAGAATTGAGGAGTGCTGAACACGGAAGGTGGAAAGAATTAAGGGGATAGGGAATAACAAGTCTCAATATAGGAGACAAAGGCAACTGTAAATCATTTGCCCTCACTGAACTAGAAGATAAGAATAACTGCTTTATTTTAAAGTATTTCTATGTTTAGGCCCTGCTTCCCAGAGAAAACGTCTACCCTTTCAGCCCACAGCTCTGGCAAAGAAACTCGATGGCCTTCGAATCTGGACTGAGCAGCCGTCTCTAAGGCACGGTGCTGTGATCAGCCCTGAGGCTTCTGCCCTAACCTTAACTCTGCTGACTCGGGGACTCTGACGACGATGGAAGGTCTGAAGCGGAGCCTGCCAGCATGCGGCCAATGCATCCCTGGCCCTACCAGCCTGCCCTGGGACACTCCACCGCCTGCTCATACCCCTTGTAACTGGAAAAAGTGTGAAAGGAGGCAGAAGCTGGTTTTAACTGGAAAAAAGTGTGAAAGGAGGCAGAAGCTGGTTTTAACTGGAAAAAAGTGTGAAAGGAGGCAGAAGCTGGTTTTACTGTGGGGCTCTGCTGCAGAGACCCAGAAGTCCAGAGCACAGGCTGCAGAACGGGTCTGGAGAGGGGAAAGGTGAGCATTAATTCCCTCTGTGGTACAGGTCTCCTAAGCTTGGGATTTGCCACCAGTTAGCACAAGCAGACAGGTAAATCAATGATGATGAGAGGACTATGTCTGAAACCACCTTGTCTGACTTGCGTCCCAGTGCTTAGGTCAAGGCTGGAGTAGGACCACTCTTGCCAGCAAGATTCATTGCCTAAGAGGAGCCCATCCCTGGGACTGTTGGATACAGCTACCCAGGAGCAAGAGGTGTTAAAGGTGAAAGACACAAGCGTGGGAGTAAAGCCTAGGAGCTGTGAGAGTCTAGGACCCATCCTTCCACCTCTTCTGAGGTGTGAATGAGCCTCTGGACCGCTGCACAGAAGGTGTTCCCTGGTGTTTCATCTGGATGCTTCTCTTTTGTAACGAACGCAGCTTCTGCTTTTTGGGCTGTCGGTGACCTCCGTTGTGGGTAACCCCTCCTGAGTGGGACTCTCCAGGAGCCGTGGGTATTAACAACACCGTGTTAGCAAACTTCAAACAGCGAGAGGTGTGTGCCATAGCTGTCAGCTTGGCCAGGACGATTCTCCCACCGAATTGCTCTGCAGCGCTGCCCTCCCCGTCGTCACCCCCCGAATTGTCATCCTGGCCCCGGCGATGCAGGAGGCGACGCGGTGGCGGAGCGGCACGGGTGCCTTCGGCTGGCGTTGGTGCCTGTGTGGTGGACGGGCTAATGCCCTGTGCCATGAGCTGGGCAGCCGGGGTGCAGTTCTGAGCCCCGTCTGTCTGGATGTGCTGCAAGATAAAGGGGATTTCTTAAACCACTGTGACAAAATTTGTTAGAGCCGCTCTGCCAGATCCCGGAGTTAAAAGGGGCCTTTTCCCGTGTAGTCATGCCAGAAGAGATGATCACAAACAACTGGCTGTCACTGATCTGCTCTGAAGTCCCAGTTTTTGCAACACCCCCATTTAAACAGTTCCATCCCCCAGCAACTCCAAGGGTACCAATCAACTGGGCAGAAAGTGTCCTGCTTACAGGGAAAGCTTTGCAGGAGGGACTTGCATCTCAGAGCCGTGGCTGCTGCGTCGGGGCAGCACAGAACAACGCAGCCGCTGCCGAAGTCCTCGCCCTGGCTCCCTGCATCCGCGTTGCCTGGGCTGGCCCTTCCGTCACTTCGTGGTCGGCGATGGTGCAGATTGATCTCTTGTGATTTTATTTGGAGGTGAGCGTGGCATCACTTCCGTGTGACAACATTTTTTTGAAACTGAAATAATACACGGACAAATAATGTTGTAAAAAATATGGGTCTGAATTTTTCCCCTGCTTCACGTCTGCAACACTACAGATTTGATATGACCTGCCGCAACCGTGTTGTATACACCGCACGATACGTCATTACAACTCCAGAGGGCCTCTCAAAGGCTAATCCGAAAGCTGGTTTATGGCAACCCACCTCAACCCATAACAGCCATTAGCTCACTTCTGACACTTTGCTAGGTTTCCTGACTTTCTGCCTGGTTTATTTCAGAAGCAGAAGGGAAAGACGGGATTTCTGTTGGATATAGGCCAGCTCTTCAGCTGGTCACTGGAGCTTTGCCAGTTCTTGCCAGATGGGGATTGGGCACTGGCTTTGTCAGATGAAATAATACCTAGCCAAGATTTAGTGGCATTTGGCTAGACATTCTTTGCTTTCTGAGAGATTTTCTGTTACTCATCCCAAATGCTTTGGTCTTAGATCTGGTATTATCTGACTATAGCTTTTCCTCCAGCTACTTGCAGTGAGGTATTTACGTACACACAATCAGAGCAGATAAATCTCTTATAAAGAGATAATTGTAATCTCTTTAATCAGCACACTATAGTAATCCTCCATAAACAAACAGGCTGCAGCAAACATTTTACTAGGTCAGTGTCACCACTGGTATTTTCTCTCTTCTCTTTTGTCCCGTGCCAGCTGTGTAGCAGGAGGTGTTTCAGAGAGATCAGGAAATTAAATGATCATGTGTACATACAGGAGCTGATAATATGCATCTTGCGTGCATATGCTATTGGGTGATAACAAATCTGAGAATAGCATGCAGAGATGAGTAGGAAGAACGCAAACACATCTTCACTGTGATTTAGCACATGGCAAATTCCAGTGACTCCTATCTTGGGGCATTCCCTACTAAACCAGCATTTACAATGTGCTTTTGTCTGCTCTTCGTTCCCGAAAGCTAACAATGCTGATGACACTGCAGAAGCTACAGTTATGTTTCTTGTCACACATGGTGCACATACAGTATTGTAAATGTTCTTGTATGAATGAGTTATTGAAATAGCAGGGAACGTGAATTGGATGCCTGCCTCCAGCAAACTCTCCTCGTCTGGGTTTATTCAGTTGCTGTAGGATCAGTAAAACATTTTTGAAGGAAAAAGGATTCATCCAAGGAGCTCTAGCAACAGGTCAGCTCTGTTCAGACCCACTCCAGGAAAAGGAGGGGAATGTCTGGCCAGAGGAAAGCCAGTGGTGTTGCCTGCCCACAGCCCCTTCTCTGGCCCTTCTCACCATGCAGGCATTAACACTTTTGCATATACTTTTTAAAGATTGTTTCTAAGTACATGCTAGGGGGTTTAGCATGTTGATTGCAGCACTGGAGGGCCTCCAGGTAAAGCAAGGAGAGCAAACGAGATTTGGGAATTGGTGGGGCTTGTCTAAATTGTCAAACGATGTTCTCATTTCAGGCAATGGCACTGGAACTCCAAGTTTGGGGCTGTCTGGAAAGAGCAAGGAAGTATGGTGGGAAAGCAGAGTGCCTCAGGCATCCCAGGGTTTTCCTTAGAAGAGAGGACAGGGTAACCTTTAATGTTTGCTTTCTTTCCCAATTTGCAGGTCAGCTTTAGCAGGCCTGCACGCACTTGAAAAAAAATGACAAGCTGCGTCCAGTCCTGTGGGTCTTACTCATGGGACTAGTCCTTACTCATCGGGTCGGCCCCCGCAAGGTCGATGAGGCTGCTTGTATGATTGAGCCTTTTGGCAGAAAGGCCTGTTCATTTGGATGGGGATCTGTTTGTTCTGCACACTGTAAAAATGCAACCGTTGCTGGAAAGCAGCAGGAATTTTACCCGGGCGAGCTCAAATGCGCAAAGGTTCACAAGCTCACCTGGGATGGTCCTGCAGCCCAGGACAGCCCTGGCACCCCAGTGACGGTCTTCAGGAAGCCACCGTGAATGTGTATCCAGGCACGGGAATTTTTTTCTGTTTCCACATCTCATCCTGGAGTCCCCAGAGCTTCCCTATTCCCAAGGCTGTGGCAACAGATAGGGCCCTTGTGTCTTTTTAATTGCTATCAGACTTATGTCATTTAAGTCAATTGAGGAAGGTGGAAATGGAGGTAGAGTTCCCGTTCATGTGATGTGTTGCAAAGGACATTCTTGTGTCCCTTTTTTTCGCCACAGAAGCAAAAATGTTGCCGCTCCCAACTACAGAGCAGCCAGGAGCCAGGAAATGGGGCAAGCTCCGACCCGGGCAGCTGAAGACTGTAAAACTCTGCACTGGAATTGGTCCAGGTGCAGACACCCCCTCAGCCCTCGTGATCACAAAGAGCCCAGACATCCGTTTCAATGTGGCGTCTTCCTCAGCAGCGTCCTTGGTTGTGGCAGCTGATACTGGCTGGATTTCCACTGCAGAGATGGACGTGTGGGGATTGCCCATCGCCGAATAACGATGGTGCTTCCTGCCCTGCAGAGCAGGCAGCGGTGGGGCACAGCAGTGCTGGAAACCTCTTTTTTATCTGGCCTTCCTGTTAAAGCTGAGTGTCTGGAAGGAAGGATAGTCTTACTGTTAGGATGCTGGACTGGACTGGTAGGACTGAACTGCGGTTGTAGTTTCTACCTGCGCTTTCCCATGTATTTTGAAAGTCGCTTAAACTCTGCTTCATTTTGTTGCATTTTAGGAACAGGAGTGATTCCCTATTTCAGAGGAGAAAAAGTCATGAAAGTTTGTGGCTTAACTGGAGAATATGATCATGAGAGCCTAACAAGTATCAAGTGTGAGAGAGGAGGAAAATCTGGTAGGCTATGGCACTCGGGGATCCTCTTCGATGGTGGTAAAGGTATCACGGTGGCAGGAGTCCTCTGAGTTCGGTGGGGTTTCTTATTTTTCCTGAGGTGTCTCCTACAGACACCTGAAGTTCAGCTTTTTGTCATTAGGGAAATCTTTGGAGCTTGCAGCCTAAAAGCAAGGAGACACTTTACCTTGCTGTGTGTAACTTTCAATGATCTGTGTGTAGGCACATTTGCCCATGAAGAAAAGTCCTTCCTCATGGTTAGCACGAGGCTCCCATGACCATACGTTCCTCCAATGTTGCCATCACCAACAGACAGGCCCAGCACTTGCTAATCTGTTTAAAAGCACCTATTTTAGGTCAAACTGCTCTCAGGAGCAGGCCTCCAGAACCGCAGAGCAATCGGGCTGGAGACCAATTAGCTGATTTGTCTCTGCTGCCCTTGCTGCATGTCCCACTTTCAGCTGGGATAGAGTTAATTGTCTTCCCAGTAGCTGGTACAGTGCTGTGTTTTGAGTTCAGTATATGAAGAATGTTGATAACACCCTGATGTTTTCAGTTGTTGCTCAGTAGTGTTTAGTCTAAAATCAAGGACTTTTCA
>JAVJGG010000017.1:14322981-14376919 GCA_035590195.1 Aviceda cuculoides | reverse complement strand
CTGTGGAGAGGCACTAATATATATATATATATATATATATATATATATATACTCACACTCCTAAAGCTTATTTTATGTTGCACACAGAGGGGTGATTCTTGCTGTCCAAAACCTGGCACGAGCCATACAAATCTATGAACAACTGGGCCAGTGCTTTTCAATTACACTTAACTTATCCCCTGTTGATGCCTTGGCAATAAGCCTAGTGTAATGTGAGGCACTGCCTCATAACCCTGAACCCATCGACTAAGAATACTTAGGGGACTCTGGTCCACAACCGTAGAATTGTTTTTTCAAGAACAGGCTGCTTTAAATATCAATTACTAGAAGTGAAACGATTCAATGAGCTGAAATGACCGCAGGATGGATGCTGCTGCATTGCTCTGTTTCTCGAGGCAGCTCCCTGCCCCTCTGCCTCCTGTTCCGCCTGCGGCTCGTGCGATGGTACCAGCATGCAGGCAGCTCTGGACACGCTGCGATGGACGAACGAGGCAGTCTCCGAGTCACCTAGGCCTGGCTCACCGATTTTCCAGCAGGCTCTTGAAGCTGGGTATGGAGCCATTTGCAATTCTTTTTG
The DNA here is from genome assembly GCA_035590195.1 of Aviceda cuculoides. NCBI lineage: Eukaryota > Metazoa > Chordata > Aves > Accipitriformes > Accipitridae > Aviceda > Aviceda cuculoides. The sequence continues at coordinate 14,376,342 of JAVJGG010000017.1, read as the reverse complement.
GTGGCCCTAAGTCTGCTTCTTATCTGGTCTTTTCCAGAAGGTCTTATGCATTTGTGATAAAGATAAAAAAATTCAGGTACTTCTGCCTCGTGAGTGGTACACAGCCAGCCATATGCCTGGAGTGTACTCGTGCTTTGAGACACAGGACAGAGGTTCTGGTGGCCCATTCTGGGAGTGGGCACACAAACTTCTTGGGGAACATCTGTATTTTGGCCACGTGGTGGATGTGCACCCAACTGTGTGAAGAAGGTGGAGCTAGACAAGACTCTTTTTTTGTATCTCTAAGCAGTTACAGAAACCTTCTTGGCCCCCCAAAATTTCGAGTCAATGAGAAAAACAAAAAAACCCCACCCTCCTACCTTCTCCAAAATGTACTGGAATGTGAGGCAAAAGCATACTTTTGCCTTTCAGGTACTAAGCAGGGCTCTGTGGTTGACCACTGCCGACTGCTGATGCACAAAGCCAGGACTCTTGAGGCTCGAGAGTGTGTGTGGTGGGAAATCTCTGCCCCACCAACCACCTACTGTTTGGCCTTGGGGTAGTCATGTCATCTCTCTCTGCATCTCTGCTTCCTTCTCAGAATATGCCTTGTCTATGTACACTGGGTTCTCTGGGGTAAGGACCAGCACATGACATTTATTAATACAGTTCTTGGCATGCTGGAGCATGACTCCACTGAGGTCTCCAGTTGCTACCGAAGTGCAAAATAATTAAAAGAGTATGTTAAGTCTTCTTTCATGTAATGCTGTCATCCAGACAGTTGATGCTTGTTAGCTTGTAGGTAGAGATTGATTTAGACCTCAAAATTGTGTCTTGCTTGTAAGATTATTTGCTTGTTGTATGCTATACTGTCATGGTTACAACCACCGGAGAACCCCTCTGTATGTGGGAGAGTAGCTGAACATTTTTCCTGCAGGGCCCTTAGACTGGAACTTGTCCCTGCTTGTCCCAAAAGAGCACTCAGTAGAAACTACCTTCACAAGCATTTTAGAAAGCAATCTCTGATTTTGGAGACCCACAAAGACATACTTTTGTCTACCTCAGAGTTCTGAAAAGACACAAACCAAAGCACTCAGCAGATCAGAAACCCCTCCACTAGGCACATGAGCCCGGCTCTCTGAGGATCTGAGTCCGAGACTGAGTATCAGTCTTTCACAGATTGTCGTGACATGGAGAAGCTCTCCTGCCACCAGCCAAGCCAACTGCTAACTAGAAGTCAAGTCACTACGGTTACAGTGTACGTGAGCTTTCTGCAGCTGCGTAGCCCTGGCTGCACCCGGTTTGCTTTGGCTCCGCTCAGAGCAGGAACAGAAGTGGGTCATGTCTGCTGTGAAAGGCTGTATGGAAATACCCTACATTTGACATAAAACCCAGTCAGCAGCACCGATAACAGGAGAGCCCAGAGATACATTCCTTTCCTGAAAGGGGCAGATGAAATAACCTTTGAAGAATAGGAGCATTCCCTTTGAGACTATTGAACGCGCCATTAACAAGTGCTGGGATATCTACTAAGAGCAAGCTTTTAGCTCTTGTGCCATGTTATTTCTGGACCTTTTACCCTCCTCGGCAAGTTGCAGTCTTTTACATGGTGCCATTCGGCTGTGGGGTCCTCTGGTGCGACCCAGAAGAGGGGCTGCAGGACAGTTGTGGGTCCAAGCAGCGCTAAACCTGCAAACTGTCAGTAGGCTCGACTTTGACCTTCCACCTTCACTACGCCTGGCAGCTTACCTTTCTGGTGCAGACGATGTAGCCCTGAAAAACATGCTCTGCCACATCATACACAGAAGCAAGCAATGCAAACTGCTGCAGCGAGATGATAATCCCCTATGAAGGAGCACAAATTAGAGAGGAAATGCTCATTTTCAGTAAATGGCTTTCAAATAAAACAACCATGACAGGACAGCTTAAAAAGCCTTTTAATTAGTCAGTTTTACTTCCACTGTTTAGTGCCTTATGACTGCTAAGCTTTTTATTGCTTTATATTTCTGTGCCAGCTTGTATGGTAACCCAGTAGCCTACATCAGGCTCTAGTAGGAGCAAAATCTGTTGTACCAAAAGCAGCTGACAGCTTCTTGAAAGTCACCTTAGGTTTTATGAAACAAAAGTGCAGTAACTTCGGGCAAAGGGATGGTCAGGTACACTGTCTTTTCCTGTACTTCAGTTTTACCTGACATAGCAAGAAGTAATCTTCATTTGAGGAGGACAACACTGGAAGAATGCTATGCTAAAGCCCAGTCCTACACAACTGCTGGCATTACCGCCGGCACCTGTCAGAAATGCAATGAATCAGGAATCTTTATGCCTTAGGTTTGGGTAGTATTGGGGAAACAGGCAAGCAAATTGCTTGAGGGTAGGATGCGGTGCCCAGGAGATCGTGTGTCTGTCTGGAAACAGTGGCGTTCCATGAGACCGGGTAAAACAATGAAGAAAGGGTTGATGGTAACCTGCCTGATAACTGACTCCACCGAGCTGATCCTATGTTGCTAATGGGACTGACCTTGTTTTGTTCTGAGTAAAGGAAAGATCACTCCCCATGCTGTGCTTTGTGACTCCCAGGGCTGCCGTACGGTGGCTGATGCTGCTGTGGCTGAGAGCCTGCCTTGGCTCTGCACATTTCCCCGAGGTGAGGTAGGCTGCTCACAGCCTGCTCCTGCTGAGCATTTTTTAGTTGGATTATTTCCTCCTGGCGTCAGAAAACCTGAGCAAATCCAACAGTGGGGTGGGATGGATCAGGCAGGTAGCTGGACCATGCTCCTCTGCTGCCACAGCCTTGCCACGGACTTGCAAAGGCAGCCGGGTGCAGATGCCCAGCCCCACGCACGGTCCGTAGCAGGGGATCAGTACTGCTGGAGAGAGATGCAGAAAGCCACCAGGCTATGCTGGAGGCTTTCCAAAGCCAGCCAAAGTGAAATGCGGGGCATGGGGCTGTCTGAGCTGCTGCCTCTCTCCTGAGAACGGGCACCTACCCAAGGTCTGCTGCCTGGGACTGGGCGCCAGCACTTCATCTCCTGGTGTTGTTGGAACACGGCCCTGGAAAAGCTCTTTTAGGCAGATGAGGTTTGGGCCCTTGTATTTGGATTTGCTGTGCTGGACCTTTCTTCTCTGCTGTTTCCCTTGTTCTGAGAAGGCTGCAAGAAAATCTTCTTCTTCACCCCCTTTAGCACTGGGACTAAACACTGGATTTCCTACTCACTACAACCCTTCCTTAGAAGAGGACCCAGCTGCCTCAGGCTAGTAAAAGCTCCAGCCCTGGGTTTGGATTTCACATGTTCAGGGATGTGTGAAAGAGCCATAACAGACGTTGTAAGGACTGTAGGCAGACAATCAGTGTATACTGAGCTATCATGAAAAATGCATGGTTACACAGGACATATATATATATATGGGTGTGTGTGTATGTACGTCCATGCGTGGTTCCATGTTCAGTTTCCCCTGGGGTATTCACTGAGCTAAGGGCAGTGTCCCCTGACTCATGAAACCTTTCTTCTGGGAGGACTGCAGTGATGTGGCTGGTCCTCTGCTACAATATCATGCCCTTCCCCTCCTGGGACTTGTGGCTCCTTCTGAGGTCTCCCAGAGCTGCTCGAGAACTACAGTTTTCAAGAAGCAGAACGAGTCCTGTTGCTTTGTTCTTCTGTGTTGGAATTACTTGGCAACCCCCATTCTTCTGTAGCAACATCAGGAAAATAAAACATTTTATCTACTACGTAGATATATTTCAGTCCAAAGGGGAGGCTTTGACTGTCAAAGATCTTCTTTGGTCTAGGAGACGTGGGTGACACAGCCTTGGCAGTGCCATGAGTGCTAAGGCACTGTGATTTGATCCGATCAGCCTGAGTTCATGAGCTGTGCACGGAGAGATCCTCTGCGTAATCACAGGGAGTCCATCAGGTCACAACTTACAGTGTTGGATCCGTTTATAGGTACCACTCAGATATGTATGTGCTGCTGTTTTGTCCAAAGCCCATTTTCAGTTCGGTGGCCTCTCATGAAAATGGTACAGTAGACAAAATGTTCTGGACAGAAATCTGCTGAGCAGGAGAAATCCTTAGTTGGAAAGTACCCTTTCTACAGTCTCACCCAACCCAAAACACTGGCTTACAAGTTTGAAATTGTATCACTTTTTAATTAAGTACTGACTGATGTTACCTTTAAAATCATGGGCTGGAGACACAGGATGCTAATGATTAAATATCTTGATCCCTATCCCATAATCCTAATGTTCTGCCAGTTGGCTATCAAAGTATGTCCGGAGCAGAGCAAGCACTTGGCAACTTCGCAGACTTCAGTGATCTAAGAAAAACCCCAAATGACTCTTTAGTTTATGTTCCTATTTTAATCTATAAGCAGTATCTACAGCTGCTAAAGAAAGGCTGTTCAGCATTTCTCGGGTTTCACAAGCTTTGAGGAACAGTCATGATGAACTGTTTTTCCCAATTACGAAGTGCTTGGTAGTTTAATGACAGGCTTTGGACAGGAAGACCAAGTGCTTCTCCAGGGAGTGACAGTAGGATTCAATGCAATAAAAAGGCCTTAGTCATGGTCATGTACACATGGCTGCAAAGGCACGCTCATGGCTGCAAAGATATTGCCTTTGAGGCAGTTCATGTGGTGGACACAACTGGAAAATCCTTTGCCATGGTCCATCTCCTTCAATGACAGATTGCTTATGATTTTGTCCTGACTCTGTCAAGTTTCTTGAGCTTGTTTGCTTGTGTGGTATTTGAACCCATTCAGAAGTCTATAGAGTATTTGGATTAAAAACTGAGCTGCATTTCTCAAAGACACTTACCTGGTACTGCCACAATGCCAAGTCTGGCCAGACGGCAGTCAAGCAGCCTGCAAATGACCTAAAGACAGTCCCTCCTCTGACACACAAGCTTTAATGGTATTGTATTCAGCAAAACAAAACCAGACAGGGGTAGGTAGTCCTTCCTAACAGGAGCCCACCCATCTCTGGCCAGACATGCTGGGAGCTGGGGCAAACTGGAGACTGAAATCTGTCTGCAGGAGTGGCTTTGGCTTTTGTGCTGAACCTCTCTTTTGTAGCCTTTCCAGAGATGGATAACCCCTCCATTTGCTTCAGTGGTTGCTGTTCTTACCCCTTTCTTTCCTTTGGTTTGTTTTAAGGAGGCTTAAAACCAGTGATGCAGCTCTTCTCATTATTTGTTTTCAGTTTAACCACAGATTACTTACCCTAAGCGTTGCTCTTATCAACTACAGGCAGCTTGATATGAAACATTTTGTTTTCCTGAATATTCTACAGCAGGCCAGGCAAATTTTCCAAAAAACCATTCATTAATTCCCTGAATTTATCTCACTTTTCCAGCAGATGTGAAGCCATGTCTTTCTGAAAAGGGAGCCTCCTTGAGATGCCACAAATGGTATATAAGAAAAAGAGGCTGCTCCAACAGCTAGTCTCTCTTCAAGACTTGCCCTCATCCCCTGTACAGGTACACTGTACTGTGTATTTATTTCATTCCCATGCACTTCATGCGTTTCCCTGTTGCTATTTCCTCCTGAGGATTTCTGAGCTGAGGGCAAAGTCAAAGCATGAGATCTCTCTACCATGTCAGTTTCCATTTGGTGGTTGAAGGCATCCTGCAGTGATGCCACAGCCTCTCCTCCTCTTCCTCGCTCTGGTTTTCAGGGCCCTTTGGGCTCTCCCTGCATCTTTTGGGAAGGTGGGAAAACTTAATAACAGTGAAGAGTGCAACTCAGTGCTTTTCACCATGCTGAAACCCCAAAACTGTTTCATGCTGAAAGCTGCAAAAAAAAGTTTTTCGCACAATTTCATTTCACTTGTTTTCCAAAATATAAAAAATGGTGAGAAAATATCCATTTCACCTTGGAGCTCCATGTGTCTTACTGCTGTTAGCACACTGAGGCTGGCACTGGGAATCCTACTCCAGCTGTTAATGAGGTATTTAAGGGTACTTAACATGCATTTCATTACTAAACCAACATTTCTGCTGTTGCTGCTCTGGTGTTTCCCAGGCATCATTATCTGATCTTCTAATTATCACAGTTTTATTCTTGTGGGGGTAGTTGACAGGATGTATCATGGTTCTCTGTATGAAATGCTGCGTTCAGTTTTTAACTTCAGAGCTTATTTAAGATGACTTCAACAAGGTCCTGTAGCAGTGATCGCAAGTCCCAGTTTTGGTGGTGGCTGAGGCAGTGACAGGCACGATCTATGGGGTACTTCGAGAGGCCACTGCCCTCAGCTGGCCATTGGCCAGCGATCACCATCCTGAGCCTTTTTTTCTGGAACAGGGATTGATGCAAGTTTAAATTTAAGATATCTGGCGCAAACTCTGCCAGCTGAAGAGTCAATGTGCTTCGGCTAGAGTGGCAAGGGACAGTAATACCTGCTAGAAAATAGTAAATGGCAGAAATTTCTTATATCAGCCCATCATGAATTTGTCTTTAGGAGTACCTGTCCTCATTTGTTCCATGTTTTCTTTAGCCCAACTCAATGCCAGAGTCCACTGAGCCAGAGTTAACCCCCATGAGAAGGGGTGACATTCTCCATCCGCCTCAGGGAGGGCAGCATGAGGGAAATGAGGTACCCATACACTGCCCAGGCAGAGGGGAGGGAGGGCAGCTGGAATAGCAATCTTGGATTTTTTTCTTAAATTCAGCAGCCCTTTTGGCTGGATTTTTAGGGCCAAACCTTCAGGAGGTGTAAATTTGCCACAGGACTGCATAGCTTTGCACTGGGAGAGAATATGGCTCTGCAGGAGCAGACAATGCAGCATAAATGTAGTATCAGGGAAGGGGGCATATGTCTAAAGTGCAAGATAGACTTTGAAGAGGACCCTAAAGTGCTTTGATAGCATCATGCCAAACTGGGGCAAGTGCAGGAGGGACCAAATGAGCTCACATAAATGGAGAAAGCTGTAAACCAAAGCAGAAAGACCAAGTTTCACACAGCCTGTGCTCTGCCCGATGTGTGATATGGGCTCAAGCTGTCATCCTGGGTATGGGTACAGCAATTGCGGGGAATATCAAAAGCAAGGATCTTTGCTCTTCATCACTGTCCTGTGAAGGCACAAGTCTTTTCCTGCACTCCTCCATTTGCTCACTGCCTCCTCGAAGGAGTCACCAGTGTGGGATGATGGTTCCAGTGGTGTTTCACCTGCTCTCTGGAAAACAGCTATGAGGGCCTAGGGAAACCTGATTTTCTGCATGGAAAATGGAACCGTTACAGAGGGGGAGGCAGGCTGGGCAGCACAGCAATGCCCTGCTCCCTGGCCCTTCTCTGTCTGCGGTTTTGGAGTCTCATCACCAGTCATTTAACACACAGCTCTGCTAACCTTCATCATTAATCAGTTTTCCCATCCCTTGCCCCTGACTGGCTTGACTGAGATTTATTTACCCGAGGAAGATGATGACAAGAATGAAAAAGTGATCATTCAGAAGAGGTAAGAGTAATTCTCCTGTGAGAGGATGCACATTGAGCTGTCAGCCTCATGGGAAAAGCAGGTGAGACCTTTCTGTTCCAAAAAGTCAGTCTCTGAAAAGCCTTCACTTGGTGGTCCTGTTCCCATGTCTCCATCCTCCACACCACAGATACTGTCCCTGTGCACTTTTTGTGAGTCCCTGCATGCATTCATTCCCCCCTCAGTTACATTCATTCCTATGGAAAAAATTACATCCCTGTCCACTGAGTCACTAGCCATCACGTTTTCCAGCACCCTAGGTGGTGAGCAGGCCGTGACACTTATTTTTCCCCTCCATGTTGACATGCACTCCCTCTTTTTCCATTTGCAAGCCCCAGCTTTGCTGTTGCTGGTCGCAGAGATGCTGCTGCCCGACTTCTCCCCTCTTGTCCCCACACAGCTCCTCTCCTGTGCTTTGTCCTTGTGCCTTGCGTTTCCCCCGGCAGGGAGGTGCAAAGCCTTTTCCAAACACACAGCTGGGTCACAGCAATGCCTTGTGAGTAGGAGGAAACTACCGAATGTGCCTACCCACTTGTCAGACATCTTCCAGAGGAGTTTTCCAAGCCTAATCCCCCAACTGCATGGGATGGAAAGTGAGGTAAGGAGGGGAGAGCTTGTCTGCCCTGCTTACACAGCATGAACTCAACATGGAGCTGCGCTCCATCCAGCCTGTGTCAGGCTGGGTTACTCCCCCTGAATGCTTCCCACTGCGGGCTGTGGCTGGTGGTGACATTGGAAAGCAGATGTTTCTCTCCTGAAAAAGCTGTAGCTCAATCCTGTATTGTGTTTACATTCCCAGCAGACATGCAATGTGGAAATGTCTTGAAATAGGAAATAGTGTCCCGGCTGAATGAGTAAAAGGCATGAGATTAAAAAAAAAATCACTATCATCATTTCCGAGAGACTTGCCAAATTCCTTGTTTCTCCGCTTGATTTGCACATCCTGCAGATGTGTCTGCTCAAATTTCCCTTCTGTTATTTTCCTCTTACACGGTATGTCAAGCACAGATGCACATTCACCTGAAGGAAGAGCTGGTTCAGTTAATGATAAGTGAAATACCTACTGTCAGCGAGAGGGCGTGAGGAAGGGGATGTGACCGGGTGCACACACACGTGCCCGCAGACCGCACGGCAGTGCATGAACACATTGTGTGTTGTTCTTACTTTTCTAGGTGACCACAAATGGTTCACTTCTGGGGAAAGCAGAGGGTTTGCAAGTGAGGAACAGCATGTGCACAGTCCTGCGTGCTGCTATGTGTCCCCTCTGTGGGATGTTAAGAGCCACCTCTATTAATGCAAAGATGTACATTTGTGCCTTATATTGGAACGTGGCCTGGTGAGATTTCGGAACCATCCTGCAGAAAATTTCCAAGTTGATTTCCAAATCTTGTGTAAATGGAAAACATCCTTCCTCCTTGTCTCTCCGAGAATATCAGCTGCACATTTAGTTGCAGGTACTGTTGGGAAATATTGCAAGGGAACTGAGACAGGCTAGGAAAGCAAGCGGTTTTCATAAGTATGGAGTGGTTTTAAGATTATGGTTCTAATTATTTCTTCTTTGTAATAACCTAGGCCCAGAAGACCTGGTTGTGAGCCTCCATGACAGCAGATTCTATAAAACACAACTTCTACCTCCCACCAGGCCAGTCTCTGACCCCAGCCAGATGCTGACTCCCAGTAGCTGTCTCCTCTGGTTTATCTAGGTTGATTGAGGTCAGAGCAGGGGAGAGCTAAGTGGTCACCTCGAGTGACACGTCTAACAGGACCCTGACCTCATTTTGATACAGAGTCGTCTGCTCAAGCAAAAATGACCAATCAACAGGCTTGGGAACATCGGGCCTTGAGCCAGGGCAACAAAATACCATCTTCTCCTTGCAGGAGCAATGTCCCCCAATCAGGTAGATGTCACCAGAAGATCAGTGCTCCCAAAACACTGCTTCCAGACTCCTGTTTCTTGCAGGGTCTGTTATTTTCTTATTTCCCTGCACTGTGTTTTATTTGGAGGGGCAACAGTGCTGCGAGGAGCTGCAGAGGTACCAGATGAAGGCTGGGTTGGAGTGGGAGCTCCCTGGTTTGCAGGGGACAGCGAGGACCTGGCTGGAGTGAGCAGCTGTAAGGAAAAAGGGGAAACTAACACGGTCCTTGCTTTGCATGACACAATATCATGTGCACAAGCAGCTGTGGTGGGATTATGGTGCAGGACAGAGTTGCCCGGCACGGCAGATCCATGTGGGAGCCATGCAGACGTCCTCGGCAGCAAGCCAGCAGCGCTGGGCAGGCGGTGCAGCCTCGGTGACTGTAACGGACCTGGTGATAGGATGGGGTTCCCCACGTTCCTCTGAAAATGTGGTTGCAGGGCCTGTCAACGGCAGGAGATGCAATCTGACAGACCCGTGGTGTGATGTGGTGTAGCGAACCCCCTCATGCCTGCTACTGCTGGAGAAGGGGGAACTTAGTCAAAACCGCCGCGGTTGTCATGACAAAGAGATCGCCAAGAAGTACGGGGAAGACAGTACCAAGGGAAAGAGATAAAGTAAGGACATGCATTTTGAATGTTAAATTTGAGTCTTATGGGCTGGAAACGTTGAAACTAATATCACCTCAGGGAGCTGGAGTGCCAGTCCAATGCCAGCCACGAGTGGAAACAAATTTGCGGGGTAGCTCTCTGCTCGTCCCGAGGAAGCCGTGCACCTCGCTGCGATTAGTGCTCTGGGCTGCCAAGAGGCCCAGGCCAGGAGGAACAATAGCAAGAAGAGATTAAATTGAGAGATTAAGGTCTTGTCTATACAAGAAAAGTTGTATCAGTTTATCTAGGTGGATTTGGAGCGATGTAGTTAAAGTGGAGAAAACCCCAAGCGTAGGGGCGCGTAAGCTCCGGCTGCAGCGGGTTTAACTCCAGCTGCAGCGCGGCACTGCCTCGGCACCTTTGAAGCTCTGGGGCCAGATGCCTATCTAGACGTCTGAACGCTCCTGAAAACGCCTTACCCTCGGTGTTGCGAAATGGGGCAATACCCCGCAGAGGTGGGGTGAGGACAGACGCGCTGGAGACGGTGAGACACGGAGGTGCTGCGTGGGGCGGCGGGGGCACGCCGGCGGGGGGCTCGGCCGGCGGCACCGGCCCCTGCGTGCGGCGGCTGCAGGTGCTGGGGCTGAGGACCCACCTGCCATCCCCGTAGAGGGGATGCAGGACATCTCCCTGTCCTCCCACCCAGGCACGAGGACGGCGGAGCAGGCGGCGAAGCACAGCACGGGCAGCTGTGAAGGTGCACGGGGAATTTCCGTGGCAAGTGCTTTCATGCCGTCTGGCTCAGGTGCTAGAGGGTTTTTTCCTCCTCTGTCCGCCGAGGAAAGTGCCATCAGAGCGGTAGAGGATCAGGCCTTCCTTGGGATGTGGTCTGAGCTAACATTGGCCTGTTCGGTGAAGTTTCCTCACATCTCTGCAGGCCTCGTTTCTCGCCCTTTGCAGCTAATCCGCTGAAGGTTGTTAGGATTTTATTTTGCTTTTCAGGCTACCTAATTAATGAGTTATCCTCTCAAATTCTGCCAAAAAGGGCAGTAATTTTTCCTTCAGGAATCATGCACCAACCGTTAATTTCCAGCAGCTGAGCCCTGATGTGCTGTTACAGTTATGTTATCTAAATGTAGTGTGAAATCTGCAGCAGAGGGGACAGTACAAGACATCGAGGCCTCACCGACAGCTCTGCATCACTCTGAGAAAACGAATCACTATTTTTCACAGCTTGTTGAAAAAAACCAAAACAAAACTATTTTTGATGGGTTTGTTCCTGTCAGATGCCGAACACACATTCATGTGCATGGTGCTGAGTGCCTGCACCTCTACTGACATTAATATGAAACTAATATCAATGAGAACATCGGTTTGTTGGTAAATCGCCGAGCAGCGCTTGGCTCTCTGCAGAGGCCAGCACCCTCTCCACTTGCATGCACATACAGAGCTTGCATAACTCCTTCACAGTGAAAGCAAATGCTATTATTAGTTTATAAAGCAAGTTTTGTTGAATTTGGCAGACAATGTGCATGTGTAAATTCCCCCAAATTAATTAAAACGTTTAGAGTGATGGTGGAGATAGCAGCACTGCTCATCTAATAGATAGTTTTAACAGGTTCACAAATGCTTTTATGTAATTAATTAATGCTTGGCTACCTCAGGTGAAATAATCTGGGCATGCATGTTTCCTTAAATCAGAGCAAAGGTAGAGGGGCAAATTCGTGCTCTGTTTAAGCAGCTTCCATCAAAGTTGGTCTGAAGCCCATTGCGGGCTCTAATTTATCTCTGGAAGACAAAATGTGATCTGAACTGACTGTATGAGCAGAAGAAAGAAAACGCATGAAATAATAAATAAGGCCATTGTGCTTGCCAGGACTGAGTGCCAGAATTTTCTTCTTGCTCGGTTTAGCTCCTCTCCTTCTGCAGTCGCAGAGCGAAACCAGGCTCAGACCCGGCCGACGGGGACTTGTGCCGCCGCCGCCGCTGGCAGGCCGGCACTGCCGTGGTGCTCGGCAGCGCGAGGAGGAGGAGGCACGGTGAGACACGGCCGCGGAGCCTCGGCCGCTTCCTGCACGCGGAAGCGTGGGATGTTTTGGTGCCTGAGCCACCACAACCAGTTTGGTGAGCGAGCCACCTGAATTTGATGGGGTATATCGAAAATGCTCCAGTGAAAGAAGGACGGCTAATGATGTTAATGTGAATGTGCTTGGGAACACTGCAAAAAGAAGATGGCTAGCTATCGATGCCGCAGCTCAAATGTAGCTCCTTTGCCTCCTACCCAAATTCCCAGGCTCGGGACTTTAGATCCGGACTCAGTCCTCTGTCTGCCTTGTGTGTGGGGACACAGGCACACGCAAAGCTTGAAACGCTGCACCGAGACGGACAAAGACCTTTCAGAGAAGCAAACCCAGAGCTTAATCCAAAGAAGGTTTTCTGAAATGACTGTGTAATTCTAGTGTGCCTGCAAATGTGGCTGAGGAAAATAAACTTTTTTTCATCAAATCCATGCTATCTGCTGATTGCTGTACCATATAGGTATACACTTACTCACTTTTTGTTAACACTCACCGTGAAGTATTGCCCCTGCTCGAATAGGTAGAAAGCTGTATTTTAGTTCTTTACTGCACCATCAGAATAATTCTTTGATAAATGGCTGTTTTCCCTGCACAAAATCAGGCAGAAATAATGACCAGAGTATAAAACAACCAACCTGTCTCCCAGATGAAGGTGAGTGGAGAACCTCCGGCTCATTTTTCTCTGTAAGCAGGGCATATCTGATCTGAGTCACTGAAGGAATCAACTCAGAGTCCTACCATCCTGTTTTCACCTCCTTGCTTTTCAGAGCAGCATCACACTCTCAAAATCTCCCTTCTACAAAGCCCATCCAGGCACCTGAATTGCAAAGCTTCCAGACAAGAGGGGGGCACCCAGCTGACTCAGGCTCACCTCTGTCCCGCAAGCCTGCATGGAGACCAGCTAGGCACAGCTCAGAAACAGATCCAGCTTTCTATCAAATGTGGGTCCAAGTCAAGTGTAACCAGTCTCTGGGTCACAGCCCAGCCTAGCTCAGTCCTCCAATGATGAGGCTGCTTCTCACTTCTTCATCTTCTGACTTTATGAGACTTGCAGTCCAGGCTGCTTGTGGCCCAGCTTTAAAATAGAAATATAAATAAATATATACATATATGTACTTCTTTCCTGCCCTCTGAATGCCAGGGATATGGTATAGCCTGGTGGCCAGGACAGTCTCCTCTGTGCACAAGAGAGCTCATACCACGGAGGCTGGTGATACTGGAAGCCAGGTCTCACTGGGAGCAGGGGGTCTGCTCTAGCCACAGGGATATTACACAGGAGTAGATAAAGCAGGTTAAGAAGTGCTCTGGACTGACTTTAATGCTCTTGCTATGGGTAGGCTTCCCGTGAGCACACCTGCCAAATCAGCCCCATTCAAAGTTTTAGGGGCTTCTAGTGCCTAAACCTGAGTCCATATCTAACCTTTTCTGCATCTCTGTCCAGATCAGGACCTCTTTGAGCATCATCTTAGGAACTTCAGAGCTACCGGGTACATTCCTGGTGAATGGTCTCCAAGACTGAGTGCTGCTGCAGAGCAGCTTTAGGTGGTCTGCTTTTTATCCCGAATAGCTTGCTAAGGGGACCACTGCAGGGAGGCTGATGACACTTTCCTGGGCTGGAAGTGGCTGGAACTCATCTCATTTCCACACAGGTAGTCACCTAGGGATATCTCCTCCAATTAACTTTGGTACTGAATGGATGCTAAATGAGAAAGCCAGCATTGTTGCTTCCTGCATCACGTTCAGTATTTTTCTTTTCCATGATTGATGCCTAACGGACGAGCTCCCACCCTGGAAAAAAGGCTTGTAAACTAGATATCCTGCACAGCTGTATGTGAGAGTACTTCCTATTTATTGTTTAAAGAAAATCTCTGGAGTAAATTGTGGAAGAAAAACACTGGAATAAACGCGGGTTAGGTTACTCCCTTGCAAAAGACAAAACACTTCAAAGGGTGTGAAGCAGAGTGCTTGTGTTCCTCTTCTGTTTCTGCTTTGCTTCCTTTGACAAAATCCTTTTCTTGGATTACATAAAGCCTTATACACTGCACAGAAGATTTTATCTCTTCTCACACAGGTACAATTCTGGAGGAACTCCACTGGCTCCAACAAAGTTGTTCCAGATCTGGTTCTGTGCAAGAGACGGCAGTCAAGTACCTGTTCTGGGTGACCGCCTTTGGGCATTGCCGTAAGACCTTGCAGGTCCGACTCTGAACCAGGCCCTTGGTGTTCAGCACTGCTCCCTCCTCTGATGGAAGGGAGCATCCTGGCCCCATGGGATGTACCATGTAAGTCAGATTTACAACTGCAGTTACTCCATGGCTTTCTTGCCTGTCTCTTACTCTTCTTTGTTTTGCCTTTTCTTGATTTTCGTCATGTGATTTTCCATCTTTTATTCTCTTTTTATTTATACAGATAAGCATAGTTGTACATACATATGTATGTGCACACATGGAGGTATGCACTTTCTGGGCTCTCACGTCTTATGAATGAATCTCATTCTAGCCATATGGATGCATGTATTTGTACATATGTTCATATAAACATATAAATAAATATTTTCAAGACACCATTCTTGCAATGAAAACTGGATTTCTGAAATGTCCTGGCCTTGCTTAACTTGCACATTAAAACTTCAGTAAAGAGACAAGTAAACACCACCTCATTACGAATAAACTGAATCCAGCCTTTTATTTGTCTGGTACAAAACGCTTGTAAGTGTCCGCCTGTGCTCACCGTAAAGGGATGTTTGTCAATAGGCGCCAGCTCTGCTGGTGGCCGCCTGTTCAGTGGAGTCCAGCACCTCAGCCAGCAGGGTTCAGTTTTCTTCCCAAGGGGAATGGATTTCCATAGCAGAGCTGGGAGGTTCAGTATGATGGAGCAATTTGGAGGAATAAAGTTCTGACTGTTAGGCTCGGTGGTTGCATACAGTCGGTAAGCCATAATGACCCTCCTACAGCTACAGAGTAGGATTCTTGATTTTTGATGGTTGGGTATCACTTGCAGCATAGTTACAAATTATAGGGTCATGGCCAGGTCTGACATGTTTGCTGCTCAAAGCCCATCAGTTCGGCTATATGTGGAGATCTTTTTATAGAGACATTGGCATTTATAGAGACATTGGCATTAAGGAGAGTTGTTTTAAAATATGTACTCCTCAACCATGGTTTTGATCTTAAAGTTTGACATTGAAAAAGTCACTCTTAGAACAGCCTGTGCTTCCTTAATGGGTGAAGAGGAGAGTCTGTGCTACTTTTGTCTCTGTGGCAGCAATTGTATTTGGCCCAAAATTATGGTAGTCTGCAATTAGCAGAGGAAGCAGGTCTTCAGGTTTCTTTTTCTTGGCTTTACAAATGGGCCTGAACAGTGTCATTCAGACAGCAATACCATCCATGGGCAAGGTGAACATTATACAAAAGGCTGTGTTTTAGCCTTATGGGGAAAGCCAAGGCAGCCCTCAACATGGGGAAGCAGCCATTTCACTCTCTTCACTGAAAGCCTTCCAGAAGAGAGACAAACTGTGGCCGTGTCCTGGAGGGAGACCTTACTTTTGTTCTTTCTTGTTGTGTTCCTTCGTATAAGTATATCCAAGACTGAAAGTATTTGGCTGTTCTTCCCGTCTGGAAACATAACGGGAGTCATGATGATTAGGTAAGTTAGCTGTGGGGGTGATGCATCTCACTGTCTTAGCCACCTGGCAATTAGGCGTCTTGGCTCTACAAGTTTTCTTGGCTCCAAGAGCCAGCGGAAGAAAAAAAAGGCACCTTTGCTGGGCAGTTCAGCCCCTGCCTTAAGCACCTGTCTTAGGACAGGATGACTTACTCTCTGGAGATGTTTGCTTCTCTGCCTTGCCTAAAGAGGGAATGTATACAACTAGTTCAGATTGAATGTATGATTTTTAGAAGGGTGAAGTTAGCTGTCCCTGTATGTCTAGTTTCCTAGTCTGTGCTCCCGCTGTGCTGTCGCTGTGAGTGTTGCTGCTTCAGGACCAAATTAAGGCTGCCACAGTCATCATTTTTGTCTCCAACAGATTGCTGAAACGAAATGTCCCATCTAACAGGGACACACTTTGCAGGCGAATTTTCCACACCTCTTATTTTGCACAGACTAGTACGTCTCTCTCTTTTTTGAGCGTGAATACTTTATGCAAGGAGTCTAAAAACCTATCAAACAAGGGCGAGGATTCACTCTGAGCTGTGTCCTAGCAGCTCTGTGTCAAAACTTCCCCATATGTAGTTTTATCATCTGTTTCACGGCTGTTTTTTTACATCTAACATTGTTGTGCTTTGGGACAAAGATAGAGTGGCGCCTCCTGGACAACTATTTTTTATGCTATTGAAAACAGAACTGCTTTTTTCCTTCCCTAAAAACCAGCTCCAGCAGAGGTCTCTTTAAAAAATAGATAACTTGCTGTCTATTTCTGGTTAATGCTTGATTTACACTGTTTTTACTGGGCCTTGTAAAAAAGGGCTGCTCCTATCA
The DNA here is from genome assembly GCA_035590195.1 of Aviceda cuculoides. Lineage (NCBI taxonomy): Eukaryota > Metazoa > Chordata > Aves > Accipitriformes > Accipitridae > Aviceda > Aviceda cuculoides. Next base: position 14,359,837 of record JAVJGG010000017.1, on the reverse strand, counting down.
CAACATTTCTAGATACATAAACAGTCAAGACCAGCCATTCAAAAGTCCCCTGCTCCGTAACCCAATACTATTTAGCTTTTGCTTTGATCTCGTGCCTGGAAAAAAATCTTTTCCTTGAAACCCTGAAAGTTTTCACAATTCTAATAATGCATCAAAGCCGATACAGTATGTAGCTCGGCCAGTCTCCAGCATTAGCTCACTTCGGGAACCCAAATAAATATCTGTTCCCCCCTTCTCTCCGCTTTAATTTCGTGTTTTCTTTGCAGTGATTCTGGGGAGGAGTGTGCTGCTGGTGCTCGGGGAAGCAGGAGGGTGAGAGCGCTGGTAACGCCAGGCACCGCGCAGTCAGAGGCTTCCTCCCAGAGGACTGCCAATGCCCTGAGCACCTCTAGACGTCTCGTGAGCACAGACTGCTGCTCCTGCCAAACTGCACGGTGGTTTGGGGGATGGAGACGAATATCCATTGAGTATTTACTTGATGCTATCAAACTCATTTGTCTCGTAACCAAAGTCAGAGTCCCTAGAGGTGAAATTCAGTGCATCAATCCACTGCTCCATCTACCCGTCTTTGAAAGGAACATCATTAACATGCCTTACACATGAACAAATATGGCTTTGTTCCATGTTACTTCATTAATGCATTATTTAGGCTGATAGATTTGAAAGCCAGAAGGCACCTTTATGATCACCTAGTCTGATCTCATGAGTACCACAAACTAGTAATCTAGGCAGTAACCTGTGGTTGATCTATATCATGTATTTTAGAAAAATAGCCAGTTTCCCATGGCAGTTTGGACTCATCTCCCTAGATGTGCTGATTTCCAGCGAGTCGTTTGCCAAAGGGAGAGCAGAGAACACAATAGCAAAGCTGGTATTTGCTGTGCAGATCTGGAAGAGGAGTTTCACCCTAGGAAGCCAGACAGGCCCAAATATAAACAAAGATGGAAACAGCAGCATTCTGTAGATCTGAATTTAGATCTAACCTTTGGCTGAGGGCCTATTTCCCCTTTCAAGTCAAAGTGGAAAGCAGTCTACTAAAGGAAGAGAATACCATGGGTGAGCTCTGAAAAAAATGCAACCTTTTGGACTTGGTATGGGGAGAAAGATTTGTTGTTCTGGAGGAAAAGAAATAACCCTGAGAAATGTTTGTAATTTTATTTTTTCCTTTTCAATTGAGAAGTCTGTTCTTGGCGTTGAGTGCATGGTCAGAAAAGACTGACCTATGGAAATTGTTTCAGTGAGGGGCTGATGAAACATGCTGAAGCCCATGAACCTTCCTAAGCTTTTTTGCCAGGTCATTTTCTGGGCTGCTGTGAGTACAGGAATTTTAGAAGACTAGGGAAGACTGAAGGAGCCATGTCCATCCCTGGAAACAGCCTCCAGGAGGTGGCTCGCTCCTGCAAGGCTCTGCAGGCTCTCCCTACATGACGTAAAAGAAGAGCCGATAACTGGAATGTCACCCTTGGAGCTGGACATAGGAGCACACCGTCTACCTGGTCCCAGCCCTGGTCTCACAAGTGTGCCTGGGGGAAGGAATTGATGAGCTGACTGCAACGCAAGTGGGCTTTGCCATGTTAAATGCTGGGTTAGGGACTGAGCAGAAGCACCCTGTAAAGGGGTGCTCTGTTTAATCTGTATTTGAGAGCAATGCAGTAATAATATATTCCACAAAAATTCCAGGCAAGCTGTTGCTGAAGTGCTGCAGAGAAGTAAGTGCTGGAACAAAAGGCAGAGGCAGAGGGAGGGGGGACTGTGATGATTAAGTTCTGGGAAGATTATTGATTTATTGAATGAAGGTCAAAACTACTCAGCAAAAAGGCAGGAAACCTTAGCACAAAGAGGCTCAATGTGGAAATGAGGAACTTTAACATCGAGCAGGAAAAAACAGCACACACAAGTGTAAATGAAGCATTTAGAAAAGCTAAATAAGGAAGGTCAAGGCTATCCATGACACACATCGGTTGGTACAGCACAGCAATAAGCAAACACATCTCAACAGACGTGACTAGCAGTGTTGGCCCTTACGTGATGGATGACAGGCAAAAATGGAATGACACATGATGAATTAGCTCACGTGCCAAAGGAGGCTGGAGCTCCTGGGCGAAATCTACTCAAAGAATAATTTCTTTGGGCCAAGGTCTGGCCTCTACCTCTGGAGCTGGCTAGCATGGCCATACCGCAGCCTCCCTGCTAAGCTCTCAGCTTCCAAACCACAGTGGCCACATCCTAACTACCTGTTGGGAATGATCTCTTCCCCAGTGCAAACTCCCAGCCTGTGCCCAAGTTGTTCTTACAACACTGGAAAGCACTAGTTGGCCTGGGTCAAAATCATGCCAGGGATTATGCTAATGATTCTGACCAGTTATTAGTATGGACATGGGGGACAAAGAAATCCAGTATAAGCCCTCTGCCTGCAGCATGCTCATCTGAGGCATCACCAAAACTGCTTCTCTTCTGTGCAATTCATGAAGTTTTCCCCATCGCCCAGTGTGACCGTGTGGTTTGTAAACCAGGATGAACCCATGCATCCACTCAAAAGCCAGCCAGGAGAGCACCAGTGGATTCCCTCTGTGCTTAAAATTGGCAGAAGTTCCAGGTGTCCAAAGCCTCTCATAGTCTCCTTTCTGCCACCCGTCGGCTCTCAGTTTCCCAGGCTGTGGCCTTCCCAAAGCGAAGGCGTGGGCCAGCTGCGGGAAGGCGGCTTGAGAGGGTGGTGTGGAGGGGCAGCACCAGAGGGCTGGGGTTACGGGGGAGCACAGAGACTCTTGCAGCGTTTTGGCACGTGGCTCCTCATTCACATCTTCCCTGTTCTCCAAAAGAGAGACAGACAGTATTAAAACCTCTGTGGCTGCTCCCCCCAGCAGTTCTCGAGATGGGAGCTCATGGCTCCTACTGTCTCCCTGCGCCGTGTGGGCTTCTGCTCCACCCTACCCTGTCTTCCTCTCGGCTGTCTGGTTATGAGTGCGGCTTACCTGGCCACAAACGTGTCTGTGTATATGCAATCATTCGTTTGTTTGTGTGCATTCATGAAAAGACAACACAGAAACCAGTGCTGGCACACGTGGCTTGTGCTGGCTTTAGAGAAAAGCTGTGTGCATTTATTTGTTTGTGTTTTTTGTTATGCAAACAAAGTTGTAATGGAGGGGCTGAGCTGAGTATGGAGCAGTTTGCCTGAAGATCCCTGGTGCGAGACAAGAAGGAGCAAAGCTCTAGAGGAAATTTTCTTTGCAAGTGCTTTTTACTAGAGCTAGTAAAACGTTTGTTAAAATGCTGCTAAAGTGCCTCATAGGAGTGTAAGAACAGCCTTTGGCTGTCGGAGCTGAGAGCTGCCTAGCCATAATGAATGCTCAAGTGAAGAGTTTAGGCTCCAGAACACATACATGGAACATCTCAGTTACAAGCAGTCAGTGCTTTAGGGACTTGCTGTTGCGGAGCTTGAGACAATTGACCCAGTAGGATGGGTGGATTCGTCCCCCATGAATTTGTCTCTCAGCCACTTAGGAACTACAAATTTTAAATCCCTGCGTTGAACCCTGCTTTGGGCTCTGCAGGAGCCTGTGGTAATGCATTCCACAATGCAATTACTCAATGGGCAATAACGTGCTTTTGTTTGGTCTGAACCTGCTGCATGGTGATTTCTCCAGGTGGCCCTTAGTCCTCACCTTATGAGAATACTTGCTCAAAACTTGCTCTTAATCCATCTCCTCCACAGGATCATCCTTTTAGAAATCACGCTCTGTTTTCCAGTACCATTTACCCCTTCCTCGTGGGGAAGCTGTTCCATGCTTGTGTTCATCTTCCCGGGAAAGCTTCCTGGTCATACGCAATCTTTTCACCACAGGTGACTATAACTGCATGCATATCAAACATCGAGTTAACATTTTCAGAGAGCTATTGGCGATGACTCCAAGTTATGTTTTCTTTGTGGTAATGCAGAGCCTCTTGCTGCATGTGTGTACTTAGAGCTGACATTTCTATGTGCGCCACTTTCCATCAGCTGGCACTGAATTTTGCTGGCCGAGCTATTGTCCAGTCTCCTGACACTGTGGAGTTCTTTGGCTTTTCTTCATCAGCAGCTTTAGGTTGACCAGCCTTGGTTCTTACCTCTGAACACTTTATCACTGCACTGTCCAAAACACCTCATTCAAATTGTCTTGGATTTGATGATTTTTCACTAAATCTCAGGCCAGTGCCTGTGGAGAAGCTGCCTGGGACCTCCTGGGGTTGGTCCAGGGCTGGGGCAAATGGGAGCACCAGGGTCCCTGGTGCTCGTGGGATCCTGTTCAGCAGCCGGAGCCGCTGCAGCTGCCCCAGGGAAGTTGTCCTTGTTGGTGCCAGTCCCGACAGAGCGAGCTCCAGAGTGCAGAGGTACTCGTCCTTGTGGAGCTGGTTGGAGAATGAGGCAGGGCAACCCCTGCATCTGTGGCACTGGGCATCAGCCTCCGGTCGTCCCGCGGTGACAGCATGCCTGACATGGCTGCCGAGCAGGACACGGACCAAGCTGATGATCTGCATCTGGTGGGTGAGGAGGACACCGGGTGGAAGAGGCCGTGGCAGTGCTCTGCTGAAGAGTGAAATATGAGCCTGGATAAGCAGGGGAGAGGGTCAGGAGCCAAGCGTGTGATTGTCCCTCAGCATGAGGAGCATGAGTGATTGTCCCTCAGCGTGAGGAGTGTGACCCATCTGTTTGCTCCTCTAGCTCTGGGCAGTTGTCCATAGCTGGGCTTGATTTTTCATCTGTAAGGTTTTTCTGATGTTCCTGTGTGGATAGCGGTACTGGAAAAGTACAGAAAGGACCACAGGGCCGATCAAAGGTAAGGAATGGCTCCTGCCGAGGGGGTGGAATAGACTGAGAAGGAAGATACGGTACAATTCCACAAAATCATGAGTAGCAGGAAGAAAGCACCTAGGGGATTACTGTGTCTTCCAGTAATAGAACTGGGGGATGCCAAATGAAACTCCCAGATGGCAAGGTCAGCGCAAAGGAAAGGAGGCGGTTGTGCTCCCAGGGAGGAGGTGAAGGTGTGGGACCCAATGCTGCCAGGGGTGGTAGATGCTCAGTGTTTACACGAGCTCAGATTTGTAGAAGAAATATCCATTGATAGTTATTAAACACAAAACCGCAACCTCTGCTCCAGGATATCCATGAAGGCTGGAAGAACATCCTGGAGCAGCAGTATTATAAGCCTGTCCTTTTATACTCTTCCCTGGCATGTCTTTTTTGCCAGGAAGGGAAAAGATCCTGAGATAGATGGATCCTTGATCTGGCACACATGGGCATTCTTAGGAATGCAGGTGTGTTCTTCACGTGAAGGCAAAAGAAGTCTCTTTCAGCGTTTTGGACAATTTGATCCCACTAATCTTACGAACTCGGTGAAATGAGGCTATGGTTAAGACAACTCTTTAGGACACCAGCGCACAAATGGCATGCCCCCTTTGCTGATCTTGACCCAAAATGGCTGCTGACTTGCCCATGTATAACCAGATCCAGCAAAGAAAAGTGCCATTTCTGTCTGAAAGAAAGACAATGCAGCCAGAAAAACTAGTAGAGCTTGTCTAAGACAGACAGATGCGTTGGATGGTCCTGGATGTTAGTGTCCCCTGCTCAGTGTTCAGGCTGATCTAGCTGTATGAGGTCATTCAACTCAGCAAATCACTGTGAGTCGTATTGTGTCAGTAGTCAGGTCATAGCCTTATACTCCAAAATCTGTTTCCAAATATGTGTATATGAGAGGTGCAGCAACAGACCTGTGTGCTCAGCAATGCTGGGTGTAACAGCACTTTTTTCATAATGGGGTTTTGTTTGGAAAGAAACGCTGTATGAGATGACATAGTTTTTAGGACTGCTGAGATACTTCATGTGCTTGATACCAAGTGGATGCAACATGCGCAAAAATCAAGGTCACCCAGAGATGTAGGCCACCCAGCCTGAGAGCTTGGCTCAGCCACACAAGAGTCATTTCCTCAGCCTGCCAAAGCATGAACCAGGGGTTAGCATATGCTCGTGTATGTCATGGTGTTCATCTGATAACACTGCCTGATGATTAATCTCTATAATTAATTGCACATTAATATAGTTCACTGCAGCGTATTGAAACGGCAATGGAGATTCCCTCCTCAGCAAAACAAAGGAGTTTTATGGTTCATAATAGAACAGGTAGAAAAAAGAACCTTATTTTAAACTTGTGTCACTCGTGTTGTGATATCTGTCCATCCTTCTCTCCCCTCCCTTTTGCCGCCTCACATGCAGGACTTGCTCGTTACTACTTTGGCAACTTTGGACGCGGAGAGATTGCGGCTATCTTGGGCAGTCTTCTGTTGAAAGCAGAAGACTGAACAGCTGCACCAAGCCTCCGCTGCAACCCTGGGCAGGAGCGGCGCGTTTCTGTTGGGAGAGGCGTATGGTGGAGCTGCCGTGGGGTGGGACGCTGTCCTGGCTGTGTGCAGATAAGGGAGCGTGCTGAGCTCTCTGGAGGAGCCGTAAGGCTGTTCTGAGGGTGCATGTCTCACCTCTCCCATGGCTCTCTGTGAGGTTCTCCAGGAGACTAAAGCCATGATTCGGTCAGAGAAAAGTTAACCCGTACTTGTTCGCACGCAGTCAAGCGATGGGTGCTGGAAGGAAAGCTGGCAAAACCCAATCACATTTCTGGCAGTAACTGCTTCTGCAGCACTGCATTGTGTTTTTTACATCAGATGGAGGACACTGTCAGTGATTCTCATCTGACAGAGGACTAATGTGAAAAATGCTGAATGCCGCATGAAAATAGAGGTCATGAGCAACAGGGTGTTAAACGGAGCGAGAAGAGGACACCTGAGAACTTGTGGTTCACCTGAGGTCTTGGCTTCTTATTTGGCCGGCAGAGCCACCGCCACACCGTCCTGGTCCCCAGGGAGGTGCCCGATGTCTGGGCCTGGGGCTGCCCCGGTGTTTTGTTCCTGGGTGGGGGTGGGACAGGCCTGCCTGCCAGGTCCTGCCCTGACAGACCCCCACGCTGAGTCTCTGCAGTCCCAGCCCTAAGGAGCCACCAACCCACGCGGTGCCCTGACACAGGAACGGGGCAGAGGAACTGAATCCCCCTAAAATTAATGTGACAGGTGTGGGATGGACAAAGTCTCCTTTTGGGACACCCCACATTAATGGCTAGTGAAGCAACTGAATTCTACTGAGCAGAAGACACCACCTCATCCAGATGAGAGCATGGACAGTCTTCTGACACGTGAGACCCCAGATGTTACAAGGAAATACAATTCGTGCTGGTAACTCTGCAGCTCTATTACAAATTTAAGGAGAGGTTCTCAAGACTAGGTGACATTTCATTGAATGGCAGTAAGATGGAGATTTCTTAAGTCACTGTGAAAGACTTACAAAAAACATGTATGGAAATCATGTGAGGACAGGAAAGGCCTCAGATATTTTATCCTAACCCTAGAAGAACAGCAAATGGAAGTGTTGAGGAAAGTTCGCCTTGTCAAAAACACAGAGCAGTTGAATGATAGGGCCCATGTTAAAGACACAAGAAGACAGATTCCCTGAAACAAGGTAGTGCTAGAAACTTTCGTCTTCTGATTAAAGAAGTTATGCACTTAACCAGCTGATCCTGCATATCAAATCTATTTTTGCTAAGTGGTATCTGCTGTTTAAGCACGTTGCTGTGAAATACAGAGTTTGACGTGTAACCACCCAGTACAATTATCCCCAGTCCAAGCAGCTGGTGGAAGACCTATCAAACTCACAGGAAACAGCTGTAGTAAGACAAGGTGGAGTGATCAGAAGGCAGACAAATGAAGAATGAATGTGGGAATGCTCAAGAGTTAGGAAATGGAAGTTGTCATTTTGGAAGGAAACACAAGTATGCCGTATATTAGCTAAACTCTGTCTGAAACAGACTTTGTCACATGGTGAAAGGGCTGGAGAACTAAAGGGAATATAGAAATTCATTTGTGTGGAAATAGGGGATATGTTTTAGAGACATGTATATTGAGGAGTCCGATTTAGGTCTGGGAATACAAGTCAGGGATAGCTTAATCTCAGAGGGACAAGTGTAGGAAGCTGCTCTTTGAACATTTATTTCTCACTTGAGAGCAGTTGCTGTGAGTAGCAATGAGTGGTTTACCTTCATGGTAAAAATAAAAAACCTGTTTCTCCCAGCTAAGGACTTTCTTTTCAGCTCTCATCTACTGATGTTTTGCGCAACTGAAACTGGGAACAAGGGCGCCTGGCTTGCCAGAAGCCCAGAGCAGGGTCGCTGCGCAGAGAGCCGAGACAAAAGAAGCTCCAGGAGAGCTGGGGTCCGTGGGACTGCCGCTTCTCTGTGGGGAGGACGCCGCCTTTTCGGGTGGTACAAAACAATTGCCACAAGCAGCCGTGGGAGTCCTTGGTTGGGTGAGGTTATCCCAGAGGACACATGGGAAATAGGCAGCATCTCCTCCAAAGCCAGAACAGAGAGCCCTGAGCTGGCTGCTTTGCCCAAGAAAGCCTCAGATGAGCACCAGCCACAGTGGGCTGAGAGAGCTGAGCCTCAGGGCACGGCAGAGCCAGAACGAGGGGCCTGCTGGTGCCTTCTGACAGCGGTGCTGATGGCTGGCTGCAGGCACCCTGCGTGAGAAGTTGGTATACGTACAAACTACACATGCACGCACCCTCTGCTCTCTCCCGTCTGGAGGAGACTTGCGTGTGGTACATCAGCCTCTAACAGAGGTCACCCCTTATATAAACTGCTGTGAAACAAGCGCAAGCAAAATGCTTCAAAAGAGCGTATTTTTCAAAGAAGAGCCTGGAGTGGGTGGGGGTTTCTTTCAGAATTGGGTCGCCAGAAGAAAAGAAGAGGCTCTGAGCTCTTCTGGTTTAGACACTGAGTCTCTCTAGGATATGGCATAATTCATTTAACCATTCTGCCCCTGCTTCCCCGTTGTGGAAAACAGACGGTGAATTCTTGATGCCAAGCGACTTTATTAAGAGTGTAGATTTTTTATACCAATCATAAATGCAATGTCAGTGCTAACCATGACTGTGGAATGGCCTTTCTCACAGTGTGAACAACCAGCTCTAAGTAACTAATGTTTCTGAGACTTCTCTAAGCCCCCAAATTCACATGGGATCAGGGAAACAGGAATGCTAATTGTAGAACCAGCAGCAGCTTTGCTGGGCAAAGCACTGAACTCCTCTTCTTCAGTTTCTCCATCTGTAAAACTGGGATGTCTGTCTGTTTTACAGTCACGTAATGAGGATTGATTTATTGTTTAATGTGTGTAAAGAATTAAATAAGTGCTAAGTATTATTATTATCAAGCCAGGAGGGTGAGTCAATGACCCATTTCCTATCTGAGCTTGCCTTGAAGGTGTTGATGTTTCTGGCAGATTACAGGAATTGAATATCTGCCATAGGTTGTATTCATATAGCGATGCAAATAAAGCACTTTTTGTGGGCATTGTGTTGCTTCAGGCCTTGTGATTACAGAAGAAAGATGCATAGATTAAAACTACTTTTAGGTGCACAGCATCTCCACAGGCTATGCCGTTTAGCCTCTCTGGGAATCACAGCAGGAGGTTCATACATCCACATGAAGAGATGGGTCCATGGGGCAGACAAGTAGAGTGCAGAGGGTGTTTGGTTCAACTCCTGCTCTACCGCAGATTTCCTGTAAGTCTTTTGCAGGTCAGCTGGGAAAATCCTCATAGAAACACTTTAGAAGAGCTCAGATGTCATCCATCTGCTACGGCTGTTAAGGTAAGACCAGGTAACTGGAGTTTATCCATGTGTCATTTAGGCAATACAGAACTGCTGACTTCTTATTTCTTGACCATGACATCAAACAGGGAGCTCACCTACCTCTGCCGTTTAGTGACTGAGCGCAGCGGTAGTGCCAAGGCCATTTATGTAAATTATTCATTATTCACTGAGAAGCATCATTGTTCTAATGTCCATCATCAAATTTGCTGAAACTGATGGGAGATTGTCTTGAAGTATACCAACCCACATGCCCTCCTGAATTCACCCCAAAGAAAGTCAAAGTTTGCATTAATTACTCAGCTATTCACTGGCCTTTCCCCTGTTTTCCCTTGTCCCTTGCAGGCATGTCCATGCTGGTGGAAGTGCTGCTGATGGCGCAGTCTTGTCCCCGTTAAAAGCAATGGGATCTTTGCCACTGACTTAGAAGTGAATGTCCTAAAAGTCATACCGTAGAGGGAAATTATATGGATTAAGGTAGATTGTGACATTCAAAGCAAAACAGCCTCTTTCCAGAAGAAAAGTACCCTGTCTGAGTACTTTTATCCAGGGGCAGCTGTAATTTAGTTTTACTGTTTGGGAGTAGGACCTCACAGAAACTTCTTCAGCAGATACTGTTGGGCTATTATTTCAAGACGCAAAACCTCCTCATTTATCAATGAAACAAATCTTAAGGATTTTTGTCAATTTTTTTTTTCTCAATTGTGAGTGTCTAAAATGAAGTCCTGAAGCCATTTCCTAGTTACTTGGGTAGCTAAATAGATTGCTGAATACTGTCCTTTTCTAACAACCTACTGAAGATGAGTTGCTGCTTTTGAAACTCTCATTAAATGTCTACTTGCACCTTTTGGCACTAAAGTACCTGTGCAAAGCTGGCCTACAATTCCCAAGGACAAGAGATAAGTGGAAGTAAACAGACCACCTGCAGCTTTTGTAAGACCTCTTCATGCATCCTTGGTGCTGTGAGCTCTTCATTTCATCAACATAACCAGGTTCTGTTTAGAAAAATATGAAACTAGGTGTTTCAGAACTGACTTTTTGTCCTCTTTCTTTTCAAGGCTGAATTTAAGCTGTCACTCAAATACCAAATTCTGGGGCAAATGTCAATCCTTGTCAATGGGACCAGCACTGACACACAATCTCGCCTGATCCTGTTTCCTCACACTCACCTGTTGCCTGTGTTTCCTTTAACCACTCCCTTGGCTTTGTGTCTCACTGCTGGCTTGGCACCATCATTCACACACTTTTTTTCCTAGAACAGTCTCCCACTGATGCTTGTCAACTGCCCACCATCCTGCCACCAAAAATACCTTTATCCCAAACAAAGCTCCTTCTTTGCAATCTTTCTTCAACGTGTTCAGGTGTGATCATTGCTTTAGTGAGATGGTGTCTGTCTCAATAAACTGATGTATCATCTGTGCATCGAAGTCAGGAGGAGGTTAGCAGGACTGATGCTTACTAACTTTGGACATAAGTGGATCTGTAACGGTCTTGCACTTCCATGGGCCTGGTACAGACAGTCTGTAATTAAAGGCAACTATTTGCCATAATGTTCTGGGATTCCCATTCATTTCTTTGCTCTGTTATTGCTGTTGGACAAGAAGAACTGCTGAATTCTGGTGCTGTCTCTTTCCTGCTAGGAATCACTCTACACCAGACTGCTTCCACCATTACACAGAAGACACATTTATGCCCCGCAAATGCTTTTTATATAGTATAATGGAGTTTTAATACCCTTTCCTTGTATTGAATATGTCAACATCAAAACCGTTAGTATAAGTAATCACAAAAAATAGAAGGGAGAGCCATCTCATTTGGGAAAAATTGATGGCAGCTACAGGGGCAGTCTTAGAAGTGACCCTGAAAGACAGAAAACAATGAAGTTGGCTAGATACAGAACCTGCTGTCTGCATCTTGTGCTTAAACAGGCAAAAACTGTTTAGATAGTAATGCTGCTTGATAAAGTCAGTGGCAGAGAAGACTTAAGGATCTTTTGGATCCATGGAGACTTGGAGACAAGGACAGAATGGGGACAAGAATCTGAAGAAGTGATTTTCATCTTAAATGTCTTGCTTCCTTGGCCCATTTCTAAATCTACTTCAATAGATGTCACTCATTCTAACCAGATCTTCCATACGAGTAGATTTTTCCATGTGGTGGTGTTACATCTATCCTTCTTGTCCAGGTCGATCTGTTTGGCATGTACCTGTGAATAAGAAAGGCAAAGAAAAGAAAGACACCAAACAGTAAAAGAGGAAAAGAGTTGAAGAAAAGTAGCTAACACCAGCAAAACAGAGAGAAAGAAGTGTTGGAGACAACGAGTGACTTGCAGATGAAAGGAAGAACAAAAAGGTATCGAAAACATAGGACTTATGTGCACAGGCAAAAAGAAGGTCTATACAAGTGGGCACTGCTAACCAAGAAGAATTGCTGTTCTGGTTGTCCTCATGTTTTCAGAGAACAGCAAAGTATGCTGGCTTGCCACATAAATTGTTCTGGGACTCATTTTTGACAGCGAGTTTTAACAGGTGGCCAGAGTAAATCACAGACCTGTCAAGTGTAATGCCAGACTAGCTGAGATACATGGTGTTAGGAGTTAGCAGTAAGCCTACAAAGCATGGAAGAAAGCATGGATCAGCAAGGAAAAGGGTGTCTGGACAACTGCCAAAACTCAACTGATTTCAGCCTTGTAAAATTGATTGAAACAAATGGCAGACTTCTTTGCTCTATAAATAAAAAAAAAAAGAACAAGGAAGAGGAAGTGGTTCTGCTTTGCAGTGAAAAGCAGTAGAGATGAAAGATAATAAAGGTTTGGCTCCAAAACTAAATGAGTACCTTGCTTGAGTTTCTCATTAGGACACCAGCATAAAACCTGTGGGCAAAGACAACTTGTCTAACAAGAGAGCCTTTATGTAAGTTGAAACGATTTTAAAGAACTGCTAGGTGAAATTGCAGTTACAGTGAGGAATTGGACTACTGAATCCAGCTTGGTACATTCTGGCTGGAGAGTTGCAATCATAGTGCTTATTTTGAAGGGTGGACGAAAAGCCATCTGGAAAACTTGAGTGATTAGTCTGACCACAGAAGTAAATAGGCTTTTTAAAAAAGTGTGACTGAAAAACTAAATAAAGTCATGTGGGTAAATGGAAATGAAAAAATGCTATAGAGATTTATCTAAGGATGAAGAATGTAGAAATAATATGCTGTCTTTCTAGACAACTGATACCTTAGGGAACTGCAACAGATCTAGTCTACTTGGACTTCAATAAGGTCTTTGTTATTGTACCAAACGGGACAACATTAACTGTAATAGGGTGAAAAAGAACTGGTTAAAAAGAGGATGGCAGCCAGGTATGTCAAATGGGAAGCTGATGGGCTGCAGGGAGAAGACTCTCCACGGAGGATGAGAAAACAGGTGGGAAATACTTAATATCCTTATGAATGACTGCAGCAGGAATGGCAAAGATCCAGAGTACATTAGTGAAATACAATGATGGCCATCATCAGTGCAGGAAAGGACACTCCTAATACCAAGTTCATTTTGCAAATTTGCAAGTACAATAAAAAAAGCATTTTTTCCTTTAGCCATTTCTGCAAACTGGTTAGAGCACCCTCCCATTTCTAAAGGGTCTGTCTTTGTCTCCAGTGACAAAGAAATAAGTGATTCTGCAGGAAGTATTATCAGAAGGTAATTCAGCTTACTCTGGCTTTGCTTCATTGGCTTTGCCACATTACCCAGAGAAAAAGCGAGGTAAACATTTATTTTGGCTTGTGTATGGCACTTGTAGAGCAGATCTGATGAACAGGATGATGTCACTTTTCATTTTCTGATCTCAGCCTGGGTGTAAAGGTAAGAGTTAGATAAACAGCTCTTGGGCAGGTCTGTCACTCTTTGCAGTGAGATGATGAAAATGAAAACCAAGGAAAGCAGGAAGAAATGGAGAAACAAATTGCAGTCTGAACACCACAAAGATCTGCTCAACCATGGAAATGGTCACTGTGGGGTGGATGGAAATGGAATTTAAGACCAGGTTGCCCTAGAGCTAGCCTGGGAGGTGGCAAGGTGGGCAGTAGACTTCAGGGAAGTTGCATACAAGCAGCTGTGGTCCATGTTGGCTTGTATCAAGGTGCTCAGAAGCTGAACCATCAAGGAGGGATATATGAGCCCCGTAGCTCTCTTTGGCCTGGACCATCACTGTGTCTTCCCATGCCGTGGCCATGGCAGCCGAACCCTGAGGCTTCATCCGCGGGGACACAGAGTTCAGTTTTGCCTTGACTGATGGAAAGCCTCAGGTGACCTCCAGTCTGGAGAAATCTGTACTTAATGTGCCCTTATGCCAATTAAAGTTACAACAAAGGCTGTTTTCAGTCTCAGACCTGCTTAATGCCGCTGTCAATGCTAAGCAGGCTTCTTTAAGGATGGGTCAGAGGAGTGAGCGAAGCACAGACAGAACACACTGAATTAATAAAAGGCACTGCCCAAAGCACCAGCCCGCATGGCAGTGCCGGAGCAGAGCCCAGCCAGAAACCGGGGAGGATGGCAAGACCCACAATGGGTAGGAGCCACCAGCTGCAGGTGCTGCGAGAAGCCCAGAGGCCAGAGGTGGACAGCAAGGGCTTGCAGAGAGGGAGGCAGAGCCCTTTGGGCCACAGGGCTTCAGGGATGCGGCACTCATCGTCTTCCTCTCTGCTGTGCTCAAGGAGAGGATGCTTTATGAATATTTTTAGAAAGTCATTAGAACTGCACCAAGCACTTTTCAAGTCCACATCCCTTGTGCCTTGGAGCTTCTGTGCTCCCTACCTACATTATCACCAGAGCGATTTGTTCTGTTTCTTGAAGTCATCCTGCGGCAATCAGGTGTAGCATTTCTTCGCCTCTGCTGGCACTACGCAACAGATAGACTGAACAGCACCACGGAGGCTGGCAGGCAACGCACAAAGCAGCTCTATAAAGGCATGTCAAAGAATGAGTCATTGTCAAGCCTGCAAGAGACAAAAAGATTGATTACGGAAGAGCTGAGAAATAGGTTGTGATGGTGACTCACCATATCCCACCCTTTCTGCATTCACAGACCTGCCAGCTGATTCATAACTTGCGTTCTGCCTTCCTTCTCCTCCCTGTCAAGGCAATCAATCAAACAAGGGTCCATCCATTAAAATTTCCACTTGAAAGAGAGGGGTTATGTGTGGGAGCACCCATCCCTTTCTGCATCCACACATGGTAAGCCCCTTTTTCTGCCCTTTAGCCTGCTGTAGAGCCCATCTTTTTGGGGAAAGGAGGTGGTGTAGAGCCAGCACATAGGACACCATGAAAACCAAAGGATGGAGGGAGGGATGATGTTTCCTTGCTGAATGTCTGGTTTTTATCAAGTAAGATTTACTCTGTTCCCTATCTTCACCATTCTTCTGAGGTGTGGAGATTTTCAGAGGAGTTTGTCTGTGGTCTAGCAGTTGCCACTGAAGCTGCTGTCATTGCCCTCACAGTCACATCTGGCCACCTCGGCACTCCCTCAGAGGACTTCCCTCTGCCAGGGACATCCTACTCTCCCCATTGGGACCATCCTGAAAAGTCCTACCATAAGCCCATTTTTGCGGCCCATGGGTTATCGCTGCAAAGCCAGGAGACGATGGGGCGGGAAGGGTCAGAGACTGCGGGATGGGAGAAGCCAGAGGAGCCTCTGCCCCGGCTGCCCTCCTGCCCGGAACGGTGGGTTGGTTTGCAGGGAGCTGCGTGTTGACCAGCTGAGTGTCAGCCGAGCAGGCCCAGACTGGAGCACGGCACGGCGCTGCCAGCAGCGTGTGGGCAGAGGCCTGGCAATGACTCCGAGATCCCTGGAGAGTGTGCCAAGCCCATCAGTAAGGGCCTCCTTCTTGGCAGGCAGTTTTATCAGCTGGCCATAGGAAATCACCAGCCTCTCAGGAGCGGCACCAGGATAGCCCAGACATGGGCTCGTTTCACCGGTGTCCACTGAAAGGCATTGAATTCCTCCAGCAGAAATGCTGAGGAAGGGAAAGATGTACGGGAAGGATGTTGAAAAGGAGCTGGGTCACTGTCTGTTTGCTTCTGAAATCAGAGGAGACATAAGGAATCACAAGCGGAAAGCAAAAAGGCACAAGTAGATGTCATCGGTTGCAACTTGACTGGCAATACAGAGCACTTCTGAAAATCCCACCCTGTGTTTTTAATATTTTCCAGGGCACCTATAACCCAGGGTAGACATCTTTTAGGATCAAAAGAAAAAAGAGTCAAATTTATTTTATTTTGCAAGGCGTAGCCTTTTTGATCTTTTGCCTACTTGCCTGAAGACTGTCAGAAAAAAAAGGTGAAATAGAATTGTCTTAGGGAAGGGTGAATACATGTCTATAACAAGAACGAGTCAAACACTGCGCTCTTATCTAGGATACAGCTCTAAAAATAGCGCTGTAGGGTTTCAGGAGTGTTCACTCTCAAGAGGTCTCAGTGACTTCACCAGTCTGTTTGCTTGGGTTTACATTTACAAGTGGTGTCATCTGCTAACACCTTTCCAGCACACCTGGCTTAGCTTCCCAAGACTCAGCGGGGTTCTCACTGCCAAACGCATCATCACCAGTAACACAAAATCCAAGGGGCAGATTCTGCCACCCAGTAGCCTGACTCGGTACTGGCATGTTGGGGGACTCGATGAGAAAAGGAGCCGTTCCAGTAGCTGGGATGAAATTAGTAGTTAAATGTTCAGTGACTGAGATTTAGTGATGGAGTCCCGAATGTTTGCAGTTTCTTTTCACTGTTTAATTGAGCAAGACAAGGAAGGGAAAGTCAAAGGAGAACTTGAGCTGAGCCACAAACAAGAAAAAGTGGTCAGGGTTGCTTTTCTGCTGTGCCAAACTTCCTGAGAGACTGGGAAATGCAGCAAAGACATTAGATGAATGCAGCTGACAACGCTGCTTGTGTGAAACAGTGGTGCTTACGCAGGATTGGGGTGTCTGTCTAGGCGAGGGCTGCTTTTCTTGGTCACTACAACTGTACAACCACCTTTCCTGCACCATGATCCCCTGGAGAGGCTTGAGCTGTGTAACTACTACAGAGGCCCAGAGCCTCTTCATTTCTCAGAGCTGTAAGCTACATCCATTTATAAATGCAAAGACCCGTAAGTGTTATCAGCTGGCATATTTACAGGTACTATGCATTCATTAATATATATTTACATGAGAACACCCTTTTAACTGCCAGAGATTTTTGCAGTCATAAATTCTGCACTGGACTGTTTCTGCGGGTCTCCTTCCTTCTTCTCCTCTCCTCTCAAGCTGCAGCTTCTTCAAGTTGTTTGTGTGGCAGGAGCAGCAGCCCTTGGTCTCTCCTCTCCTTCCCTGGACAAAAAAGAAGAAGAAAAGAGAGGGTGTTTCACCTGCCTGGTCTTTTCCCCATGAAGCAACTGTACAGCTGGTGCAGCTGAAGGGCCAGGGCAGGAGGACCCCAAAAGCTGCTCTTCCAGCGCTGGGTGTAACTTCTTTGCTTGGTGTTCGCAGGGCACGGAGCGTGGGGACACCCTTACCCGTGGGTAAGGGCAGCGAGGTGCAGCGCTGCTCAGGGGAGGTGTCGGCTGTTTGAGACAGCTCAAGCCATGCTGTTGAGGAGCAAAAGTTGGGGAGCAAGTGAGTTCAGGTTCTCAGTTACAGGTGAACAGACACCATGGACTGCACCCTGGCAGAAAGTGCTGCCCTGGCCACGTGTTCCCACCACAGATCTGCCCTTGTTGCTGCAAACAGCATTTTTAGCAGAGCTGGTGATGTGTCACAGCTCAGTGACAAGAGGATGGTCACCGCTGTCCAAGGAACTCCTGGGGGGTGAAGTCCTCTCTCCCAAGGACCAGGGCAAAAACCTCCTTTTGGCCTGCTTGCTGGTCCCGGCATGGGGCGAGGGGACACTGCACACAGGAACAAATTTCATCCTGTATTTCGATCCTTATTACTTAATACTTCAATTGTACTTAATGATGTGTTTTATTTTATACACCATTTTACTTTATGACTGTTCTCTTGGGTGGATTAATCTGTCATTAGTGCATCATGTTTTAAAGGCTTTTCTTTTCCCTTGTTAACCAGTTTAATAGGCTCAGCGAGACACTCCTGGGTGTGTGCTCTGCGGTCTGCCTGCGCACGGCTGGGGTGCAGCCGGGCGCCCCGCACGCACCCAGCGGGTGCCTCGGGGGCCAACTGGGGCTTATGGCATGGGTTTTTACAACCACGGCTCAGCCTTGGTAGCAAATGGACCCCACGCCGCTAACTAGCATGCGGTGTGCAGGACCCAGCAGTAAGGCTACAGGCATGCGCTTGACCCTGCTGCTTCACGCCACTGCCAGGGTGTCCTGCCCCTGTGAATCCTGCCTGTTCACAGGCAGGGGATGCCAGCCTAGCGTGGGGCAGTGTGTCCCCTGTGTGTGGGACAAGCCTCGGTTCCCCCACAGCCCTGGGCAGAGCTGGGCACAGTGGGGGAGCAAGGGTCCCGTGCATGCTCAGGTAGCGTGAAGTCAGGCTGCAGCCAAAGTGGGAGGCAAATATAGGCTCCAGAAGTGGTCCCAGCCTATACACACACATAAATATATAGATAAATGTTAAAAATATGTTTATAGCCTGTGGTAAGTAAAACAAGTTAATTACCCTTGCTCAAGTCATATACAGCAGCAGAATTAAGAATAAGAGGTAGGATTTCAACTTGTTGATTGAGTTTGCCATTATCTACAGCCATCCATGTATGACGATAGATCATATTTGTGCTGCCTTTACAGGGAATATGAAAAAAGTATCAATAGTTGTCTGATTTACACAATAAGAGGTTTACATAATAGAAACACTGTGATTATCTAACCTACTACGAGATCAGCTTTGCCCCTGGTCTTTTTAGAGAATTATAGGGCTGCAGGAACCTCAGAAGGTCACTTAGTCCCTTTTATTGCTTCTGCCCAGCAGAATGATTCGTTGGGGCTGACAACGTGCAGACATAGAAATCTCTTTTCTTATCCACCTAAATGAATAAGAACATGAATGAAAAGCTTACAACAATGAATATGCTTTTACATTCACCTTAAACACATGCATGCATAGAGGAGGGTGAAACCAACCATCTGCCAAGGGATAATTCATACATCTGCAAACATGAGAGTCCACAAAACTGCTGACACGTGCAGAACAGCAGTGCAGCAGCATGAGCTCATTCCAAGACAAGCATTTCCCTTTGGTGAGTGCATAGCTCCCAACGGTAGCTGCAATTGGATTTGGGCACAGGCCTCCAAGCGATACCACACAGAACCAGATCCTAATCTCCCCTGCTCTTGAAGGGCCCTAATCCTGCAGATGTTTGAGTAAGAAACAGAATTCCACAATGACAAGGTCCCTGCACCACAGGGATTGCTATGTACAGCCCGAATTTTGCTCCTGACTGCATGCGTGCGTACAGTCGTGCTCCAGGGAGATCCCCTGGACATGTGAAGGGGCTTGCACAGGCGCAGGACCTCCCCTGCACTTCTGGCTGCAAGGCCAAGGGGAATTTTAGTTCTCCTGTAAAGCAAAGGTCTAAGGCAGCAGCTGGAAAGAAGTGAAAAGTAGGTAACGTTGATGTTCGTCCAGAGACCCACCTTGGGTCCCCACCAGTGTGTGCTTACTCTGGCTCCTCTGAATTATCAGCTCTGATTAATTTGATTCTTTCTTTCGGGGGACCGGGCAGGAAGGAAGGTTTCAAAGCTCAATGCAGTCATCATGAAGGTGACTGTCTCCAGTGCCCCTTAGGCTCAGACTCAGAGGCCCCAGTTCAAACCAGCATTCAGAAGTGTGCTAAAGCGATGTAGCTTACAGGACTTGAACTCAAGGTTAAAGTCGAACACGTGCTGAAGTGCTCTTCTGCACCAAGACTGTGGCTTCATAGCTGGTTGTCCAAATATTTGGGCAGGAGGGATCTTGCCGAAAGGCTGAAGAGGGAAAGGCAGAAGGCAATGACGATGCTACCGGGACTGGCTTTGCTTGCGGCAAGGAGTGGGGATGGGGTGTTTGTGGCAGGAAGCAAGGGACATGGGGCATAGCACAGCAGGGACAACGTGATGTTTGAACTTGCTGCGGAGCTGGAGAAAATCTCCTATTTGAATGAAATCTCCACCTGGATATTCATAGTAAAGGTCCTAAATACTGTGCCTGAATGGCTGGTAAAAGGGACAATAAGTGTAGCAATAACTATACAGATCAGCAGCAGGGAACGGGATTATCCCACCACCCCCACGCAAGAAGTTCTACAATCACTTTGGTGCTAGCACTGATGAGGTTCTGACCATGTTTATAGCCAATGGCAGAAATTTTCTGTCCTTTCATGTTTCAAAGAAGCTTTCTTTGGAGCAAATTTGGACAGTGGAAAGGATGTTGATTTTGAGGTGCTTTGTGGTTAATTTTCATTCCTTTATTGAAGGAAGCAAGCTTTGCTTCTGCTTATGAGCCTCTACATCTCTGAGCTCATATGAATTAGGACAGTAAATGGTGTAACTGTAAATGGTAACAGTAAATGGTGCTCCACAGTCTCACCAGCACTGAGCAGGGGCTGCTTAAAGTCTTGGAGGGAAACTTCCAGATGTAGTGAAGACCTGAGATCTGGGGCTCAGAGGACATTAATGGTTCCCTCTGCCTCCTGGCGTATAACCACATTGCAGACAAACCCCAGTTCAAACAGTTACTTGCTGCCACCCGCTTCCCCTGCCGTCCATGCTGGATGTGCAACTCTTCATTTCTCCCCTACCGCTGATATTCCTGTTAGCACTGTGCACTGTTACTGCTCCGAGTCCAGGGTCCTGGAGGTGTAGTCATGCATCATGAACTCATTTGACTATACTGAACAGAAACAGAGGAGAAAGTCCTGGTTTTTCCTCAGAACACACTTGGTCAGGCAAGAGATGAGAGAGAGGAATAGGAGGAGATAATGAAGCAGAACTGGTCAGAATGACAGACTGTGGGTGACTTTAATGCACTAAGAACATAACTATGGTAAATTTTTTTTGTGGGCACATTGGCAAAGGATAACTGAGTTTGAAGGAAAATTGGAGAATGAGTGCAGTTCAGCATTATTCTGCAAGGTTTTGTGTCTTTATTTTACTGCTTACTCAGGGAATACTTAGCCTGAATGATCCCTGGGTCACAGTTTCATTTTTCACAGCCACCACCAGCTCACAGTTCTCCTAGCTCCAGCACAATGGGAGCTAACGGGGCAGGGGATGGCTCAGGCACCGTCCTATGGCACAAGTCAGGATGGTTGTCCCCAAGGGACAAGGCTGACAAGGACACCCAGCTTTGGTGGTGTTGCAAATACTCTGTTAAAGAAATCAAAATTTGATCACATAGAAGAGTTAGGTTTGATTAAGAAGTAGAATTGTGAAGCATAATGTATAGGATTGTTAAGTTTGAAATGTAGCCATAGAAACTTTAGGAACTGTGTTATGCGTGACCATAAGAACCTCAACATTGTTAAGTTTAAAGTAGCTAACCATAGAAACCTCACCGGGAAGTTACTGGTTTTTCTATGTTTTGTTTTAAGAGGCTAAGGAAACCATCATGGACACCAGTTATGCTGCTTGGAAACCCCCTTACCTGTCCATCTCGATTTGAGTATCGAGGATTCCAATCAGTAGAGCTAAGTGAAATTGACCAATGATTGTTTTTAAATAAGAATATTGATAAGGTTATTTAATCAAAGGACCAATCATTATAAAGGTTAAATTTAAGAGCAAGCATAGTAATATATTTTTTATGTAAAGAGCTTATGTAACAGTGACTTGACAGAAAAAGTGTATAAAAACTGATGGATTTTGATACTAAGTCGGGCACACCTTCGGAGGAGTGATCCCCTGTGTCCCCAGCACTGCAATAAAGAAGTGCCTGCTTCTTGATGTCACATTGGTGCTAAGGAGGTTTTTGCCAGATTTCAGTAACAGTGGGGGCAAGCGGGCAAAGAACGAGGAGACTGAAGAACAAGGAGTCCCAGGAATAATCCTTGAGGACTGTTGCTAATAACCTCTTTCCATCCTTGTACTTCTCTCTTCCCCTTACCATCTCCCACGCAGTAAGCTCCCTGCCCACCTCGCAGTTCATGCACTAATCTACAGCTGATCTTCAGTTTCTCTCAGAGGAGCAGCTCCAAATGTAAGTGAAAATCATGGGGGGGTTCAGGAGGCTTCTTGCCTTTTTAGCCAATGACTTCAGTGTTGGTTTCTTTCCTTTAGTCCCTATGGACCACCCTATAGACAGCTGAAAAGGCAGAAAGCAGCAGTGCTGGAGTGCAATGGAGCCACCATGTCCTTGAGCAGAAGGACAGCGTTTCCCGGAGCAGCTCTGCAGTCAGAAACGCTGTGTTGTGGGGCAGCACCCGCAGACCCCAAACTCCCTCCAGCAGCTGCTGCCTCGTGGTAACTCGCACTCGTGCCTGGGAGTCCTGCAGCTTTGGGGATGAGAGACTGCAAGCACATTTTTATCAGCTGAGTTGCTAGCCCAGCAGCAAGAAGATTTTAAGAAGAAACAAAAGTGCCATTATCCTTTTGTTTCCCCTTTTCCCACAAACGCTCCCACGAGCAGCCAGACGCTGCGAGGGGAGCTATGGTGGGTCAAGTGTTTTTCCTGAGTCACAGCTGTGAACTGCACTTGCCCTCTTGTTCTGCCCCATCTTAGTTCATCCCTGCAATGAAAGCCATCCCTTGTGGCAGAAGAGAAATGTTTCCAAATGGTAGGAAAGATGCCACGTTTATTCCAGGAAAGTGAACAGGAGCAGGGGATAAGCATATGATTGCCAGTGCAGTTGGCACAGTCCCTGGAATGGTTTTGGTAGAGACTCAAGTCTTCTCCCTGACAGTGTCCATGGCCAGCACAGGGACGGTATGGGCGAGGGACACCTAACAGCACGTCCCTTAACACAGACTCCCTGTTTCAGAGGCTTGAGTTGTTTTGCCCTCAGCTGGCCTCAGGACCAAAGAACTACCCGCGGCTCAATTTATTCTCCAGTGCGGATGTTGCTGATGCTTCTGCAGAGGAAATGTTCATTCCTCTGTGCTCCCCCCACCCTCATTTTTGTTTTTTTCTCCAGTTCCATGAGCAGAGAGGGTGATAGTGGCCATTTTAGTAATTTTTCAGAAAGTCTGGTGGCAAAGCTCTTGTTTGGCAAATCTTTGGAAAGTTTCATTCCACGGAGTGGTGGGCTGCCTCTTCCAAAGTCTTGCTATGGCTGGAGGTGGGCCACATACATAAATCCAAACCCAGATTAGGTTTAGGCTAGGACTCAGTGATTAGGCCAGAGGATAAATTAAAGTTTTGATCTTAGATTTGAAGGCACCAATTTTCATGAGAGCTTTTCTTGCAAAATGTAACCTCAAAATTCCTTCTGATACCTTCTGGCAGTGATATACCAAAGAGCACCGAGTATTACTGAGCCTGTTACATGTATATTAAACCTCACATTTGGTTCCTTCTGTCTTCTATTTCCTAAGAAGTTTCTGCTAGCTAGTCTTGGAGAAGGAAAGAGATTTTTATTCACTTTCATAATATCCACATTTTGTAGTGCCTTCTCTTCAACCACAAAATCAGTGGCCATGTACAACATCCAGTCTCATTAGTGGAGTCAGTTGCAATGTAAGTGTCTCAAGATCTGGTTACATGACAGTTCACTTTATAACCTAATTCAGCCTAGATAAACTTGCTCTGCAAAAGGAGGGAGTGAAGGAGGGAGGAACAAAAAATGGAGCCATGTTGTAAGTAGCCGTAGACCAATAATGGACGTGGACCCACTTCTCATGCTGCCATAGAGAGCTGGAGAGGCAGGCAGTGTCCGTGGGGTCAGAAAAGGACTTGATGAACTTGGTGACAGCTCCACAGATGGATACTAAAATGACTGGACAGGGTTGCAGGCCTGAATGTGGCAGTGGACCACAGAAGGTGACCATGCTCGTATGCTCTCCCTAAATAGCATCTCCTGCTGCTGTCCTCAGGCACTGCCTACGGCCGGGGAGGACCACTGCTCTGATGTTTCAGGTCCTTTCTATGTCCTTACACCCCTTCTAGCAGTGTGTGCTTGGTGTAAGAGCTGTGTGCGCATGGGAAGGGGGCACAACACAAAGCTGAGCCCAGCCTAATCAATTCTGGGAGACCTTTGCAGTCCCCACGGCACTAAAAGGCAGATGGCAAAATATCGCATCTGGAGTCAAGTGTGAGCATCCCGTACTGCTGAACACGGTTCTCATGCCCAGCTCCTGCAGGAGGGTCAGCTTTCTTACCAGTGTAATAATGACGCCATCCATAGAGATCAGCAATTCCATTTTCAAACATCTGTTTCTAAAATAGCTTAACCTGTGTATTTTCTCTACAACCTGGAAAAGTTCTGTATACATTGAATTCAGTGGAGTTTTGAGTTCAGCAGGATTTGCAAGAGGTATCTGCTAATCTTTTTGCTTTCTTTCTTTTTTTTTTCTGTAGAAAATACAGAGGAAAAGAAGTAAGCCAAATTATCACTGCCAAATACCACAACTAAGCATACTCTGTCGATCATACATGTCATTATCTTTATTATGGCAGCATTTCATGTGGATTATAAAATGTCATAGAAACGTCATTGCTCCCTTGGTCCAAAGATATATAACAATAATAATAGTCTCTTACAATTTTATTTTTTTCATCTGTGGATGTCAGAAGCTTTTTAAAAAGGTCAGCATCATTATCCTCCCTTTATGGCAGGGGAAGAAAGACAAAGGCCAAGCTGTTCCTTCTAGCTTTAGGCGTCTAGGATCCTTCTACCGTCAGTGAAGGCAGAGAGGGAGAAAGGTATGTGCAAGGAGATCTGAGTCGTTTTTTGGAAGGGACATGTCCTCTCCGTGACTCCCACAGAGGACTTCTACCCAGGAGACCCCTGGTGCCTTGCTGGGGCCTCAATCAGGTACCTAAAGTCTGGAGGGTGAATTAGAGCCTGGTCATTTGTGCCAGGTTTCCACCCGTTCAACGATAGAGTGCAAAACAGAGCCCAGCTCCTGATTCCCACCCTCATGCTGTGCCCCCTCTTTTTCTTTCTGAAATAATGATGACGGCATGCTTCCAGCATTACCCTTGCTGTCAGGCCAGCACAGCTCTGTGTGTAGACAAGATTTAATGCTTGGTTTGTGGCAGAGCAATTTTTGCCTGCCCGTGCATGATGGCATAGTAGATAAATCACTGAAAGCAACGTGTGCTGAACGTACTCTGCAGCCCTGCTTTCCTCAATACCCAAACCATACACTGTACTTCAGCTGAGGAACCTGATCTTCCCACTGCTGTGTTATGTCTGGCCACGGCTCTGCTCTGGGATGTGCCGGGGAGGACGTAAGGAGGAAGCAGAGCAGTGCTAACATGCTTTTGTTGCAAGTCCATGGCAGCCAGAGCCACCACAAGAAATTCAGCCAGCCAGCAGTCAGCTCTGCATCCACCAAGGACACTGCAAATCAACCGTTGATCATGAATCATCACGAAGCGTGATCGTCTTTGACCATGAAAACGTCCTTGAATTCATCTCCTCCCTTGTGAAAATAATCCTAACGTCACCAGTGTTTCCCTAATTGCCTTTTTTTCTTTCACAGTGGAGGGGGGCAGCATTATTGCCAGTGATTTCACTCACAGCACAAGCCAACATGGTGTAGTGGCTTTCCCTGGGTGCTTCTGGTATGATTTTCCCTCTTGCACCTTCATCACACTTTAGTTCTCCCAGTAAAAACTATCACAAGTATCTTTTAAATACTGTGACTTCCACGCAGGAAATGTTTAAGAAACATGATGCTTATAATAGAGAAAATAATGGAGTTATTCATCTAATTCTACATTTGCACTAATGTTAATACAAATGTTAATGTGGGCATGTGTAAACCACACAAAGAAGTCTCACTACCCACTCACAGAGAGGAGTTTGAATCTGCTGTGCATTTATGCACACTGAATGGCATCCAACCTAATGAGATGTCCCCAAAGTTGGGGCTTGGGTTATGAAACACACTTGCCTTGCAGCCAGCAATCCTGGCTGGCTGGCTTCTGGACTGGATAACTCCATGTACAGCTAAATTCATGGCCTTTTCAGGCTCTGCTTGGCCTCACAGCCCTGTGGACGCCCATGTCCAGTCTGGAGGTCTGTCCCTTCTCGACTGCTGTAAAAGTCCTGATGTGTGCAGAGCACCTGAACTCAAGCTGAGTTCATTTTGGAGACTCCCCAGAAGTCAGAGGGGTAGTGTGATGGTGTAGTGTCCTCCTTCTGAACCCCGGCTGCGTGGAGCAGGAGTTGTGAAGGAGAGCTTTTGTGCTGTGCTCAGACCATGAGAGGTCAACACCACCGGTACCTCACCCGGGAACACCAAGCTGCTGACGGAGGCTGAGACATTGTGCAACCAGGCATGAGAGCAGAGAAAGCAGGAAAAGAAAGCCTGTCTCTAGCCTTGTGGTTATGGCATTCGTCTAATGGTTTGGGGACAGGGAAATCTAAGCATCTAGCAAACGTGTCTGACCCCACAACTCACCCTGCTTTGAGCAGGAGGTTGGGTTAGATGACCTCCTGAAACATCTTCCAACCTGAATTATCCTATGAGATTATGATGCCTGCTCCTGAAACTGCTTTTATTCTAACGACTACCACATTTTAAAAGGGTGGATTATGCAGCTGACTTCCCTCCCCTTCCAGCTGGCTGCTGTAGCCATGGGCAGCAGGCAACCTCCCGGGCTCCCTCGCAGGTCCCACAGCTCTTGACTTCAGCAGGAAAGGCCGAATGCTGTCGCTGAGGACAGCCATCGAATGGTCTCAGGAGATGTGGGCTCCTTTCCCTCAGGCTGAGAAGTGCCTGTGATCTCGGCACCCCCTTTTGCAGGTGTGCCCTCCGGCCACCATCCACAGCAGTGGACATTGCTACTGCGCTAACGGCACGCTGCCGGGGGGACAAGCTCTTAAAATTTTTGTGTTGGTTCCTCAGACCCCCAAGGAAGGTGCCCATCTTACACAGAGGGAGCCTAGAGGCATTTCTGTGGTCAGCAGAGAGAGGGGAGCACCTCGGCAGGCAGCCTGGGGATCTCCCTGCTGACTCTCCAGTGAACGTACTGGGAATGAAGGAAAGCAGGAACACTCCTCTGGCACCAGGCACTTAAAATTCCAGTAACACAGCATCTCACCGAAGCCCTGAAAACAGGCAAGGTGGATCCAACCCGCAGCAGGGACTAGGAGGCTTAGGAAGGGCAGGTGGGCTGGAAACAGGGACTGAACGTGGGAGCTGTTTTGGGGTAACACTGCAGAAAACAGAGCTTCGGGGAACATGGCAAACCTACGTGCCAAGGTATCAATCAGCATTGTCTAAAAGTTTTCATCGAACAAATCAGACAAAGGAAGAAAACTAGAACAGAATGTTCTGAGTTACAGAAATAATTGAAGATAAATCCAAGGCTTTATCATACCATAGCAATCAGTTTGAGGGGTTTTGCTGTCACCCATGGAAGGACTCAGAAAAATAACAGCAACAAGATAACTGTGGTATGGCTCAACAGTACAAATAAAGCTGCTTATAGTGATTAATCCTCCTGTACTTCTTGCTTCAACAGGTTAGTACTCACAGATCAAAACTCGAAGCATTTCTCCTGCTGTGCCACCCTACGTTTGAGGCTATATTCAAAGCACTTGTTAACAACAGCGTGCAGTGAAGACCACTGCTCAGGGTGGTACACGCGGGTCCTTGCAGATGTATGCAGCTTTGCAGAGCACTGCAATACTGACCAGAAGGACAAGTAGAGAATAACCCCTGCATTTCATTTTTGTTGTGTTTTTTGTCTGCTCCTTGCCCTTTTGTATGAAAGATCACATGCATGTGAAAAGTTAAGTAGCTGTTGAAGGACACATTTTAAATTCATTAAGACGCAATAGTAGAGCTTTTATTCAGATTATTTTCTCTTCCTGTTGAAACCCAGAAGATTGTCTGAAGAACAAGGTACAATTTGACGTGGGTAAGAGCAGAGGAATCAAGGTCTTCATTCCACAGAAGCCTGTGAAATACTTTGGTCTTGCAGCACGCTTCTGTTTTCCCTTGATAACAGCACTGTAACAAGGCTGATAACAACGGGCCATGTGCTGTACCTGTTGCTCAGCTATGAATGCAATGAAAACAAAGGCCAAATGTTACCTACCACATAAGGACAAGGTCACCCGATCACAATTACTAGAAGAAAACACGGCAAGGGTTTGGCTAACTGCATGGCATGATTACAGCCCAGTCCTGGCATTGGACTAGGTATTGCTGCAAAGCCAACACTATGGATCTATTGTACTTAGTCATAAATAATTGCTATCTGAGCACCTCTGCAGCTCCTTTCAGTATCAATTGGTTGATCTGTACAATCTTCCAGTGGTGAAAAAGAGGCAGGCTGGATTCGGGGTGCCCCCAGCTGACCCTGGCCTGGCACCCAGCCTCTGCCCCGGCAGCAGACACCGCTGCTGGCTCTGCCATAGGCTGCCTGTGCGGCCACCGGCAGCGTTTCGGGTCTGCCTGGGCCACCGGCACCCACCTGCCTGCGAAAGGCAGACTATACTTCCTTTTCCACCTCTACCCTCCCTTCTTGGGTATTTAGGCTTGGATGGCTTTCACAAAGGGGATTCTTCCTTTTGCCTGTATCCGAAGGACTCTATGCTGGGAGCAGAGTTTCCCTGGCCTTCTGTTTTGGAAAAAATCCCCTTTTTTTAACAGCTAATTCCCACTGGGCCTCCCTGATGATTCTATACCCAATGTTTTTAACACTGCAGATGCTATCTGCTCTATGTACTAACCACATATACTTGAAAAACACTCCAACAACCAGCTCATAACAGATTTTACAAAACCTTTCTGAGTCATTTTTGGACCTTGCTTTATTTTTAAGCGTGGCTTAAGGAGAGCCACCCGCCGAGCCAGGCGGCGATGCGCGGCAGGACGACAGGTCACATCCCGGCCGAGGGCTGCAGCATCAGGTGGGCACCAGGTGGGTGACGCGGAGCATCGTGGACTCCATCCCTCGCAACAAGGGGAACAACGGGGGCCGAGTCATTGCCGCACGCCCGGAGGTGAGGCGAAATCCTGCAGCCGGTAAGCGGGGCAAGGCACGGTGCCGCACCAACTGCCTCCGCGGGGGCTGGGTGCCGAGCGGGACCTCAGGGCGAGAGCGCGGGGCACGGGCTCCCCCGGCTGAAGAAGCATCCCTGGAGGCTGTACCACCCTAAAACCACCTGAGTCATAATCCCCTGTCCTCCTCCTTCCTCCTGGGAGTGGCACCGATTTGCTATCGGCATAAACCTGCCGGAGCAAACTGCTAACCCCAATCCGTGGCCAAGGGACAAGCCTCCGCCCCGCTGTCCACCTACACCTCGCTCTCCTGTTTCTGGAGGAAGGCAACAGGAAAGACTCTTGCTTTCTGCTCCACGCCCGGGCCCCAGGTCTGAGCAGCTCTGAGTAGTCAGAGGTGGATTTTCCCGGGCTGGTTGTCTTGGTTTTTTTTTTTTTTTTTTCTGGCGTGCAGAGGAATTTGTTCTCGCTCTCCATCCCTCGTGCGGGTGCGCTGCCAGGCGCTGGCTCTCTGGCTGTCTTTGGCAGCTTCTCCTTAAGGGTGATGTTCCCCCCAGGACACTGGGTCTGCTCACCTGGCCTTTTCCCAAGGGTTTGAGAGAATAACTCTCCAAAGGAGGTGATATGTGGCACTCAGCGATTTCCTCTTTGTAGCCGGGGCCAGCTCCTGGAGAAGGACCTTTCCATTTAGAAAAGCAGGCCACCTCCTGCACTTATCTAGCTTACCGACTCTTAATAAATAGTAGAGTGGATAATGAATAACCACCTACCACCTTGGAATCTCCATACTGGCAAGTTATGGGGAAGCAAGTGTCTATCCCAAATTCTGCATTTCCCTTCCCTCTGGACTAATGGAGTATGTGCATTAGTTCATTCAGGGATATATTCCTGGTCTCCCCATTTAACCTACTTATCTTAAACTATCTTATCCTATTTGCCCCACAATTTCTAAAAAGATCCTACCCAAGGACAAGATCATGCTTGTGAAATTTTTGTGTGTACTGGTTTAGTTTTGGCAAAGTTAGGAGGTAGTTAAAATGAGACTTATAATGGAAAGCTAGCTGCTAGCGTCTCTCTATAATACATGTCTACCTTGCAGGAGAGTTGTGAGGATTAATTAATTTGTGTTTGTTAAGCACTTTGAGATCCTAAGATCAAAGGTTCTATAGAAATGCAAATTGTTATTATAATGATAAATTCTTTATATGAGCTCATATGTTTTGCCTTAGAGGCACAGTCTCACCCTGAGTTGCGTAGTTATACACGTAAATCTTCAAACATTATGATGAAAATATACCTCTGAGGGCCTGATCCTTCCTTTTGCTCTAATGCATCATGCACGGAGCTTCCCTTGACTTCAGGCAGGTCCCATCCATGGGACAATTGCGGGATTCAATGTGTTTGGGAAATGAAAAGACCATTGTGTGCCTCCAGGCTTCGCACTGAGACATAACTTTCCATCTCACTCCATAAAGCCGCTGCTGCTGCCAGTAGTTACGTCCATCTTGTTGATGAAAGGACTGAGCAGATGACAAAATTTGGATCTGAATTTTGACCCTCCCAAAGCTCAGGTTTTTTAAGAGGTTTATTTAGCCTCCGAGAGAAGAAGGCAGGTAAAAGCCTAGCTCAGCTGCAACTTGCTGCTGTCTCGTAACAGATACAGGATCTCATCAGCACGGCCGAATGTCATTCCTGACGCACAAGATGTGCCTGTTTGGCCCTTCCCCCTGCGTGCTTTTACAAGCGAATGAGGAACACAGGTTTTCAGGCACTCGCTGCACAAGTTGCCAAAGGACAGCAGGGAGCAAGGCCACAGCTGCGCAAGCCTGGCAGCCCCGTGTCCCCCTCCCAGAGAGAGCTCTCTGCTTTTCCTTCCCCCTTGCGCAGGCTCGGAGCACCACGCTGTCTGTCCCCTGCCTCTGAGGACATCTAACTGTCTTGCTCAACGTCCTTGCCTGAAGCACTGGTCCAACACGGGGGCTGCGCAACAGCTGGGAAGCAGGTTCCTGGGAGAAGCGGTCACCCACCTTCCATCACGACATCCCTCCATGCCTTCCTTGCCCTGTCCCTGGCACGCAGACACTTCTACCCACATCTTTAATGCATAGGGTTAGAAAAATGTCGTGAAGTTTGTTTGCATCCTCCATGGCCTTACCTGAATGCAGAGCCAGAAACTCCAGCTGGAAAGGAGGTCTCCTGTCCAACCTCACCCTCAAAGCAGGACTATCACCAGGCATCAGATCAGGGCAGCCATGGCTTTTTCTAGCTTAAGCTTGAAAGTCTTCAAGAATGGCCACCCCACCTCTGTCCCAGGGCTTCACTACTCTCCTGGAGAAGAATTTTCTCCTGATGTCCAACCTGAACCTCCCATGCCACAATTTATGGCCATTGCTCCTTGTGATAGTATCTGGCAATATTGAGAAGTTTTGCACCATCTTTGTAGCTACCCTTCAGCTAGTCACCTTTTAAACTGCTCTTCACCAGATCAAACTAATCCTGAATTAAAACTGCAATCATAATCCAAAATGTGAGGCTTTCAGCTGTGAGGTGTTGCTTCATGGCTGTTTGCAGTGGATATTGTGTAGGCGAGATGGCAACTCTTACATCCACCTGAAGATGAATTAAAATTAAGGAACCAACACACTACCTCTTCAAAGTCTTCTACCATTTGTTGTGTAGTCTCAAAAGACTTCTGTTGCATGAAAGCCTTTCCAGGAGCAGAAGGTATGATCCACCTACTGTATTATTCCCTTCTCCTGACATAGAAACCTTCAGAAGTTCTCAGTTAGTCTGGGAAGCCGTCTGCTACATGATATATACCTAGTATTATCACAGAAGAGAATGAATAGTTGTCATGTTTAACATATCCAGAATTTATAATCTTCTAAATATTACACTTGTCTCTTTTTTTCTTCTAAATATTCTGGGGCCTGACACAGGTTTGATGCACTATCCAATATATTCACTTCTACTCTTCACATCATCAGTTCCTCCTACTGGAGATGATAATTCAAGCCTAATGTTGCCATAAACTCCAGGAAACCATGCTGACTTCTTATATGAGTTTCTTATATTTTGCATTACTGTAAGAGGAAAAGATGTCCTACATTTTCCTGTCACTTGTCTGTCTGAAGACAGTAAAAGTCAGATGAAGGCTGTGGTGAAAACCAAGAAACTAAGCTTTCCAGCTGTCTTTACTTTTACCGCAAAGCATTCGTGTGTACTCGGGGCTCTGCACTGGGACATACATTAACCAGAGGACAAACCTTTGTGAAAAAATGTCAGTATGTGCAACACGCACACAGTCCTAACGGGGCTGGGCTCTGCTCACCAACACGTTCCACGGGGGGCTGTCGTCCCCTGCCTCCTCACGTCATGCACTGAACTTCCCACCAGCAATTGTGAGTTTGCTGGAGTGGTCTGTAACCT
This sequence comes from Aviceda cuculoides, assembly GCA_035590195.1. Lineage (NCBI taxonomy): Eukaryota > Metazoa > Chordata > Aves > Accipitriformes > Accipitridae > Aviceda > Aviceda cuculoides. Next base: position 14,327,608 of record JAVJGG010000017.1, on the reverse strand, counting down.
CACCGTGTGTGCGCAACACCTGAAGATCTGATCCATGGGAGAGATCTTCATATTTAAAATCTGCAAAGCGTTAACTTCCGCAAATTTCTGGCATATTTCAGGTCCTGCTGCTGCTCTCCCTGTCAAACAGCATTCTCCCCTCTGATCAATCATCGCAGCGTGTGCCAGACAAGATGCAAATACAGGGTCAGATCCAGCACTGACATCGTCAGTGGTCATCATTTGATGTGATGCTCGATATGCTTACAAGCACCAAATGCTTCCTCCCTCAAAACTTGAAACCCGCTCGAACTCTCAGGCTGCTTCTGGAATAAATCAAGGTCTTGCCCACAGCGGGCTCAGAAGCTGGCCGTGAATTATGGGTGACAGCAATGCCCCTTGGACCCAGCAATGCCTTCACCATGGCAGAAGACAGTCCTCTACATGAGAGAGAGATGCAGTCTACAGGCTGAACACGGCAGTGCTGTGCGAGCAGGACCGGCCGTTGCCTCCCCGCTTCCTGGTGTAAACAGGGCTCTGCTGCCTGCACACACAAAATCCCTCTGTCACTTCCATGGTTTCCTCTCCACTGATCCCATGGTACAGGCTGACCTCTGCTTTTCAAGCTAATGCTCAAGAGTTTCCAAGAGCTCTCTTCAGTCTTGCTGACTCTCAGAGAATTCTGACATTGTCTTCGTTGAGAGCAAGATGAGATGAAGAGTCTATTAAAATACAAAGTATTTAAAAACTCCATTACACCATTATATGTTGCCTATAGAATCCATGTATTAAATATAACAAAAGCTAGAGCCAAATCTTATGATCTGGCTCACCTCTGGTGGGAGCTGAGCTCATACAGAGGATGATGATACTCAAACACCTTGCTGTATCAAGTATATTTAACAACATGCATATGAGAGCACCGACTTCTTTCAATTTCTTTTTTTTTATCTCAAATCTGTAAATGTGAAGGACTGGAAAAGCCTCAGACACTGGTGCTGTAATGTCAGAGTTATGTGCTTCACCTCATGGCATGTGTCTGTGAATGACTCGTTTTGAACATACTGGGGCTACTTTCTCCTAAAAAAGGCAAGTTAGAAAACAGAAACGTAAGCATTTCTGCAGTTGAGCTGCAAAGCAAAGCTTTCCAGTCACTTCACAAGGTTTTTGTCACTCCATCTCCCTCAGTTTAGCCACTGTAAGGAGCTATTTTAATTTGTTGCTCTGACTTAAAAATATGCAACATCACATTTGCAACATTGAGTGGCATGAAACTGCATTCAAACACCTCAAAAATATGTAATAAAAGATGGCAAAAATGTACCCTGGAAATATATTGTTTCCTCTAATGGTCTTTTTTGAATGACAGGGACAATTTACAGCTTTTTTTTCTCTGTGCAATGGCCAACAAACCGAAAGGGAGTGAGGAGTTGCTGCCCCAAGAGAGCCAGAGGTAGCCCCACAGGAGTCCCCCCCGCACGCGTCCAGGGCCCCGCAGCCTGCAGGGGATCTCCACCTTCCACAGGTCTGCAGCTCGGCGCGTCCCAGTCTGGATTTTACCCTCCGCCATCCTGGGTAAAGAACCGAGTCTCCCTCTGCACCACTTTTTTGTCCGTAAAGCGGCGGTACTATTTACTTGCCTCCATGAGCTGTCAGAAGGCTTAATTTCTTAAGAAGCGCAAAGCCCCCGGGTAGACTCAGAGGGAAAGCAAGCGGTCGAGAAATGTCAGGCATTACCTCGAGGTTTCCTCCAGCGGCTGTCATGGTGCTGGCCGGGAAGTCTGTCCCTCTCCCGCCGGGCAGCTCCCGCTGCCCGGCCAGCGGCTGCGGGAACCTGGAGCTTGGCCCCAGCTCCTCCCAAACTGGGGGGTCTTCAAGGGCCAGGAGACCCATCCCTCAGCAGGACCAGGCAGCACCAGGTTGCTGCTGCTGCTGCGAGATGCAGGAGACACCGGTGGCTACCGGGCAGCCGGATGGTCCTCCCCATCCCTGTCCCTTCCCGGCAGCAAGGGCCCTGCTTGGAGAGAAAGCGAGGAGGGGAAACGTCAGGAAGATGTGGCCAGTCTCCTGCCAACAGATGCTTTTCCAGTGCCCTCTTCTGGAAAACATTTTTGGCCCACGCAACTTCTTCGGGTAAGGTAGTTTGAGACTGGCGGTGACTTGCGAGGAGCTGCAGGAGCACCTCCCAGCTCTTCAGACCCAGGATCTGCTCCCGTCACCCGGGGACCTGTGCAGCTCCGCACGCCCTTCGGAGTGGTCAGGGCACTAACCAGAAAATGGGCAGCGGAGGATGTGACTCCTTGCTCTCGTCTGATGTCCCTGAAGGCTGTCCCTGGCTGTCCTCTGGCATGGTGACCCAGGTCCAGACCCATTCCCTCCCCATACTGGGAGACCTCCCGCAAACCTCGTGCTCCTCCACAGCCAGTCCTTGCCACCAGCAGCTCTCAAGGAGCCTCCAGAGACAAAAACTCTGAGGGGGACAAAATATTTCAGTAATCCCATCCTTTTGAGGAGCTGATATAACATCGCTATTAATCACCCGCAAACAGCTAACGAATGCGTCAGTTCCTCAGATAATTGCACCCTGTGGTTGTTCTTGCTGCCTCTTTCCCTCGGAGCAGTCCAGCCTTCCCTCTCCAGGCTCAAGCACGGCTCCGTCTTGTCTCACATCCATATCTGAGCGGCACCTTCCTGCCGGCAGCTGCCTTCCTGCCCCAGCCGAGGTCGGTCAGCCCAGACCCTGGTGGGGACGGAGCCGCGGGCTCTCCTTCAGCCCCAGCCAGAGGGCAGAAGGTGAAGGGGGAGCAACGGCCGGTACTGGCGATGTGGTGGAGAGACGGGGTCGGGTGATGGCCACCGTCTCCATCCCGGCCTCAGCCCCTGCTTTTCTGCCAGCTCAGCCAGCAGCTGGGCTCCTGCGGTGGTGGCACAGCCCTTCGCTTCCCTCTCCAGCAGCTTTTCCAACACTTGAATTGCATCCGCTGCCCACAGAGACAAATCCAGAGGCTTGCGAGCCCTGTTATTTACCCCGTTAACTGGCAGAGGAGGTGATGTGAAACTCCTCTGTTTTTTTGATGAGCTATCTCAGCACAGGCAACCCTCGTGCAGTGACAGGAGTAGCTGTCGAGGGAAGGTAGTGCCCTGGGGAGCAGCTGATGTGGATGCTACGCGCTGGGACAGTTTTCCCCACTGCCGGCTTGCTGTTATTTAGAAAACCTTCTCCAATTCGTGCCTGTGTGTGTGGCGACATACACACACACACTAAATATATATTTTTAAATCTTTTAGGCGTTTTTGTTCCTTCTTTCATTTAATTATTTTAACCAAAGACAGCTCTGTCCCCAGACATTTCTTTTGGCTGTGGCCCAACTTGCCTTTTGTTTCTTATCTGCTTGATCTTGGTGTTTTCCTTTATTTTTCTCCTTCAAGGGATTCTTTTGCAGCCCCAGCCTTGGCCCCCACCCCCACACCCCACACCTCAGCTCCGACAGCTGGGGCCGGGGCGGGGGGACAAGGACATCCCATTGATCTGCTTCTGCCTGAAATATGGTGGGTTTTCCACCTGGGCTCGGTGGGAGAGGTGGGAGGACAGGACCTCTGAGGCCGGTGGGCACAGCCTTTTCGGTACTTCCACAAGAGGATCCCACACCCCACAGCAGCCCCCGCGCAGGGCCAAGGGTTTTCCCCACGGTGCGGTGCCCACCCGCCAGCTCTGCAGAAGGGCAGGGGCCAGTCAAATGTCTCCATCTTCAGAAAGCCATTAGCTCTTAGTTAAAACAGCCACTGGTGATTTGGAGGTGGGGAGCAGGAGCACCCCGAGCTCTGATCTGCAGCGTGGGCTGCAGAAAAGTTTCCTGCCTTTCTTGCAAATGCCCCAGAGCTGGCAGGGTGTAAAAATCCCCTTTTTGTCATGGCAAGGGCAGCCCCATCCTTCAGAGCTCCTACATACAGTGAGAGGACAGGGACTCAGTCCCCATGGGGTTGCGTCCACCATGGGTAAGACTTGAACTTTTTAAAGAGAGGGGCTGAAATCACCTGTCTCGGTGAAAGCAGAAAGCGCAGTCATTCAGGGCTAAACCAGAAACGGGTTAAGAGAAGCGTGCAATTTATACCTGCTTACAACTTCCACCAACGCTCATTTTTTAAACAAGCCAGCAAGCGGGGAGACGAAATAACCTTACAGCGGAAACAGGCACCAGCCTCAAAGCAAAAGCAAAGGAAAAATCGATGGTCGGTGTTATGAGAAGTGCTTTGGATACCAACCTCGGTGGGCAGGGACGGCGGCAGGGGCAGCACCGCTGCGGGCAGCAGCCAGTGCCGACCTGTGAACCATGGGGGCTGAGAGTACGGTGCAAACCAGATGGCTTTGAGGGGGACAAACGCTTCCAGAGGATCACCCCACTGACACTCTGGGCACGACGCTCCGGGTCCCCTGGCCCAGCGTTTCCTTCCTCCGGCTTAGGCCAAAAGCACCTCCTGCAGCCGGACTCCCCCGGCCTCCCACGTTACGCAGGACGCGCAGGGTGCCGTGGCGGCGAGGCCCCCGCACCTGCCGGCAGCGGGCAGGGCTGGGACCGCCCGCATCACCCTGCGGGCCCACGCTCCGTGCGGGCCCCACGGGGGAAGGAAGGGGACCCGGGCGGGGGGG